>CM046658.1:19900852-20500852 GCA_025594165.1 Tamias sibiricus | reverse complement strand
AAAGTAAAAAAAATGAAAAGGGGCTATGGATGTGGCTCAGAGATAAAGCAACCCTGAGTTCAAACCCCAGAACCAAAAATAAAACAAACAAACAAACGAAAAACCCCACAAAGACCTTGTGGGGGAAGTAAGTCCTCAAAAGGCCCAGCCTGTGCAGGCATGATGGACATAGAGTGAGCCCTTGATCTAGGTCACTCCTGGTCCCTTCCCCATGCCCTGCGTCCCCTCTGAAGTCACTGAGCATGGAGCAGGACAGTGTCGGCAGTGGACGCTGAGCAGCTGAGTCCAGACTCCGGAGCACGGGCTGTGGCTCCAGGAAGCTGAGTTTGACCCTCACATCTGTCACCACCTGGAGTGTGGCCGTTGCCCAGAGTCAGTTCTTCTAGTCCAGTGTCCTCTGCATGATGGGGTCCTGAGTGGTCACCCAGCACATCTTACAGAGGCCGCCCTGAGGACCAGCTCTAAGCCGTGACATTGTCACAAGCCTGTTGTGCAGCACTGTGGTCACTGCCTTGGTGGTTGTCACAGCAACAGCAAGGATGCCCAGGGGTGAAGGGGTCCCCAGAGCAGGTGCTCAGGGGAAAGTGGACTGTGAGGCTCAGCGCTGCTTCCTCCAGGAAGCCCCCTGAGGAGTCCAGTTGGTGCCACCCTCTCCTCCCCGAGACCCCTCTGGCCTCGCCATAGCCCAGGCTCTTAGTCCCCAGGCTCGAGGGGTAAGCCCTGCTCCCCAGCTGGGTCATGCGCACCTTGAAGACAACAATGGCTTCCCTCCTGCGCTCCACACTAGAGGAGGCGGGAATCAACAGCAGCCTCTCTTCCTGAGTCGGGTCTTCATGCCGGTCTAGAGGTGCTAGGCACGGTGCTCTAGGTGCTAGGCACGGTGCTCTAGGTGCTAGGCACGGTGCTCTAGGTGCTAGTGCTGCTAGGAACACCACTCCCTCCGCCCCAGGGCGCCCCCAGGAGATTAGCATAACTGGCATTCTTATTTTGCAGACGGAGAAACAGGCTCAGTGAGATTAAATAGCTACTCAGGGTGCGAGGCTGGGACGGGCGCCAAGCGCGTCCTACATCCTAAGCCAGTCTCTCCGTCACCCGCAGAGGGAAAGCAGAGACGAGGGTGACTGGAGCGGGGGGGGGGGGGACGGGCCGAGAGCGCCCTCTGTCGAGCGTCCTGAGTGGTGACGGCAGAAGAGAAGTTCAAGGGCAGACCCCAGTGGGCAGACCCTAGGGGTCCCGGGGAGCCTCCCACGCACGGGGGCGTGGCCGTGAGAGCCCCTGAGCACCCTGGTGTGGCGGTGTGCGTAGAGCAGTCTTGGCTCCGCTGCGGGACGGGGCAAAAGATACTGCAGACCTTGTGTGGGCGCCACCTCATCTCCTTGTCCCCACCCTGCGTCCTCAGTGCCTTGAGCAGGGCCAGGCAGAGAGAAGGTGCCTGAGGAATGACTGCTGCAGGAGAGAATGAATGGTCACGAGGGCTCTCCTGTCTCCTCCAGCATCTACCTGGTCACCATGAGCGCTGTGACGGTGCTCATCTCCCTGGGCATGGTCCTGGGGAAGGCCAACTTGGTGCAGCTGACAGTGATGACGCTACTGGAGGTGACAGCCATTGGCATCATGAGGACAGTCGGCTGGAGAGTCTTCCAGGTGAGTCACGGTGCTGTGAGGGGGGCTTGGAAAAGAGGGTGGGCTGCGGGTGGGGGTGGGGAGGGCATGGCCCCCTTTGGTGAAGCTTAGGGATTTTAAAAAGTAAAGACAGGCTGGCGCGGTGGTGCACACCTGTGATCCCAGCAGCTCGGGAGGCTGAGGCAGGAGGATCTCAAGTTCAAAGCCAGCCTCAGCAACAATGAGAGGTTAAGCAACTCAGTGAGACCCTGTCTCTAAATAAAATACAAAATAGGGCTGAGGATGTGGCTCAGTGGTTGAGTGCCCCTGAGTTCAATCCCTGGTACCAAAATAATAATAATAAATAAAGACAGGACCAAGTGTGGTTGCAAAGGGTGGTCTGTGTTAAATGTTTAAACACCACAAAATATGGCCTTTATTTCCAAAATAGGAACCTGTCAGATTGTAGTATTCACAAGGTAATTACAGAATATTTAAAGAGAGAATGAATTTTCGGGCTGTACCCCAGCAGAGGGTCCAGTGAGTTGTATGGCCAGTGTCTTCTTTTAAATCAGCCAGTGTGGGGCTGGGGCTATGGCTCAGCAGTGGCATGCTTATCTCTCATGTGTGAGGCCCTGGTTCCATCCTCAGCACCACATAAATAAAATAAAGGTATTGTGTCCACCTACAACTAACTAACTAACTAAATAAATCAGCCAGTGTGTCCACAGTGACCTCTGTGCTCTCTCTGGGAGAGGCCATCCAAAGCCTAGGTTTGAGTCGGGCGTGGTAATGCTCTCCCGTCCTCCCAGCCATTCAGGAGGCTGAGGCAGGAGAATCGCAAGTTCAAGGTCAGCCTCAGCAACTTAGTGAAACCTTGCTTTAAAAAAAAAAAAAACAACAAACCACAAAGGGCTGGGGATGTGGTTCAGTGGCAAAAGCACCTCCGGGTCCAATCCCCAGGACTGAAAAGAAAAAAAAAAAAATGTGGGTTTGAAGCCATCGGTGAAGGCGATGTCCGTCCAGACGCCTCTCCCAGCTCCTCCTCTGCCGTAACCGGGACCCTGAGTGAGGACACAGCTGAACTGCCTAGCTGACAGAGGAGAAAGATGATGCCCAGAGAGGGGAAGCAACTGCCCACAGTCACACAGCAAGACAGTGGCAGAGCCTACGTGGTTTAGGAGAGAGCACTGGCCTTGGGGTCCAAGACCGGGCTTGTCTCCCGGCTCTGCCACTAATCCTGCAGCATTGGGTCCGGGTTCAAATCTCAGCTCAGCATCACCAGAGCAGTTAGCCTCTCCGTGCCTCCGTTTCCCTGTCTGTAGAATGGGGTGACATCAATCCCGCACCTGGGGCTGCTGTGCGGAGTCCACAAGTGATGGGGGCGGTGCCTGGCCCGGGCGGTGCCTGGCAGTGCTGTTTCTTCCTCCTCATCACTGTCATGCTCGGGCTGGATTGACTGGCATTGTCGAGGTGGGGACCAGGAAGGGAGTGGGGCCACAGGGGCTGGGGTTCAATTTGAGATTTTGGAGGTGGCCGGTACTGGCCATGAGTGAAAAGGCCTGTGGTGTGACAGTGGGTGTGGGTGGCAGAGGTAAAATGTAGGAAAGGTTTCAGGGGAGGGAGGGTGAAAGGAGAGGAGGGAGGAGTGGGGGACCCAGGTGTTCTTGGCAGAGTGATGGGGGCAGAGGCAGAAGGGCAGGTGCCACCATCTCCTATGACCAGGAGGCAGTGGGTCGCTGCAGCTGGGAGGGGCAGGCGTCACAAGGTTGCTGGAGGAGCTTGGAGGGGCAGGAGCAGTGGTCTGGAAGGTGACACAGGAAGTTCCTACCATTCATCAACTTTTAGTTCTCTTCAGTATTTCCTCTTTTTTCTTTTTCTTTGTTTTTTATTTATTTATTTTGGTACCAGGGATTTAACTCAGGGGCACTCGACCACTGGGCCACATCCCCAGCCCTTTTTTGTATTTTATTAGAGACAGGGTCTCACTGAGTTGTTCAGTGCCTCGCCATTGCTGAGGCTGGCTTTGAACTCAGTCTCCCAAGTGCTGGGATTACAGGCGTGCGCCACCACGCCTGGCTTCTTTTTCTTTGTTTTTTAGAGGAGGGAAAGTTTGTTTTAGGCTCGTGGTTTCAGAGGTTTGGTGGTCAGTGGACTCCTTAAGAGGCGGAAGACCATGGTGGAAGGGTGTGGCTGAGGAGAGCCGCCAGGAAGCAGAGAGGGAGAGGGAGGGGGAAGGGAAGGGGAAGGGGGACGGGGAGAGGGAGGGGGAGGGGGAAGGGAGCGCTCCTTGGGACTTTCTTATAACCCTAAATACTAAGTGTGCATTTCCTAAATATAGAGTATTCTCTTACATAGCCATTGTTCAGTTATCAAAATTGAGAAATTAACATTGAGATAACATTATTACCTTATTCAGATGTCACCAATTGTCCTAATAATATCCTGTTATAGCAAGAGAAAAAAAGCATTTTTTCTGGCCCAGAATCACCCCTTCCATTTAGCTCTTGTGTCTTTTATACTCTCATCTGTCCAGACTAGTTCCTTAATCCCTTTATCTTTCATGATTTTGATGTGTTTGAAGTTACAAGCCAGTTATCTTGCAAAATGTGGCTTGTCTTCCATTTCCTTGTGGTTAGATTGTGTACGACTTTTGGCAGAAATTCTACAACAGTAATGCTTTCTTTGTAGCACTTCATATCAGGAGACACGCTGTCAGTGTGTCTTGTTACTGGACATGTTAGCTTTGATCATTTGGTTAAGGGGGTGGCTGCCACGATCTTCTACAGTAAAACTACTATTTTCCTCTTTGCAATTAATAAACTTGTGTTGGGAGATACTTCCTGTGAATACTCTGTTTCTCATCCAGCTTCCGCAGTGGGCTAGCATTGATTCTGGCCTGAATCAATCAATACTATGACAATTACCAATCTTGGTTTTCTAATTCCATCTTCCCTTCTCCATCGATTAGTTCTCACTTTTGCTTCATTCATTCATCTATTTATATCACTATGGGCTCATGGACTCCCATAGGCACGCTCTCATTTCCTGCTTTTTCTGTTTCATATAATGATAGATTACAACTCCAAGGGAGAAAATATCATTGGTGCTTTCTTAGGCATAATGAAAGGAATTTAGAATAAAGATTTCAAAACTGGTGTGGCTGGGTGCAGTATCGCACACCTGTCATCCCAGCACTTGGGAGGCTGAGGCAGGAGGATCACGAGTTCAAAGCCAGCCTCAGCAATGGCGAAGCACTTAGCAACTCAGTGAAACCCTGTCTCTAAATTAAAATACAAAAAAGGACTGGGGATGTGGCCCAGTGGTTGAGTGCCCCTGGGTTCAGTCCCCGGTACCAAAAAAAACAAAAAAACAAAAAAAACAACTGGGTATAGTGGTGCACACTTGTAATCCCAGCTACTCTGGAGGCTGAGGCAAGAAGATTGCAAGTTCAAGGCCAGCCTCAGCAACTTAGTAAGGCCCTCAGCAACTTAGAAAGACTCTGTCTCAAAATAAAGTAAATAAATGAATCAAAAGGACTGGGGATGTAGCTCAGTCATAGAGCACCCCTAGGTTTAATATTCAGGACACACACACACACACACACCACAAAAGGAAACCCTCCAACCTCCAAGGGCCGAGAGTGCCCCTGGACTCAGGAAGGGACAGGACCGGCACACGAGCAGCGTTTCGGACCCCAGGTAGTTCGTGCTCTCGTCTTTTGGCTTCGTTGCTCTGTGGGCACCAGCCTTCTCTTTAGTGAAAAATATGTCCCCTTCACACCCCCCGCCCCCCTGTCCATGTGTCCCAGATTCTGCCCACACCTGCAGCCTTCTCTTCTAGAGTACAGGAAGTCTGAGGAGGCCCACTGGGGTGCTGACCTCCTCTGGTCCAACCAGCTGCAACTGGCTTGGAAGATGTTCCACACAGTAAGACTGTGGCTGTCAAGGAGAGGGGTAAATCCCAGAGACGGAACACTCTCCAGCTCCAGTGTGGGCTTCTTTACCAACATTTTAAAAGACCACATTAAGCTGACACCCTCTCTCGTCTTCTCTGCAACTGTAGCTGGCCAGCTGAACCTGGCTCTGAAGCTTCACGGCCCTCAGAGCTGTCACTGGGTTTGTTCAGTGGAAGGGCTCAGGTGGAACCAGAGCCAGGGACAAGGCCACGTCAGGGAGGCAACTCAGGAAACAAGTATTCCAGGCCAGCCGTGATCCCTGTGCACAGGTCCTGGATGCCTGGTGGGACCCACAGATTTTAAAGAGTATGTGCTCTCTTTTCAGGGTTGTGTTTGTTTTTGTGGTACCAGGGACGGAACCCAGGGATGCTCCACCACTAAGCTACATCCTCAGCCCTTTTTATTTTGAGACAGTTTCTCTCTAAGTTGCTGAGGGTCTGACTAAGTTGCTTGAGGGTAGCCTTGAACTTGCAATTCTCCTGCCTCAGCCTCCTGAGTCACCTGGATTACAAGTGTGTGCTTGGCTCCTTGCAGTTCTCATAAGGGAGTGGCATAGACTTGCTTGTTTATGTACAACAGAGGGATTCTTACTGTCTTTCATCCATTTGAGGAGCATTTATTTAGCACCTATTATGTACCAGGAACTCTTGAGGCAGTGAAACCATCCAGCTCTCCTGGAAGTTCCCTTCCAAAAGGCAGGTTGCAATGAACAAAAAACAGTCAAAAGATACGTAATGAATACTATGGAAAAAGATAAATAAAATGAAGAAAGGAAATGCAAAAAGTTGGGGGGGGGCGGGGCCAGGGCAGATGGCTGGGGGTCGTCCTGAGGCCCAGCAAGGATGAGACTCAGTGAGCCGGGACCTCTGGAGGACTCTGAGCAGAGCAGTGCCAAGGCTGGACATATCAACAGGGTTGGAGAACAGTCAGTGGGGAATGGGTGGAAACGGGGTCCCATTGGGAGGTTATTGCAGGAATTGAGGGTGACGGTCAGAGTGGCTCAAACCAGTTCTGCAAATTCTGGATATTTGGGGAAGGCCCAGCTGCAGCCTTTCCCAGTAGCCCCCTAAGTACGTCATGAAGCCTTACTAAATTTAACATTCATGAGGCAAATTAGCATAGATCTAGAACGACTCAAGACCGTGGCGTGGCAGCCTAAGGAGTCTGGCCGCTCATGTTGCACAATTCGCACCCTCGTCGCTTCAGGCAGAGTTGGATCCAGCTGAGCAGTGGGAAGAAGTGGGTGGCGTCCGTGTGGCCACTTGACCCACCTAAATGGACCTCGGCCAGCAGTCCTGAAGGGGTGCTGATAAAGCCACCAGCAGCTTCCCCGGAACTTACCCCCTGCCCCTGGGCACCGCTGATGGGGACGGCCACCTGGCAGGGCCGGATAAGCTCGGAGCGCGCCTGGTGACTTGAAGTCCTGCCTCCTGTGGGAGGCCTGGAGCCTGCTCAGGGCAGCCCCGGGCAGACTGTGGTGGCGGGGAGACCCTCACGACGCCCGGGGGTCTCGTTGCAGCTGGACCACCACATGGACGTCTTGTTCTTCCCCGTGTTCGCGGCCTATTTTGGGATGACTGTGGCCTGGTGCCTCTCAAAGCCTCTGCCTGAGGGAGCCGAGAAGAGGACCCAGATGGCCACGAGCCCCAGTCTGTTTGGCATGCTGGGTAAGGACAAGGTGGCCTGTGACCTCCTGCCGGGCCTGAGCCACCAGGGCACAGGAGGTGACATGTGCGAGGTTAGGGCGACAGCAGATGGCTCACGGTCCTCCTGGAGGTTGTAGCAAGGATGAGGCTCCATCCTTCCTCCAAAAGGGCTTTGGTGGGAGACGTCCCCTCTACCCTCTCCCTGCAGTGCCTCAGGCCCTTCCCCGACCCACCGCCTCCGGCAGTTATGCTGAGTTCGTGCCTTTGCATGAAGCATTTCCGTCTAAGGGCCTCTCCTCATTAATATCCCATGGAGAGGAGAGGCTCATCACATTTGGGTTTGAGTTTATCCAGTCCTTTGGTCATCAGCTGAAAGGAGGGAATCGGACAAGTAAGGATAGTGGGGCCCATGAGTAGGAACAAGGTGGGAAGAAAGAAGTAATAATGTGCCAGGCGCGGTGGCACACGCTTGTAATCCCAGCACTTGGGAGGCTGAGGCAAGAGGATCACGAGTTCAAAGCCAGCCTCAGCAATGTCGAGGCACTTAGCAACTCAGTGAGACCCTGTCTCTAAATAAAAAACTATAAAAGGACTGTGGGGGCGGGGGGGGGAGTGCGAGGTGCAGCTGAGGTTGTAGCTCAGTGGTGGAGCGCTTGCCTCACAGGTATGAGGCATTGGGTTCAATCCTCAGCAGCACATAAAAAGAAAGAAGGAAGGAAAGAAAGAAGGAAAGAAAGAAAGATAGATATTGTATGGCATTGTAGCCATCTACAACTAAAAATATTTTAAAAAATAAAAAAAGGGCTGGGGATGTGGCTCAGTGATTGAGCACCTCTGGGTTTAATCCCTGGTACTACCCCACCAAAAAAAGGAAAGAAGAAAAAAAAAAAAAAGTCAGGCAGAGAGCCCAACAGCAGGCACATGAGTATTGGGCCATGGGACCAAATAAAGCAGCACTTTGATTTTCAAAAGTGAGCATTTGGAGCTGGGTGCAGTGGTGCATGCCTGTAATCCCAGCACTTGGGAGGCTGAGGCAGGAGGATCGTGAGTTCAAAGCCAGCCTCAGCAATAGCGAGGTATTTAGCAACTCAGTGAGACCCTGTCTCTAATAAAATTCAAAAAAAGGGCTGGGGATATGTCTCAGTGGTCACGTGCCCCTGAGTTCAATCCCATACCAAAAAAAAAAAAAAAAAGAAAAAAAAAAAAAAGTGAGCATTTGGGAGCTGTGGCTGTGGTTCAGTTGTAGAGCACTTGCTAGCATGTGTGAGGCCCTGGGTTCAATCCCCAGCACTGCAAAACAAAACAAAAATAAGCATTGGATTAACACAGACCAGGGTTGGGAGCTGGGGTTTATAGATTTTAACTCCCAGGACCTTAGTTTCCCTGCCTATAAAATACGTTAGTTGGTTCCTGTCAACTGAAAGTCCAGAGGGGAGCCAGGACGTCCCCAAGGTCGTGCAGCAGAAAGGGACAAGCTGAGGCTCGCCTGCTCCAGGGTCCTCCTCTGAAGCCCCTGGAGGCTCAGGACTTTGGAGCCCGGGTGTGGTTCTGGCCAGTGACCGACCCTGTCTGGTCCCCAGGCACTCTCTTCTTGTGGATATTCTGGCCGAGTTTCAACTCTGCTTCGCTGACCATTCCACAGGAAAAGAGGACTGCTATCTTCAACACCTACTTCGCCCTTGCAGTCAGCGCGGTGACCGCCACCTCAGTGTCAGCTTTGGCTCACCCCCAAGGCAAGATCAACTTGGTGAGGAGGGGCTGCGCCTGGGGCCGCACTTGGGTGCATCAGGGTGCACATATCCATGCCTGGCTCCCACCCCAAAACCAGCCACCGGGGTCAGGAAAGACCACAGGCTGACAAAGCCTTCCTTGTCTGCAATGCGGGAAGAATGCTAGGTGGTCACAGTGGGCCCTGGAACTTAGGGGCTGTCAAATGGTCACAGGCTCTCTGCAGGGAGTGAGAAAATTCATCAGCCTTTATATCACACAGGCCTGCATTACTAAAGCCAGCTACCCACTGTAAACCCCGATCAGCAGAACAGACTGGAACAGGGTTAGTCAGCCTCTCCTCTTTTCCCAAGAAATGTCAAGACTGGAATTAGTATTATTAGAAGTTAAAAAAAAGAAAGAAAAAAAAAAAAAAAGTTACGATAGTCACATGACCTTGGTCAAGCCACTTCAAGTCTTTGAGCCTCAGTGGCCCCATCTGTAAAGTGGGAATGAAGACAGATGCATATTAAGTGCTCAGTGTGGGGTGGATGCTAGGCCACGTTAGCTGCTGTCACTAATGTGGGGGGGAGGGAGGAGGGGGACTGTGTGCAAGTTTGGGGAGGACAAATGGGTCAGAAGAGAAAGCCAGAGGCAAGCCCAGTTCCCGCGAGGATCAGATCAGGCAGGGTGGTGGGCGGAGGGCGCGGAGTGGAGGGTGGGACTGTGGCCACTGAGGACAATTCACAGCATGTTTCCAGCGCTGGGGGGGGGAGGTTGACCTTGCCACGTGACCTCTCCCTGGTGACAGTCTAGGAGCACACAGCAGGGTCGTCTATGGAGTCAGGACCTGGTGTTGGGTCTGGAAAGCCCAGGACCTGTGCCAGGACGCAGGGCTCTGGGGCCTCGTTCAAGTTAAGGGTCCAGATGTGAGCAAGACCAGACTCCAGTTCTAGAGGAATGAAGGACAGCCGCAGCGATGTGACCCAGGAACAGGCCTGGCTGATTGAACAGGATCCAGGCACGAGGAGGGGCGAAACCCTGCTCTTGAAGTGCCTCAGAGCACAGCACAAATCAGCACGGGTGGCCAGGACACTGGGTCGCTGCCCTGTGTGCTTCCCAGTCACAATGACTGCGGCTCCTGAGCCAGAGGGTGGGATGGATGAAGGTCATGTGGTCTCCACTGAGGGGAGGGGATGTTCTCAGGACCAACAGTGCAGGAAGGACATTACAGGGCTGCTTGGGGCAGGGTGGGTGCTCTCACCCCGGCTGTTTCTTCGCAGGTTCACGTCCACAATGCGGTGCTGGCTGGCGGCGTGGCCCTGAGCGCTCCAGGCTACCTGATTTCCTCTCCTTGGATCGCCATGGTGCTGGGCTTTTTGGCTGGCTTGATCTCCATCGGGGGAGCCAGGTGCCCGGTAAGGAATTGGTCGATGAAAAGGAATTGGTCGATGAACACCCTCACCCTCTGCTTGGGCTTAAACCAGCAGACTCCTGAGCCCCTCGTGGGCCACTCTAGGGGGCCATGGGCTGTGTGGGGCATGTGCTGGAGCTTCTGAAGTTGGCTTCAAAGCCTGCAGAGGGACCCACCCTAGTTAGCTGGTGCAAGGGTGCTGGGGGCAAGTACTTGTCCCATTCAAGTTTGCTCAGGCGTAAGAAGGGATTTGTCATAAGGATGCCAGGTGTCTAGAACCCAAGTTCAGAGATGTTGCTGGGAACTCAGGAAGCACTGCATTTGAAGAGATGCCAAGAAGTTTCTGCTCTGCTTCTTCCTTTGCTTGTCCTGAGTATCAGCTTGATTCTCACCCTATAGACCTGCCTCCTCTTCTGCTCCACGCAGTAGAATGTGGTCTTTGTGTGTGTGTGTGTGTGTGTGTGTGTGTGTGTGTGTGTGTGTGCTGGTGCTGGGGATTGAACCCAGGGCCTTGTGCTTGCAAGGCAAGCACTCTACCAACTGCGCTATGTCCCCAGCCCAGAATGTGGTCTTTTGCTTCAAGAAAGCAGCCAGGTAGAGGGCTGGGGACATAGCTCAGTTGGTAGAGTGCTTGCCTCACATCCATAAGGCCCTAGGTTCAATCCCCAGCACCACAAAAAAGAGGTAGAATCTCTTGGTTCCAATTCCAAATTTTCTGGAAAGGGGACTCCTTGGTTTAACCTGGGGTGTCATTTCTGCTGGGGTGGAGGGGCCTATGCACAGGCTGCTGCTAACAAACTGTGTGGGTGGGAGTGGGAGGAGCAGCACCCAGAGAGGGAGAGCCAGGCTGGTAATCCAGCTCCTGTCTGCTTTCTTTTTTTAAAAAAATATTTATTTATTTACTTTAGTTGTACACATTGCAATGCATTTATGTTTATGTGGTGCTGAGGATCTAACCCGGGCCACACACGTGCAAGGCGAGCGCTCTGCCGCTGAGCCACAACCCCAGCCCCTCCTGTCTACTTTCTACGTTTGATTCTTCACAAGGGTGAATTTTTCTTCCTTCAATACTCAATAGGTAATGATTATACTCCACGCTAGCCTACTGGTTATAAAGCACATCTAAGAGAAATGTCTAGGGACAACAAATCTTAAAGAGTTTGAAGAGTGACACAGAAAAAATTAAAAAGGACTTTTGAAGGGGTCTGGGACCATGGCTCAGTGGTAGAGCACTTGCCTAGCATGTGTGAGGCACTGGGTTCCATCCTCAGCACCACATAGAAATAAATAAAACAAAGGTCTATTGACAACAACAAGAAAAATTCATCTAAAAAATAAAAAGGACTTTTGAAGGCTGAATTTGAATAAACAATGGATACGCCAGAAGTGATGTCTGCTTTTCATCTCTGCGGCGTGAACAGGTGTCTTTTTCCGTCCTCTGACTTTGAGACCCTGAGATAAAAGGAGACCATAAACAACAAAGGGTGCATAACGAGGCTGAGGCCCTCAGCGACTTGGGGGGCTGAGGCAGGAGGATGCCTCAGCAACTTAGCCAGGCCCTTTCTCAAAATAAGAAATAAGAAGGGGCCGGGCGCAGTGGAGCACGCTTATAATCCCAGCAGCTTGGGAAGCTGAGGCAGGAGGATCTTGGGTTCAAAGCCAGCCTCGGCAACTCAGCGAGGCACTAAGCAACTCAGTGAGACTGTGTCTAAATAAAATACAAAATAGGGCTGGGGATGTGGCTCAGTGGTAAGGCTGCCCTGGGTTCAATCCCTGGTACTAAAACAAACAAAAAAGAGCATACCAAGTCACCATCAGGCCCAGTGTCCCCTGTTTGGTTTTTTGTTTGGTGTGTGTGTGCTTCAGTTCCATTGATACAACCAACCACTGGTATGTATGTAGGGGGTGCTAGTCAAAGATCATTAATTAACTGATGTTTTTATTCATTATGTACATTTTAACACTTCTCAAGCTATAGTTTAGTGGGGGAAATGGACAGATAACCACAGTGCGATAGCTGCCACTGGAGTTTATTTATTTATTATTTATTTATTGGTACTGGGGATTGAACTCAGGGGCACTCGACCACTGAGCCACAACCCCAGCCCTATTTTGTTTTACTAGAGGCAGGGTCTCACTGAGTTGTTTAGTGCCTCAACACTGCTGAGGCTGGCTTTGAACTCACGATCCTCCTACTTCAGCCTCCATAGCTGCTGGGATTACAGGGGTGTGCCACCGTGCCCAGTGCTAGTGGAGTTTAGATGTCTAAGCGGGCCTGGGTCAGGTCAGGAAATGTGCCCTGGAGCAGAGGACATCGGAGGAGAGTGGTGACGGGTACGTAGCTTGGCCAGGCGATGAAGTGAGAAATGTCTTCCAGGTGGAAGGAGCTGCTGGAGAGAGGTCAGCGGTGAGGGAAGCGTGTGGCCAACCAAGGGGCAGAAAGAGGTTCCCCTGGGAGCTGGCGGAACCCCAGAGGTGGAAGGACGCGCCCCGAGCTGGAGCTCTAATCTAAATTCTTGTTCTGAAGACGGCGGGGATTCTAGGAGGGAGCCAGCCTGGGCTGGTGGAGGAGGGAGCATGGAGTGGGAGGCGGGGTGTGGTCACTTCCATCTGGCTTCATCTCAACAGCCCTGTTTTCTTAGTGATGCCACTTCAATGTGTCTAGACCAAGGTTAGCCCCCCTGCCCTCACCACAGGGGATATATGACAACATCTTGGCACAACTAGGTGGGGGTACTACTGGCCTGTAGAATATAGAAGCCAGGCTGCTATTAACATCCTACAATGACAAGACAGTCTCTCCCTGTCCCCAGCACAGAATTATCAGCCTTGAATGTGAGTAATGACTGTGAGAGTCCCTGGCTACTCAGAGTGTGGGCTGCGGACCAGCAGCACTGGCACCACCTGGGAGCTCGTTGGAAATACCAAATCTCGTGGCTGGGTGCGGTTGGCGCACGCCTGTAATCCCAGCACTTGGGAGGCTGAGGCAGGAGGATCGCGAGTTCAAAGCCAGCCTCAGCAATGGCGAGGCACTTAGCAACTCAGTGAGACCCTGTCTAAGAAAATACAAAAAAGGGCTGGGGATGTGGCCCAGTGGTCGAGTGCCCTGAGTTCAATCCCTGGTACCAAAAACAAAAAAAAAAAAAAAAAAAAAAAAAAAGAGAGAAGTGCCAAATCTCGGGCCCCACTGAGAGCCACTGACTCTTCTCTGCGTTTGAACAAGTGTCTTGGGGGATGTAAGATGTAAGTGCTCCTTCAAGTCTGAGAAGGGCTTCTTTTGGCCAGCCTCACGTCCATCACCCTTTGGTGGCCTGGATGCCAAGGATCTGTAAAAGGGGTGTCACTTGCAGATATACTTATAATGCTCTTTGTCCCCAGGTGAGTCTCAACTGTGCGCGGGCGACCCAGGACTTCAGTGGTGTGCACTACACCTTCGGCCTGCCAGGGCTGCTTGGAGTGATGGCCTACATCGTGCTGCTCTTGAAATCTTCGCCTTCCATGTGGGTACCTTGGCTCACTTGCTCAACAGCCCCGTCCAGTGCAGTAGGAAGTGTGCCCAGAGCCCTGTGGAGCAGGGGTGCATTCAGGGCCAGGCACTTAGTAGGCCTCAGGAAATAAGTTGGTTGCTAAATTCTTCCCAGGTGACAGTTTTCACCTCCCCAGGCCTCTTCCTCCTGGGGCAGCCTAGGTGCAGGGCCGAGGCTTCAAAGGCAGGCAGAGCAGCTCAGTCAGTCACTGGGCCCGTTTTGCAAGCCACAGAGTCGAGGTCGAGGTAAAGAGCCCGCGTGGCTGGTCTTGGAGTCATTCCCCCCAGTTTCCTGCTGGGACGCCCCAGAAACTCTCCCTCCCCAGTTGCCCATGTGTGAATGGGGACAATAGTGTCTCTGCCCAGGGTTGCTGGGAGGCTGGTGAATGCCCCTGCTGTATGGTTACGATTTAAGAAGTTGGTGGAGCAAAGTCCTAAGCCCAGGCCAGCCCCAAGGCGCAGAGAGCGAAGGGGCTTGGTGGCCGTCTCACTGAGGGGGGATCATGGGCTTCTGGACAACAGGCAGGTTATGTGTCCCCCAGAAAATGGACGGTGATAAGCACTTAACTTACTAGAGCTCC
Source organism: Tamias sibiricus (assembly GCA_025594165.1). Classification (NCBI taxonomy): domain Eukaryota; kingdom Metazoa; phylum Chordata; class Mammalia; order Rodentia; family Sciuridae; genus Tamias; species Tamias sibiricus. Next base: position 20,486,418 of record CM046658.1, on the reverse strand, counting down.
GCCATGACCTCCCAGAGGTCATGTGAGCTTTATTATTTTTTGGTACCGGGGATCAAACTCAGGGGCACTTGACCACTAGGCCACATCCCCAGCCCTAATTTATATTTTGTTTAGAGACAGCGTCTCACTGAGTTGCTTAGTGCCTTGCAAAATTTGCTGAGGCTGGCTTTGAACTCGCGATCCTCCTGCCTCAGCCTCCTGAGCTGCTGGGATGACAGGCGTGCACCACGGCTCCCGGCTTGTGTGAGCTTTTGCTGGATGTGGCTCCTAGAAATTGAGACTAACATTTTTACAGATGAACTGATACAGTGATGATGCGATCACTCACATCCATCACCGTTTGTTGCCTGCTTTCTAAGTGCCAGGCCTCGTGCTTTTAAAAAAAAAAAAAAAAAAAAAAAATCTACCCCTTGGATCCTGTGGAGCTCCAACAACTGAGGTGACCGTAGCCCCAAATTGGAAGAAGCTTGTGTGGTGGGAGAGCTGCCCGTGCCCGAGTGCTGAGCTGAGCAGGACCCACCTAGGAGTGGAGAAAGGGTGGTCTGTGTGAAAAGGCACCTGGGCACCAGGCACCAGTGATGCGCCTGCTACTGTCCTGGTAACTGTGCTACTCTGGGTAAGTCACTTGCTCCCTCTGGGCCTCAGAACCCCCCTCTGTAAAATGAGGGGTTGATCTAGCAGGGTCCCAAACTCAGATGCCTGGAGGAGCAGGCAGACAACACACAAAATGAGACCCACCCAGGGAGGCCGGTGGTCACTCTTTAAGTCTAGGCAGCCATTACTGTGCAGGGACCCAGGCTCAGTGTGCCAGATCTAGAGGAGCCAGAGTCCACAGTCTTGCACGCACTCCCTAAGCACTAAAATCATGAGTAACATTGGGTGGACCGAATGCTATTTTGTGGGTTGTGAACCTTTAGCCTGTGGACCATCCACCCTTCTAGACCCCAGTTCTGTGTGGCTCTGTGATTCTCCTAGGGCGGTTGTTCTTAAGACATCAGCATCACCAGGGAACTTGCTAGAAATGCAAATCCTATGGCCCTACCCCAAACCTACTGGGGATAGGGCCCAACAATCTTTTTTCTTTTCTTTTTCTTTTTCTTTTTTATACTGAGATTGAACCCAGGGCACTTAATCACTGAGCCACATCCCCAGCCCTTTTTGGTATTTTATTTTGAGACAGCGTCTTTCTGAGTTGCTTAGAGCCTTGCTAAATTGCTGAGGCTGGCTTTGAATTTGCAATCTTCTTGCCTCCGCCTCCAGAGCTGCTGGGATTACAGGTGTGCATCGCTGTGCCCTGCCTAACAATCTTTTTTTTTCTTTTCTGGGCTGGGGATGGAACGGAGGCTATGCACATACTAGGCAAGCACTCTACCACTGAGCCCCAGCACTGTTTTAACAAACCCTCTAGGTGACTCCCATGCAAGCCTGAGTTTGAGACTCACTGGCCTACAGGGGAAAAAAGTCAGCAGTGGTGTGCTGGCAGAGGGTTAAGAGTCTATTCTCGGGCTGGGATTGTGGCTCAGCGGTGGAGCGCTCGCCTCGCACGTGCGCGGCCCGGGTTCGATCCCAGCACCACGTAAACATAAATGCATTGCATTGTGTACAACTAAAGCAAATAAATAAATATTTAAAAAAAAAAAAAAAAAAAAAGAGTCTATTTCCAGGAGGACAAAGCCTTAACTAGCTCTTGCTGATTGCTGTGGTGTAAATAGTCCTTCCATGGCTGGTTCAAGCTGCATCACTGAACACAGCTGGGCAGAGATGACAACAATCAGTCCTGTGGGCCTGTGGAGCCATCAGGTCAGCTCAGCGGAGGACCGAGCAGCAGTGTCCTCTCAGCTCTGCAGAAACCCAGCAAAGCAAAGGGCAGAGTGACAGCCATGACCTCTTCTGGTGAGACCTTTGGTCTGCTAGAAGCAAAAGGCCCAGGATTTAGAGGCAGACAGACCCAGGGCTATCCTATGATTGTAGGCATGATCCTCAAACTCTTTAAATTTCTCTGGTTTTTTTTTTTTTTTTTTTTTTTTTGTACTGGGAATTTGGGAACTCAGGGGCACTTGACCACTGGGCCACATCCCCAGCCCTTTTTTGTATTTTCTTAGAGACAGGGTCTCACTGAGTTGCTAAGTGCCTCGCCATTGCTGAGGCTGGCTTTGAACTCGCGATCCTCCTGCCTCAGCCTCCCAAGTGCTGGGATTACAGGCATGCGCCACCTCACCTGCCTGGCTTCTCTTTCTGGTTTTGTTTGTTTTGCCGGGTTAGGGATGGAGCACAGTAGGCAAGTGAGCTGACACAGCTGCCCCTGAGCTGTGTTCCCAGGCCTTGGCCTCAGTTTTATATCTGCTCAGTGATATAAGATCTATGTCATAGGACTCCTGTGAAATTTGATAATAATTAAAGGGCCCAGGAAAGTGTGTGTTATAGAGTAAATACCAACACATAGCACCCCACTATTTTCTTTTCTTTTTAGTACCAGGGATTGAACTCAGGGGCACTCAACCACTGAGCCACACCCCAGCCCTTTTTTATATTTTATTCGGAGACAGGGTCTCACTGAATTGCTTAGGGCCTTGCTAAGTTGCTGAGGCTGGCTTTGAACTTGCGATCCTCCTCCCTCAGCCTCCTGAGCCACTGGAATTGGGTGTGCTCCCCTGCACCCAGCTACAGCCCCCCTTTTTTAGGATTTTTTTATGATGTTGCTTTCCTGCAACAGGCAACCCTGCCTAATGGAAAGATGGAGGGTGCAGTGAGCCGCAGTCAGAACACTTAGTGCAAGGTGTGGGTCAGTGATTTGATTAGCTTGGTGACACCGGGCAGTTGACTTTTCATTAATTCCGTGAACAATATTTGCCAGTTTCCTGTTCAGAGGAGCATGCGTGACCGAGGCTGTGCTTGACTTTTCATTAATTCCGTGAACAATATTTGCCAGTTTCCTGTTCAGAGGAGCATGCGTGACCGAGGCTGTGCGTAGACGTCGTGCTTGCAGCGGGGATGGGCTGGATTTCTTTCTTTCTTTTTTTTTTTTTTGTTTGTTTGTTTAAAATATTTATTTATTTGCTTTAGTTGTACACAATGCGTTTAATTTGTACGTGGTGCTGAGGATCGAACCCGGGCCGCGCACGTGCGAGGCGAGCGCTCTACCGCTGAGCCACAACCCCAGCCCAATGGGCTGGATTTCTAAGTGATGAGAAGACTCACAGAAGTAATGCCTAATCGCTGCGGCAGATATTCTTTTTCATTTTCCAATTCTCATTCAAGCCTTTGATTGACGTGGGGGGGTGGAGGGCAGAAGGTCTCTCCCTTAGACCGAGGTCTCTGTACCCTTAGGGCTCCGGCCAACTTTCCTTTTGAACAAAAGCAGGGAGGCCTCCCTCCCTCCACCTCTGGGGGAGAGTTTAGCAACATTTTTGTTTTGTTGTATTTCTTTTCACTGGCCATCTCCTATTTTCCCTTTCCTTTAAGTTAGTGATAACAAAGTTGCCTTTTGAATTCATTTATATAAAGAGAGAAAAAAAAGTCTGTTTTTTTTTTTTAAGTCATTTTTAAAAAAAATAGCGTCTATGGCAAAGCATGTGAAGGTTGCCCTCAAACGCTGACATTTGGGAAACGTGGCTCAGCTTGGTGGCCACAGTCAGGCCTGCCTGGTTGGAGTCCCAAGAGCCCCTAGTTCCAAGACGCATAGCTGGGGACGCTTTTTTTACTTTTCTCACCTGGACTTCTGCTCCGGGAAACATGGATATAAACTCTGGTTCAGAAGACTGCTGACAGGATCGTGTGAAATCTGCAGGCAAAGAGCCAGGGCCTGGCGTGGGGGTGGGGACACACCACTCCGGGGACCACTAACACAGTGATGAATCCTCCTTCATCTATTTCTGCTTTCCACTGGCATCAGGAAAGTCCAAACTGTGGGCTGTGGGCCAGATGCGGTGGCGCACGCCTGTAATCCCAGCAGGTCGGGAGGCTGAGGCAGGAGGATCACGTGTTCAAAGCCAGCCTCTGCAATTTAGGGAGGCCCAAAGCAATTCAGCGAGACCCTGTCTCTAAATAAAGTGTAAAAAGGGGCTGGGGATGTGGCTTAGTGGTTAAGTGCCCCTGGGTTCAATCCCCAGTACCAAAAAATAAATATATAAACAAACAAAAATGTGCACTATAGGTCAGCAGATACGGGTTTAACCTCTGTTCTGCCACTTGTTATTTTTAAAAAATCTTTTAATTAAGTATAATCTACATCCAGAAAAGTGAAAATATCAAGGTACCATCTGATGAATTTTTCTGACATACCCATGTAAACAGCACCCCAAACCTCTCCATGCCTCATCCAGGGTGACCACTAACCTGGCGTCTAACAGCCTCCGTTGGTTTTGCCTGGTTTTATGCTTTAGGTACGCGCAGCTGCAGAGGCAGCCAGTGCTTTGTGTGCCTGGCCTCTTTTGCTCAGCACTGTGGTGAGTGATTCACCCATGTTGTAGGTGTTGTAGACTGTTCCTTTTTCACTGAAGTATAGTGTTCCATCCTGCTTGGGTCTTAATTCACACAGGTGACTGAGTGGCGACACAAAGGGGCCAATGTCGTTGGAAGGAGAACCTAATGTTTCCCACAGTTCTGCTGCAAGGAGAGGCCCAGCGCCCCAGGCAGGGGCCACACAAAACCATGTCACATGCAGGGGTCAGGCGGTGGAGAACATGGGAGGGAACGGACCACTGCCTTCATGACACTAGCTGCAGGGGTGTGACTGGGTGGGGATGTCCCCTGTGGGGCTGTCCCCATGCCTGCAGAGAGCCAGCTTGTAGGAGAATAAGGTCAGCAACTGTGGCCCCGAGTTTGGCCCCAGGATGGGCGAATGCTGGAGGGACAAGTGGGGGCGCTGCTCCACTGTGTGAGTAGGATGCGGTCTGTCTGTCCGTCACTGAGGAGCCTTTGGGTAGTTTCCAGTTTGGAGGGAGTATGAATGCTGCAGCGTTGCTCCTGGGAACGTTCTGGCACACTTGTTTTGAGAGTGTGAATGCAGATCCGTTGAGTTTAGGCCTAGAAGTGGGACGGTTGTATCATCTGGTGTGCAGATGCCAAGTCTTGGTGAATATCACCAGTTTTCCATAACAGTTCACGCCAATCTAATCACCAGTAGTACGGAAGGGTTCCCCTAACTGTCTGTGTTTTCTAACACTTAGCGTTTTCTTTCTTTTTAATTAGCCATTTAGCCACCAACATAATGTTTCAGTTTTAATTTCCTCAAGGACTAGTTAAAAGGAGCACTTAGCAGGGCACGGTGGTGCACGCCTATAATCCCAGCTACTCAGGAGGCTGAGGCAGGAGGATCACAAATTCGAGGCCAGCCTCAGCAATGTAATGAGACCCTGTGTCAAAAAATAAAAAGAGGTGGGGGCTGGGGTTGTGGCTCAGCGGTAGAGCGCTCGCCTAGCACGTGCGCAGCCCGGGTTTGATCCTCAGCACCACATAAACACAAATGCATTGCATTGTGTACAACTAAAGCAAATAAATAAATATTAAAAAAAAAAAAAAAAAAAGAGGTGGGGTGGTAGTTCACTGCGAGAGTGCCCCTGGGGTCAATCCCCAGTACTGGGTGGGGCAGGGAGAACTTTTCATAGGGCACCTTTTGGACTTTTGAGTATCTTATGAAATGTCTGTTCAAGTTTCCAAACCATTTTTCTATTGTGGTGTTCTTTTACTTATTGATTTGTAAGAACTCTTTATAAATTCAAAACATGGTTCCTTTGTTTTATATATATGTCTACACATACATATACATATATATCTTATAAATATCTTCTCACATTTTATGAGTTACTTTTACTTTCTTGTGTCTTTTGATCAATAGCAGTTCTTAAATTTTTAAAAAATATTTATTTATTTGCTTTAGTTGTACACAATGAGTTTATTTGTACGTGGTGCTGAGGATCGAACCCGGGCCGCGCACGTGCTAGGCGAGTGCTCCACCACTGAGCCACAACCCCAGCCCCCCTGTAATTATTTAGTTTTGAAAGTGACACCCTGGGGCTGGGGCAGTGGCTCCATGGTGGAGCACTTGCCTGGCACTTGCGAGGCACTGAATTCAATTTTCAGCATTGCATAAAAGTAAATAAAAGGGCTGGGGCTGTGGCTCAGCAGCAGAGCGCTCGCCTCGCACATGCGCGGCCCGGGTTCGATCCTCAGCACCACGTAAACATAAATGCATTGCATTGTGTACAACTAAAAGTAAATAAATAAATATTTTTTTAAAAGTAAATAAAAATAAAGGTCCATCAACAACTAAAAAACCCCCCAAAACAAACAAAACAAACAAAATGCAAAAGGAAAGTGATGCCCTGGGGTGGCCTTGAGAAGAGAGGGGACCTGGAAGTGTAACCAGGAAGCGTTTCCAGGAACAGGGGCGGCCAGGGGAGACAGGCCTGTCACCAAGCTGCACCCCACCTGCCCTGAGAGAAATGAAGCCTTCGTCTTTGCTTCATGAGGAAACCTGGGGCTCTGAGAGGTTGAGTGACTTACCCAGGATCACACAGCCAGTAAGTGACAGCTGGGACTTGAACTGGGGTCTTCAGACTCCTGGTCTAGTTTCTTATCCGTGGGGTCTGCGGGTTAAAACATGTCAGAGTCTTGGAAGCCCTCCTCCTTCCCTGAGCACACGACTGCGTGGCTTACAGGACAATGACAGGGACCAGCTGGGGAGGGGACCGTGGTCTCCTTGCGCCCATCCCGGCAGTGGCTGATGCCAACTGTCCTCTCCTCCCTCGACGACAACCTCTGCAGTGGGATGCCCGAGTGACCCTCCGCTTTGTCGTCTCTAGGCTCAACGACCAGATGCTCACGGTGATCGGGTCTTTCAGCTTTGCCGTGGTGATCAGTCTGGCCTCTGGTCTCCTAACAGGTCAGTATGACACAGAGCCCGGGCTCAGAGCACATCCTGCCCCGGGCGGCTGTGTGGGTGCCCCTCCCCTCCCCATGAACAGACCCCAGCTCAAACAGGCAAAGGGCTCAAACCCTGACTTAAAAAAAAAATCATAGACTATATAATCTCGGAGATGGAAAGGCCTTCAGAGTTCCCCTGCGGCCGGTGGGGACTCCGAGAATATCACAGCTGCCCAGAACCGTCCACTTCATCCCATGAGCAAACACCTCCTGTCGGTCAGACACCCCTGGGAGGTGTCCTAGGCAGGGGGTAGAAGCCCATTCAGAGGCCGAGTGGCACAGAAGGCACAATGGGTTGTGTGACATTGGCTTATTGCTCCACTCTCTCTGGGCCTGGTTAGCTTCTCTGTAAAAGGAAAGTGTTAGAGTACTGACCATTCAGCTCCTTCCCACAGTGAAAAATATATGAAGGTACTTCTTTTTTGGGGGGGGGGGTACTGGGGATTGGACCCAGGGGCACTCGACCACTGGGCCACATCCCCAGCCCTTTTTTATATTTTATTAGAGACAGGGTCTCACTGAGTTGCTAAGTGCCTCGCCATTGCTGAGGCTGGCTTTGAACTCGCGATCCTCCTGCCTCAGCCTCCCAAGTGCTGGGATTACAGGCGTGCACCACTGAGCCTGGCTGAGGACAAGCAATTCTTAAAACCAAAGCACAGAACAAGAAACACTTGGGCAGCCGGGCACAGGCCAACATGCTGAGCTAGCCGTGGCCTTCAGGGTACATGGCGTGTTTCACAGATGGATGTTCCTAACAATGGCTCTTGCTTTTGTTGTTGTTGTTGTTGTTTTTTTAAGTCTCTAAATCTGTCCAGTGTTGTCTCATAAGACACCTAGGGCCAAGTTCTCTGGGCAGAGACTGGACAGGAAAAAGAATAGGAACAAAAGCAAGTGATTATTGCCGGGCATGGTGGCGCACGCCTGTAATCCTAGTACTTGGGAGGCTGAGGCAGGAGGATCAGGAGTTCAGAGCCAGCCTCAGCAATGGCGAGGCACTTAGAACTCAGTGAGACCCTGTCTCTAATAAAATACAGAAAAGGGCTGGGGGTGTGGCCCAGTGGTCGAGTGCCCCTGGGTTCAATTCCCGGTACCAAAAAAAAAAAAAAAACAAACAAAAAAAAAACCGCAAGTGATTATAAACTATTGTCCTCTCTACACAAGTGGAGTCTTTTTTTTTTTTTTAATATTTATTTATTTGCTTTAGTTGTACACAATGCGTTTATTTGTATGTGGTGCTGAGGATCGAACCCGGCTGCGCACGTGCTAGATGAGCACTCTACCGCTGAGCCACAGCCCCAGCCCCCTCCCCATGAACAGACCCCAGCTCAAACAGGCAAAGGGCTCAAACCCTGACTTAAAAAAAAAATCATAGACTATATAATCTCGGAGATGGAAAGGCCTTCAGAGTTCCCCTGCGGCCGGTGGGGACTCCGAGAATATCACAGCTGCCCAGAACCGTCCACTTCATCCCATGAGCAAACACCTCCTGTCGGTCAGACACCCCTGGGAGGTGTCCTAGGCAGGGGGTAGAAGCCCATTCAGAGGCCGAGTGGCACAGAAGGCACAATGGGTTGTGTGTGACATTGGCTTATTGCTCCACTCTCTCTGGGCCTGGTTAGCTTCTCTGTAAAAGGAAAGTGTTAGAGTACTGACCATTCAGCTCCTTCCCACAGTGAAAAATATATGAAGGTACTTCTTTTTTGGGGGGGGGGTACTGGGGATTGGACCCAGGGGCACTCGACCACTGGGCCACATCCCCAGCCCTTTTTTATATTTTATTAGAGACAGGGTCTCACTGAGTTGCTAAGTGCCTCGCCATTGCTGAGGCTGGCTTTGAACTCGCGATCCTCCTGCCTCAGCCTCCCAAGTGCTGGGATTACAGGCGTGCACCACTGAGCCTGGCTGAGGACAAGCAATTCTTAAAACCAAAGCACAGAACAAGAAACACTTGGGCAGCCGGGCACAGGCCAACATGCTGAGCTAGCCGTGGCCTTCAGGGTACATGGCGTGTTTCACAGATGGATGTTCCTAACAATGGCTCTTGCTTTTGTTGTTGTTGTTGTTGTTTTTTTAAGTCTCTAAATCTGTCCAGTGTTGTCTCATAAGACACCTAGGGCCAAGTTCTCTGGGCAGAGACTGGACAGGAAAAAGAATAGGAACAAAAGCAAGTGATTATTGCCGGGCATGGTGGCGCACGCCTGTAATCCTAGTACTTGGGAGGCTGAGGCAGGAGGATCACGAGTTCAGAGCCAGCCTCAGCAATGGCGAGGCACTTAGAACTCAGTGAGACCCTGTCTCTAATAAAATACAGAAAAGGGCTGGGGGTGTGGCCCAGTGGTCGAGTGCCCCTGGGTTCAATTCCCGGTACCAAAAAAAAAAAACAAACAAACAAAAAAAAAAAACCGCAAGTGATTATAAACTATTGTCCTCTCTACACAAGTGGAGTCTTTTTTTTTTTTTAATATTTATTTATTTGCTTTAGTTGTACACAATGCGTTTATTTGTATGTGGTGCTGAGGATCGAACCCGGCTGCGCACGTGCTAGATGAGCACTCTACCGCTGAGCCACAGCCCCAGCCCAAGCGGAGTCTTTTTTTTAATTATTATTTTTAGTTGTCTATGGACCTCTCTTTTATTTATTTATATGTGGTGTTGAGGATCGAACCCAGTGCCTCACGTATGCCAGGCAAGCGCCCTGCCCCTGAGCCACCACCCAGTCCCCACAGTAGACTCTTGAGCTGAAATCACTGGGAGGTGTTGGGGCTGGTGAAGACTGGCCTGCCGGGGGGGGGGGGGGGGGGGGGGGGGGGTGGGGGTCCTGGGAGTCGCTCTCCGTGGTGGCTCTCGTGTTTTGAACTGATGAGGTTTTGAGCGAGGCGCCATCTGCAGGGCCCTTCGGAGCTGCGGCCGCGGAACACTGCTCCGCTAGTCTCAAGCCTTTGGCGAAAGCTGCTCTTGCCCATTGCTTTTAGAAAAAAAGTCTACAGAATTAACAAAACAGGTCCAGGAAGGACAGTGCTTCCATTTGCCTGTCCCCCGAGGGTGGGCCCCACAGGGTTCCTGTCGAGACACCAGACTCTACACACAATATTCTGATTAATCTTTTTTTTTTTTTTTTAAATTTATTTATTTGCTTTAGTTGTACACAATGCCTTTATCTTTACGTGGTGCTGAGGATCGAACCCGGGCTGCGCACGTGCTAGGCGAGCACTCTACTGCTGAGTCACAACCCCAGCCCCTGATTAATCTTGAGATCACAAATGCTGTGCTGAATTAACACTGAATTATCATTTGTTTCAGGTTGCTCCTAAAACTCAAAATCTGGAAAGCACCTCATGAGGATAAATATTTTGAAGATCAAACTTTCTGGGAGGTAAGATTTTTCACCCACTCACATGATAGCTTTTGAGCGCATGAGCATACGTTAATGTCATGTTTATCAGACAAAAAGGTGGTAAAAAGCATCTGGGAGGAGCAAATCCATGATGCCTGTGCATGAGGGATGTGTGTGTGTGTGTGTGTGTGGTGTGTGGGAGTTGGTAAAGATCATCATCACCCCAAGGCCTCAATGTCACCAAAGGTCAGGAGAGAAGGCCACTGGCCACACTAGCCCTCCCCATCTGGATGACTGAGCAGGCAGATAGTGGGACAAGAGGGTGATGGAACCCACAATGTAGGAGCGGAGGAAACCACAGTGGCCAGTGCATCCAACCCGCCTTTAACAGGTTCTCAGAGTGGAGGCGTGGCTGGCGCAGGCCCTCACAGCGAGTGAGTGACGGCCCTGAATCTAGAACACAATTCTGGATAGATGAAACGAGCGGACATAGGGAAGTGTGTAGAATAGGAATCTGGGGTCCCTTCGCAAAAGGACTCAGCACTTAACGGACTCAAGGGCTGTGGCGGACTCCTACACGGCAGGTTTCATGGTCGTGACTGCTCTAGAAAGGAGGTCAGGACCCTGCCCGTCACCCCGCTGCCCTCCTCCCTTAGATTCACGCTCAGGGCACACAGAGCATGCGGATGTGTGTCCTTGGGAAGTCAATCCTCCAACCAATGCTGTGGGCAGGCTGGGCAAGCAGGGTCAGTATGGCCAAGGGAGGTTGGCGGAGAGAGGTCAGGCGAAGGCCCAGCCTCGAGCCTTTGTGAGCAGGAGAGGCAGCAGCTGCCAGGCCTTCGGTGTCCCAGACCAGTTCTTTCTCCACCAACTCCCACCTACTGACCACGAAAGAGACAGAGAAGCAGCCTTACTGTGGGCCTGGGCGAGTGTGCCAGCAGGGAACAGGCAGAGGGGAGCTGGAGAGGGAACCTGCCTCTTCTCGTTTCCCTCTCCTCCTCCCTCCTCCCCTTCAAAACAGCTTTATTGAGGTACTACAGACATGCAATGAATTACATTTACTGAAAGTATACACACCGTCGGATCCATCTCAACATGTTTATGACACCATCACCACAGTCAAGACAGGGAACATATTCATCACCCCCAAACGTGTCCTTGTGCCTCTTTGAAACTGCGCACTCTTTATCCCTCCGGGTTCCATTCCCTGGCACCTGCTGAACTACTTTTTGTAAGTAAGGTTTGTATTTTCTTTCTTCCTTTTTTTTTCCCCCCTTGGTACTGGGGCTTTTATCACTGAGCTACATCCCCAGCCCCCCCCCCCTTTTTTTTTTAATGCTGGGGATCAAACCCAGGGCGTTTTGAATGCAGGGCAAGCACTCTAACAACTGAGCTATATCCCCAGCCCCCCCTTTTTGCATTTTTAAAAACTTTTGAAACAGGGTCTCACTGAGTTGCTGAGGGTCTTGCTAAGTTGCTGAGGCTGGCCTCAAACTTTTAATCCTTCTGCCTGAGCCTTCCATGTCGCTGGGATTATAGGCATGCACCCCAGTGCCCAGCTGAATAATCATCTTTCTTTCATCTCACAAGGTTGTATGAAGATAAAATGAAGCAATAACATTTGTAACAACATCCTGGAAAATGCAAACTGCTAAGTGAACGTGAAAGTTTATCACTAGGGGTTTAGCCAACCAGGGAGGGCTGTGTGAACACAATAGCTCTCACAGGGCAAGCCTACTATTTCTGATTTTGTGCTAGATGCTTTTCAGCATTATCAGATTTTTATCCTCACAATAAGCTTGCATGAGGGCGAGTATCCCAATTTTAAAGATAAGGAGATTGGGGCTGATGGAGATTAAGTAACTTGTCCAAAATGACAGCTAGTAGATGGAACAGGAGGAATCAGAACAGATGTCTCTTTGGCTCCAGGGACACCACATATGCGTGTGCCACAGGCAGCCAGCCAAGAGCAGTTCTTCTATCCACCACCACTTGGGCGGTCTGCTGATTTATTTTCTTGCAGCTCAGTAGAACCATTTATCCAGAATAATACCATTTTCAGCTTGCATTCAAAAGCCAAATATCCATTAAAGAGGCAAGGATTCAAACTTGCAGAGCTGATAAATCCAGGGTTGCTTTTTGTTTTTTGGGTTTTTTTTTTTTTTTTCTTGGCAAACCGTCCAACAAGACATTTTAAACATTATTGGATACCCTTATTGCACTTGTTTGAACCGATCTGAGTTGAAAGGACCATTAAAGCTAGCTCAGGGGCTGGGAGTAGAACTCAGTGATACAGCATTTGCTTCACTTCTCAGAGGCCCTGGGTTCAATCCCCAGTGCATAATAATGATAACGGTAATGATAATGATAATAATAAATGAAGCTAGCTCAGCTGTTCCTTCCCTAGGGGCCCAGACTTTGGTGCTGAGAGGGAGCGTCCATCTTACCCTTGTCTGGTTTGTGAACTTGTACTCATTCACGCACTAACTTATTTCACTACATGAATTGCTAATCTGTGACAGACATTTAAGTTCTGGGAGACCAATTTAAGGTAAGCAGTTCTGGGTCTCAAGGACACAGATATATTAATCTTCTGTTTTTCTGTAGTCACGATGATCCTCCCGGATACTGATTTATAAAATTCATTTCAGAACATAATTTTCCATGGGTCTTGTAGTTTACTAAGAGAATAAACTGCCTCCCGGCTCCTTCAGTTCTTTATTTCAATTAATAAACCAAGGACTTTATTTCATGCTTTGTAAAGCACAAAGATTCACTGACATCTACTGTTTAAAATCAACTCCACGATTAACCCTTCTGAAGTCGGGTGAGGAACTTTTCTGAGAGTGCACAGAGGATGGCTCCTGTCCTGAGCGTGGTGTGGAGGGCCAGGAGGTGGGGTTACAGCACTTGGCTGGGAGGACCAAATCTGTGCACAGATCTACCTAGGAAGGACCAAGTCACCCTGGCAGTAGCTGCTGGAAGAATGAGAGGAAGGAGGTCACGGGTTGGGGAGGTCAGGGAAAATGAACTTGGAGTTACACTGGATAGGGCCAAGCGGCCGGAAGTGAGAGGCCCTCCAAGCAAGGGAAGAGACCATCCGCCACGACAGATGGCGCGTGCAGCAGCCTGGCTCGGTGGAGGCTGTGAAAGGCTGAGGCGGCAGAGCCATGGTGACTGGACACTCCCAAACCAGAGTGGGGAAATGTCGCCATAAAATGGAAGTTTTAGCATTCAGCAGGGTGGCAGGACTCGGCGTGCAGGGTGGGTTCTGAAATGACTCCAGTCTGCAGCACACATCATCCACCGGCTTCCGGATGCAGTGTCTCCAGTCCCACGCCAGGAGGCGCCTGTGCTGCGGGCCAGCCCAGGGCCTTGGGCACGCTCAGCATGGTAGGCTGACAGAGCACTAAAGAACTCAGTGAGCCGGGCGCGATGGCGCACGCCTGTAATCCCAGCACTTTGGGAGGCTGAGGCAGGAGGATCGCGAGTTCAAAGCCAGCCTCAGAAATGTCGAGGCACTTAGCAACTCAGTGAGACCCTGTCTCTAAATAAAATACAAAAAGGGCCAGGGATGTGGCCCAGTGGTCGAGTGCCCCTGAGTTCAATCCCTGGTACCACAAAAAAAAAAAAAAAAAAAAAGAAAAAAGAAAAAGAACTCAGTGGCCTTGGCCTGCAGAAGAGGACACCCAAAGGAGACCTAAGAACTCTCTTCAGACGCTTGAAGGACTGGCACAGGGGAGAGTACTTCTCCCGCTGAGGCCCAGTGGGAGATCCGGTCCCACTCCCAACAATTACAACTGTTTAAAATGGACTGTGCTGCTTCGTGTGACAGTAGTGAGCTCCCAGTCACTGGAGGTATTCAAACAAAAGCCAGGTGACTACTAATTTAAATGCACCAGGTATGTTGAGGCACACCCGTAATCCCAGCAACACAGGACCTTAGGCATGAGGATCCCAAGTTCAAGGCCAACCTGGGCAACAAAATAAAAAATAAAAAGTGCTGAGGGTGTAGCTCAGCAACAGAGCACCCCTGGGTTCTACTCCTAGTACCAGAAGAAAGAAAAAAATCTAAACAAAGTAAATCTACAATCTCTTCTAATCCAGATTTTGTAAAGGAATCCCTCTGGTCTATTTTTTTTTTTTTTTTTTTTTTTTTTTTTTTTTGGTACTGGGGGTTGAACTCAGGGGCACTTGACCACTGGGCCACATCCTCAGCCCTTTTTTGTATTTTATTTAGGGACAGGGCCTCACTGAGTTGCTAAGTGCCTCTCCATTGCTGAGGCTGGCTTTGAACTCTCGAGCCTCCTGCTCCAAGTGCTGGGATTACAGGCGTGCGCCACCATGCCTGGCTGGTCTTTTTTTTTTTTAATTTAGTTTTTAGTTATTGGTGAACACAATATATTTTTTTATGTGGTGCTGAGGATCAAACCCAGTGCCTCATGCAGGCTGCGCAAGCACTCTACCTCTGATCATAACCCCAGCCCCCGCTTTGATTTTGTATTGCAACATTTGGGGGACTGGGGTTGTGACTCAGTGGTAGAGTGCTTGCCTAGCACATGTGAGGCACTGGGTTCAATCCTCAAACCACATAAAAATAAATAAAATAAACTGGACACGGTGACATGTGCCAGTCAATCCCAGCAGCTTGGGAGGCGGAGGCAGGAGGATTGCAAATTCAAAGTCAGCCTCAGCAACTTAGTGAGGCCCTAAGTACTCAGTGAGACCCTGTCTCTAGATAAAATACAAAAAAGGGTTGGGGTATGGCTCAGTGGTTGAGTGCCCCTGAATTCAATCCCCAGCACCCCCAAATAAATAAATAAATACATAAAATAAAGGTATTGCATCCATCTACAACTAAAATAAATTTTAAAAATTAGTTTAACATAAGCTTTAAGAGTTCAAGCCACAGCTGTATGAGGTGGTGCACACCTGTAATACCAGCTACTTGGAGGCTGAGGCAGGAGGATCACTGGTTGAAGGCCAGCTTCAGCAACTTAGTGAGACCTTGTCTCAAAAAAAAAAAAAAAAAAAAAAAAAAAAAAAGGAGATGAAACTGGAATCAGTGTGGATATAAAATGTAAGAGGACCAGGGTTCATATGTAATATAAATGTTTGCTTTGCTTTTACAGTTTCCTCACTTGGCTGCTGGATTTTAAGCAAAAGCATCCAAGAACAAGACAGATAGATCCTGGAAACAAGCCAACTTCCCTTGCCTGGTGCCTACCTTTGTATGTGACGCTTACTACAGCAAGGTCTTCTTATGTTCAATGGCACAAGGTCAGACATGGATTTGATATTAGAAAATAAAAGACTAAAAACTTGCTTAAGTAGTAATTTAATAATAGATTCAAATAGTATGATTTCATTAAAAATGATACGACCGATATTTTTGGTTGCAGACACATAATTAAGGTTTTGGTTCAATTCTATTAACAATCCTTAGAATCTTTCTCATGCTTAACAGAAGCGTGCTAGCCAGTTAACCGTCTGCAGCAGCAGAACAGAGATAAGAACTGGGAAAACGAAGAACTCACTTACATTCAGTCCTTGCAAACATGCTCTTAGCCCAGCACTCTGAGCTTGTCCTGAATGGCACTGTGGGGACAGAGGCTGGGGTCGATGGTGAGATGGAGGTGGACTGCCTCAGGACTGAACAAGTTACCTGACTTTGAGGAAAGAAGCTTCCATGGTCTGAGTCCTTTCGTGTGTAACAGAGTGGACGGATCTCAACTTGTTAGATGCCCTCCCGTTTTCACATTCTATACATCTATGCAAACAAACTCATGAGCCCCTGGGCATGGTGGCACATGCCTGTAATCCCAGTGGTTTGCGAGGCTAAGTAAGGAGGATTGTGAGTTCAAAGCCAGCCTCAGCAACTTAGCGAGGCCCTAAGCAATTCAGTGAGACCCTGTCTCTAAATAAAATACAAAAAAAAAAAAAAAAAAAAAAAAAGGCTGGGGATGTGGCTCAGCAGCTAAACGCCCCTGGGTTCAATCTCTGGTACCAAAACAAAACAAAACAAACAAAAACTCGTGAGCCATTACAGGGGGGATGACAGCAATATCATCATTTCTTTGAAGAATGTCCTGATAAGGAAATATTCAACACAGCAGTACGGCAGACAGTGGCTGACACGGAAGAGTCCCGTACCTCTAATCCACCTAAGGTACAGCTTGTGTTTCACACAGGCGAACGTGCACCCTACTTTGCAGAGGTAGGAAGTCTGGGGGACAAAGGAGTTCCAAGAGGAACAGACTCGGGGCTCCTGGTAGCTAATATGTGTCATTATGATTGACCTTGCTGGTGCTGAGCTGAGTGGCTCAGCTCAGATATGAAATGAAACACAGAATCCAAATTATTATCAGAACAACAAAGAAACAGTGTCACCAGAGAGCAGGTGTCAAGTCCCTCCCCTTTCCCTCTTTCCCTCAATGGTAAAAGTGAGTATCAGCTCAGCAATGGCGAGGCACTTAGCAGCTCAGTGAGACCCTGTCTCTAATAAAATACAAAAAAGGGCTGAGGATGTGGCCCAGTGGTCGAGTGCCCCTGAGTTCAATCCCCAGTACCAAAAAAAAAAAAAAAAAAAAAAAAGTGAATATCAGTGTCCAGGACACTGTGACCTGGCTGTGTCACGGTCTTCCTTCCTCCCAAATCAGTGGCACAGTGGACGAGCGCCTGGCGGCTGGGTCACAGGCCTCTCTCTTCCTATACGTCCACTCCCCCAGTGGGAGACCCTCAGGTGCTACTTATGCAGAAGTGTGGACAGAAATCTTTGGTAAAACTGCATAAACCAAAACCAAAGTATAATGAGAAAGAAGTCTGGCCACTGAATAGTTTTGAGAAACAAGAAAATGTTTATATTGAAGATTTGACACAGAAGAGGCTACAATTAAATAACCACATTAAGTCTTCAGAGCACTTTCATTGTAGTTTTGGACCTCAAATCAAAGAATTCTTATATTCATAAATGCATAATTTCTTTTGTAACTTACTTTAATTTTACAAATCAGACCACGATAAAACTTGACAGGGGTCACTCGTGTGAAACGGCGTCCCCCGCGCTGCGGCAGCTGACCCCGGGCACCGCGCAGGCACCTTGGCTGCCGTCGCCTTCCGGGCGCTCTCGTGATTTCGGCATGATGCAACTGGAAGCTGAGACTACACTCAGAAATAAGTTTAGAAAATGGCTTTACAAAATACTGGGAGTGAGCGGTAAAAAAGCCCATGCAGGGCTGCGAGCTGCAGGGAACCGGCGCCTTCACTGCCACAAGTCTTCTGTGCGGCCAAACTTAAAGACCAGCCCCCTGTGGATAGAGCAAGGGATATCAGGTGACTGCCGGGAGTGGCAGAAAGGAACAGGATGAGAATGGAGGGACAGGGACACCAGAGTGACGGCCAGGAGCTGCTGAACAGCGGACACGGATCGCAGCAGACAGACGCCACTCCAGGGTGGTGCCAGCCTCCGCCTTCCCCAGACCTCGGCCTGCAGGTGCCCAAGATGCGTGTGAGAAAAAAGCCAGTTGAGGGGCTGCAGTTGTGGCTCAGTGGTAGAGCACTTGCCTGGCATGTGTGAGGCACTGAGTTTGATCCTCAGCACCACATAAAACTAAATGAATTAAAAAAAAAGTTGACATTTAGCGTGTGACCATTATATATGTGATTTTACCAGATTCACCCAACACCTTGCTGCAGAGCGGGGCTGGAACCCAGGGCCTCGTGCACGCCAGGCGAGTGCTCCCTCACTGAGCTGCAGGTACGCCCTGTCGACACACCTCTCTGGAGTGTCCTGATGTGCTAGATGCTAGGGCTATAAAGATGAATAGGAGAGTCCTTCTCCTCAAATTGCTCACGTGTGTTAGCACAACGTGGCCAGCACGGGGGAGGGCAGGCATATACAAATGACAGGGAACACAGACAAACAGGGCCCACCCCACCTGAAAGGCAGGAAAGGGTCTGCAGAGGTGGTAATGCACAGATGGTTGTGGGGGACAAACAGGAGTTCAGACAGAGGCTGGTGGGAACAAGAGCCCGTGAGGTGATGGACAAGATGCTTCAGGGAGACCCAGCAGCACCTCAGAAGGCAAAGGGGCCCAAGAGAACCTGGGAGCCGGCGTAGGGGTGCACGCCTGTAATCCCAGCACTGGGGAGGCTGAGGCAGGAGGATTGCTAGTTCAAAGCCAGCCTCAGCAATGGTGAGGCACTTAGCAACTCAGTGAGATCCTGTCTCTAAATAAAATACAAAAAAAGGGCTGGGGATGTGGCCCAGTGGTCCAGTGCCCCTGAGTTCAATCCCTGGTACCAAAAAGAGAGAGAGAGAGAGAGAGAGAGAGAGAGAGAGAGAGAGAACCTGGGGCTGGGGCGGGGCGGGGCCCAGGAGTCCAGCGCTTGCCCAGCATCTGAGAGTCCGGGTTCCACCCCAGCACTGCCCCTGCCCCAACCTCACTGGACATGGCAGAAACAGAACCAAGCAAAAATCCCACGGAAAGCCCAGGTGACTGGTGTGCCAGGAACGTGTCCTCCAGAGCGCTGGCCTTGGGCTCAGGTGAGGGTGTGTCCACAGCTGTCCCCCAGGCTCCCATATAAGCAGCACAAGAGGACAACCGTGTTTATAAAAAGCCATCTGGGTGAGGAAGGACAGGGCAGAGTCCAGCGTGGCCAGGTGACTACTCCAGAGTCGAGGAGGACGGCGCACAGAGGCAGCCAGGCTTTGGGGAGCCAACCACCAGGAGGCCAGCTCCCACGGTGCCACGTGGAGTGGGGAGGGCAGAGGCCAGCCTGCGTGCTGGGGGACAGCTGGTCCTCAGTCCCAGGCAGTGCCCATCATGGCCTGCTGGGAAGAACAGCTCCTAGTGAGGAGGACACCAGGCGGCTCCAGCTGATGGTTAGTGTCTGGGGCCCGAGGTTGTCAAGACTTCCAGTTTCTCAAGAAAAGTCAAAATTCAGATTTTTATGTCAACTCTCCTGATTTTTAAATGTTGGCTCAATAACAAAAATAATTCTATACTGGCTAAATAAAACAGCTGTGGCAGGGCTGGGCTGGACAGCCACTGATCTCTCAGCTTAGAGCGGAAACACGGTACGATGGGAAATGACAGGATCTGGGCTTTGTTTTTAGAAGAAAACTGACAGTGGGAAAACTGGTCACCTCTAGTACTGCCATCTGTCTGATTGCTGGAATAGTAACTGGTAACCTTTGCTAAGTACTGTTCCGTCATGAATCAGAATGGAGAAATCTGTTACGACTGTTCCTATAACGGTGCCCATCAGGGGCTGGGGTTGTGGCTCAGTGGCGGAGCACGTGCGAGGCTCTGGGTTCAATCCTCAGCACCACATAAAATAAATAAATAAAGACATCGTGTCCCTGTGTAACTAAAAAAAGAAACAAACAAACAAACAAACAAACAGTGCTTCTAGTACTTTCAGAAAACCTAATTTGTTTTAAAACTGAATAACAGTAAGAAGTGAGAAAATAACTAATCTTGTTGCACATGAAAGTGATTCATTATACCTGATGCGGGGCCATGACCAGCCAGCGTCTGTTTCCTAGGTTTCATGAACATGGTAATGGGTGCACTTCCATGTCTCTCCCCTTACCAGGAGGCAAATATTTCCCATAAACTTCCTCTCCCCCTTCTCTGCTCCCCCTGCCATGACACGCTAACTCATTGGTCCAAACAACAGGTCTCGGGAGCCTGCCTGGTACTCTACCCTTCGTCCTTGCTGGAGTGGATGACGAGTCCCACACGGCAGGCGACCGTCCAGCCCTTGCTGGTGGCCCCCAGCGAATGCCCTCCCCACGCGGCCCTGGAGCTGCTCTCAGCCCTGCCTGGGCCTCGCGACACCACCTTCCTTTGGCTGGCACTGCGGGCTGCTGAGTCCCTGGGGTACCTCTCACCCTGTGGAGACCCTGGAGCTGAGGACACCTGGTCCTTCTTTAAAGCTCAACCTCAGCACTGTGACTTGAAGGAGAAGAACCCTGAACATGGCCACCTCCCTGCAGAGTAACAGACTCACTCAAATTTTATTTCATAAGGGGGAGGCAAGGTTTTATTCATTTATATTTTTTTAGTGTTATAATCTGAAAGGGAGAAAGGAAACAACTAACTAAGCAACTGGTTGAAGACTCAGCAAAATGAGAAAGTGCCAAGTGAATTCACCCAGATTTCAAGACGCCAGGCTTTGCAGTTAGACAACCTCAATCTGAATTTCAGCCACGTGGTCTCAAGGTTATCTACGTCTTCTGCACCTGCCTGCTCATATAAAATGGGGTAACAATAGAGCCACCTTCAGAGTGGCTATGGGGATTAACTGAGAGTGTAAGTATAAATAAAGCATTAAGAACGGAGCCTACGGGCTGGGATTGTGGCTCAGTGGTAGAGCGCTCGCCTAGCACGTGCGCGGCCCGGGTTCGATCCTCAGCACCACGTACAAATAAACCCATTGTGTACAACTAAAGCAAATAAATAAATATTAAAAAAAAAAAAAAAAAAACGGAGCCTAGGACGTACTAATTGCTCAATAAACGTCAGCAGTTATTATTATTTACTGCAAAAAAAAAAAAAAAAAGTCAATAGCTTTACTTAAAAACAAAACCCTCTGAGGTTTATCCACCAGTTTCAGGACACAAGGTTTAATGCAAAGAGGACGTGTATCTTGCCACATCTAAATTTATGTTTATTTTCAAACTGACTTTATAAAATGGCAAAAATGCCTGGTGGTGGAAATGAACAAGTGTGAATACCAAATGCTGACTTTTTGGGGGGGGTACCAGGGATTGAACTCAGGGGTACTCAACCACTGGGCCACATCCCCAGCCCCATTTTTGTATTTTCTTTGAGACAGGGTCTCACTGAGTTGCTAAGTGCCTTGCCATTGCTGAGGCTAGCTTTGAACTCACAATCCTCCTGCCTCAGCCTCCCAAATGCTGGGATTACAGGTGTGTGCCACCACGCCCGGCTTGCTGACTCTTACTAAGGGCAATAATCAGTAACTAGTGGCTCAAGTGGATAAGGGGCTCTTTTATTTTAGAGATAAGAGGGATAGGGAAGAAAAAATCCTTTAGTTTTCCCAACCATTTTTGGATTAGGACCCTCTTTAAAAAACTTGAAGAAACCACAGACTTTGCCAGAAACAAGCAGAAAAACCCTCACTGCTTGCACATGGCACCGCCTGGTGGCTCCCCGGCTGTCAGAGCCCCCCTGTGACACTGTTGCAGGAAGTCCTGAGACACAGACTGGAAGTGGCTGAGGTGGCGGGAGTGGCAGGGCAGGGCAGGACAAGCAAATATAATATACAACATAAAAGAAATGTATTTAAAGTAGAAGAGATGAAGAATGCAGAACTAACTTACCCAAAAAAGATGAAGGCATTCTGGAAAAAAACAGCAATTCCAGGATATACTATAGGTTTTTCTGTAAAAAACAAATGAAATATTTAGAAATTTATGACCTCAAAATATTTATTTTTGGATGTACTAGCAAGTGTCAGTTTTTCTTGCCTAAGACAGCTGACTTCTCTGGTAACTATGGTTGATGGATTGAGTAATACAATGCATATGCCAGCACAGGACTGGCTGAGTAAATGGCAGCTCCCTCAGGTCCCTTCACAAATATGTACTGAGGGCGCACTACGCGCTCACACTGTTCAATGTGCTAAGGAGTAAGTGGTAAACAAAACAGCAAGTTTTTTTTTTGCCCTCGTGCAGCTAGACAATACGAAGAATAAACTAGGAAAGAAAATAAAGCAGAGTCTGCTGCTATTGGTTCTCAAAGTGTGACCTCATTCCAGGAGCCACAGGAGAAGTCTGTGAGGAAGGGTCTCCACCTTCCTTCCTTCTTTGCTGTGCTGGGTGGGACACCCAGGGCCGTGCACAGCAGGCAGGCAGGCCAGCCTCTGCAGCCAGCCACACCCCGCCCAGGGCTCTGTGTTAAGAGTCCTATGTGGGAAAGAATTGTAATTTTTTTCTTTTGGTTCTTTTATATTGTTTTCCATAATAAACAAGCATTATGCAACTCACATAATAAAAAGTAATTTTTTGTTTTTAAAATACAATAGTAGCTGGGCATGGTGGCACATGCCTGTAATCCCAGTGACTTGGGAGGCTGAGGCAGGAGAATTAGCAGTTCAAAGTCAGCCCAGCAACTTAGGCCCTAAGTAATTCAGTTGAGACCCTGTCTAAATAAATAGAATACAAAAAAGGGTTGAGTGTGACTCAGTGGTTAAAATGCCTCTGGATTCACTCCCTAGAACCAAAGAAAAAAAAATGGTGACAAAGAATTTGTGGCAGCAAGAGATCAACTTATGATGTCATATTAAATGCCAAAAGCAGGGAACAAAATTGTATTTACATTATGATAATAACTATACAAAAAAACATATAAAAGGGACTGAATGGAAACATACCCAAGTACTTAAGGGTGGTAAGATTATTATAGCTTCTTTTTCTTTTTTTCATTCCTACATTTTCGGTAATAGTTTTTAATAATAAATCATATAAACTAAAGAAAAAAATACATATATCTTACAAATGCCTATCATTCCTGTCTATGAGATTAAAATGATTTTAATAAAAATTTAAGAAGCCCATGATTTTAATATAAAAAGTTCCATTTTATTCTTAGAAGTAAGGTGTTAAAATATGAGCTATTATCTCAATTCAGAGTTGACAGTGGCATGTGATGGCGGCGTGGCCAGGACTGAGAGAACCCAAGGGAGGGAGGCATGTGCAGGGAGTCTGCCTGAAACTAATGGGAAGCGCTCAGGGCTTCCTTCCAAGTTCTGCTTCCACGTGATCTCTGGACCCATAAAATGGGATTCTCAACCCTCTAAGAGCGAACACACTTTTGAGACATGAGTGGGTACTAGGGATTTAACCCAGGCGCTCAATAGCTCTCATTGAGCTATACATCCCCAGGTATTTTTTATTTTTTATAATTTTTTTTTAAGTTGTAGATGGTACAATACCTTTATTTTATTTATTTATCTATCTATCTATCTATCTATTTATTTATTTTTATGTGGTGATGAGAATCGAACTCAGTGCCCCACACATGCTAGGCGAGTGTGTTCTACCACTGAGCTACAACTTTCTCCCCCTTAAATTTGACTTATTTATTTATTTATTCATTTAGGGTAACAGGGATTGAACTCAGGGGCACTCGACCACTGGGCCACCTCCCCAGCCCTTTTTTGTATTTTATTAGAGACAGGGTCTCACTGAGTTGCTAAGTGCCTCGCCATTGCTGAGGCTGGCATTGAACTCGTGATCCTCCTGCCTCAGCCTCCCAAGTGCTGGGATTACAGGCGTGCACCACTGCGCCCGGCTTTCACCCCCTTATTTTTATTTTAAATTTTTTATTTTATTTATTTATTTTTTTGTGGTACCAGGGATTGAACTCAGGGGTACTCTAACCACTGGGCCCCATCCCCAGCCCCATTTTTGTATTTTCTTTGAGACAGGGTCTCACTGAGTTGCTAAGTGCCTTGCCATTGCTGAGGCTAGCTTTGAACTCGATCCTCCTGCCTCAGCCTCCCAAATGCTGGGATTACAGGCGTGTGCCACCACGCCCGGCTTGCTGACTCTTACTAAGGGCAATAATCAGTAACTAGTGGCTCAAGTGGATAAGGGGCTCTTTTATTTTAGAGATAAGAGGGATAGGGAAGAAAAAATCCTTTAGTTTTTCCCAACCATTTTTGGATTAGGACCCTCTTTAAAAACTTGAAGAAACCACAGACTTTGCCAGAAACAAGCAGAAACCCTCACTGCTTGCACATGGCACCGCCTGGTGGCTCCCCGGCTGTCAGAGCCCCCCTGTGACACTGTTGCAGGAAGTCCTGAGACACAGACTGGAAGTGGCTGAGGTGGCGGGAGTGGCAGGGCAGGGCAGGACAAGCAAATATAATATACAACATAAAAGAAATGTATTTAAAGTAGAAGAGATGAAGAATGCAGAACTAACTTACCCAAAAAAGATGAAGGCATTCTGGAAAAAAACAGCAATTCCAGGATATACTATAGGTTTTTCTGTAAAAAACAAATGAAATATTTAGAAATTTATGACCTCAAAATATTTATTTTTGGATGTACTAGCAAGTGTCAGTTTTCTTGCCTAAGACAGCTGACTTCTCTGGTAACTATGGTTGATGGATTGAGTAATACAATGCATATGCCAGCACAGGACTGGCTGAGTAAATGGCAGCTCCCTCAGGTCCCTTCACAAATATGTACTGAGGCGCACTACGCGCTCACACTGTTCAATGTGCTAAGGAGTAAGTGGTAAACAAAACAGCAAGTTTTTTTTTGCCCTCGTGCAGCTAGACAATACGAAGAATAAACTAGGAAAGAAAATAAAGCAGAGTCTGCTGCTATTGGTTCTCAAAGTGTGACCTCATTCCAGGAGCCACAGGAGAAGTCTGTGAGGAAGGGTCTCCACCTTCCTTCCTTCTTTGCTGTGCTGGGTGGGACACCCAGGGCCGTGCACAGCAGGCAGGCAGGCCAGCCTCTGCAGCCAGCCACACCCCGCCCAGGGCTCTGTGTTAAGAGTCCTATGTGGGAAAGAATTGTAATTTTTTTCTTTTGGTTCTTTTATATTGTTTTCCATAATAAACAAGCATTATGCAACTCACATAATAAAAAGTAATTTTTTGTTTTTAAAATACAATAGTAGCTGGGCATGGTGGCACATGCCTGTAATCCCAGTGACTTGGGAGGCTGAGGCAGGAGAATTAGCAGTTCAAAGTCAGCCCCAGCAACTTAGGCCCTAAGTAATTCAGTGAGACCCTGTCTAAATAAATAGAATACAAAAAAGGGTTGAGTGTGACTCAGTGGTTAAATGCCTCTGGATTCACTCCCTAGAACCAAAGAAAAAAATGGTGACAAAGAATTTGTGGGCAGCAAGAGATCAACTTATGATGTCATATTAAATGCCAAAAGCAGGGAACAAAATTGTATTTACATTATGATAATAACTATACAAAAAAACATATAAAAGGGACTGAATGGAAACATACCCAAGTACTTAAGGGTGGTAAGATTATTATAGCTTCTTTTTCTTTTTTCATTCCTACATTTTCGGTAATAGTTTTAATAATAAATCATATAAACTAAAGAAAAAAATACATATATCTTACAAATGCCTATCATTCCTGTCTATGAGATTAAAATGATTTTAATAAAAATTTAAGAAGCCCATGATTTTAATATAAAAGTTCCATTTTATTCTTAGAAGTAAGGTGTTAAAATATGAGCTATTATCTCAATTCAGAGTTGACAGTGGCATGTGATGGCGGCGTGGCCAGGACTGAGAGAACCCAAGGGAGGGAGGCATGTGCAGGGAGTCTGCCTGAAACTAATGGGAAGCGCTCAGGGCTTCCTTCCAAGTTCTGCTTCCACGTGATCTCTGGACCCATAAAATGGGATTCTCAACCCTCTAAGAGCGAACACACTTTTGAGACATGAGTGGGTACTAGGGATTTAACCCAGGCGCTCAATAGCTCTCATTGAGCTATACATCCCCAGGTATTTTTTATTTTTTATAATTTTTTTTTAAGTTGTAGATGGTACAATACCTTATTTTATTTATTTATCTATCTATCTATCTATCTATTTATTTATTTTTTATGTGGTGATGAGAATCGAACTCAGTGCCCCACACATGCTAGGCGAGTGTTTCTACACTGAGCTACAACTTTCTCCCCCTTAAATTTGACTTATTTATTTATTTATTCATTTAGGGTAACAGGGATTGAACTCAGGGGCACTCGACCACTGGGCCACCTCCCCAGCCCTTTTTTGTATTTTATTAGAGACAGGGTCTCACTGAGTTGCTAAGTGCCTCGCCATTGCTGAGGCTGGCATTGAACTCGTGATCCTCCTGCCTCAGCCTCCCAAGTGCTGGGATTACAGGCGTGCACCACTGCGCCCGGCTTTCACCCCCTTATTTTTATTTTATTTTATTTATTTATTTATTTTTTTTTTGGTACCAGGGATTGAACTCAGGGCCACTCTACCACTGGGCCCCATCCCTGGCCCTTTTTGTATTTTATTAGAGACAGGGTCTCACTGAGTTGCTAAGTGCCTCGCCATTGCTGAGGCTGGCTTTGAACTCGCGATCCTCCTGCCTCAGCCTCCCAAAGTGCTGGGATTACAGGCGTGCGCCACCGCACCGGGCTTATTTTTATTTTATTTTGAGACAAGGTCTTGCTGAGTTGACTAGGCCCTCTCTAAGTTGCTGAGGCTGCCCTTGAATTTGTGATACTCCTGCCTCAGCCTGCCGAACTGCTGGGATTATAGGCATGTGCCGCTACGCTCAGCACACATCTAAACTATTCTCTAAAAGAAGAAATAAAAGAAATTTTTAAAAAAGAACTAAATTAGATCTAGGTTGGTCCAATTCTTGCAAAGCATTGTTATGCTTTTACTATGACAGGTACAGTTAATTTCACCTGTAACATTAAATGGGTTTCATATTTTTCTTGGGTCCCTCAAGGTGAAATTTCAGCCTTGGATCTAACAGTACACCTCTCCCTAAGCTTTCTTAACCTGACCTTGTATGGCACACATCTTAAATGTTAATTAATTTTTCTATGTAAAAGGGCTAGGGCTGGGGCTGGGGCTCAGTGGTAGAGCACTTGCCTAGCATGCGTGAGGCACTGGGTTTGATTCCTGACATCACATAAAAAAATAAACAAATAAAATAAAGGTATTGTGTCCATCTACAACTAAAAACAAAATATCTAAAAAAAAGGAAAAGACATCATCATATTACCAGGGAGAGATATCACTGAATATTTCGAGTCTCGGATGTGAGAGTTTCACATAGACACTATTCTGAAAGTCGAAACTTACTCAATAGCTAGAGAACAAACACATTCTGCTTCTGAGATTTTGAGAGGCCAGAAAAGTTCTGAGCATTCCTACCAGACTCCAGACTAGGAAAAAAAAACACAGAAGAAGGAATGCTACAAACATACAAAACAAACAAAATCACACACTATGGGGCTGGGATTGTGGCTCAGCGGTAGAGCGCTCGCCTAGCCACGTGCGCGGCCCGGGTTCGATCCTCAGCACCACGTACAAATAAACACATTGTGTACAACTAAAGCAAATAAATAAATATTAAAAACAAAACAAAACAAAACAAAAAAACCACACACTAACAGGAAAAAGGGACGTGCTCAGGTATAAATGCTTTGCTAGTACCTGGCCCATCTACATGAGAAAAGCTTCATTCTAGAATAACCAACTTCAATGCAGAATTTCAGTGTTCCATTGGAGTAAATGCAGCTGGCCTCTCTTACCTTTAGCAACATAACCACCGAAGAGAATCCACATGGACGCAATCAGAGAGCCGAAGGCCAGCATGAAACCCAGGAACAGCCAAATGCGAGCACCTGTAAAGAGGGACTGTCACCAGAACTGCTGGCACAGGGCAGCAGTCACTCAACTGACTTCCAAAAGAAAACAAAAAAACAAACAGAAAATGCATTAACATTTAAAATAGG
The DNA here is from genome assembly GCA_025594165.1 of Tamias sibiricus. Classification (NCBI taxonomy): domain Eukaryota; kingdom Metazoa; phylum Chordata; class Mammalia; order Rodentia; family Sciuridae; genus Tamias; species Tamias sibiricus. The sequence goes on along the minus strand of CM046658.1, from coordinate 20,458,655 downwards.
ACCAGTGGGAGAAGATGTGCTAGGAACCTTTCACTGGCGGAGAGGTCGGCCTTTTTCTTCTTGGTTAGAGTGTGTGCGTGACAAAAATTTATTAGTCTGCATATTCTAAGTGGGTACATTTACTTTCCCCAATTGCCTACACTGAAAAAATTTTTACTTAATCTTCCTACAAAACATTTCATATTTTTTCACTATATTCAGAGGCTCATTTTTTTTTTTGGGGGGGGGGGTACCGGGGATATATAACTCAGGGGCACTCGACCACTGGGCCCCATCCCCAGCCCTTTTTTCTATTTTATTAGAGACAGGGTCTCACTGAGTTGCTAAGTGCCTCGCCATTGCTGAGACTGGCTTTGAACTCATGATCCTCTTGCCTCAGCCTCCCAAGTGCTGGGATTATAGGTGTGCACCACCACTCCCGGCTCATTTTTTTAAAAAATATATTTATTTATTTTAGTTGTACACAATGCCTTTATTTATTTTTACATCGTGCTGAGGATCGAACCCAGGCTGCGCACGCACTAGGCGAGCGCTCTACTGCTGAGAGCCACAATCCCAGGCCCAAAGGCTCATTTTTTATATATTTCTATAAACTGTGCTCCAAAGTTTAAAGTTCTGCAAGAGCACTTTCAAATGACAACACAAATATACTTTTAAAAATCCATCTTCAGGGCTGTGGCTATGGCTGTGGCTCAGTGGTAGAACATTTGCCTAGCACGTGTGAGACATTAGGTTCACTCCCCAGCACCACAAAAAAATAAGTAAAATAAAGGTATTGGGGGCTGGGGTTATAGCTCAGAGGTAGAGCACTCACCTACCATGCATGAGACACTGGGTTCAATCCACAGCACCATATAAAAATAAAATAAAGATATTGTGTCCATCTAGAACTAAAAAATAAACATCTAAAGAATAAATAAATAAATAAAGGTATTGTGTCCATCTACAACTAAAAGAATATTTTAAAAAAAAGATTCAGAGCAGGGTGCAGTGGCGCACGCCTGTAATCCCAGCACTTTGGGAGGCTGAGGCAGGAGGATCGCGAGTTCAAAGCCAGCCTCAGCAATGGCAAGGCACTTAGCAACTCAGTGAGACCCTGTCTCTAATAAAATACAAAAAAAAAAAAGGGCTGGGGATGTGGCCCAGTGGATGAGTGCCCCTGAGTTCAATGCCCGGTACCAAAAAAAAAAAAAAAAAAGAAGATTTATATTCAGTGATAAAGGAACCAAAAAACTACTTCCAGAGAAATCAGAGAGTAAATTCAAATTCACTACGCTGGCATGTAGGAAAGTTGCATTAACACTATGTTAATAGAGGAGGACAGTCAACTTTTTTGTTTGTTTATTTCTGGGTACTGGGGATTGAACTTGGGGGACACACAATCACTAGGCCACATCCCCAGCCCTATTTTGTATTCTATTCAGAGACAGGGTCTCACTGAGTTGCTTAGCGCCTCACATTTGCTGAGGTTGGCTTTGAACTAGAGATCCTCCTGCCTCAGCCCCCTGAGCTGCTAGGATTACAGGTGTGCGCCACTGTGTCCAGCCTGATACATTCTTTTTTTTTTTTTTTTTAAGTTGTAGTTGGACATAACACCTTTATTTTATTTATTTATTTTTACGTGGTGCTGAGGATCGAACCCAGGGCCGCACATGTGCTAGATGAGCTCTCTACCGCTGAGCCACAACCCTAGCCCTGACACGTTCTTAATAATACTGAATTGTAGACAGGCGCAGTGGCGCACGCCTGTAATCCCAGCACTTGGGAGGCTGAGGCAGGAGGATCTTGAGTTCAAAGCCAGCCTCAGCAATGGCGAGGCACTTAGCAACTCAGTGAGACCCTGTCTCTAATAAAATACAAAAAAGGGCTGGGGATGTGGCCCAGTGGTTGAGTGCCCCTGAGTTCAATCCCCAGTACCAAAAATATATATGTATAATAATAATAATACTGAATTGTACATGTGTAAGTGGTTAAGATGGTGAATTTTATATGATTTTACCACATTTAAAAAAAAATCTCTGTAATTCTATTTCAAAATGCTAATTCAATCAAATATGATTGGCAAGAAAAGAAAGAATTTATGTGGTATAGTTTAAAATAGTATAAATTCTATTTTGCATGTGTTCCCATGAACTGTTCCCTACCATATCCGGTGGACGCTAATGGCTCCCTGCTACTGCTCAGGGCCATGCACTTAACCTGGGCAGTGTTCTGCCTGTCTGCCAACTTTGACCAAGGGTGCCTTCCACTTTCTGCTCTAGATGCCATCCTCCTTGGGCCCTTTTATGCAGTTCTCATTTTAAGGATGAAAACATAGATAGTAAAATGCTGGTTGCACCCATTTACCTGTTTGACCAAGACAACCTTCACTGTAGCTGTCACCACGGACTTGTCCATTAGATACTGCGTTAATCCTGTGGGAATAAAATAAAACCAAGCAATCAGGGTCTAGGAGTCCGAGGGGAAATGCTTATAACATCAAATTATTAGATAAAATAAGCTAAAGTCCCTCAAATTCAACGTCAGGCCTCATGAGTCTGGGTAACAGGTTCACATGACCTTACTTGAGTTACCTCAGCCAGCCACTTGCCAAAGCTGCAATTGTGGCCCCAAAACAGCAGGGTCACCACTACCTGACAACCTGCTTGAAAATTCTCTGGCTTCGCCCCAACCTACTGAAGCAGGACCTTCAGGCTGGGAGTCCAGAAACCTGGGTTCTGATCTTCAGGTGATTCTGAGTATGAAATTCTCAAAAGTCTTTGCTAAGATTGGAACAGGTAAAAGAATGTGTAGTAGAGTTCTCTCTGGTTCCATCAGACACACTCAATAGGGAACCACGTATGGCAATGGTGGAGAAGAAATGGCCCTGGTCAATCACAAATTACTTAAAATGTAATTTGGAAAAAAATTTTTGTAATAATTTTGTACTACTGGGCTGGGGTTGTGGCTCAGCGGCAGAGCGCGTGCCTAGCACGTGCACGGCCCGGGTTCGATCCTCAGCACCATGTAAAAATAAAGGCATCGTGTACAACTAAAACAAATAAATTTTTTTTTGTGTGTGTGGTACCAGGGATTGAACTCAGGGGCACTCGTCCACTGGGTCACATCCCCAGCCCTTTTTTGTATTTTATTTAGAGACAGGGTCTCACTGAGTTGCTAAGTGCCTCGCCATTGCTGAGGCTGGCTTTTGAACTCGTGATCCTCCTGCCTCAGCCTCCCAAAGTGCTGGGATTACAGGCGTGCGCCACAGCGCCCAGCCAAATAAATATTTAAAAAAAAAAATTTTTTTGTACTACTGCCCAATGTTTGGAGCATAATTATAGTTCAAATAAAACAGTAACTTTTTGCTCTGATGCCATTATCAAAGAGATTCAGGTGGTAGAATCTTGTTTTCTTTAATACCTGATACATGTTCTAACATAAAAAGTCTTTGACTGTTTCATAAAGTTCTACTCTAAATTGATGGTTTTCATAAAAATTTCAATGTCATGGGTAAAAGTTCACAATATATCAAGTTGAAGTTACAAAATATTACATACATCTTACATATATCCATTGGGTATGTGTGACTAAAATGTAAGGTTCACAAAGGCAGGGCCATGTCTATCTTGCTTCCCATTTTTATTCTCAGTGCCAGACCAAGGCTTGGCATATAGTAGACGCTCAATAAATGTGTGGAAAAAATACATTTATCTCCTAATTGTTTTTCACAATAATGAGGTTTAACTTATTCACACAAATCAAAAGTTTTTGAATGATTCAAACTACTTACAATTATTTTTTATGAATTCAATACTAATTTTTGTACTTAAAATTTTATTCTAGGGCTGGGGTTGTGGCTCAGCGGTAGAGCACTCGCCTAGCATGTGCGTGGCCCGGGTTCGATCCTCAGCACCACATACAAATAAATGCATTGTGTACAACTAAAACAAACAAATAAATTTTTTAAAAAATTGCCTTATCCTCTTGAAAAATTTATTCTAAAATAACCTTCATATTAAAAATGCAAATGTTTAGGGCTGGGGTTGTGGCTCAGCAGTAGAGTGCTAGCCTAGCATGTGGGCAGCCCAGGTTCAATACTCAGCACCACGTAAGAAAGAATAAAGGCATTGTGTACAACTAAAACGAATAAATATTTTTAAAAAATGCAAATGTTTAGATTAGTGATTTTTAGCTCTTGTTTCTCCTTGCTGAGCCATATGAATAGACTTCATAGTTCTCTGTCAGATACCATGCTCCTCTCTCCACTATCAGAAACATTTGGAGTAAACGATTTCTACTGTTTTGTCTGGTATTATGACATTCTCAAACTTACAGAATAGTATGATTTTTTTCCTGTAGCATTCGACATTTTTCAAGTTGATACCCCATAACCCAAGAAACTTCTATGTGTTTCTACAAATAAGACTATTCTATAGAACCACAATCAAAATTATAATCCATCAGTCATCTAATCTATAGACTGTATTTGAGTTCCCCAATTATGTCCTCACTAGCAAAAGGATCTTGTCCAGAATCATGGGACAAATTTTGTCCTCATATTAGAGTATTTCCTCAGCCTTTTATGATTTTATGACCTTGATGCTTTTGAAGAGTTCAGGACAGTTACTTTCTAGACTCTCCCTCAATTAGGGTTTGCTTAATGTTTCATGATTAAAGCTTAGATGTGCATCTTTGGCAGAAATAACACGCAAGTGACAGTGTTCTTTTCAATGCATCCAGCTGGGTGGCACAGGGCTGTGGTTTGTCCCATTAATGATGATGTTGAGTTTGATTGCTTAGTGGGATCTACCAGACTTCACCCTAGGTTTCTCCCAAGGCAACTCGTATTTTGTGGGGAAGTACTTGGAGTCTACATGTGTCCTGCTGTGCAACAAATTTCCTTTATCTTTTTGTATTTATTCACATTATTATAGAGCCATAGATTCCTATTTTATTTGAAGGGTTAAATATATAAGGTATATTATTTATCTGTCCCTCATTTGGCTCCTGGGAGTGCCTTGAATGTCAAGATGTCTTTGAGGTTCTTTTGACACACCCACCATCTGTGAGCGTTTCTCTGCTCTCGGGCACAGGGGTCCATTCTCCTCGGGTGTCCTGTGTGCACTCACCCCAGAGGCAGCCACGTGCTGAAAGAGCTGGAATCCTTTCAGTGGAGAATGGTATTTATAATCCAAGACCCGGGTGTGAGGTGCACTCTTTGTTTTGGGGTGTAGCTGTTCTTGGACTGCTCCTCACCCAATTATGGACAGGTTGACACCCTACTAAAGACTCCCACGAGCCGGGTGCGGTGGCGCACGCCTGTAATCCCAGCACTTGGGAGGCTGAGGCAGGAGGATCACGAGTTCAAAGCCAGCCTCAGCAACGGCGAGGCACTTAGCAACTCAGTGAGACCCTGTCTCTGATAAAACACAAAAAAAGGCTGGGGATGTGGCCCAGTGGTCGAGTGCCCCTGAGTTCAATCCCAAAAAATCAAAAAAAAAAAAAAAGACTCCCACATCCCTGTAGGGCTGACCTCCCCCCCACCCCACCCCACCCCGTCCTGTGAGACCTGAGGGCCAGTGCTGGCTGACCTCTGTGCAGACACACTTCCCACCCTGCTGTGGCTCTGACATGCACCTGGCCCTCTGCTGAGGATGTCTGTCATCCCGGACCCCACCTAATGGGGTCTGGAATAAACTTTTTTAGAAACAACTGAGGAAAAGTTGAGCAAAGTGGCACATGCCAGTAATCACAGTAACTTGGGAGCCTGCGGTGTAGGATCACAAGTTCAAAGCCAGCCTCAACAACTTAGCAAGGCCCTAAGCAACTCAGTGAGACTCTGTCTCTAAATAAAATACAAAATAGGGTAGAGATGTGGTTCAGTGGCAAGGTGCCCCTGGGTCCAATGCCCAGTATCAATCAATCAATCAATCAATCAGTTTAAGAGTACAGAAAAGGAGGCCAGGTGCGGTGGCACACGCCTGTAATCCCAGAGACTCGGAAGACTAAGACAGGAGGATCTCAAGTTCAAAGCCAGCCTCAGCAATATCAAGGCCCTCAACTCATTGAGACCCTGTCTCTAATAAAATACAAAAAAGGGTTGGGGATGTGGCCCAGTGGTCGAGTGCCCCTGAGTTCAATCCCTGGTACAAAAAAAAAAAAAAAAAAAAAAAAAGGGCTGGGATGTGGCTCAGTGGTTGAGCGCTCAAGTTTAATCTCTGGTATCCCCCCCAAAAAAAGAGTACAGGAAAGGAGAAATGTTTGACTACTACTTTAAAAATACATGTATAGGCCGGGTGTGGTGGCGCATGCCTGTAATCCCAGCACTTTGGCAGGCTGAGGCAGGAGGATCATGAGTTCAAAGCCAGCCTCAGCAATGGCGAGGCACTTAAGCAACTCAGTGAGACCCTGTCTCTAATAAAAATACAAAAAAGGGCTAGGGATGTGACCCAGTGGTCGAGTGCCCCTGATTTCAATCCCGGTACCACAAAAAAAAAAAAAAAAATATATATATATATATATATATATGTGTATAAGGCTGGAGTTGTGGCTCAGTGACAGAGCGCATGCTTAATATGTGTGAAGCACTCAGTTTGATCCTTAACACCACATATAAAAAAAAAAATAAGGCATTCTGATCTTATAAAAAAAAAAAAAATAGGGCTGGAAATACAGCTCAGTTGGTAGAGTGCTTGCCTCGCATGTACAAGGCTCTGGGTTCAATTCCCAGCACCACCAAAAAAAAAAAAAAAAAAAAGTAAATAAACAAAAAATATGTATATAGATATATATGAAAAAAAAGGTAGAACAGATATCAAAATGTTATAATTTGGTGGGATTACAGGTAAATTCTGTTTCTCTTCTGCTTATTAGTATATTCTGCATTTTTAATTTAAAAAGATAAGAGTAATACATAAAACATTTTAAAAGCCACAAACACTAGAAATTTTTTTTTTTTTTTTTTTTTTTTTTGGTACCGGGGATTGAACTCAAGGGCACTCGACCACTGGGCCACATCACCAGACCTTTTTTGTATTTTATTTAGAGACAGGGTCTCACTGAGTTGCTAAGTGCCTCGCCATTGCTGAGGCTGGCTTTGAACTCGCAAGCCTCCTGTCTCAGCCTCCCAAAGTGCTGGGATTACAGGCGTGCGCCACCGCGCACGGCTACTAGAAATTTTTAAGTAAAAGAAAAAGCCAGGTGTGATAGCACATGCCTATAATTCCAGCTACTTGGGAGGCTGCGGCAGGATTGAAAGTTCAAGGCCAACCTGGGAATTAATCAACAAGTAATTAACAAAAAAATAGCTGCTCTTTGACTCCTATACACTTGAATTACAATTAAGAATTTCAGCTTAAGAGGCCAACTGGATTATGGTTTGATACCATCAGGAAAAGATATACATTGAAGCCAAATAGATGGCAAAACTAATAAAAACCCGAGTCAGCTCTGCGATGGCTGAGTGCCAGACACCCAGCACGGCGCGTGTCAGGCAGGGGACGCTGCGTGGCACAGTCCCTCCACCTCCACGCAGCACGCTTCCTACAGTCAGGGCTGCTACTGCTCCCCAGGGGAACAAAATAATTTTTTAAAGATCTGAGGATAAAAATGAATGAATAATACAACAAAAATAAAACTTTTAAGTTGGAACCAAGCTTGAAAAACAAATGTGCCAGCTCTCTCAGGGACTTTAACAGCATAATTGCTACAATGAAATAAACTGCAAAGAAATGGAAGGAACTAGAAATAGCTGCTTGCCAGCCTCTGTTTACCAGGTGGCTCCTGAGGTCAGGCCCTTTCTCTGTGTGTGGTCAACTGTTCTGCCACTGAGCACAGCCCCCTCCAAGCCGCTTTACCCTGACACAAGCGTAGGGAGAACTTTAAATTAACATGGGAAATTTCAATTGGATCAGGTAAAAGCCTAGAAGCGGTGACTCCAAAACTCAAGGTAAAAGTGCAGAAAGTTCCACAGCGACAGAGGTCAGGACCGCGGCTGTGTGCTGGGGGGTGGAACGCTGACAGCAAAAAGGCAAGAGACAACATCCTGGGGTGACAAAAATGTTTCAGTCTTGATCTGGGTGGTGCTTACACAGGTCTGTACATAAGCAAAAACTTACTGAAATGTAATATGATCTGTGCACTTCAGGTTCCTTAATGAATATATTGATACTATGCTTTAATATAATAGAGGAAAATAAAGAAAAACACCACTTGCAGGGCACAGTGGCACATGTCTGTAATCCCAGAGGCTCAGGAGGCTGAGGCAGGAGGATCACAAGTTCAAAGCCAGCCTCAGCAACTTTGTGAGGCCCTAAGAAACTCAGCAAGACCCTGTCTCAAACAAACAAAACAAAAAAAACCCAGGCTGGGGATGTGACTCAGTGGTTAAGTGCCTCTAGGTTCATTCCCTGGTTACCTCCCCCTGACCAAAAAACAAAACAAAACAAAACAAAAAAAAACCCCACAAAGATTCGGGTAAAAAAGGTCAGAAAAGTGACTCCCCTATTCATCTCCTTCCCAAAGCCTATTAAAAATGAAAGTAAAGTCAGGCGCGGTGGTGCACGCCTGTAATCTCAGCACTTCGGGAGGCTGAGGCAGGAGAATCGCGAGTTCAAGGCCAGTCTCAGCAATGGCGAGGCACTTAGCAACTCAGTGAGACCCTGTCTCTAAATAAAATGCAAAAAAAAAAGGGCTGGGGATGTGGCCCAGCGGTCGAGTGCCCCTGAGTCCAATCCCCGGTACCAAAAAAAAAAAAAAAAAAAAAGAAAGTAAATAAAAATGAAAGTATAGGGGCTGGGGTTGTGGCTCAGTGATAGAGTGCTCGCCCAGCACGTGCACGGCCCTGGGTTTGATCCTCAGCAGCATGTAAATAAATAAATAAAATAAAGGTATTGTGTCAAACTTCAACTAAAAAAAAATAATAATAATAAAATTTTAAAAAAATAAAATGAAAGTATAGGGAGAAAAAAATATAATACCAGAAAAACAAAAGAATGTGAGGTAGTCCTCAGCACATGAAGTTTTCTTTACATTTGTGGAATATTGATCAACACAGATCAAGAGGAGCCTGCACTTAGAATCTGTATACCTCAGAAGCAGGACAATCGAAAGTTCAAGTAGTAATCCCAATGACACTTTTCTTAGAAAAAGTGATCATAAAATTCATTTGGAAAAATAAGAGACCCAGAATAGCTAAGTCAGTCCTTTGCAAAAAGAATGAAGCAGGAGGCATCACAATATCAATACCAGACCTTAAACTACATTACAGAGCAATAGTAACAAAAACGGCATGGTATTGGTACCAAAACAGACATGTAGACCAATGGTACAAAATTGAAAGACACAGAGACAAACCTACATAAATATGGTTATCTCATACTAGACAAAGGCACCAAAAACACACATTGGAGAAAAGATAGCCTATTCAACAATGATGCTGGGAAAACTGGAAATCCATATGTAGCAGAATGAAATTGAACCTCTATCTGTCACCCTGCACAAAAATCAACTCAAAATGGATCAAAGACTTAAGACACAAGAACAGAGACCCTGGGCCTAATAGAAGAAAAAGAAGGCCCAAATCTTCATCATGTCGGATTAGGCCCTGACTTCCTGAACAAGACTCCTGAAATGCAAGAAGTAAAATCAAGAATCAATAAATAGGATGGATTCAAACTAAAAAGCTTCTTCTCAGCAAAGGAAACAATCAATAAAGCGATGAGAGAGCTTACAAAATGGGAAAAAAATCTTCACCACATGCACCTCAGACTAATCTACAGGATATATAAGAACTACAGGATGTATAAAACTTAACACCAAAAAAGAAATATCCCAATCAATAAATGATCTAAGGAACAGAACAGACACTTAACAGAAGAAGAAATACAATTGAAAATGTTCATCATCTCTCGCAATTAGAGAAATGCAAATCAAAACTACTCTAAGATTTCATCTCACTCCAGTCAGAATGGCAATTATCAAGAATAAAAGTGGGGCTGGGGCTGGGGCTTGGTGGTAGAGTGCGTGCCTAGCATGTGTGAGGCACTGGGCTCGATTCTCAGCACCACATATAAATAAATAAAAAATACAAGCAATAATGAGTGTTAGCAAGGATATGGGGGAAAAGGTACACTCATACATTGTTGATGGGACTGCAAATTAGTGCAACCACTAAGGAAAGCAGTATGGAGATACCGCAGAAAACTTGGAATGGAACCACCATTTGACCCAGCTATCCCACTCCTCGGTTCATACCCAAAGGACTTAAAATCAGCATATTACAGCTACGCAGCCACATCAATGTTTCTAGCAGCTCAATTCACAATAGCTAAACTATGGAACCAACCTAGATGCCCTTCAACAGATGAATGGATAAAGAAAATGTGGTACATATACATATACAATGGAATACTACTCAGCCTAAAAGAAGAATGAAACTATGGCATTTGCAGGTAAATGGATGGAACTAGAGAATATCATGATAAGTGAAATAAGCCAATCCCCAAACCCAAAAGCCAAAATGTATTCTCCGATAAGCAGATGCTGATCCATAGTGGGGCGGGGGGACAGGGAAGAAGGAAGGAACTTTGGTTTGTGTAGAGCGGAGTGAGGAGAGAGGTGGGGCTGTGGGGATGGGAAGGACGGTAGAAAGAGACAGACATTATTACCCTATACAGATGTACAATTACACTAGTGTAGTGACTCTGCACCACGTATAGCCAGAGGAATGAGAAGTTGCGCTCCATTTGGTAAAATATGTCAAAATGCATCCTACTGTGAAATAAATTAATTAATTAAAAAAAAAAGAGAGAGAGAGAAGGACGTGATCAATTGTGTTAAGTGCTACTGAGAGGTGTTGTAAAATAAGACCAAAAATTATCATTGCATTTGGCAATAGAGAAATCACTTAGAAAAAGGTTTCAGTGAAGGGGTGGGCAGGCAGAAAGCCTTATCACAGTGGGTTGAAGTGATCAAACAGGCTCAGGATCAAGTAGTTCTAATTACAGGTCTTGGACAAATAGTTTAAACTCTCTGCCTTTCAGTTTTCTTATCTGCTAAAGGGAATCATAACTCCTTCCTCATAAAAATGTGGTACAGACTGAATATGAATCTAAAATTACTTTGAATGTTTTAATATGCTTGTTATCATGTTTAAAGATATACATTTAAAAATAGGAAAGACTCCAATATGTATTGAAGGCCTACGATAAGATAAAAAAAAAAAAGTTCAAGTAGTAGATAGCAAGAGCCAGCAGACACCCGAGCAGAGGCCTGCAGCAGGTCAAAGACACACACAGTCGGCCCTGAGGGCCTAACACAGAAGAGGCATAAAGGAACCTGAAACAAGGAAACCCTTCAAAATAAAACACAAGACCTGAAATGAAAATATTGCTCAGGTAGGAAGATGACACTGAGGTGATTCCCGGAATGTGGAGCAAAAAGAAAGACAGGAGAAGCTGACATGACAGTAGCATCCAAGGAGTGGCAGCGAGGAGACAGCTCCATTATCAAAGACAGAACCTAAGACACTCTCCGGGAGCAGAGGTAACACGCGAATCCTCCGAATCTTCACCACGGCACAGCGAGGGTAAGATCAGATGCCCATCAACGACCCTGGAGGCCAGAAGACACGGGCAGGGACTCCAGGTTCTGGGGTAAAATGACATTGAACCTGGAATTCTATATCCAACCAACCTATGAATAAAGCAGGAGGGGAAATGCAGACATTTTCAGACAAACAAGGATCAGAGAGCTTATCTTCCCATATTCTTTCTTAGAGTTGTTGGAGCATGGGGTCCAGCAAGATGAGTAAGAAAGATGAAGAAAGGTGAAGACGCAGAAACTAGGAAAAAAAGTAGACCCAATCCTGAGAACAGGGAGGGGAAGTTCCACGGTGCAGCTCTACAGGCGGCTTATACAACAGTCATTCGCACTGCAACTGACTGGGGCCTCCCCCTTCTTCTCGGCCTCCCAAGTCACTGGAATTACAGGTGTGCACCACCACACCTGGCCTTGTTTGCTGTCTTTAAGGAGGAAATGGTCCCGGTTAAGTCAGGTCACAACATTCTCCTCAAAACTCTCCAAGAGCTCCTATCACACTCACAGTGAAGTCAAGTCCTCACACTGCTTTACTCTATACCACGTGACAGAGAAGCTCTGCCACCTCGCCCATCACCCTGTCTCTTGATCACACTCTCCAGTCACACGTTCCCTGCCATAGAACCTTTGTAGAGCACCAGCTGTTCCATCTGCCTGGAATGATCCTCTGCTATCTATCCCCATGGTGAGCGCCTTCATTCCTTCAAGTGTTTACTGAAAAACACCTTCTTGTGAGAGCTTCCTCGATCCTATGTAAAATGTCCACACCTCCCGCTCACAGCTCACAGCTCCTTCTCTGCCTTTCTTCCTTGCACTTATCATCACCTAACACGCTGTGAATTTAACTTCTCCTTAGCTGCCATCTGCCCGCTCATTAGAGTTTAATTCCATAAGGGCTGGGATTTTTCCCTGTTTTAATCACTACTGTATCTACTGTACCTAGAACAGGAACCCGGAATACAAAACCTTAATAAATATTTGATGGGAGAAGGAATAATCCCTTAGATGTTTTCTGATCTAAATGTAAAGTTTTAAATTCTAGCTGTGCAGAAATAAAAGACTAGCTGAAAAAAGGGGGAGACGGACATGGGGGAGGACAGACAGAAGGAAGAATGGAAAAGAGGACTGTCACTCTTCTTTATATCCTTCTCTACTATTTGATTTTGAATTCATGCCCAATACGTTAACTTGATAACATTTTAAAATTGTAAATCTTGCAATTATGTGTAAAACAACGTGACCTTGCGGCAATCTATGTAGGTGCTGTGGACAGCAATGGCACTTACATGAGGAAGGCAATGGTCGCTATCACGCCACAGGCATGGTACGAGTGGTTGAACTCCTCCATGGTGGGGTAAATGACAGCCGCGTCTATGATGATCCACCAGCCTGTGAAAAACTGACACAAAAGCAGGTGACACATGAGAAACACAGCACTGTCACACCTGACTGGCTGGAATTTAAGTGAAGAGAGCCCTTCTAATGAATTTCAAAAATATTTAAAATGTTCCATCTGTTTCTTTCTTTTTTTTTTTTTTTTTTGGTACCGGGGATTGAACTCAGGGGCACTAGGTCACAGGGCCACATCCCCAACCCTTTTTTGTATTTTATTAGAGACAGGGTCTCACTGAGTTGCTTAGTACCTTGCTATTGCTGAGGCTAGCTTTGAACTCGGGATCATCCTGCCTCAGCCTCCCAAGTGCTGGGATTATAGGCGTGCGCCACCGCACCTGGCTGTTCCATCTGTTTCTTGCATATAATTTGCATATGGCTTAATACCTGGTTAAACATCATGTGACCTAAAGTTATTTTATATTGTTGTTATAAAGTCTGCAATCTACTTTGTGAACTAGAAACAAGTTACAACATGTTATGGAAAAAGTAAAATTTAGATCAGGGGTTGGGGTTGTGACTCAGAGTAGAGCACTGACCTAGCGTGTACAAGGCCATGGGTTCGATCCTCAGCACCACATAAAAATAAATAAATAAAATAAAGGTATGTGTTCAACTACAACTAAAAAATAAATATTAGAAAAATAAAACAAGGGGGGCTGGGGTTGTAGGCTCAGTGGTAGAGCCCTCGCCTAGCGCGTGCACGGCCTGGGTTCGGTCCTCAGCAACACGTAAGAATTAAAGGCATTGTGTACAACTAAAGCAAATAAATAAATATTAAAAAAATAAAAAATAAAAAAACAGGGAAGCCAGGCATGGTGGCGCACACCTGTAATCCCAGCACTTTGGGAGGCTAAGGCAGGAGGACCATGAGTTCAAAGCCAGCCTCAGCAAGGCACTTAGCAACTTAGTGAGACCCTGTCTCTAAATAAAATACAAAAAAAGGGCTGGGGATGTGGCCCAGTGGTCCCCGAGTTCAATCCCCGGTACCACAAAAAAAAAAAAAAAAAAAAAAAAAAAAAACCACACACAGGGGTTGGGAACATAGCTCAGTTGGCAGACTGCTTGCCTCGCATGCACAAGGACATGGGTTCAATCCCCAGCACCAAAATAAATAAATAAATAAAATGAAACAAAAAACAAACTAGATCAGATTCAAAGTGACGTAAGAATTGCCCTGTTGCTGATATATTACAGGCCTGTAAGAAGACATGACTAAAAATGAAAAAAAATTATTTAGATTAAAAATGGGGAACAATTATTATTTGTAGAGTTCAGCTGTCGTTTGATGCCATGGAATAACAGCTCTGCAGTTCTGCTTCTCCTTTTAATGAATTTCAGTGCAGTCTTTGAATACCAGATTATAATCTAACTAACTGAATTTTGGTTCTGGATATATAATAAAATAAAACTACACAGATTTTTTTTTTAATCACCTCAGCAGAAATTTATAATATTAGTAACTAAATTCTGACAAGAAGATTAAAAAAAAGGTTTTGAAAGTAACCACCCATTCTACCCCTATTCCCAATCATGACCCAGTTAGCTCTAGAAATTGCGATCTTCTGGCAATTATTTAAAATAGCAATTTTAGGCTAATCAAGTTACTTTTATTAGGTTATAAACAGATCCATAAGCTACTAATGACATTTTTACTGGCTAGCATGAGTAATGGCTCACTTTTTTTTAACCCTTAGTTTGATGTATTCGAATTTCTTTTTCTTTTTTTTTTTTTTTTTTTTTTGGTACCAGGGATTTAACTCAGGGGCACTGGACCACTGGGCCACATCCCCAGCCCTTTTTTGTATTTTATTAGAGACAGGGTCTCACTGAGTTGCTAAGTGCCTCGCCATTGCTGAGGCTGGCATTGAACTCATGATCCTCCTGCCTCAGGCTCCAAGTGCTGGGATTACAGGTGTGCACCACCATGCCCGCTTCTTTTTCTTTTTGGTACTGGGGACTAAAACCAGGCATGCTCTTACCACTGAGCTACACACCCAGCCATTTTTTTTTTTTTTTTTTTTTTTTTTGTGTGGTACCAAATTGAAAACTCAGGGGCACTCGACCACTGGGCCACATCCCCAGCCCTTTTTTTTTTTTTTTTTAAATTTTTTTTTTAAATTTATTTATTTACTTTAGTTGTACACAATGCAATGCATTTATGTTTACGTGGTGCTGAGGATCGAACCCGGGCCGCACACGTGCGAGGCGAGCACTCTGCCGCTGAGCCACAATCCCAGCCCCCCCAGCCCTTTTTTGTATTTTATTTAGAGACAGGGTCTCACTGAGTTGCTGAGTGCCTCGCCATTGCTGAGGCTGGCTTTGAACTCGTGATCCTCCTGCCTCAGCCTCCCAAAGTGCTGGGATTACAGGCGTGCGCCACCGCGCCTGGCTACACACCCAGCCATTTTAAATTTTGAGATAGAGTGTTGCTAAGCTGTTCAGGCTGACGTGGAACTTGTGATCCTCCTGCCTCAGTCTCCAGAGTAGCTAGGATTACTGGCATGCACTGCTCTGCCTGACTTCAAAATATTCTCTTTAGGGCTGGGGGTGTGGCTTAGCAGTAGAGTGCTCGCCTGGCACACGTGCAGCCCGGGTTCAATCCTCAGTACCACATAAAAATAAAGGCATTGTGTACAACTAAAACAAATAAATAAATATTTTTTTAAAATTCTCTTCAGGGAAAAAAATAATAAAGCTTTAAAAAATATTTATAAGAAGCAAGTGTGGTAGTACTTGCCTATAATCCCAGCAACTCAGGAGGCTGAGGTAGGAGGATTGTGAGTTTAGGCCAGTCTGTGCAATTTAGTTAGACCCTGTCTCAAAAATTTAAAAAGGAGTGTAGCTGGGCATGGTGGTGCACGCCTGTGATTCCAGTGACTGGGGAGGTTGAGGCAGGAGGATCATAAATTCAAAATCAGCCTCAGCAATTTGGCAAGGTCTTGTCTGTAAATAAAATATTAAAAAAGGGGGGCTTGGGATGTGGATGTGGCTCAGTGCCTCTGGGTTCAATCCCTAGTACCAAAAAAAAACAGTGTAGTCAGAGGTTAAAATACTCCTGAAGCTGGGCACAGTGGTGCATGCCTGTAATCCCAGTGACTTGGGAGGCAAGTTCGAGGCTGGCCTCAGCAATTTAGTGAGGCCCTAGGAAACTTAGTGACATTCTGTCTCAAAATAAAATAGGGATGGAGATGTGGCTCAGTGGTTAAACATCCCTGGGTTCAATCCTTAGTACCAAAAATATATACGTATATATTATAAGAGCAGAATTTCTACAGTGGTATTAAATACTGACATATTTTAGTTAAATATAAAGCCAGCGATTTGGTGAAGAGGAGATATTTAAGTTTTGGTTTTTATTTGTTTATTTTAGTCAAAAATCTACTCTTTAGCAACAGGGACGTTGCTCAGTGGTAGAGAACCTTGAGGTCCTGGGTTCAGTCCCAAGCACCACAAAAAAACAAAAATAAAAAATTTACTCTTAGCCGGGCGCGGTGGCGCACGCCTGTAATCCCAGCACTTTGGGAGGCTGAGGCAGGAGGATTGCGAGTTCAAAGCCAGCCTCAGCAATGGCGAGGCACTTAGTAACTCAGTGAGACCCTGCTTCTAATAAAATACAAAAAAGGGCTGGGGATGTGACCCAGTGGTCAAGTGCCCCTGAGTTCAATCCCCGGTACCAAAAAAAAAAAAAAAAAAAAAAAAAAAAAAAAATTTACTCTTTAGAGCATATAACGCCATAAGAATATAAAACACAAATATCAGGGCTGGAGTTGTATCTCAGTGGTACAGCACTTGCCTGGCTATGTGAGGCACTAGGCTCAATTCTCAGCATTGCATATAAATAAATAAGTTAATTAATTAATTAAAGGTCTACCAACAACTAAAAATATATTTAAAAAAAAAAAAACAAATATCAGATCCTTGAGGAATTTGCAAGGTAAATAAGAATTTTATTCTGCAAATTATTTCTAAGGAATATCTTTTAATGAATACCCTCTTATTGAGAAGAAAGTCAACTTTGGATTATGGAAAAATGCAATCATATCTTTTGACTGGTTAAAACCAGATTAAAGTATTGAAGATTGTTTCTTCAATACTTTCTTGAAACTTGTTGTACTCATTAAGATAATACTTTTATTGAATAAAATGTTTTATAAAGCCGGGCGCGGTGGCGCACGCCTGTAATCCCAGCACTTTGGGAGGCTGAGGCAGGAGGATCGCGAGTTCAAAGCCAGCCTCAGCAATGGCGAGGCACTTAGCAACTCAGTGAGACCCTGTCTCTAATAAAATACAAAAAAGGGCTGGGGATGTGGCCCAGAGGTCAAGTGCCCCTGAGTTCAATCCCTGGTACCACAAAAAAAAAAAAAAAAAAAAAAAAAAGTTTTATCATGTCATTTTTACCATGCAGTTAAAATAGCCCAACCAATCTACTGAATCAAATTTCAAACCATTAACCCTCCTCATAAACAAAACATCAACATTTATTAAAATAAATTCAGTGGTCAAAGATTTTTTTAAAAGTACATATTTTAAAACTTCACAAAGAATTCAAAATGTGGGCTGGGGATGTAGAGTGCTTGCCTAGCACGTGTGCAGCTCGCCTAGCACTTGCGCAGCCCTGGTTCGATCCTCAGCACCACGTAAAAATAAACGCATTGTGTACAACTAAAAGCAAATAAATAAATATTAAAAAAAAAAAAGAATTCAAAATGTAAGCAAAAACACACAATAATGACAGCCAAAATTACCAATGACACTTACCAGAACACCCGCAGCAACAGAGGCAATAGTATTTCGCTTTTCCCCCCAATCAACGCATTCTGAGCATCTCATACCTTCTAGAAATCCAGACATTTTTTCAGGTCACTTAAAAGAAAACAAAACACAACTAAATAAAGCATTTTTACTTACTCTTCAAACCTGATTTGTGTTCCTGGAAAATAGTAGCTCAAGAATAACTTACTACAGGGCTGGGGATATAGCTCAGTTGGTAGAGTGCTTGCCTTGCAAGCACAAGGCCCTGAGTTCCACCCCCAGCACCGCCAAAAATAATAACAATAATAACAACAACAATACAGTTGGCTGGGCAGGGCAGTACAAGCCGGTAATCTCAGTGATGATGGAGGCTGAGGCAGTTGAAGGCCAGCCTCTGAAACCTAGTGAGACCCTCAGCAACTTAGAAAGATCCTATCTCAAAATAAAAAATAAAATGGACTGGGGATGTAGCTCAGCAGTAAAGCATCCCTGGGTTCAATCTTCAATACACCCCTCCCCCAAAGAGAATAAATTAATACAAGTATTTTGGCTCCATATATTTCTTCAGAATATTCAATTTAGTTTCTGGTGAACAGCCACATTATAACTTTGGAAAACAAAATCTGGTCCCAGGGACTAGGGAGGCTGAAGCAGGAGGATCACAAATTCAAGATCAGCCTGGGCAATTTAAAAGGGGCTGGGAACGTGGCTCTGTGGTAGTGTGCCCCTGGGTTTACTGTAGTACTGCAAAAACAAAACAAAAAAAGGATAGTTTTGGTATATTTAAGTAATATGCACAAAGGTGGGTATCCAAATATTGAAAACAAATTAAGAATTTAAATCCTGAAAGCTGGTGGTCCCATACTATTTAGTACATTAAGTGATCATTTAAATGTTAAATAGCAGTATAAAGATGATCAACTCACAAGAATTCTTTTGTATTGCTTTAATTCTAAACTGTTATTATTTGTTTTTGATATTTTATAGTCCAGGGGACAGTGTGGAGGTGATAAACTTTGGCTCAGTTAAGAGCACAGAACCGGATTTTTTAAAATTTCCCGTGGAAATTTATATATTTTATCATAGAACATGTGTTTTTTCATATCCAGATATAAAAAGAATAAAAAAGAAAACACCGCCCTGCACCCACATCACTTCCTTTCACCTCATTTTTTTTTTTTCTTTTCCAAACCTTTTGGTGTAATCTCTATTAAAAAAAATCTTATTTTAATCTCTTAGTTCTGGTTCTAACAGAACCCCTCCCTCAAAAGCACAGAACTGAAATTAACATCAATTCAGACCATAAATAAGTAATCCACCTCTATTTGAATTATCACAGCCGAATTGTCTGTAACAAATCACATAAAACATTCCTCCAAGCTGAGCCTGAATCACATATAACTTGCTAACAATCCAGAAACACCCGAACTCCTGCAGCAAATCAGAACCCGTCCACTAAGCTGCTCTGCAGCCAGCAATTACGGTTGTCCGAAAACCAGGATGCCCTAAAAAGTGCAACGACTTCAATTTTTGGCTTCCTTTTAAAAAGCTCATTTTTTTTAAACGATGACCACAACCAAGGCTACTCTGCCTTTGGGATGAGATGATTCTGAAAATGCACCCATTTTCCTCCTCCCCGGGCGGAGCAGGACCCGGGGTCGCTCTCGGCTCGCCCGCGGCCCCGCCCCGCGTCCGCTCCCTCTGCAGGCGCTACAGCGACGGCGGAGCGCCGCAGCCCCGCAGCCCACGCTCGCGCCGCACGCTGGGAGTGGGAGCCCGGGAGTGGACCGCACCCGGGGGACGTGAGGCGGGTCCCGGCCCCCTCGCCGTGCGAACCAGCCGGGTCACGCTCGCTCCCTCTCGGGGTCTGCGTCCAGCCTTGCAGTGGGGGTGGAAGTGGGGTGGGGGCTCCAGGACCCAGCGACGCCCCGCGCGAGGCCCGCCGTGCCCTCCCGATCGCCCCGCTCCTCCGAGCCCGGCGGGCCCGGCCGCGGTGGCGCGGGGCGCAGGACGGCAGGAAGTGGCCAGGGGGGGTCCAGCGGGGCACAGCCGGACCCCGCAGCCTCCCGCAGGGCTGGGAATGCGACCCGACCGCGTCAGGCAAGGCTGTAAGCCCTGGGCAGCCTGCGGCCGTGCCCCCACTCTCCCTGGGCACTTACGTCCAGCCCCGCGGGTGCAGTAGGTCCGGAGCCCGGGGTCGCGCAGCGCCGGGCAGCCTCACTTCCCCGACTTTCGGCCAAGAAAACAAAACAGCCACAGGCCACCAGGCGCCCGGATGTAGCAACTCCGCCCCCGGGCCCGCTGCGCAAGCGGAGACGGGACGGAGGGCGGGGCGACGAGAGGAGACGGGGCGGCCCGAGCGGAGCCACGCCCACCGCGCCGACGAGTCTGCGCATGCCCGAGCGTGCGTCGCGGCTCGGCTTCGCAAAGTTCACGTTCGGTTTTGAATGTGGGACGTGCCAGTGTAGAGCAAGCCTTTGGAGGCCGAGTGTAAGAAGTCTATCTATGTCCTAAGCTCTAGAAAGGGAGGCGTCCCTCAGACCTTAGTGTCCCCGTCTTGAGTGAGGTTGGTCCCGCTGCTCTCTCAGGTGTGGACGGCAAGTGAACATTCGGGTCCCTGGTGGTGCAAAACGTGGGTGCGGGCTTGCGGACTCGCAGCACTACGAGTTCAGGCTTTTGAAGTACTGTTGGCTTTTCGTGGAGCGCCGCAGCTCCACCTCCCAGCGAGGGGCGGGCTCACTTCTGCTTGTGAGCTCCCTGAGCTCCAGCCCGGCCCCGCTACCCTCTTTCAGGACTTGACCTTGGCGATTTGTTTCAGGGAAAGATTTCTCAGCCTTGGTCCTACTCACTTTGGGGTCGGATAATTCTGTTTATGGGCGGCTGTCCTGTGCTTACCTGTCGTCTACCCAAAGGTTGCAAGCAGTTGTCAAAACCAAAAATGTCTCTAGGCTTTGCCAAATACGCCCTCCTGGGGAAAATCGCCCGGTTGAAAACCACTATTTGTTTAGGAGATATCCTGTTTTTTTCGGGAAGCAACCCTTTTCAAAGAAAGGAAGATAAGCCGGAGCAATGGTGTCTTAGCCACGTGAATGGCTGGTGGCTCGGGAGCCCCTCTTGCAGAAGCTGTCAGTCCGAGTCCCACGTCTCCAATCAGTCGGTGTCCAGGAGTGGAAGGCGGACCGGGGAGAGAAGCGGGTCAAGGTCTCGATTGATCGAGAAGACGCCCCCGGTGGAATGAGGCGCTGCTCGAGGTGTTACCGGCAGAGCCCGACGTGATCCCTCAGCGCCCGCACCGAGGGGCGCTGCTGCTGTCCCGGAGGTATTACCAGTCTCCTCGGTACCGATCCCGGAGCAGGTCCTGCTCCTGGAGAAGGTCGTAGTATTAAAGAGCCTAAGCGAGCCGGGCGCGGTGGCGCACGCCTGTAATCCCAGCACTTTGGGAGGCTGAGGCAGGAGGATCGCGAGTTCAAAGCCAGCTTCAGCAATGGCAAGGCACTTAGCAACTCAGTGAGACCCTGTCTCTAATAAAAATACAAAAAAGGGCTGGGGATGTGGCCCAGTGGTCGAGTGCCCCTGAGTTCAATCCCCGGTACCAAAAAAAAAAAAAAAAAAAAAAAAAAAAAAAAGAGCCTAAGCGATCACGCCAGAGCGACGCTACTGCGACTTTGGCCCAATGGTGTGCCAAGAGGAACCGGACAGATGGAGGGAGAGAGCCAGGAAAACACCATTTGTCATCAAGAGAGGCACACAGCGGGGCGCGGTGGCGCAAACGTGTAATCCCAGTGGCTTTGGAGGCTGAAGCAGGAGGAACGCAAGTTCAAAGCCAGCCTCAGCAATTTAGCGCAGCCCTAAGCAACTTAGTGAGACCCTGAAATAAAACACATAAAGGATGTGACTCAGTGGTTAAGTGTCCCTGGGTTCAATTCCCCAGTGCGAGAGAGGGAGAATGGCCTGTGGTTAGGCTAAAATGGTTGTGTTGTTTCTTTCTTTCTTTCTTTCTTTCTTTTTTTTTTTTTTTTTTTTTTTTTTGGTACTGGGGATTGAACTCAAGGGCACCCGACCACTGGGCCAAATCCCCAGCCCTTTTTGTATTTTATTAGAGACAGGGTCTCACTGAGTTGCTAAGTGCCTCGCCATTGCTGAGCCTGTCTTTGAATTCAAGATCCTCCTGCCTCAGCCTCCCAAGTGCTGGGATTACAGGCCTGCGCCACCTCGCGCGGCTAATGAAACTTTTTAATGTCTATTAATGACTAACATTAGTTTACCAGCTCTTTGCTGCATTTCTATTTATTTATTTATTTATTTTTAGTGCTGGGGATTCAGCCCGCGGCTTTGTACACAGTAAGCAAGTGCTCTACCACTGAACTACCTGCCCAACCATTTTACAGCATTTTTTTAAGGGGGATACTGAGGATTGAACCCAGGGACGCTTTACCACTGAGCTACATCCCCAGCCCTTTTTATATTTTATTTTAAGACAGGGTCTCCCTAAATTTCTTAGAGCCTTGCCAATTTGCTGAGGCTAGCCTAGAACTTGTGATACTCCTGCCTCAGCCTTCCCCCGAGTTGCTGGAATGACAGGTGTGTGTACCACCACACCGTGCTCTTTCAAGCATTTTCAAACCTTGACTAAAGCTGATAATAAGCTACCTGGTGACTGTAGGAGGAAAGGCATTGACTTACCTTTCTCTTTTATTCTATCTCTACTCTTTTTTACCTTTACATCATTGTCATGTTATTTTATAAACATGAGTAAGCATTTCATATTGCTGTTATAACAAAATAATGCTTTGTCATTCCTAGCTTTTGCGAGACGTGTATGGAATTAATGAGTCTCTGTGTGTCTTCCAGACACTGAATGGAACTGTTGGAAATAGCAAAAACCAGTGCAGGGAAAACTTTAGAACAACCAACCTTGACTTGCCAAAGAGTCTCAGAGCTAAAGAAATAAGCTATGGAGCAGCTGTACCAAGTAGTGATGCCAAGGTCGGCGTTCTATTCAAGGCCTTTAGGGACTATTGCCAGAAAGATGTGATTCACCATTTTTATTCAATTTACTCAGATAAAGACTATTGAAATATAACTTGTTAAAGTCAGAATAGCAGACCTGAAAATAGCAGGCAGGCTGTCACCCACAAAAATGGGAGAGTAAGGGACTTTATTTTTTTTGGTGAGCAACCATTCCAGATTGTCTGGGATTGTTCCTGAAAGTTCCACATTTCAGGAAACCACTCTAGGGTGCAAAAAGTTGTGGTTTTCATCAGACCATGGAAGGTTGGGAGGGGTGATATAAAACCACATGGTGGCCCAAGAAAGAGCCTGAAATTGTAAAAATAATGTTTTTAGTGGTAAATGAATATGGCAGTGGTCTGTCTTTTGCTGAATGCTGAATTGGCATTCGTGACTTAGTTTTATGGTGATGGGCCCTCCATTGATGGATTCCCTCAGATCAACTTTAATTCTGAAGCAAGTGCAGCCTACGTTCTAATTAGTGTTAACCCTCCAGTTAACTGTTGTGCTTTGTCTGGAGATAGCTATTGCTAAATTAATTTTTAACTTTGTGATATTATCATGAGTATACTGCCAGGGCCAGCGTGACCCACACATTACCAAATAGTGAACAGCTGTGTTATTTTAATGACAGATGAAGGACACATATAACTGGCTTAGGGAGGTAAATGACTCAAACAGGTCAAGAATACCATTTAAAACTCCATTTTTCAAATCAAAGCACCAAAGATCTAGGGGAAACAGTGTTTTATTGCCATGATTCACCATGTCACTTGATATGCTGTAGAGAGCGTGATCACTGCAGGAGATACAGAAAAGACTTTGGGGAGGTGCTAGGGGTGGTGATGCTTATCTGTATCCCAGCAATTCGGGAGGCTGAGGCAGGAGGATTGTGAGGTTGAGGCCAGCCTGGGCAACTAAGTGAGACCCTGTCTCAAAAATAAAAAGTACTGGGAATGTGGCTTAGTA
Organism: Tamias sibiricus; assembly: GCA_025594165.1. Lineage (NCBI taxonomy): Eukaryota > Metazoa > Chordata > Mammalia > Rodentia > Sciuridae > Tamias > Tamias sibiricus. The sequence goes on along the minus strand of CM046658.1, from coordinate 20,434,949 downwards.
GTAAGTGCCCCTGAGTTTCAATCTCCAGCCCTCCCACTCCCCCAAAAAATGTGGGTTTGGGCATGATGGAGAAAGGGATATAAAGCACATCTGGAGACTAAGCCTCCCAAAGTCCAAGATGAGACATGAAAGTGGCTTTGAATCAGTGCAAAGTGTCTCTCCAAAAGACACCAATGTTCAGTTGGAAACAGTAACCACTGGGGGCTGGGAACATGGTTTGGTAGAGTGCTTGCCTTGCATGCACAAGACCCTGGGTTCAGTCTCCAGCACCACAAAAACAAAAACAAAAAACAATAACCAGTTAATTGGCCTGAGCCTACCACATAAATACTCATCATCATATCATCCCCTTGATTGCTTTATGAAACTGAGTAAAGTTGCATTTCCTGATTCAGAAGTTGCAACTTAAATATCCTGTGGGCGGAACAAAAGGGGAAATTTTGATGACAGATGACTTGGCGTCTTACAGCATAGAGCTGATTCAGTCAGATCTTATGTGATCATGCTTTCTAAGGCATATCAAATGATGCGGTGAATCATGGCAATAAAAAACTGTTCCAGCCGAGCCCGGTGGCGTACACCTGTAATCCCAGCACTTGGGAGGCTGAGGCAGGAGGATCACAAGTTCAAAGCCAGCCTCAGCAATGGTGAGGCACTTAGCAACTCAGTGAGACCCTGTCTCTAATAAAATACAAAAAAGGGCTGGGGATGTGGCCCAGTGGTTGAGTGCCCCTGAGTTCAATCCCTGGTACCAAAAAAGAAAAAAAAAAAAAAAGAAAAAAAACCTGTTCCCCTAGCTCTTTGGTACTTTGATTTGAAAAACGGAGTTTCAAATGGTCTTGTCGATTTCTGTGAAGACTTTGAAGAAACCTCAGAAAACATAAAAGATTACTGATATCTTGTCCAAATATAGACTAGATTTTGCTCATATTCTGCAGGGAGCACACATGTAAATTTTGGCAAATTCCATTCTTTCTATGAGCTCCTTCTTCTTCTTCTTTTTAAAAATATTTATTTATTTGCTTTAGTTGTACACAATGCCTTTGTTTTTATGTGGTGCTGAGGATCGAACCTGGGCTGCGCACATGCTAGGCGAGCGCTCTACCGCTGAGCCACAATTCCAGCCCTCTATGAGCTTCTTACCAAAGAAAATGAAAAGATCTTACCTGCTGAATGTCCTGCACATCTTGTTCACAAGACTGCTAATAAGGGGTGTGATTTACTTTTCCATGAAATTGAGGCCTTCTTAATAAAAGTTTTTGGTTACTTTTTAGTTTTCTTCAAAGATGTAGAAGCACTTAATGAGATTTTTTTTTTTTTTAACTTTGTAGAACTTGGAGGAGATAAACTTAGATCCTTGCCTCTCCATGGCTGTTATTGTTGCCAGCCATAGAAACAATGTTAAAATGTTGGTCTGCTGTAAAATCCCATTTTCAAAATGCAAGAAAAGGAGAATGTCCATCTTTAATTTGGAAATACATTGAAGAAAAGGATTATACTACAACAGAAATTTATATGCTTTTTGTCCGGAACTACTTGATGACCTTTGAAGAAGCCATAAGGAGCCTAGAACAGGACAGACTGACTACACCTGAATAATTTGCTATTATAAATAAGTTGCAACATGAACTCCTAACAGTGAAAAAAATGACTCTTTTTTTTTTTTTTTTTTTTGAAAAGAAGACTGCTTTAGAATTCAAAACAACATCACCAAAAAAGGGCAACCAACTTAAACAGATTTTCTCAATTGCTTTATTAGAACAATAACTTTTTTGCAATCTATTTTCAATTTTATAAGTTCAATTTACCTCTGGTCCTTGGCTGGGTATGTAGTACATGCCTGTAATCCCAGCAGCTCTGGAGGCTGAGGCAGAAGGATTGCAAGTTCAAGGCCAGCCTCAGCAACTTGGTAAGAACCTGCCCACCCCCCCCCCCAAAAAAAGGCTGGGGACATGGCTTAGTGGTAAAGTGCCTCTGGATTCAATCTCCAAACCCGCCCTGCCGCCAACAAAACAACACAATAAAAAAATTACCTCTGTGCTTTAAAACCATTTTCCCTGAGGAGAGGTTTAACTTAATATGACATTCACTGTGCTTCAGAATGTTTAGAAACGATGAACATTTTAGACATAGATAGCCCCTGTGATGTATTTACAGTGCAGGGAAGCTGACTGACAAACAGGTGGTCGACCCAAAAAAAGCCGGTAGACTTAATTTTTTTTTTTTTTTTTTTTGGTACCAGGGATTGAACTCAGGGGCACTCGACCACTGGGCCACATCCCCAGTCCTTTTTTGTATTTTATTAGAGACAGGGTCTCACTGAGTTGCTAAGTGCCTCACCATTGCTGAGGCTGGCTTTGAACTCGCGATCCTCCTGCCTCAGCCTCCCAAGTGCTAGGATTACAGGCATGCGCCACCGCGCCCAGCTCCGGTAGACTTAAAAAAAAAAAAAAAATGGATGGACATTTTTGGAGAGCTAGAAACAAATTCCTACAAGTCTGAAGACCTGCTGTTGCTAGTAAGCAAAACCCTAAGTATTCCAAGCCCAGTGTTTTTGTTGAGAGAATATTCCGATTGATGTCATCACATTGGATTGACACCAGGAGTCGGTGTGATGTGGATTTGATAAGAGCAAGCTACAAGTCAAAGAGAATTTCACATCTGACTGTGTTCAGTTTTCCCACTACAGAAAAGAAAGGTGTCCTCAAGGTTGCAGGTGGTTCAGAGAAGTATTACTGGAAAAGGAAGGAAAAAGAGTAAAAACTTACATATCCAGGCATCTGGTGCAGAGTGGTAGTCCCAGCTGCTTGGGAGACGGAGGTAGGAGGATTTCCTGAGCCCAGGAGTTTGGGGCCACCCTGACAACATAACAAGACCTCATCTCAAAGGGAAAAAAAAAATATTTTAAAAATATCCTATTAAGCTGGGTGTTGTGGCACATGTGGGTAATACCAGCTAAGCAGGATGCTGAGGCAGGAGGATCGCGAGTTCAAGGAAGCCTGGATGTCTTAAGGAGACTGTGTCAGAATAAAAAAAATAAAAAGGGCTGGGGATGTAGCTCAGTGGTGGAGCACTTGCCTAGAATGTGTGAGGTCTGGGTTCCTGCCAGAGACCAGCTCCGGTTGGAGGGGGAAGACATTGGCGAAAAGGTGAGAGAAAGACCACGCAGCACACAAGTCTGGAGGCTAACTCTAACTTTACTTCTTTTACCCGAGTTTTTATAGCCCAGACAGCACAGTCTTTTGCATTACAGCTTTTGAGGTTACATTAAAGAATTTCAGAGTTATACATTATGAAGGAAACAAGTTACATTAAGGAATTTCAGGGTTATACATTCTGAGGGAAACAGGATATTGTTCTAAGTACATATTACTGATTAAACTTATCTAAAAACGTAAAGAAAGCATATATTGATCAATCTTAAGTGTCAAGAACAAAAACTGTTTTTACCTAAAACTATTCTTTACAGCCCTTTAAGATCACTCACAATGTCCCACACCTTGATTGCCCTAATACATCATAGCTAAACCTTGACTGAACTCAGCTTACTATTGTTTCCTATAATAACTTGTTCTGAATTAGAAAGAAGGAAGTACAGCTATTTCTCAGAAGTTAAGCTAACAGGTAATTATCTTTGATCAGGTGTTAGATCTAAGGGGTCTCTACCATGGAAAACTTATATCAATATATCTTAAACTAATATCCTAAACTTACCTAAGATAAAAGAATCCTTATCAATCACAAGAAAGCCTCATAACTATAACTTAAAACCTTATAACTAAGAAAAGTCTGAACTGTGGGGCACAGCAAGAGCCACAAGTTTAATCATTACTTACAAGCCTAATGTCTAATTATAAACCTGTTTTTTCTCATGTACTAATGAATTTGCTATAGAGCTCCTGACTCAGACTTCACAATGTACATTTGTGTGATCAGATTTATGTTTAATAGCTAACTTATGAGCCCCTAGTGGTCACACAGAAACACAGTGAGAATAGGGAGATAGAATTAACCATCGCGGCGCCATTTTTGTCTAACATCGTTCCTGGAAGAGGGAGAGATGCCTTGCTTTCTCTCCCTATTATTTCAGACAAGGAGCCTTGCTCACTTGTCCCAAGGAAGATGGGACAGGTTCCTTTCTTAGTAACACACACACACACAGACAAAATCCCATTAAATCATGAGACAAACAGGCCATCATACTTTTAAAAGCTTACGTTTTGCATTTTTAAGACTATTGAGGGCTGGGGTTGTGGCTCAGCGGCAGAGCGCTCGCCTCGCACGTGCGCAGCCCGGGTTCGATCCTCAGTACCACATAAACATAAATGCATTGCAATATGTACAACTAAAGTAAATATATAAGTATTTTTTAAAAAAATAAGAATATTGAGTAATATCATCTACAGAAGTGAAAAATTCATTATAAATTTTAGAAGTTAATTGTTCAATCAGGATAGAAATATGTAAAATTGTTCTGCATTTCTTGGACATTATTTAACCCCATTAATTATTATTGTCTCTTATAACTAGTTCTTTTGTTTAAATAATCACATTTATGTAGATGAAAGATAAATAATATAGCCTATATGCTTTCAAGTAGACACCTTTCACCGGGTGTAGTGGCACACTTGTAATCCCAGCAATTGGGAGGCTGAGGCAGGAGGATCATGAGTTCGATGCCACCCTCAGCAATGGTGAGGCACTTAGCAACTCAGTGAGACCCTGTCTCTAATAAAATACAAAAAAAGGGCTGGGGATGTGGCCCAGTGGTCGAGTGCCTCTGAGTTCAATCCCTGGTACAAAAAAAAAAAAAAAAAAAAAAAAAGACAACAAATCAAGTAGACACCTTTCGTGTTTTTGTATTAAGAATAACAAACATGTGTAAGCGCTCTGTATAGTATTATGGAAGGTTTGTTTGGGCTTTATCCTAGATTGCCTCCCTACAGTCAGGCCTTTTAAGCTTCTTAACTATGACATTTTGGTCCCTGTTTTAAGTGGATTCTCTTTGTGGCTTTTCCCCTCAGGACCAATTATCCTTCCTGAAGAGAAGCACTGAATGATTACTTTTGGCTGATGGGGTAAGACAGACCTTGTCGTCTGAACTGGGCTTGAACAGACAAATCTGAGGAAAAACTTTCTTTTTTTTTTTTTTTTTTTTTTTAGTACAGCGGATTAAACTCAGGGGCATTGGACCACTGGGCCACATTCCCACCCTTTTTTGTATTTTATTAGAGACAGGGTCTCACTGAGTTGCTAAGTGCCTCACCATCGCTGAGACTGGCTTTGAAATCGCGATCCTCCTGCCTCAGACTCCCAAGTTGCTGGGCAATGGTGAGGCACTTAGCAACTCAGTGAGACCCTCTGTCTCTAATAAAATACAAAAAAAGGGCTGGGGATGTGGCCCAGTGGTCGAGTGCCTCTGAGTTCAATCCCTGGTACAAAAAAAAAAAAAAAAAAAAAAAAAGACAACAAATCAAGTAGACACCTTTCGTGTTTTTGTATTAAGAATAACAAACATGTGTAAGCGCTCTGTATAGTATTATGGAAGGTTTGTTTGGGCTTTATCCTAGATTGCCTCCCTACAGTCAGGCCTTTTAAGCTTCTTAACTATGACATTTTGGTCCCTGTTTTAAGTGGATTCTCTTTGTGGCTTTTCCCCTCAGGACCAATTATCCTTCCTGAAGAGAAGCACTGAATGATTACTTTTGGCTGATGGGGTAAGACAGACCTTGTCGTCTGAACTGGGCTTGAACAGACAAATCTGAGGAAAAACTTTCTTTTTTTTTTTTTTTTTTTTTTTTTTAGTACTGCGGATTAAACTCAGGGGCACTGGACCACTGGGCCACATTCCCACCCTTTTTTGTATTTTATTAGAGACAGGGTCTCACTGAGTTGCTAAGTGCCTCACCATCGCTGAGACTGGCTTTGAAATCGCGATCCTCCTGCCTCAGACTCCCAAGTTGCTGGGATTACAGGCTTATGCCACTGCACCCAGCCCAAGGAAAAACGTTCTAGTAAAAGAAACAGTTGAATTAGGAAAAGATCCAGAACTGGGGGAGTGTAGACTTGTCAAGACAAAAAGAACAGCTGGACACGGTGGCACAATGGCGGTGGCACACTGGCGAGGCACTTAGCAACTCAGTGAGACCCTGTCTCTAATAAAATACAAAAAAGGGCTGAGAATGTGGCCCAATGGTCAAGTGCTCCTGAGTTCAATCCACGGTAACAACAACAAAAAAAGACAAAAAGAGATTCATTTGACCTCAAAGATCAGTTGCAATCAGTTCATAAAGGGCTTTCTTGGGGGGTTGGGGATACCAGGGATTGAACCCCTGGGTACTTAACCATGGAGCCACATCCCCAAGCCTTATTTATTTATTTATTTTGATTTTGAGAAAGGGTCTCACTAAGTTGCTTAGGGCCTCACCAAGTTGCTGAGGCTGATTTGAACTTGCAATCCTCCTGATTCAGCCTCCCGAGCCTCTTGGATTACAGGCATGCACCATGATACCGGGACCTGGTTTTCTGAATACCTAATGTGAATCAGTAGGCAGTGTCCCTCCCTTCAAATCCCCTGCACAGGAGAGTGAGATGTTCTGAGGGACCTAGAGATCACCTTGGCATCAGTTGCTGGGAGTGTTGAAGGAGGATTCGTTTAGTGATGGGAAGACTCTCTTAAGAAATTTCTTAACAATAATGCAGGGTGGTTAAGAACTTGTATTTTGGAAGTTAGACAATCCTAAAAATCCAAATGCCGAATGTTTCCTCTGTTATAAGGAGGCTGATTCATAGTGGGTTTGGGACAGGAGCATAGGAGGATTAGAGGAACTCTAGATAGGGCAAAGGGGAAGTAGGGGAAGGGAGGGGGTATGGGGTTAAAAAAGATGGTGGAATGAGATGGACATCACTACCCTAAGTACATGTATGAACACACAAATGGTGTGAATATACTTTGTATACAACCAGAGATATGAAAAATTATGCTCTATATGTGTAATATGAATTGCAAAGCATTCTGCTTCATATATAACAAATTAGAATAAAAAATTTAAAAAATACAAACCCCCCAACCCACCCCGCAAAGAACTTGTGCTTTAGGGGCTTGGGTTGTGGCTCAGTGGTAGAGTGCTTGCCTATTATATGTGAGGCACTGGGTTTGATTCTCAGCACCATATATAAATAAATAAAATAAAAGACCATCAACAACTAAAAATTATATTTAAAAAAATAAAAAAGCATTTGGACTTTGGAGGCAGCCAAACCTGCATCCAAATATCAGCTTTGCCACTGGGTTGCCTGACTTCAGCAAAGTCACCCAGTCCTAGTGACCCCCACCGCCCATCCCAGGGATTGAACTCAGGGCCTTGTGCATGTTTGGCAGTTACTGTACCACTGAGCTATATTCCCAGCGCCAAGTTACCCGCTTCTAAATCTTGTGGACAGAAAAAAGTTTGAAGCAAAAGGGCAAACTTTAAAAAAAATATATAAAATATAGTGTAATCTAAAATTAACCATTTTAATGTACATAGTTCTGTGCCAGGGTCCAGCCTCCGCAGGGGGGTGGGTGTCTCAAGAAAGGATGGTGAAAGGAGTCTGCGAATCGGCGGAGAAATCAGCACACAGACACACGAGAGCCAGGCTGCTGAATTCTCTCTCTTTACTTTCTCATGGCATGGTTTCTATAGCATAACAAAGCTTTTGAGGTCACATCAGAAGAAAGTTAAGAAAAATCACAGTCATAAAATTCAGGGAAGTAGCGACATCTGCTGATTACATTCCAGACTTTTTGATCTTTTACCCAATATCTTTCAAGGTCCTGTGTACACATTATCTGAACGCCTGCATTTCTGCCACACTTTGTCTGTAACCAGTCTGGGTTCGATTCATTTCTCGTGGATGCTCTGAAGCCATTCCTCCGCACACCTGTGTATCTGCCTGATTGAAGTTAATTTTTTTCTGCCTGGTTTCAAAGCACTATTGTGTTTCTATAATAGCTTTGTTTTGAACCTAGGAATAGGGAAGGGAGGCATAGCTATTTTTATCTAAAGAACATAGAAGTCTTTATACAATTAAAATGTACAGACCTAAACTTTCTCATCTATGGAGGAAACACATTTCTATACCTAACTTATCTTTGAAGGACTATAATAAACCTTTATGAAATTACAAAGGAGGTTTTTTTATGTCCAAACCTTTACAGCTTTAGCAAGGAAGGTCAAATTGGGGATGGTTCTTTATAGCTCTGTATCTGGCTCCAGATGCCTTTAACCCACTGCAGACTGCACAACTACTAGGTAGTCCTTGGCAGTCACACAGACCATAAGAAAAATAACAGAGAATACAGAGAATAAGAATAAGCCATTCGGTAGCCGGGCGCGGTGGTGCAGCCTGTAATCCCAGCACTTTGGGAGGCTAGGCAGGAGGATCGCGAGTTCAAAGCAGCCTCAGCAATGGCGAGGCACTTAGCAACTCATGAGACCTCTAAATAAAATACAAAAAAGGGCGGGGATGTGGCCCAGTGGTCGAGTGCCCCTGAGTTCAATCCCTGGACCAAAAAAAAAAAAAAAAAAAAAAAAAAGAATAAGCCATTCTAACATCATTTATATGCCACGTCTCCCCTGAGGAAGGTCACCTTGCACCAGCTCTGTCTCGGGGAGTCCTTGCTCACCCGTAAATCAGGAGGGGGGCCTGGCATTTCTCCCTTTCTTATTTTTTAGTTTGAAAATCTCTAGTTGCATGGAGACGTCCTTGACTGCTCTCCAGATGAATCGGAAGAGGACTGGAAAGACAAAACATAGTAAGAACGTGAATAGGATGCCAAACCCAAGATTAATCACATATGACTGTTGCCGCCTGAAGTGATGGCTGCTTGGAGCAGCAAAGCCGCGGGAATAAATTCAGAGGCAGACTGGAAACAAACAGGATCTTTATTCTGTCAGCTTCTCTCTCTGGCTCTAACAACTCTAACACATACCACACACCACCAAACAACCAACAACCAAAATGGCCCTGACCTGCTCCGCGCTCGGCCCAAGTCTCTCGAGATCCTGGGCCAAGTCTCGTGAGACTACGGAAGGTGGCAATGCCCAAACATCTCCATGGCCCGAAGTCAACCGCAATCTTAGCCATCTCCCCAAACAGGGCTCCTGCATTTCCCCCCTTTTGTTTTAAAAGAGGGGATGCTCTAGGACGTCTATGTGCAACCAACATTCTTACCCATCATTGGATAATCAAGGCTGTGCCCTTGACTCCTGTCTTAGGTTGATATGTCGGCCACATGAGACTGTCCCGTGCAACTGTGCCTGTCTTAGGTTGTCCCTCTCTGGGGATCTTACCCGTCATTGGCTAGCCAGCCATCCAATGGAGCCCTTTAGGATCGACTGTGTATGATGACTAACAGCCATCCAATTGTGAGGAGATGCTTGCGGCTTTAAGGCGACAAGCCTTTTGGTGATGAGCCAAATTGCATAGCATATCAAATTGTTTAAGCAAATCAGCTGCCCTAAGTTCCATCAAGTAACACACTGAATTCTCTAGACAAATACCCACAAAGCATTGTTCTGTAAAGTTTCAAACAATGAAAGATCAAAATGTCCACTTGTTATAACACGTTGATCTAGGAGGCCCCATGCATGCAGAGCAGAGGCCACACTGCTGGTGAGATTGTTTGATGCTTGAGCAGCAGGAATGGTTGAAGCTATAGCAGCAGCCGTCTTTTTTTTTTTTTTTTTTTTTTTTTTGGGTACCGGGGATTGAACTCAGGGGCACTCAACCACTGGGTCACATCCCCAGACCTTTTTTGTATTTTATTTAGAGACAGGGTCTCACTGAGTTGCTAAGTGCCTTGCCATTGCTGAGGCTGGCTTTGAACTCGCGATCCTCCTGCCTCAGCCTCCCAAAGTGCTGGGATTACAGGCGTGCGCCACCGCGCCCGGCTAGCCGTCTTTTTTATGTCTAGACAATGCCACTGGCAAATCTTCAGGGCCCGCTACCTAGAAACTCAAGCATCAATTATTATAGGAAAGGCAGTGCTATTGCAGCACTGAGTCAAGAGGCAAGTTGTCAAACTAAAAAATAGAATAACTAGATTAGAAAATTAAAGTTGATTTGTGTTCACACATATTGCTGGTTGAGCTTACACAAACATAAGTTGGCAAAATATCATATTTAGAACAAAACAAAGAAAGACTGAGGGTATTTACTGCATTAAAGATAGATTAAGCTGGGCGCGGTGACACACGCCTGTAATCCCAGCACTTTGGGAGGCTGAGTCAGGAGGATCGCGAGTTCAAAGCTCAGCCTCAGGAATGGCGAGGCACTTAGCACTCAGTGAGACCCTGTCTCTAATAAAATACAAAAAAGGGCTGGGGATGTGGCCCAGTGGTCCAGTGCCGCTGAGTTCAATCCCGGTACCAAAAAAAAAAAAAAAAAAAAAAAAAAAAAAAGATAGATTAAAGGAAAGGTAAAGGCAATTTGGAGAAATAATTTGTTAGCTGGAACCCTTGAGTCTCTGTATACACAGCAATCTTTTACCTGTTGAGATAATTGAAATTAATCAGCTATTAAACAAATGAAGTTAATAACAAATAAACAATCTTATGTCAAAACACCAAAATATCAGGTTATATAGCACAAGTCATATTGTTTGCTAAAGAGAAGCCCCAGGGACACCTACAAATCAAAATTGAAAGTAACTTCATTTATAAAATTGTTTACCTAAATTGAATACTCTTTTTTTAAAAAAAAATATTTATTTATTTACTTTAGTTGTACACAATGCAATGCATTTATGTTTACGTGGTGCTGAGGATCGAACCCGGGCCGCGCACGTGTGAGGCGAGCGCTCCGCCACAGAGCCACAACTCCAGCCCTAAATTGAATACTCTTAACCTAAAATGAGTTAAAGTTATTTGGATCCATATATATATATATTTTCATAAGCGCTTTGCTATTTGTGATGTCACACTGGACAGACGCACAAACATACAAACATATATTTGTGACGTCACATTAACATGAAATGTAGATAAATGTATAGACATAAAGACATGTATAAAAAGAAAAAAAAAAATACAATTGTGTGCACACTAAAGAGAGATCTCCTTGTCCCGGCCTGGAGGAATGACACTTAAGTTGTGAAATATTTTGAAGGACTTTTTTGAGGGAATCATTCCATATCTTCATCTTGGTCCTCTTGATTTTGTACTTTTTAAATTAATCTTGATTCTTCAACAACTTCATCTTGATCCTTTTGATGTGGTACCTGTTTTATTAATCTAGATGGTATCCATATTGTAGAAAATTCGTGTTTTGGAAAAACACAAACAGATCCTCTCCCCCAAATTAATACTGGATCTGAACCCTTCCATGTACCTGAAAGAACATCTTTCCAGTAAACCAAAGGTTTATGTTGTTGGTGTGGATTCCAATGTCTGTCTCCAGCAGAATAACCATCAGAGTCTAAAGTTAAAAAATTTAAAGTAAACAAGGCAACTGCCAATCTGTCCTTAGGATTTTTCCAGTTTCCTTATTTCTGTTTTAATAACATAACTTTCAGTGTGCGGTTTGCTCTTTCAATAATGCCCTGACATTGAGGATTGTATGGGATGCCTGTTTTATGGGATATATTGAATTTTGCGCAAAACTGTTTGAAAGATGAGGACGTATATGCGGGGCCATTATCTGTTTTAAGCATTTTGGGGATGCCCAATGCAGCAAAAGCTTGCAAACAATGAGATGTAACATCTTTAACTTTTTCTCCAGAATGTAAGGAAGCAAAAATCATGCCTGAGTATGTATCTATGGTCACATGAATAAATCGCAATTTTTCAAAACTTGGCTCATGAGTAACATCCATCTGCCACAAATGATTGGGCATTAATCCTCTAGGGTTAACGCCGAAATGAGGATTGGGCAAATGTGTCATACAAGATTTACAATCTTTTACAATTGTTCTGGCTTGCTCCTTTGTGATTTTAAACCTACGTTGCAAGGTGGTGCTGTTGACATGAAACTAGGAGTGAAATAAAGTAGCTTGCTGGAGGGCTGAAAGTATAAATATTGTTTTTGTAAGTTCATCAGCCTTTTGATTACCTTCATGGAGGGGACCAGGCAAATTAGTATGTGCTCTAATATGGCCTATGAATAGAGGTTCTTTTCTTGCCCACAAAAGTTTTTGTATTTGATAAAACAATTTAAAGGCTGGAGTATGAGGTGCTATTGGTCCTGCTAACTCTAATTTTGGGATGGCTTGTACAATATAGTGGCTATCTGAAAAAATGTTTATGGGCTGGTCCCTAAAATTTTCCAGAGCTCTTACCACAGCTTCCAATTCCACTAGTTGAGCTGATTTGTGTGTAGTTATGTAAGTCATATTTTCTTTTTTAGTGACTACTGCAGCAGTACCATTTGAGGACCCATCTGTAAATACATTTAATGCCTTAGGAATAGGTTGCTTTTTTATTACCTGTGGAAATATAATAGGATGATTAATACAAAAAGATAATATAGGAGACTTAGGAAGATGATTATCAAAATTTGCAGAAGTAGAGCATTTAGCTATAGCCCAATCACTATCATTGAAGCATAAATATTCAATCTGTGATGATGAATAGGGAGTAATAATAGTAGTAGGGTGAATGCCAAATATTTTAGTAGAAGTCTTAAGTCCTTGAAGAATAAGTTTAGCCACCATGGAGGTATAAGACTCAATTATACTTTTAGGAGAGATGGGCAAATGTATTCATAATAAAGGCCCTGTTGCCAAAATACTCCTGTGGGTGTATATTGTGAAGAAATAATAATCAACATCAGCGGATGAGTTAAATCAAATCTATCACAATGAGCTCCTTCGATGGATTTTTCTACTAACTTTAAAGCTTTCCTAGCATCAGGAGTCAATGTTCACGGTGAAGATGGATCAGGGTCCCTGCGAAGGATGTCAAATAAAGGTTTTAATTGGCCAGTAGTAAGGTTTAGTGTAGGGTGAAGCCAATTAATGTCTCCCAGTAGTTTTTGGAAATCATTGAGGGTGGTTAAATGTTCTTTATTTATTAAAAATTTGGGGGGTCTAACAAAAGTATCCATGATTTTAAATCCTAAATATAATATGGGAGATCTGGTTTGAACTTTTTCTTCTTCTATATATAATCGATATTTTTTAAAATTTTCTGCCATGTCACTGAATATATTAAATAAGATTTTTTGATTAGGGTAGGCCAGTAAAACATCATCCATGTAATGTAAACACATGAGGTTTGGATATTTATTTTTAATGGGTTGGATTGCTTTGTCCACATATATTTGGCATATGGTGGGGCTATTGGCCATTCCCTGCGGTAGCACTTTCCATTGATATCTTTTATCAGGGCCATTATTATTGATAAAAGGAATGGAAAAAGCAAACCTGGGGGCATCCAGAGGATGTAGGGGAATGGAAAAGAAACAATCCTTTATATCAAGAGTAATAAGATGGAAATTTTTTGGAATAGCTACAGGATTCGGAAGTCCAGGTTGAGTAGGGCCCATGACTTGCATGGTTTTATTAATTTGTCTAAGATCATGTAAGAATCGCCATTTTCCTGATTTTTTCTTGATCACAAATATGGGGGAATTCCAGGGAGAGGTGGAAGGTTCTATATGTCCTGCTTCTAGTTGTTCCTGAACTAGTAGGTGGGCCGCTTGTAATTTCTCTTTAGATAAGGGCCACCGAGGGACCCACACTGGCTTATCAGAAAGCCATGGTATTTTCAAAATTATTTTCTCAGTGGCCCCCCCAAAAAATATCTTTTTCCTTTATGATAATGATTACTTTTAGGGTTAAGCTTACCCTGTACTTTTTGATAATGATTTCTTTTAGGGTTAAGATTACCCTGTAGATTTTCACATTTAACACCTGTAGGCTTGGTTGCAAGATGTACTCCCATTTGTTGCAAAATATCTCTTCCCCATAAAGTAACCGGTAGGTTAGGTAAAATATAAGGCTGAAATGTTCCTTTATGGCCTTCATCATCCTCCCATTTTAAAATTGCCACACTTTTTTCTGGGAGGTTTTTATATCCCAAGCCTCTTAAACTGGTTGAAGGTTTTTGCAGAGGCCAGTGCTTGGGCCATTGGTGTAAATTAATAATGGAAGAGTCAGCTCCAGTATCTATTAATCCCTCCATTTCTATTCCTTGGATTTTTATTTTACACATAGGCCTCCTTGAACAGTCTCAAACCCAGCAAGCCATGGGTCTTGAGTCAGTGGAACAAAATCCTCTATTGTTCCCTTTTTGAGGCATACTCATTTTAAATGAATTATGTAAATTGGGAAGGAGAAGCAACTGAGCAATTCTATCTCCTTGATTAACAGAACTTATAGTTTGGGGTGAGCTAAGCATTATTTTTTTTCCCCTTTGTAGTCTGAGTTTATTACACCTGGGGTCACTTGCAAACCTAATAAGCTTTTAGGACTTCGCCCGATAATAAGTCCTACAGTCCCTGAGGGAAGAGGTCCCCTGACTCCTGTGGGAATCAGTTGAACCCCCATTTCAGGTGTTAACACTATTCGGGCGGTGGAACCGAGGTCTAATCCTGCATTTCCTCCTGTTCCTCTGGCGAGGGAGTGGATGGGTAGTAGGGATTGTGTTGGGGAAGCATCTGAGTGGATGCTTGAGGATACTCCTCCTCCAATGCCCCGTACATTTGTAGGCCCCGGGGTATTGGGCCCCGTGCCCCGTTTTTTGAATTCCTGAACAAAGGATTTCCATGGATGTCAAATTTTGAATGGCATTTATTGGCCCAATGATTTCCCTTTTTACTCCTGGGGCAGCGGCCTGGGGCACGGTATGAGCTTGGTCTTATTTCTCTTTTGGGATTTTGCCTAGAATAGCCTGATTGATTATGATAATTTTGCCTGGAATATCCTGATTGATTATAATGTTTAGGTTTAGCCTTTGTGTAATTTCAAGGGGAAGCACCTCTCATTGAGGCTGCAATCACATTTCCTGTGACAAAGGCGTCATTTATATCTTTACATAGTTGTATATATACGGAAAGATCCTTTTTAGTTCTCCATGGCCTGATGGCTGCTTGGCAGCATTTATTAGCATTTTCATATGCTAATTGAACAACTAATGGCATAGCTTGATCAACATCTGCAAACACACTACCTGCAGTTCTCAAAAGTTGATCACCAAAATCAGCATATGGTTCATTAGGTCCTTGAATCACTTTTGACAAGCTACCTTGTAGATCCCCAGGTCCTTGTACAGTTTTCCATGCCTCTAAGGCAGCTGCGTTTATCTGAGCATATATATCTGGGTCATAATCTTTTTGAGCCTGTAAGTCTGTGAATTGCCCTTCTCCTGTGAGCATGCCTATATTATAGTTTCCAAACCCTGCAGCCGCGTTTCTTTTAGCCGTTTCTATACAAAGTTCTTAGAATTGCGATAGCCAAACCAAGAATTGCCCCCCGCTTAATGCTGCTTTACATAGACTTTTCCAGTCTGAGGGGGTTAAGCTAAAGGTGTTAAGGGACTCCAGCATACTCAAAGTGAAAGGAGCTTGGGGCCCATAAGTTATTACTGCCTCTTTGAGATTTTTTATTGTTTTAAAATTAACTGACTGATGGACCCTCTGTCCATTTTTCTTTTCAAATGCTGGCGGTTCCCAATGTATCTGTGAGTTACCCTCGAGAGCGCATAAGCAATCAGAAAGACTTTTTATTTCTGTTTCTAGGGTATGCAAATGCCTAGTAATACACTTCATATTTTCTGTAATGGATTCCACCCATGGGGGAGTAGAGGACACAAGTGGTTCCTCTACTTGACGGTCCTTTTTCTTGGTTTTTTTAAGTTTCTTTTTCCTCATTTTCTCAGGATCACTTTTACTAGATTCCTCACCACTGCTAATTTCACTGACAGCAATATCCTGAGGCCCAGGTTCCATTAAGAGCAAGTATCCTTCAGCTATCTCCAATAACTCCCAAATAGCTCTAATAGCTTGGATTCTTGTCATTTTTGGGACTCTTCTAATACTCTCTTTACTGGTCTTAGTTGGCCCAGTGGAAGCTACGCTTTTTTGATCACTTTCACTTTTTTCTATATCTTCCTCACTGAGAACAGAGTCAGGTATATCAAGGAGTCTTTGCATAGCCTCTATCACTTGGGATTCAGTTATATTCGAACCCATCTTTAGAGACCTTTCAGTTCTTACCTGTCCGCTCCGAAGTCCCCGTACAGGCCGCCACCTGTTGCCGCCTGAAGCGATGGCCGCTTGGAGCAACGAAGCCGCGGGAAGAAGTTCAGAGGCAAACTGGAAACAAACAGCTTTTTATTCAGTTAACTTTTCTCTCTGGCTCTAACAACGACTAACATGCGCCACACACACCACCAAAATGGCGCTGACCCAATCAGCAATCTCGGCTCAAGTCACTCGAGATCCCGGGCCAAGTCCTGCGAGATCCCAGGCCAAGTGTCGTGAGACTACGGAAGGCAGCAATGCCCAAAACTTGATGGCCCATAGTCAACTGCAATTTAAGCCATCTCCCCAAACAGGGCTCCTGCAGCTGAGTACCTCGCCATTGCTGAGGCTGGCTTTGAACTTATGATCCCCCTGCCTCAGCCTCCCAAGTGCTGAGATTATAGGCGTGTGGCACAGAGCCCACCTTTGTACTGTGTTTTAATGGTGTGGTCAGCCCTCTGAGCTCAGAGAGTCTTCCGATTAATTGTAGGAGTAGATACTGGATTTCTGACCCAGGCCTCCTGCCTCCTGAAGTTACCCAGGGGAAAGCGGAGAGGCTTTCCAGAGGCAGAGGACCAGTGGTGAAGAATGCAGTTTGGGCCCCCAGTGGTCTTGCGTCCAGCCCCGAGTTCCTATCCCTCAAGTTGCAGCTCCCTTGGGGTCTTCTCAGCAGCAATTTCAATTTCCTTCTTCCTAACATAAAAGCCTGAAGGCCTCCAAAGAAGTCCATTGTGACCCTCTGACCCCCAGGTGGCTCCGAGAATTTCTGCACTTGTGTCTCTGTGCAGTTGCTGACCAGTGAATGTAAGCAACAGCAGACCCAGAGTCCAGCTGGGTCAGCTTCAAGTCCGATTCACAAGGCCCTTTGGCCAACACGGACAGTCAACACATGAAAAGCAATTCCACTGTTTGTCTTATCTGCGTGGTGAAAATATCACTCGGCTCGTCTTCCTCCCTCTGCTAACCTTCTGATCCCTGGGCATGCTGCTGGTGCTTCTGCTAGGAGCAGATGGAGTAGAGGCCTTCCCCACTTTGGTCCTCACTGAGGCCTCATTGCCACACGCGGGGCCTGAAGGCCTTTTTACAGCTGAGGAAGCAGCATCTCAGAGTCCGCTGACCTTCCCACACCACCCAACTCCCCATCACCAGAACCCACTGGTTCTCGACGTTCTGTGGGTTTGACCCCAGCCCAGCACCCCCTTCTTCCACACGGTCCCTCCACATCACCTCCTGAATTGGTGCTGTGCTCGCTCAGCTGAGTGGTGGTTGGAGTTTTCTGCCTGTGGACACAGAAATATTGATGCCCTGATTTTTTCAGGAGACTTTCAGCTTCTGGGGGAGTTGGTGGAAGCCAAGGGTGCCATGTGTTCTGCCCCATCATGGATTGGGCTTCTCTGGAGGAATGGAGCAGAAAATGGAGTCGGGGGAGGCCTGAGGAGGCTTTCCTGCCCAGGTGGGCAGGGAGGCTCTGGGCTCGGCCAGGTCAGCATCCCTCCTCTAAGTGTCAACTCTGTCATCAGCCCTGGCTTAGTCTCCTGGTCTCCGAGCCCCTGAGAGGGGCTACACACAGCAAGCTGCCAGGGCCGGTAGTGAGGGTTAAAATCACACCTCTACGGGAAGTTAGGTTCCCATTCAAAACCAGCCCCGAGGCACTGTGTGCCAGTGTGCTTGCAGTCCAGCAAGGTGGCGGAGAGTGCCGATTCCTGAGTTGGGCGGTCTGGGCTCTGGTCCAGGCAGAGATCTGGAAGCAGTGTATTTAATCTAGATCTCAGTGTCCTAATCTGAAGATAAGGGGGTAAGAGTACCTACTTCACAGGTTATTCCAGAATCGAATCTGTGCAAAACATAGCTCTTCACACAAAAGTAGATGGTAGGGGTTGGGATTGTGGCTCAGGGGTAGAGCACTCACCTAGCATATGCGCCGCCTGGGTTTGATCTTCAGCACCACGTAAAAACAAATGCATTGTGTACAACTAACGAAAATAAAATAAATATTTTTTTTTTAAAAAAGTAGATGGTAAAAGTCAGGGAGAAGGGGCAGCAAGGCAACGTTCTGCCCGTCAAAGCGCCAGGGTCCTACAGATCTAGCTCAATGCCTGCCCCGTGGGACTAGGGTCAGAGCAGGGAAAAGCACTTCACAGACTGGAACATGCTCTACAGACACAGGGTGAGGTCAGCACTTGTGGTCTGGTCACTCTGGCTGTCCTTCCTAGTTTGGAGGGCTCCAGCCATGTCTTCTGTCCTCTGACACGTAGTAGATAAGTCCAGTCACCCAGAGAGTGACCTGTTGCCGCCTGAAGTGATGGCTGCTTGGAGCAGCAAAGCCGCGGGAATAAGTTCAGAGGCAGACTGGAAACAAACAGGATCTTTATTCTGTCAGCTTCTCTCTCTGGCTCTAACAACTCTAACATGTACCACACACCAGCAAACAACCAACAACCAAAATGGCACCGACCCGCTCCGTGCTCGGCCCAAGTCTCTCGAGATCCTGGGCCAAGTCTCGTGAGACTACAGAAGGTGGAAATGCCCAAACATCTCCATGGCCCGAAGTCAACCGCAATCTTAGCCATCTCCCCATACAGGGCTCCTGCAGATGACCCCCAAGTACTGTTGGAAATAGACATTTTTATATTTTTAAACAAGTCTGCAACAAGGTCTGTAGTAGAGTCTGTAGCCAGATAGGCATGACTAATATCTCTAACCTGTTTCTGTAAGAGTTAAAGTCTGGGGCTATGTCTATATTGTTCCACATCCCTAATAAATGTGATTTTACTGTATCCCAATCATGTTCGGTATCATGTTTTAGAGGAGTTATACAAATCCATTTGAAGTTTTCATGAAATCTAGTGGTCATTTGAGTTTTTGTATTTTGAATTTGATTTCCAATATAGAACAAAGCTTCCTACAGAGCATTAATCCTAGCTTCTAAATTGTTATCTACTTCTTGTATAGCTAAAGCAATGGAGACGTTATGGGATAAAGAATCTACATGATGAGCAGTATGAATCTCCTTAACTAATGCAGTAGTGGAAGCAGCAATAGAGCCAATAATTCCTATAAGAGCCGTTATTCCTAAAATCAAAGCAGCAGCAAACATTTTTGGCCTAATTAATTCGTTAAGTTTCTTTAGAATTTGAGTGCCTTCATCATCGTACCAATCTTCATTTAACATTACAGGAAGCATAACATAAGAAGGTTGATGTACTCATATAAAAGTAGTAAAGTTTTTAGGTAAAGAGGCTTGTAAGCTGTTTGTTATCATGCATTGTTTACAAGTTATTGTATATACATTGTTGATTATTTTTATTTCCATGGCTTGTTTGTTGCCTGCCAAAATAGTGTGAGGAGCATTTATACAAGTTCTAACATTGTAATTGTTAGGTCCCCAAGCCAGGTCTAACCAAAGCAATTACTTTAGTAGCTGCAATTAGCCTAAATAATTCTGGAAAGTAAGCAACTTTGCCATTGGGCAATTTACTTTTTTTTTTTGGTACTGGGGATTGAACTCAGGGGCACTCGACCACTGGGCCACATCCCCAGCCCTTTTTTGTATTTTATTAGAGACAGGGTCTCACTGAGTTGCTAAGTGCCTCGCCATTGCTGAGGCTGGCTTTGAACTCGCGATCCTCCTGCCTCAGCCTCCCAAGTGCTGGGATTACAGGCGTGCGCCACCGCGCCCAGCTTGGCAATTTACTTTTAAAAATAGGAGTTACCCATTCAGGGGAAAACCACCTGTGAACAGGAGCATTAGTAAAAATTCCTTCAGTCTGAATAAATTCATCAGTTTTTTTTTTTTTTTTTTTTTTTTTGGTACCGGGTATTGAACTCAGGGGCACTCGACCACTGGGCCACATCCCCAGCCCTCTTTTTTTGTATATTATTAGAGACAGGGTCTCACTGAGTTGCTCAGTGCCTTGCCTTTGCTGAGGCTGGCTTTGAACTCGTGATCCTCCTGCCTCAGCCTTCCAAAGTGCTGGATTACAGGCGTGTGCCACCACGCCCCGGCTTGGCTTGTTCTTTAGTAAGATGGAATTGTGCCTTAAGGGCAGCAGAGTTCTGATGATGAAGCCTATGTTTCCTTATTGCCAGTTCCATAACATTGAAAACTGGCTTTTTAGTTAGCTGATCAGCAGAAGCATTTCTTGTTCTTAAAGGACCAGAGAGATAAGAATGTCCCCAGGTATGTCCTATAAAAAATTTATTTACTCTCTGATGAATTAAAGATTGTAATTTCATGAGACTATGTATTATAAATGAGATGATAAAATAGAAGTTTCAATACAAAGTTTCAATAGAAGGAAACAAATTAACAATATATTGAGAATCAGTATGTAAATTAAATGCTTGAGGCACCTTTTCAAAGGCAGTAATGATGGCAATAAGCTCAGTTCTCTGAGCAGAGATCTCAGAGGTTTGTTGCACTATAGGTGCATTATTGTCAATAATAGTAACTGCAACTCCATTAGGTGATCTATCAGTAAATATTAATGATGCTTTTAATAATGGTTCTTGGCCGGGTGCGGTTTTTGCAACTGTTCTATCATATAATGTAATACTCTCTGTAAGGTCAAGGAATTAAAATGTGGCAACAAAATGTTGTCCATATAATGAATTATGTAGCAATCAGGAAGTTTTTGCCTAGTAGAAAGCAAGGCATTATCAATATATTTCTGACATAAAGTGGGACTATTTTTCATTCCTTGAGGCAAAACTTTCCACTGAAACCTTTGCTAAGGCCTCTGTAAATTAGGTGAAGGGAGGCTAAATGCAAACCTCCTACAATCTTGTCTATACAATGGAATAGTAAAGAAGCAGTCTTGTAAATCAATAACTATAACATGAAAACCTTTAGGAATTGCAGTAGGAGAAGGGAGACCGGGTTGTAAAGCTCCCATTGTTTCCATAGTTTTGTTAATGACTCTTAAATCTTGTAAAAGTCTCAATTTTCCTGATTTCTTTTTAATTACAAAGATTGGAGTATTCCAAGGGCTGTTGGATGGTTCTATATGCCCTAATTGCAATTGTTCTTGTACTAGATGAGAAGCAGCATCTAGTTTTTCTTTAGGTAGGGGCCACTGATCCACCCACACAGGGTTATCAGATTTCCATTTTATAGGATCTGCCTCTAGTAAGACAGTAGCCCCTAGGAAAAAGACTGTTCAGGAGAAGTGATATTGTCAGTTAAAACTAAGTTCATTTGCTGTAAAATATCTCTTCCCCATAATCTAAAGGGGAGAGAAGGAATAACATATGGCTCAAAAGTGCCCCCAGTATTTCCAGACTTCCAATGTAAAACCTGGGAACTCTTAGCCACATTAGATGCAAGCCCCAAACCAATAAGAGTTGATGGGGATTTTGTAGTCTCCCGGGAAGATGGCCAATCTTTTCCAGCGATACAAGAAATATCAGCACCAGTATCAAGAAGTCCCTTAATTTTTTTTTTTTTTTTTTTTTTTTTTTTTTTTTTTTTTTTTGTACCAGGGATTGAACTCAGGGGCACTCGACCACTGGGCCACATTCCCAGCCCTTTTTTGTATTTTATTAGAGACAGGGTCTCACTGAGTTGCTAAGTGCCTCGCCATTGCTGAGGCTGGCTTTGAACTCCCGATCCTCCTGCCTCAGCCTCCCAAGTACTGGGATTACAGGCGTGCGCCACCGCGCCCGGCTAAGAAGTCCCTTAATTTTTAAACCTTCCACTGAAATAGTTTTCATAGGCCTAGATTGTTCAATTTTTTTTTTTTTTTTTTTTTTTTTTTTTTTTTTGTGGTTACCAGGGATTGAACTCAGGGGCATTCGACCACTGAGCCACATCCCCAGCCCGTTTTTGTATTTTTTTATTTAGAGACAGGGTCCCACTGAGTTGCTAAGTGCCTCGCCATTGCTGAAGCTGGCTTTGAACTCGCAATCCTCCTGCCTCAGCCTCCCAAAGTGCTGGGATTACAGGCGTGCGCCACCGCGCCCGGCGATTGTTCAATTTTTTGAACCCATGCCACAACATCACCAGAACCAAATTCTTGATTATCTCTTTTTCCATAAGAATAGAGTTTGGATGAATAAGATATGCAATCAATAAAATCTGAGCAATGCGTTGTTGTGGTCTAATTTGCACTGTATGCTCAGGAGGCTATATCATTATTTTTATTTCTCCTAAAAAATCAGAGTCAATTACCCCTGGTAACACAATTATTCCCTGTGTAGATAAAGCACTTCTTCCTATAATTAAACCAAAAAATCTTTTTGGTAAAGGGCCATAAACTCCTGTTGGAATTAGAGTAACGTCAGAGTCCAGGGTCAGAATAGCATGAACTGTAGCAAGCTAAGTCTAATCCAGTGCTCCCCAGAGTTGCTTGGGCCAAGTTGTCAATTGAGAGCCAACGAACAGAGGAATTTGTTGTGGAGATTCCCTGTTCTTTGGTTGGGCTCAGGGAAAGCCCTGAAGCCCATTTTTGACTCAGTAGTAAAAGATTTTGAGAGCAATTGTTCCTGCTTATCATATTTAGATCTGCATTCATGAGCCCAATGAAAGCCCTTTTGGCATTTGGGACATATAATTTTAGGTTTGTTGTTAAGTTTGGGGCCTTTAGATAAGGGGCAGTCACGGCTAAAATGCTCTGATTGTCGATTGTCCACAAGTAAAACAATATCCCTTAGCCGGGCGGGCGCAGTGGCGCACGCCTGTAATCCCAGCACTTTGGGAGGCTGAGGCAGGAGGATCACGAGTTCAAAGCCAGCCTCAGCAATGACGAGGCACTTAGTAACTCAGTGAGACCCTGCTTCTAATAAAATACAAAAAAGGGCTGGGGATGTGGCCCAGTGGTCAAGTGCCCCTGAGTTCAATTCCCGGTACCAAAAAAAAAAAAAAAAAAAAAAAAAAAAAAAATCCCTTAGTCGCAGTATCAAAGGATCTATCATGAATGTTATCATATCCCTTTAGGCGAATAACTGCGAATAAGATTTTCCTTGTAGGGCAGCAGCAAAATTGCTTTATCTTGAATACGGCACCAAAAAAAAAAAAAAAAAAAAAAAAAGCAGGAGTGGAATCCATTATCTTGACAAATCCAAATAATAAAATCAGTTAAAGTCCCAGTCTTTCTAATTGGGCGAAGTAACGAAGTAACACCTGACAAGTGGGATTTGCATTCTCAAAAGCCAGCTGTTTAGTTAAAAGGTCAGCCACTGGGCTGGGGTTGTGGCTCAGTGGTAGAGCACTCGCCTAGCGTGCGTGCCCTGGGTTCAATCCTCAGCACCATGTAAAAAAAAACAAATTGTGTACAACTAAAGCAAATAAATAAATATTAAAAAAAAAAAAAAAAAAGGTCAGCCACTTCTGTGTTAGTTATCACCTTGGAGATAGTATCCTGCAGCGTGGCCATAAACACCTCATATGGCTCAGTAGCTTCTTGCTTAACATTAGAGAGAAAAGTTTGCTTTGAATCTGAGACAGGGAGATTTCTCCATGCTATTACAGCACATTTGGAAACCTCTTGTAATGCAGGTTTAGAAAAAGAAAGTTGTGCTTGCGGCATATAATAATCTACACTCCCCGTCAACATTGAAACAGTGAGCTGTGGTTGACCCCTTTTTAAAATTGTATTTTGAATAACTCGTTTAGCCTAATCTTCATATTCTGCTTTCCAAAGTAAATATTGGCCAGGAGCCAAACAAGACTTTTGCTGTTTGTTGCCAATCAAAAGGAGTCATCCATTCTGCAGCAACAGAATCTACAAGCTGCAGAGTATATGGGGAAGTTGCTCTGAAATCTTTTACTGCATGCAGGAGCCCTGTTTGGGGAGATGGCTATGCTTGCGGTTGACTTCAGGCCATGGAGTTTTGGACATTGCCGCCTTCCGTAGTCTCACGAGCCGTGGCCCGGGATCTTGAGAGACTTGGGCCAAGCACGGAGCGGGTTGGGGCCATTTTGGTTGTTTGTTGTTTGCTGGTGTGTGGTACGTGTTAGAGTTGATAGAGCCAGAGAGAGAAACTGACAGAATAAAGATCCTGTTTGTTTCCAGTCTGCCTCTGAACTTATTCCCGCGGCTTTGCTGCTCCAAGCGGCCATCGCTCCAGGCGACAACAACTGCAGTCTTTAATTCCTTTAGTAATTTAAAAGAAAGCGCCTCCCATGTAGGGGGAGAATCAAAGTCTTCAAAGGATGTTACCGGACAACTTAAAGAAACATCTCCTGACTCTCTAGCTTGCGCTATTGCACCTATAAATCCAGGACAGTGAGGCACTTGAGGGCCTGGGTCAGGTCTATTTTTTGAAGGTCTTTTAGGCTTTTCTCTAAATGGTGGAGCCGATGGGACTAGCGGTATAGAAGCCAACAGAATTTGAATCCCCTCAGAATTATGATATTTATTAACGGCTTCTTCTAAGTGTTTTTGGTCTTGAGGGGAGAATTTATCATCTAAATCTTCCTTTGTATCAGAAGAAGAGGAAGCAGTAGATTTTTAATTAGCAGTACTGGAAGCAGCTCCTATAAGAGGAGTTTGCTCCGGGGTTGTTACCCTGTCTGCAAGACAAACTGCTTCATGAGTAGGATCTAAAGCATCTTTAAGTAAGCTCCACAACGAAAAAGCATCTACAGGAACTCTCAGGCCCGTGGTGTTTCATAAGAGACCTTCATTTCTTTCCCTACTCATATCCATGTTTCTAAGTTTAAAGTTCCTTCTTCAGGGAACCAAGGCAAGCATTCTTGAAGAAAATGAAAAAACTGTCTTAGCTGCTTAGAGGTAATAGCAAGCCCTCTTTTATTAAGCATATGTTTTAGCAATATCAATAAAGTGTCCTCTTTCTTTAGACTCATTATGGCCCATGGCTTCTCAAAAGTTATGTGATTGCTTACCCTTCTTTCACTCAATCTCTCTCTATTGAGGGGTCTGTGGTACCCTGGGTAAGAGCCTATCCTTCACCCTAATCTCTTAAAATTTCTTTTTGTAGTAAAGTTGCAATGTAAAAAAAGAAGCTTACCGATCAAACCCCAGGTTTGGGCGCCACTTGCCGGGGTCCAGCCTCAGCAGGGGGGTGGGTGTCTCAAAAAAGGATGGTGAAAGGAGTCGGCGAATCGGCGGAGAAATCAGCACACAGACACACGAGAGCCAGGCTGCTGAATTCTCTCTCTTTACTTTCTCATGGCATGGTTTCTATAGCATAACAAAGCTTTTGAGGTCACATCAGAAGAAAGTTAAGAAAAATCACAGTCATAAAATTCAGGGAAGTAGCGACATCTGCTGATTACATTCCAGACTTTTTGATCTTTTACCCAATATCTTTCAAGGTCCTGTGTACACATTATCTGAACGCCTGCATTTCTGCCACACTTTGTCTGTAACCAGTCTGGGTCCGATTCATTTCTCGTGGATGCTCTGAAGCCATTCCTCCGCACACCTGTGTATCTGCCTGATTGAAGTTAATTTTTTTCTGCCTGGTTTCAAAGCACTATTGTGTTTCTATAATAGTTTTGTTTTGAACCTAGGAATAGGGAAGGGAGGCATAGCTATTTTTATCTAAAGAACATAGAAGTCTTTATACAATTAAAATGTACAGACCTAAACTTTCTCATCTATGGAGGAAACGCATTTCTATACCTAACTTATCTTGTCTTTTTTTTTTTTTTAAATATTTATTTATTTACTTTTAGTTGTACACAATGCAATAATGCATTTATGTTTACATGGTGCTGAGGATCGAACCCGGGCTGCGCACGTGCGAGGCGAACGCTCTGCCGCTGAGCCACAATCCCAGCCCCTTATCTTGTCTTTAAAGGACTATAATAAACCTTAATGAAGTTACAAAGAGGTTTTTTTATGTCCAAACCTTTACAACTTTAGCAAGGAAGGTCAAATTGGGCATGTTTCTTTATAGCTCTTTATCTGGCTCCAGATGCCTTTAACCCACTGCAGACTGTACAACTACTAGGTAGTCCTTGGCAGTCACACAGACCATAAGAAAAATAGCAGAGAATACAGAGAATAAGAATAAGCCATTCTGAGGCTGGGATTGTGGCTCAGTGGTAGAGCGCTCGCCTAGCATGTGTGCGGCCCAGGTTCAATCCTCAGCACCACGTAAAAATAAACGCATTGTGTACAACTAAAGCAAATAAATAAATATTTTTAAAAAAAGAATAAGCGAGGCGTGTAAACCAGCCGGAGCGGCGGCGGCAGCGACAGGACCGCCGTGGGGCCCAGAGCAGCGACCCAGAGGGAGCACGGGGCGACGCTGGCTACGGGAACCTGGTGACAGCATGAGAGGTTCGCAGAAGACAGAATCCAGGAAGTTTGGCCTCTTCTCTTTTCGCCATCTCGATTTGTCTGATACTAAAACTGACTTATCAGAGACATGAATTTTATTTGAAACTACTCCGGTACTCAGTTTTAACAAGTTTGCATCATGCGTGAATATAAGCTAGTCGTTCTTGGCTCTGGAGGGGTTGGAAAGTCTGCTCTGACTGTACAGTTTGTTCAAGGAATTTTTGTTGAAAAATATGATCCTACGATAGAAGATTCTTATAGAAAGCAAGTTGAAGTAGATGCACAACAATGTATGCTTGAAATCTTGGATACTGCAGGAACGGAACAATTTACAGAAATGAGGGATTTGTACAGGAAAAATGGACAAGGCTTTGCTTTAGTTTATTCCATCACAGCACAGTCCACCTTTAATGATTTACAAGATCTGAGAGAACAAATTCTTCGAGTTAAAGACACTGATGATGTTCCCATGATTCTGGTTGGTAATAAGTGTGACTTGGAAGATGAAAGAGTTGTAGGAAAGGAACAAGGTCAAAATCTAGCAAGACAGTGGAACAACTGTGCATTCTTAGAATCTTCTGCAAAATCAAAAATAAATGTTAATGAGATCTTTTATGACCTAGTGCGGCAAATTAACAGAAAAACTCCAGTGCCTGGGAAGGCCCGCAAAAAGTCATCTTGTCAGCTGCTTTAATATACTAAATGCATTGTAGCTCTGAGCCAGGTCTGAAGAACTGTTGCCCAATTCAACAGTGCCAGCATTCCAACTTTGTTAAACCTACCAACATCTTAAATGGACTTTCCTGTGGTGGTACCCTTTAAGAGGCGGATGAAAGCTACTATATCAGTTTGCACATTCTAATCACTTTTCAGTATCACAAGAGAGATTTTTACTTATATAATAGTCCTAGAGTATGCAGCTGGTAAAACCAGAGGCTACATCCAGTATTACTGCTAAGAGACATTCTTCATCCACCAATGTTGTACATGTATGAAAATGGTGTACTGTATACTTTAACACGCCCCATACTTTGTATTGGAGAATACAATAATGTAAATCCTGAAAGCACCACTATTTTAGCATAATAAAAGAAAGTCCAAAGAGCTCCTATATAGACTACTCCAGATAAACTTTGCTTCTTTGATATTTGTAGCTTATTGTAATTTTTTTTAAATCCAAGGTCATTATCATTGTATTGTATAAAATAAGTGCTTTGATTAACACAGCTATATAGTTCTTTTTTAATTTTTCAAAAACCTGTGGAGACAGTGATCTTGTCTTTAAAATATAGTCCTTTCAGTATGATGTCTTAGATTAAAGACGTTGCCTTTAATATCTGTTGGGAAGGAAATGTCCAGACTTTTCAAATCTCCTTATTATGTGTTTCCTTTTTTTGTTTACATAGGGAACAATGTTTGTAGTTGTGTGTACAGTGGGGGTCTACAACAAGAAGTGTATATTTTCAAACAATTTTTTAATGATTTAACAATTTTTGCAAATCATTTTCAGGCTTCTGCAGCTGTAGATTCTCACTGTGAATCCCTTGCTTGCTCATGCATAAGTGTATTTGCAATACCAAATATACAGGTTTAGTATTTTTGCCTGTTAGTGATTGTTTCACATGTGTAACGTTTTGGTTGAGATGTTAAATGGTGGACGAGTACTGTGGATGTGAATGTGGGAAGTAATTTTAATCATGTATAATTGGTCACAAGGCCTAATTTGCAGTAACTATTGCTGTTTTATTTAACAATGCCTTGTTGCTTTGTATGCATTAACGTTTGGGTGTAAAGATTGTGTGTCTATCCAACAGGGAGCCACAGTATTTAAATTGACCAACCTAATGTTACAACTACTTTGAGGTGGCCAAATGTAAACTAAAAGCCTTAATTAAAGTGGTGCAATTTTGTATAACTTAGCATCAGTAGTTCAATAAATTTGGATTGCCATGCAAGGGCTTGCATTATAATTACTTGCCACTTGAATGTGTTTTGTGTAATGTTTTAACAGTGCTAGTAAATAAATATGGGTTTACCTTCTTAAAAAAAAAAAAAAAAAAAAGAATAAGCCATTCTAACATCATTTATATGCCACGTCTCCCCTGAGGAAGGTCGCCTTGCACCAGCTCCGTCTCAGGGAGTCCTTGCTCACCCGTAAATCAGGAGTGGGGTGTGGCAGTTCTGTGGTATTAAGTATATTCACATTTTACATAATCATCTCCATGTATACATGGATGTCAGTTACATCGTTTGGGGAGTTTTCCTTTTTAAATGGACTTATGGAAAAATCAAACAGTATAGAAAGTTACCATAATAACATCACCTCTCAGTTTTCCCTTACTATATTTCATTATTGTGGAATATTTGTCGCAATTAATGAACTAATGCTGATGTGTTGTCTCTTACTGATGTCCAGTATATTCAGATCCTTGGTTTTTACCTACTGTCCTTTTCCCGTTCCAGAGTCCCATCCAGAGCCCCACCTTTCATTTTGTCATCATATCTCCTTGGTCTCCTCGTGGCTGTGATGGTTTCTTTAAGCTTTCCTTGTTTTGGATGATGTGGACAGATTTGAGGAGTGCAAGCAGGAATATTGTAGGCATGGGTTATTGTTTGTAACATTTCATGATTAAAAATTTCTAATCAATTAAGATTACAGGGGCTGGGGTTGTGGCTCAGCGGTATGTTGGGGTCTTTAGAACGCATCAGCTGAAAGGGTAAAGAACTCTAACGCTCTGGCTGCTTTCCACACCCTGTTATGGACCTGACCTAAGCAGGGGGCTTCCTCTGACATATGGTGGGAACCGAAACCACCCTAAGGATAGGGTAGGGGACTCTGCCAATAGGACTTGCCCATGTTCTTTACCTGTCTCTATAATCTCTTGGCTGATTGGCTCATGTCCACTATAAACGTTGTCCACCTTCTTCAATAAATGAGTTCCAGCCCTGATCTGGCTCCCTGGTATTCCCTGAGTCTTCTGAAGGCGGAGGAAGGGATATCAGTGACCTTTACCTTCCCAGTCTCCTCTCATTCATTGAGGTATGCCCTTCTAGCCTACTTTGCTGGACAAAGAAGGCTCACCCCGGGTCACAAAGGGTTAAGGACCTCAACCCCTTTATAAATTCCCGACAGTGGTAGAGCACTTGCCTAGCACGTGCGCGGCCAAGGTTCGATCCTCAGCACCACGTAAAAATAAAGGCATTCTGAACAACTAAAGCAAATTGGAAAAAAAAAAAAAAAATGATCACACTGTTGGGCCTGCCTACACACACACACACACCCTTCCACGCCTCTGCTATCGTTTCCCACTCAACCTCTGCAGTTGTCTCCTGGCTTCGTCTCCCCCCTCTTTTGTCCACACAGCAGCCACACGGAGAATTTAAAAAGACAAAACAGATCCTACTTTTGTTCTCTGAGTGCTTCAGTGGCTTCTCATCTTGTAAAGTAAAATCCTACAAGGTCCTTGTTGCTCTGGCTCCTGGTGGCCCAGAGGAGCAGATCAGACCAGTCCCCTCGGATATTTCCCTGGGCTCTGTCAGTCACGTGGCTTCTTTGCTGACGGTGAAGGCACCGCACTCCTGCCCGTGGTCCTTGTGCTCCTCCTCACCACCGGAACTTTCTCCTCCACACCTGCATGTGGCTTGCTCCTCCACTTCATTCAAGTCTGCTCAGGGGCTGCCTCTGGGGAAAAGCTTCCTGACACCAACTTGCATGGCAGCCTCCGGTAGAAGTTGTCCTCTTTCTCCTTACCTTCCTTCTAATTCCAAGTACTTTCTACTCTCTGACATTACATATGTTTGTTTGTTTGTTTATTTATTTATTGTCTCTATTTCTCATGACAGCAGGAACTTTAGCCTATTTCCTTATCACTGTATCTTAGGCTCATAGTTATCACTCAGTAAATATTGGTTAAACAAATGAGCTAATGAATGAAAATTTTCTTTTCTTTTCTTTTCTTTTTTTTTTTTTTTGGTGGTACTCAGGGGCACTCGACCACTGGGCCACATCCCCAGCCCTTTTTTTTAAATTTTTTATTTAGAGACAGGGTCTCACTGAGTTGCTAAGTGCCTTGCCATTGCTGAGGCTGGCTTTGAACTCACGATCCTCCTGCCTCAGCCTCCCAAGTACTGGGATTACAGGCGTGCACCACCACGCCTGGCTTGTTTTTTCTTATAAGCAAGTTGGATTATTAGGTACTGTGGTTCACAATCTATAATTCCTGAACTCTTGCATGTCTTTTTTTTTTTTTTTTTTTTTTGGTACTGGGGATTTACCACTGGACTACATCTCCAGCCCTTTTATATATATATTAGTTGTTGATGGACCTTTATTCATTTATTTATATGTGGTGCTGAGAATCAAACCCAGTGCCTCACATGTGCTAGGCAAAGCATTCTACCACTGAGCCACAACCCCAACCCCATCTCCAGCCTTTTTTTTTTTTTTTTTTTTTTTTGGTACCAGGGATTAAACGCAGGGGCACATGACCACTAGGCCACATCCCCAGCCCCCTCCCCCCCCCTTTTTTTTGTATTTTATTAGAAACAGGGTCTAACTGAGTTGCTAAGTGCCTCACCATTGCTGAGGCTGGCTTTGAACTCACAATCCTCCTGCCTCAGCCTCCCAAGTGTTGGGATTACAGGCATGTGCCACTGTGCCTGGCTCCATTTTATTTTTTAGTTTTTGGTACTAGGGATTAAACTCAGGAGCACTTGACCACTGGGCCACATCCCCAGCCCTTTTTTGTGTTTTATTAGAGACAGGGTCTCATTGAGTTGCTAAGTGCCTCGCCATTGTTGAGGCTGGCTTTGAACTCACGATCCTCCTGCCTCAGCCTCCCAAGTGCTGGGATTACAGGCATGTGCCACCGCGCCCAGCTATTTTTGATTTTGAGACAGTGTCGCCGCCTGCAGCAATTGCCGCTTGCAGCAACAATACCGTGGGAGAAAACTCGGAGGCAGACTGGAAATGAAAAAGTTATTTTATTCTTCTTTCTTCTAACTTCTCTCTCCGGCTCCAACAACCTCTCCAACTCAAACCATTCCAACTCCAACCAACTTCTAACTAACCTCACCCGGTTAAATACATTTTGCCTTAACAAGGACAATTGCTTATAGCTCGAGCTTGCAGGTGCGTCACACAGTGTTCATGGGCATAAAAAGATTCTTAGATAAATGCATGAATATCAGGTGAAAATACTTGAACACCTATATGGCTCTCAGCTAACCGCCATCTTAGCAATCCTCAATTAGGGCTCTTACATTTCCCCCCTTTTATTTTTAAAAGAGGGGATGCTCTAGGGTGTTGTCTCGAAGTTATAAGGGGTTGAGGTCTTTTGCCACCCCATACCCGGGATGGACCTCTTTTGTCCAGCAAAAGAGGCCAGAGAGGCCTACCCCAACAAAGAGACTAGACTGGGAAAGCGAAGACCGCCGATATTCCCTCCCCCACCTTTAGAAGGCCCAGGAACATACCAGGGAGTCCACTCAGTGGGCGCTGGAACTCGGTTTATTGAGGAAGTTGGACGGTCTTATAGAGGACATGGGCCAATCAGCAGAAAGATCATAGGGACACATAAGGAGCATGGGCGGATGCCATTGGCGGAGCCATTGGCCTATCCTTGGGGTGGTTTCAGTTCTCACAGCCATGCCCCCTGCTTAGCCTAGGTCCTGTAACAGGGCGTGGTAATGTGGCAAGCAGTCAGAAAGCCAGAGCTTTTCCATCCCCTTGGCAGACAGTGTAAGGTCCCGACATTTTCCTGTTTTGTTTTTTTTCAAAATGGGGCTCCCCCATTTTGTTTTCAAAAATGGGGTGTCCATCTTACTCGAGAGTGTGCCTGTCTTAGGTTGTTCCCCTCTGGGACTCTTACCCATCTTTGGCTACCACCCTAGGACTTCAGGTAGACACACTCAGGGCCAACGAGTGGCCAGGGGAAGGACACGGGACAGAACAGTCGCCTTTGGGAAGGCTTTTCAAGGATGGCTGGTTTAGACCTCTGCATCCTGTTAAGGACCATGGCCAAGTTTGCAGGGCTCTTGCTCAGCATCGCTGAAGGCAGCATATTATTGGAGACCACCAAGTTGTACCAACTTGGTCCAGTCATAAAGAGTTGAACAAGTTTGTTGATTACACAGGGCCCAAAAGTGAACACAAAGACAATGACAGTTAGGGATTTCACAAAAAAGGGAGAAGTTAGGGATTAGACAGATACAAAGTCCAGCATGAGGAAGTAACCACTTGAGCTAAAGCCGACCCATTTAGTCCAGTCCAAAGGAAGCCGTCTAGAACAAAGTCCAAACAGTTGGCACAGCAATAACACTTTTCTCCCAGGAATAGGCATAGTCCCTCTTCTCTCGTCGCAGAGAGTTGGAATACTGACAAAGGGAGAGTCCAAGGCAACAGTGCTCCTGATGAACATCAGGATAGAGAGGATGAGAAGTCCAATCACAATGAGACAGAGGGTCCGTCATGGTTTTTTCATTCCTGCGGAAAAAGAGAAAAAAATCACCCCTCAAGAGCATGTGCTCTTGGGTAGTCATTTTGTTCTAATTGGCAATATTTGAGGTCCCTAGCAGGTACCCAAAAAGGGCTTGGTTCTCCAATTGGAAAGACACATAGGTAGGGCGTCTGGTTAGACCAATGTCTCTGAAAGGCAGTCAAAGGCTGATGCTTGGAAAAATTTAAGCATCGCTGTTTTTAACTGATGTTGGGGGCTGCTTCCCCCATTTTGTTTTATTAATTGGTCCTTTAGGGTTTTATTGTGCCTCTCTATGATAGCTTGTCCTTTTGGGTTATATGGGATCTCTGTGGTATATTTAATGTGCCATCTTTTGAAGAATTTTTGTAATGATTTGCTCACAAAACAGGGTCCATATTTGTTTTAACCTGGGTTAAAACACCTTTAAGCCCTCAGGTGGAGAGGGTTTAATGGGCCATTGAGTGAAGACAGATACCAACTATCTATGATATTTTAGCTTCCTTACCCTTCTAATTTTAGGAACTCTTTACTACTGTAAGGACACGGGACAATGACCGATCTGGCTTCTTTGAACTGGACAGGGACGATGAGATGGGGGTAAGTAGTTTGGAGTTCCCTTATTAGAAGTCAGGTCAGATTGAAGCCTGGGCAAAACAGGTTATAAAGTTATCAGGGACAAGCGCTTCTATGAGAGAAACAAAAACCCTGAGTATTGAATAAATGTTGTAGTATCTGGAACATGTAACAGTCAATAATTTTTCACCAGGAGGTGTGAGGGCTGAGAAGTTATCTCCAATAATAAGGCAGGAATGGACATGGCCTTTGTTTGGGAATACAAATCTTTAACATGCACAATTATCAGGAATGTAAATACAACATTTAACTTTTAATTTTACAGATTAGATGTCTATCTTGATAAGATGGTATTCAAGCTACTTAGTCTTAAATTAAGAGCATTGGGCTTTACTTTAATGTCTATATCCTCATTGTAATTTACCCTTTCTATTAATTGGGGTTTGTATAATCTTAGGTGATTGCTTATTATCTTAAATTAATTTAGGTTGTGTCATTAAACCTATATCTTTGCAAAACATTAATAGGCAACCTTTAGACAGTTTACAAAGAAGAGTATTATTGTAGGCAAACCCCCTATCATGACAAAGCAACCTTAAAATCTCTTTTCTATTTTATCACTTTATGAAAGCAACCAATAATGCCATCCAATGGAATTTAAGAAGCTAAGAGTATTATTCCACCATAATTACATTGATATTTTTTTTAAATATTTTATTTATTTACTTTAGTTGTACACAATGCAATGCATTTATGTTTACGTGGTGC
Source organism: Tamias sibiricus (assembly GCA_025594165.1). NCBI lineage: Eukaryota > Metazoa > Chordata > Mammalia > Rodentia > Sciuridae > Tamias > Tamias sibiricus. The sequence continues at coordinate 20,400,655 of CM046658.1, read as the reverse complement.
TGAGGATCGAACCCAGGCCGCGCACGTGCGAGGCGAGCGCTCTGCCGCTGAGCCACAACCACAGCCCAACATTGATATTTTTATATTAATCAAGTTTAGCTCTTAAAGAAATAATCTTATAATATTTTAAAATAAGAGTTGTTGTTTAACTATAGCTGTATAATTTTTAATTTCTTTTAGATTACTTGCTTTAAAAAATACCGCAACACTTAACAAATATAATGTTATAGGTAAATTAATGTTTAGAAATTTTTGTCTTCTTATCATAGATTAAGCTTTGGTTTATATCAGTACATTAACATTTGACCTTAGGAAAAAACCTTAAATAGCTTTTCCTGTTTGTTCTATATACTTATTTAATCAACTTTTACAGAGCTTTTATATAATCCCTTTTTGTTCATAATTTTAAATAATTTTGTAATAATTTGAATTTAGGTAACCCTTCTATCTCAATAAAAATATTGTTTCTTGCAGTACTCCTAATGGAAACAGCTGAATCCTTTGAGACTCTGCATATACAGAAATTTTTTATAAACATTTATATACAATCATATACATCTATTAACCACTTCATTAGAACATAACATTCATGCATATAGAATTAGACCTGTTGAAATTTTAATCTGTTTCATTGATGACAAAGACCAATTTATGAAAACAATCAATAATGTTATTCAATGTGTTAGAATTTGTTAGGACAAGAAGTTTGATGGCATATTTAACAGTTAGTATTTTAACCTTGAAAATCAATGTCTAACAAACAAAGTTACTTATAAATTTACTTTTCTTACATTTACCCCAGAGAAGACACACAATAAAAAGGCAGAAAAACCATAGAATACAAGACAAGAAAAAAGGGAGTAAGAACTAGGAATTATTATTATTATTATTATTACTTTTTTTTTTTTTTTTTTTTTTTGATGTGGCAGTTCACTCTAGTAATCCAAAGGACAGAAGGCACATCCCAGGGCCTTGGAACTTCCAAGGTGTGCATCCCCAGGATGGCATTCTATCCCGGAGTTACAGAGCGAAGGTCCGGTTTTAGAATTAAAGAACTTTTAAAACATGTGAGTTAAATGTATTTGGATCCACATTTTAAATTTTCATGAGCGCTCAATCTACACACACATGAACATATAAACAGAACACAAGTGTACACAAAACACCTGGGTGCACAGAATTAGAACGATGAGCTCAAAAAAATCTTAGAAAAATGACAGGCTGGTAAAAAGACATTTTAACCTTTTTTTTTCTTTCTTTTTTTTCTTTGGGGCTTAAGCTTACTTCTCCATTTGCATTTCAATGTAAGTCCTGGGTAAGTCCTGGCTGAGGTAACCTCTTTTATTTTTCCTCTGGAGCTTAAGCTTACTTCTCCATTTGCATTTCAATATAAGTCCTGGCTCAGGTCTGGAAGGGTGGGGGACTGCAATTGTGAGCATGTGCCTTCGCCTAAGGCACTTTTTTCAAGGCCTTAACCAGTTGAGTTCCCCTAAGAGCTTTTGCAGCTCTACCAAAGAGTAAGGGGACAGACAGAATCCAATTTAAGTTCAGCTCCTAAGATTTTAAAAAGAGGTGTAGTTTGAACCTTGTGCTGGTTGCTGGCGTGTCCCGCCATGCATGGTCACAGGAGATGACGTTAATGGTGCAACCATGGCGGCGCTTTTGGGCAGCCATTTTAGGCGCCATTGGCAGCCCGTTGCCAGCCAATGACCAGATGCATCCGGGTGCGTTTGGCCTCGTGGGCGACTCCGGTTTGGATTTCTTTTGCCTCCGACTGCGGGGGGGGGGGGGGGGGGGTAGTGCTTTTGCCTTCGCTCCCCCTCGAGCCCCGCCACGCACCAGGTTGCCCCGGGGCGTCCCAGCGAGGCCCCATGTGTGCCTGGCCCCGCCCCCAGCGGTTTCGATGCAAGCTGCAAGCCGCCTGCCAGGCAGGTCGAGACACAAGCCCGGGCCATGCAGCAGTACACTTTTTCTTTTCGCCGAGCTGCAGAACTGCGAGCCCCAGTGATAGCAGCAGCCATGCACCCGGGACAAAAGCATGGGGCCACGTGGCAGCGCCAGCAGCCCACCGTCTGTACACCCCTAGCGACGCCATATGGTCGCTGCCCACATGGTGCTGCAGAGGGCAGCTTTTTTTTAGCTTTTCTTTGTTCTTAAGTTTGGGCCCACTCTGAGTTTTTTTCGCACCCAGGCTGGCGCGCCCTTCAGTGAGCGCATTTTTCCCGGACGTCTTTCCACTCTCCTACGCCAGGCACATACAAAAATTGCAGGTTTACCCACGCAGAGGTTCCAGAAAAGGGAGAGGAAGAAAGAGAGAGAAAGTGAACGAGAAAGAGAGAGAGAGATGTATGGTTGCCTCATTTTCTAGAGGATGCCTCCACTCGCAAGGTCCTAGCTGGTGTAAACGATTAGCCCAATCTGCCGAGAAGTTCATGCCCCGCACTGTGGCGCCATTTTGTCGCGAAGTTATAAGGGTTGAGGTCTTTAGCCCACCCCCGTACCCGGGATGGACTTCTTTTGTCCAGCAAAAGAGGCCAGAGAGGCCTACCCCAACAAAGAGACTAGATTGGGAAAGTGAAGGCCACCAATATTCCCTCCCCCACCTTTGGAAGGCCCAGGAACATACTGGGGAGTCCAGTCAGTGGGTGCTGGAACTTGGTTTATTGAGGAAGTTGGATGGTCTTATAGAGGACATGGGCCAATTAGCAGAAAGATCATAGGGACACATAAGGAGCATGGGCGGATGCCATTGGTGGAGCCATTGGCCTATCCTTGGGGTGGTTTCAGTTCTCACAGCCATGCCCCCTGCTTAGCCTAGGTCCTGTAACAGGGCATGGTAATGTGGCAAGCAGCCAGAAAGCCAGAGCTTTTCCATCCCCTTGGCAGACAGTGTAAGGTCCCAACAGGGCATCCCATGTGCAACCAACATTCTTACCCGTCATCGGATAATCAAGGCTGTGCCCTTGACTCCTGTCTTAGGTTGATATGTCGGCCACATGAGACTGTCCCGTGGATGGGTGACGACCTCATCCGGATCGACTGTGCCTGTCTTAGGTTGTCCCCCTCTGGGGATCTTACCCATCATTGGCTACCAGCCGTCCAATCGAGCCCTTCAGGATCAACTGTGTGTTGACAAACAGCCGTCCAATCGTGACGAGATGCTGCGGTTTTAAGGCGGCAAGCCTTCTGCTGACGAGCCAAGTTCCATAGCGTATCAAGTTCTTTAAATAAATCAGCTGCCCTCAATTCCATCAAGTAATGCACTGAGTTCTCTAGAAAAACACCCACAGGGCATTGTCCCGTAATGTCCCAAATAATGAAAGATCAAAATGTCCACTTGTTATAACACGTTGATGTAGGAGGCCCCATGCATGCAGAGCAGAGGCCACACTGCTGGTGAGGTTGTTTGATGCTTGAGCAGCAGGGATGCTTGTAGCGACCGTGATCCCTGCAGCTGTAGCTGCAGCCGTCTTTTTTATGTCTAGACAATGCCACTGGCAAATCTTCAGGGCCTGCTACCTAGAAACTCAAGCATCAATTATTAGAGGAAAGGCAGTGCCATTCCAGCACTGAGTCAAGAGGCGAGTTGTCAAACTAAAAAATAGAATTATTAGCTTAGGTAATTAAAATTGATCTCTGCTCACACACATTGCTGCTTGAGCTCCCACAAATATAAGCTGGCAAAATATCACATTCAGAACTGATAAAAGAAAGACTGAGGGTATTTAACTGACAAAACACTACATTAAAGATAAATTAAAGAAAAACTAAAAGCCCTTTGGAAAAATAATTTGTTAGCTGGATCCCCCAAATCTCTGCATACAGAGCAATCCTTCTATGAAATTACCTGTTCAATTAATTCAAATTAATCAGCTATTAAACAAATAAAGTTAATTACAAAAAACAATCGCATGTCAGATACCAAAATAAGAGGTTATACAGTATTAGTCATATTTTTAGCTGAAGAGAAGCCCCAGAGACACCTATAAATCAAAATTGAAGGTACCTACACTTTTAAATTGTTACCCAATTAGAATAATCTAAATTTAAATGAATTAAAGTTATTTGGATCCAAATATATATATATTTTTTTATATAATATTAATTTTCATAAGTGCTTTGTTATTTGTGATGTCACACTGGACAGACGCACAAACATACAAACATATATTTGTGACGTCACATTTACATGAAATCTTGACAAGTGCACAGACATAAAGACATATATAAAAAGAAAAAAAAATATAATTGTGTGTACACTAAACAGAGATCTTCTCGTCCTGGCCGGGAGGAATGAGACTTAAGTTGTGAGTTTTTTGAAGGAACAAGCGCGCAGCTTAAAAGTTTCTTAGCTGAGGGGCTGGGGTTGTGGCTCAGCGGTAGAGCGCTCGCCTAGCATGTGCACGACCTGGGTTCGATCCTCAGCACCACGTAAATAAACACATTGTGTACAACTAAAACAAATAAATAAATATTTAAAAAAAGTTTCTTAGCTGAAAAGGCAAAGATGAAGTTCCCTTGTGGGGGGGGGAAGAATAATAATGCTTAGCTATAGAGAATCAGAAGAATGGCAACAAGATTTCTTGCAAAGGAGGCCTTTTTGTGAGGCCTTTTTGTCCTTGGTGGGCGTGTGTGCAAACGGAACGTTCTGCCTAGAGGTGTAGAACAGATAGAGAAGAAACAAGTAGTTTATCAGAAGTAATCAGTTCAAGCATTCTTGCAAACGAGGCGCTTGGTGAAACATATCTGCAAACAGAACGTTTTGCCAAGAGGCTAATCAAAAAGTATGACAACAAGAGTTATTGCAAATGAGGCCTTGTTGCTCTTGGTGGGCGTATCTGCAAATGGAACGTTCTGCCAAGAAGTATAGAGTAGATAGTAAAGAAACATTGCTTGCAAACGAGGGTGTTTCTTTCTTGTTTCTTCTATATGGAAAAGAAGAGAAGCTCAAAGTATTCTAGCCCTAACTAGTTTAAGATATCTTTTTTTTTTTTTTTTTTTTTTTTTGGTACTGGGGATTGAACTCAGGGGCACTCGACCACTGGGCCACATCCCCAGCCCTTTTTTGTATTTTATTTAGAGACAGGGTCTCACTGAGTTGCTAAGTGCCTCGCCATTGCTGAGGCTGGCTTTGAACTCGTGATCCTCCTGTCTCAGCCTCCCAAAGTGCTGGGATTACAGGCATGTGCCACCGCGCCCGGCAAGTTGAAGATATCTTTAGGGAGAGTTTATCTGGCTGATTGCTGATTCACAAATTTGCGTTCGTCATTGCTACTGGCTATTTGCCTTCATTGTCTGTAAATGTTTGCTGATGGCTAATTGCCTTTTTTGTCTGGATATGTATAAAAAACGCTGAGAGAAATAAAAAACAAAAACAAAAACAAAAAAACACTGCATGCTGATCCTGTGTTGGAGTCTGACCTACAACACTTAGCTAGTTAATTATTTTGTTATTTGGAGCAGATTAAAAAGGTTGTTTTGGAATAAAGAGTACCTGGTAAGGGATGCTTGTTGTGATACTTGTTAAATATTGTTTGTCAGTTTTTTAATAATAGCACTGATCTGAATTATATAGTGCTAGTAACAGAGCTCCTACTCTCATGTGGCTACATCAGTTGCTTGTGGTTGCAGTGAAGTATAAAAGAGGATATAAGCTGCTGAAGATTTCACAGAAGAAACGGAGATATCAGAAACTTCGTGATCATCAAATTTAAACCACCACTGTCTTACTGCATTTTTATGCAGGAGCCCTGTTTGGGGAGATGGCTAGATTGCAGTTGACTACGGGCCATGGAAATGTTTGGGCATTGCCGCCTTCTGTAGTCTCACGGGACTTGGACGAGGATCTCGAGAGACTTGAGCCGTGACTCAGCAGATCAGGCCAGCGCCATTCCTGCTCGGGCACGTGAGATGAGACCTGAGAGAGAAGGGACGGGGTTAACGCTATTGTAGTTTCTTGTAAGAGTACGTGCCTTGGTTTCTTATGAGAGTGTGTATGTGGTGTTAGAAATTACAAGAGACAGAAAGAGAAAGATAAAAGAAATTTTTCATTTCCATCCTGTCTCCAGGCTCCTTCCCGCGGTGCCGCCGTTCCGGGTTGCAAATCTTTTTCTGGCGGCAACATTTTTACAATAGGCAGTGTAGTGGCCTCCATTCAGCCCACCATTTGAATTTGTGATTTGAAACAGAAAACAAATTATATTTCGTTAAATTGTTCTTTGGACCAATAACATACTGTGACAAGTCAAGATTTTTCTAAAGGGAAGTCCACAGATGTCTGTAATTTTTGCTTCCACCTGCCATCATAGGAAAAACGTTTCAAATGTACTAAAAGAACAGGTGGTTACTTCCAGATTTCTATCTTTTTTAGAGAATCCCGCTGAGCTCTGCAATAACTGCAATAAAATCTGTTGTTATCTGTGAGTTTTTCTTCTTTGGAAAATAATCTATGGCAATCCTGTAATGTACATTTACTTGTGGATGCTAGTGGTAGAGATAAATACATGAAGGCCTCAAATGTCCTAGATTTTTTGTGACAGGTGAGGCACTGTACTGTGGATTTGAACTGACCCTGAAAAAGTACAACAATAATAGACTCATTAAGCTGCTTATGTTTCTGCCAAGCATGTTCTGCAGCTTTAGAGTCATTGAGATGATCATTATTTTCTTCGTTATGTCTCTTTTGATTATCAGCTTTATTTAGGTCCTCATGGATTCCATGAGGAACAGAAGCAATTCTTGTGAATCTTGTTGACTGTATCCTGCAAATTGGTTATTGATCTTCCCAATAGTGATTTTAAAGTCTTTTGGAAGGATATATCTATACTGTCCTGTCCATAGGGCTTTCATGATTATACCAAACTCTTCTGCCACTTCACCTTTATGCCCCAACAAATTTGACTGCAGGAGCCCTGTTTGGGGAGATGGCTATGATTGCAATTGACTTCGGGCCATGGAGTTTTGGACATTGCCGCCTTCCATAGTCTTACGAGACTTGGCCTGGGATCTCGAGAGACTTGGGCCGAGCACGGAGCGGGTCGGGGCCATTTTTGGTTGTTGGTTGTTTGCTGGTGTGTGGTACATGTTACAGTTGTTAGAGTCAGAGAGAGAAACTGACAAAATAAAGATCCTATTTGTTTCCAGTCTGCCTCTAAACTTATTCCCACGGCTTTGCTGCTCCAAGCGGCCATCGCTTCAGGCGGCAACAGGTGGCGGCCCGTATGGGGACTTCGGAGCGGACAGGTAAGAACTGAAAGGTCTCTAAAGATGGGTTTGAATATAACTGAATCCCAAGTGATAGAGGCTATGGAAAGACTCCTTAATATACCTGACTCCGTTCTCAATGAGGAGGATTTAGAAAAAAGTGAAAGTGATCAAAAAAGCGTAGCTTCCACTGGGTCAACTAAGACCAGTAAAGAGAGTATTAGAAGAGTCCCCCAAATGACAAAAAACCAAGCTATTAGAGCTATTCGGGAGTTATTGGTGATAGCTGAAGGATACTTGCTCTTAATGGAACCTGGGCCTCAGGATATTGCTGTCAGTGAAATTAGCAGTGGTGAGCAATCTAGTAAAAGTGATCCTGAGAAAATGAGGAAAAAGAAACTAAAAAAGACCAAGAAAAAGGACCGTCAAGTAGAGGAACCACTTGTTTCCTCTACTCCCCCATGGGTGGAATCCATTACAGAAAGTATGAAGGGTATTACTAGGCATTTGCATACCCTAGAAACAGAAATAAAAAGTCTTTCTGAGCACTTATGCACTCTCAAGGGTAACTCACAGAAACATTGGAAACTGCCAGCATTTGAAAAGAAAAATGGACAGATGGTCCATCAGTCAGTAGATTTCAAAACAATAAAAAATCTCAAAGAGGCAGTAATGACTTATGGGCCCCAAGCTCCTTTCACGTTGAGTATGCTGGAGTCCCTTAACACCTTTAGCTTAACCCCCTCAGACTGGAAAAGTCTATGTAAAGCAGCATTAAGCGGGGGGCAACACTTGGTTTGGCGATTGCAATTCTAAGAACTTTGTATAGAAATGGCTGAAGGAAACACGGCTGCTGGGTTTGGAGACTATAATATAGAAATGCTTACAGGAGAAGGGCAATTTGCAGACTTACAGGCTCAAAAAGATTATGACCCAGGTGTATATGCTCAGATAAACGCAGCTGCCTTAGAGGCATGGAAAACTGTACAAGGACCTGGGGATCTACAAGGTAGTTTGTCAAAAGTGATTCAAGGACCTAATGAGCCATATGCTGACTTTGCTGATTGACTTTTGTGAACTGCAGGTAGAGTGTTTGCAGATGTTGATCAAGCTATGCCATTAGTTGTTCAATTAGCATATGAAAATGCTAATAAATGCTGCCAGGAAGCCATCAGGCCATGGAGAAATAAAAAGGATCTTTCTGTATATATACAACTATGTAAAGATATAAATGACACCTTTGTCACAGGAAATGTGATTGCAGCCTCAATGAGAGGTGCTTCCTCTTGAAATTTCACAAAGGCTAAACCTAGACATTATAATCAATCAGGATATTCCAGGCAAAATTATCATAATCAATCAGGCTATTCTAGGCAAAATCCCAAAAGAGAAATAAGACCAAGCTCATACCGTGCCCCAGGCCACTGCCCCAGGTGTAAAAAGGGAAATCATTGGGCCAATAAATGCTATTCAAAATTTGACATCCATGGAAATCCTTTGTCCAGGAATTCAAAAAACGGGGCACGGGGCCCAATGCCCCGGGGCCCACAAATGTACGGGGCATTGGAGGAGGAGTATCCTCAAGCATCCACTCAGATGCTTCCCCGACACAATCCCTACTACCCATCCACTCCCTTGCCAGAGGAACAAGAGGAAATGCAGGATTAGACCTCTGTTCCACCGCCCGAATAGTGTTAACACCTGAAATGGGGGTTCAACTGATTCCCACAGGAGTCAGGGGACCTCTTCCCTCAGGGACTGTAGGACTTATTCTCGAAGTCCTAAAAGCTTATTAGGTTTGCAAGTGACCCAGGTGTAATAAACTCAGACTACAACGGGGAAATAAAAATAATGCTTAGATCACCCCAAAGTATAAGTTCTGTTAATCAAGGAGATAGAATTGCTCAGTTGCTTCTCCTTCCCAATTTACATAATTCATTTAAAATGAGTATGCCTCAAAAAGGGAACAATAGAGGATTTTGTTCCACTGACTCAAGACCATGGCTTTCTGGGTTCGAGACTGTTCAAGGAGGCCTATATGTAAAATAAAAATCCAAGGAATAGATATGGAGGGATTAATAGATACTGGAGCTGACTCTTCCATTATTAATTTATGCCAATGGCCCAAGCACTGGCCTCTACAGAAAGCTTCAACCAGTTTAAGAGGCTTGGGGTATAATAACCTCCAGAAAAAAGTGCGGTAATTTTAAAATGGGAGGATGATGAAGGACATAAAGGAACGTTCCAGCCTTATATTTTACCTAACCTACCAGTTACTTTATGGGGAAGAGATATTTTACAACAAATGGGAGTACACCTTGCAACCAAGCCTTGTTTATTCTAACTATCTTGATCAAAAGAACTGACATGAAATATGCAATTTGTTCTTAGGTTCTTTTTCTTTTTTTGGGGGGGTGGGGTGGTTACCAGGGATTGAACTCAGGGGCATTTGACCACTGGGCCACATCCCCCATCCCTTTTTTTGTATTTTTTATTAGTGACAGGGTCTCACTGAGTTGCTACGTGCCTCGCCATTGCTGAGGCTGGCTTTGAACTCGCGATCCTCCTGCCTCAGCCTCCCAAGTGCTGGGATTATAGGCGTGCACCACTGTACCCAGCTTGTTTTTGGGTTCTTTTTCTTATTTTTTTTTTTTTTAGTTGTAGATGAACACATTATTTTATTCATTTTTAATGTGGTGCTCTGAAGATTGAACCCAGGGCTTCACACATGCTAGGCAAGCTTTGGACCACTGAGCCACAACCCCAGCCCTGTTCTTAGGTTCTTAATTATATCAATATCTAATATTAAAGCATTTTTTTTTTTTTTTTTTGGTACCAGGGATTGAACTCAGGGGCACTCGACCACTGGGCCACATCCCCAGCCCTTTTTTGTATTTTATTTAGAGACAGGGTCTCACTGAGTTGCTAAGTGCCTCGCAATTTCTGAGGCTGGCTTTGAACTCGTGATCCTCCTGCCTCAGCCTCCCAAAGTGCTGGGATTACAGGCGTGCGCCACCGCGCCCGGCTATTAAAGCATTTTTAACTAGCATGACTAGCATATAGGGGGAAAAAAAAAAAACCTCTTCTGCAAAATATAAACTCTTTATTAACTCACTTCTTCATTCAAATACCAAAAATCTCTAATATGATAAGATCACATGCTGGAGGGAAAAATAATAGACTGGTCTCATTTTAAACTCATGATCACTGAGCTGGGTGCAGTGGCGCACGCCTGTAATTCCAGTACTTGGGAGGCCGAGGCAGGAGGATTGTGAGTTCCAAGCCAGCCTCAGCAATGGTGAGGCACTTAGCAACTCAGTGAAAACCTGTCTCTAATAAAATACACAAAAGAGCTGGGGATGTGGCCCAGTTGTCTAGTGTCCCTCAGTTTAATCCCCCGTACCAAAAAAAAAAAAAAAAAAAAAAAAAAAAGAAAGAAAAAAAAAACAACTCATGATCACTGGAGCTCAGTTGTTTACTGGGTTCAATCTGTAGCATCCCAAAAGAACTGCCCCCCACCCAGAAAAAAAAAAAAAAAACTTAATGGTTGCTAACTTCATCTGGTTCTAGGTGATGCCCAGTTGTCCTACTGCAGTCAAGTTCACCCAAATTACTATATTTAGACCTCTTTAGATCTTTGATATCTCCTTCCTTCTTCAGACTTTCAGTATCTCCTACCCTTTTCAATCTCAGCTGCTTATTTCACCTGGAAAAAAATTACAAGAGGACTTCTGTAAGTGCTCACCACCAAGCTATCACACTAGCCCCACCTGTATGTCTGTACACTGCCTTTCCACCCGTTAAACTCAATAAACTGCCTGTGTTCCCTTAAGGCCAACCCCTCTGCTTGTCTGGCGGACACATCCTCTCTCCTGCTTAAGAACTTGACTCCCAAGCTGTCCAACCTCTCTTGTGTCATCAACTTTCTCCTTTCTACTAGATTATTTCTATCAGTGTATAAACATGCTACATATATCCCTTCCTAAAAAAAGCTGGATCTGACCACATTCTCTAGCCAACAGCCCAACTATTGACTTCTCTTTATAGTAAAACCCCTCTAAATTCACATACTTTAAGATGAATATAATTTCTTTTTTTTTTTTAATATTTATTTATTTGCTTTAGTTGTACACAATGCATTTATCTTTACGTGGTGCTGAGGATCGAACCCTGGCAGCGCATGTGCTAGGTGAGCACTCTACCACTGAGCTACAACCCCAGCCCCAGAAGAATATAATTTCAAAGGAAAATGTAGGCCAGGTTCAGTGGTGCACACTTGCAATCCAAGTGGCTCAGGAGGCTGAGACAGGACGATCACGAGTTCAAAGCCAGCCTCAGCAAAAGTGAGATGCTAAGCAACTCAGTGAGACCCTGTCTCTAAAAAAAATGCAAAATAGGGCTGGGGATGTGGCTCAGTGGTTTGTTCCCGAGTTCAATCCCTGGTGGTGGTGGTAGGGGGACATCAACCAAAAACAAAACAAAACAAAAAAAACAATGTAAAAATAAAAAAGTGTTGGTGAAGATTTATAGGAACTAAAAAAGTCATGCATTTCTGGCAGGAATGTAAAATGTGGAAAACAGCTTGACATTTCCTCAAACAGTTAAACACAAAGTTAAGAGCCCTTTGAGCATTATTCTCCCAAATCTTGCGAATGTTTCCTTTCCTCCATCCAAGCAGGTAGACTGTGTCCTACCTCAGTAGATCCAGGCAACTCTGTACTTCTGATGAACAGGGCCCTGCTGGTCTGACAAGCAGATGCTTGTGTCCATAGCCCACCATCTGCCCCTTTATCTCACAACCCCCAGCCCCAACCCTTTTCCTCTACCAAGCTGGTTTCTTCTCTGTCCCAAAATTCTAAAATGGGCATTTCTATTTCCAAGTTTGCTAAATCCCCATTCTAAAATATTCCCTTCCTTTTCCTATGTCTTTCAAAACCTGTTGGAGATTCTATTTCTTCATTCAGTAAACTCAAGAGTGCCTGCCATAGGCGATACATTGCCCAGAATGCTAGAGTAAAGCATAAGTTCCTGTCCTTGTGCAATTTATATTCTGGTGGGAACAACACACTTACAAAATGAATAAATATGAGCCGGGCACGGTGGCGCAGCCTGTAATCCCAGCACTTGGGAGGCTGAGGCAGGAGGATTGTGAGTTCAAAGCCAGCCTCAGGAATGGCGAGGCACTTAGCAACTCAGTGAGACCCTGTCTCTAACAAAATACAAAAAAGGGCTGGGGATGTGGCCCAGTGGTCGAGTGCCCCTGAGTTCAATCCCTGGTACCAAAAAACAAAACAAAACATTTTTTTTTAATATTTATTTATTTGCTTTAGTTGTACACAATGCATTTATCTTTACGTGGTGCTGAGGATCGAACCCTGGCAGCGCATGTGCTAGGTGAGCACTCTACCACTGAGCTACAACCCCAGCCCCAGAAGAATATAATTTCAAAGGAAAATGTAGGCCAGGTTCAGTGGTGCACACTTGCAATCCAAGTGGCTCAGGAGGCTGAGACAGGACGATCACGAGTTCAAAGCCAGCCTCAGCAAAAGTGAGATGCTAAGCAACTCAGTGAGACCCTGTCTCTAAAAAAAATGCAAAATAGGGCTGGGGATGTGGCTCAGTGGTTTGTTCCCGAGTTCAATCCCTGGTGGTGGTGGTAGGGGGACATCAACCAAAAACAAAACAAAACAAAAAAAACAATGTAAAAATAAAAAAGTGTTGGTGAAGATTTATAGGAACTAAAAAAGTCATGCATTTCTGGCAGGAATGTAAAATGTGGAAAACAGCTTGACATTTCCTCAAACAGTTAAACACAAAGTTAAGAGCCCTTTGAGCATTATTCTCCCAAATCTTGCGAATGTTTCCTTTCCTCCATCCAAGCAGGTAGACTGTGTCCTACCTCAGTAGATCCAGGCAACTCTGTACTTCTGATGAACAGGGCCCTGCTGGTCTGACAAGCAGATGCTTGTGTCCATAGCCCACCATCTGCCCCTTTATCTCACAACCCCCAGCCCCAACCCTTTTCCTCTAGCCAAGCTGGTTTCTTCTCTGTCCCAAAATTCTAAAATGGGCATTTCTATTTCCAAGTTTGCTAAAACCCCATTCTAAAATATTCCCTTCCTTTTCCTATGTCTTTCAAAACCTGTTGGAGATTCTATTTCTTCATTCAGTAAACTCAAGAGTGCCTGCCATAGGCGATACATTGCCCAGAATGCTAGAGTAAAGCATAAGTTCCTGTCCTTGTGCAATTTATATTCTGGTGGGAACAACACACTTACAAAATGAATAAATATGAGCCGGGCACGGTGGCGCAGCCTGTAATCCCAGCACTTGGGAGGCTGAGGCAGGAGGATTGTGAGTTCAAAGCCAGCCTCAGGAATGGCGAGGCACTTAGCAACTCAGTGAGACCCTGTCTCTAACAAAATACAAAAAAGGGCTGGGGATGTGGCCCAGTGGTCGAGTGCCCCTGAGTTCAATCCCTGGTACCAAAAAACAAAACAAAACAAAACAAAAAAACAAAAAAACAAAACAAAACAAAAAACCAACCACCTTAATTATGGACACACAAAATGAATAAATATGTATTTAATTACAGTTGTGATAAGTGCTAAAATTAAGCACAGGAAAGTAGGATGACCTAAAATGGGGAAATGGCCTGTCTGGGAATTATGACGGTGTTCTCATGCATTGTTGTGACAACTATTTTGGAAAGTAATGAGGCTCATTTCCTCTTGGCAGTTCCCATCATTTTCATGAGCTCCATGGGTGGAAGCTGCTCTAATCCTGTCTCTTTGAGAGAACTGTGCTTACCCCCACCACTGTTTGAGGTGCTATGGTCTTCATTGCAACAGGCTGCTCCAGGTTGAGTCCTGTACATGGCTTTGTTGACCTTGACCTTGTGGATCAGGAGCTACAAGAAAGGCTGCTACTACTCTAACATTGTTGGATGGTTCTGAGGCATTTTTTTTTTTTAAATATTTATTTATTTACTTTAGTTGTACACAATGCAATGCATTTATGTTTACGTGGTGCTGAGGATCGAACCCGGGCCGCGCACATGGGAGGCGAGTGCTCTGCCACTGAGCCGCAACCCCAGCCCATCTGAGGCATTTTTTTAGTGAAACTGGAGCCATGTGCAAGTCCTTAATTAAAAAATTAGGGGAAAGAAAACTAATTTCTGATACTTCAAGACTATGGAGGCTAAATTATATTGATATATTGTGTGCATGTACAAATATACACAAATCCTACCATTATGTACAACTATAATGCACCAACTAAAAATATTTGGATTGCTGGGCATGGTGGTGCATGCCTGTAATCCCAGCAGCTCTGGAGGCCAAGGCAGGAAGATCGTGAGTTCAAAGACAGCCTCAGTAATTTAGCAAGGCCCTAAGCAGACCCTGTCTCAAAATAAAAAATAAAAAGGGTTAGGGTTGTGGCTCAGTGGTTAAACACCCCTGGGTTCAATTCCTAGTGCAAAACAAAACAAAATTTCTTTATTTGTTAAAGACTTGTTTTCATCAAACTTTTAATTAAAAAAAATAATTTTGGTTAGGTAAGGGATGACTAAATTTTTATTAACCTATCCAACAATATCCAATACCACAAACTATAAATATTTGTGAAAGGAGGGGAGGAAGAACAAATTTATGTTTAGTAGAGATAAAAAGATAACCATTAATGGCTTGATGGAATGGTATGGTGAAGCATTGCAAAACTTCTAAATGAACAATGGGAGAAAAAAGAAAAGAGATACTTGTTCAGGCTGGCAAAATAGAATGGAAAAGTGAAAAACACAAAGTATAATAAATAACAGACACCAATGGAAGCAATATGGCCAACATTGCAGTGGCTCCAATAAATGTAAATGGGTGAAATTTACATATCAGAGGGAGGGGAGCCTTTCATTTTGGGTATAAGTAAACTAAGATATTACTCAGTTAACTCATCTAGGTATTGTTTACCTGTTGAAACACTTAAAAACAATGTGAACATATAATAAAAGCATTCTATTCACAGGATATCATAATATTTCAGAATATACCTAGCAAGACATAAGCAAGATACATAAGAAAAATGCAAAATTTACTGAATGTATTGGTTTCCAATTTCTGTGGAAACAATTAACCGTGGTCTCAGTGACTTAAAACAACCCAAATTTATTATCTTACAGTTCTGTAGGTGATTAGTCTCATTGGGCCAAAGTCAGTGCGCCAGCAGGGCTGTTCAAAGGGAGAAGCCCCAACACTTACTCTGCAGGTGTTGGCAGAATTTAGTTCTAGCAGGTTGTAGGACTGAGGTCTTCATTCCCTCACTGTCATCTGGGAACTACTGGAGGCTCCTACAGGCCTCTTTCTGGTTCTTGCACATAGCTCTCCACATTTCTGCAGCAGCAACAGGGCATAGAATTCTCCTGCTTAGACTCTCTTCTGTGATTAGACTGAGCCTGCCCTTACATTTCAGCATAATCACTTCTCCAGGTCATTAACCTTAATTACATCTGCTAAATTCCTTTGCCTTGTTAAAGCAACACAGTCATAGGTTACAGGAAATTTAAAATGGTATCTTTGAGATGCCATTAGTCTTGTCTACCACAGGAAAGGACATAAAAAACAAAAAATCTCAAATGGTGGCTAGGGGTGCAGCTCAGTGGTAGAGCCCTTTCCTAGCATGTGCGAGGCTCTGGGTTCCATCCCCAGCACTGGAAAAACAACCAAATGAGCAGGGCGTGGTGGCGCATGCCTATAATCCCAGCACTTGTGGGGCTGAGGCAGGAGGATCATGAGTTCAAAGCCAGCCTCAGGAATGGCGAGGCACTTAGCAACTCAGTGAAACCCTGTCTCTAATAATTAAATACAAAAAAGGGCTGGGGATGTGGCCCAGTGGTCAAGTGCCCCTGAGTTCAATCACCGGTACCAAAAAAAAAAAAAAAAAAAAAAAAAAACAACCAACCAAATGAAACAAAAATCTTAAAGGGTGAAATGTCTTATTTTTAGATGAGAAGCTTTCCTATTTTTCTGTTTTTAAACATTTACTTATTTGCTTTAGTTGTACACAATGCCTTTATTTTTACGTGGTTCTGGGGATCGAACCTGGGCTGCGCACGTGCTAGGCGAGCACTCTACCGCTGAGCCACAACCCCACCCCCTAACATCCGGGATTCTTCTGGTTATCATTTTTAGGCACACATTTGTTATTATGTACTATTCAAAGACTCCTATTGATACTGCCGGTTATCACTGATGAGTTCTGCTCCCTCACAAGTTGAAGTTTGAATTAGAGAAGCATGCTGAAGCAAGCATATAAAGCTGGGTTTATTTAAAAAGGGTAATATAGACTTCTCCCAGGAAGAAGTTTTATGTTAGGCTTCCCTCCCCGGAATAAGTATAAGTTAGGCTTCCTTCCCGAGAAGAAGTCTATTTTTTTTTTTTTTTTTTTTTTTTTTTTTTTGGTACCAGGGATTGAACTCAGGGGCACTCGACCACTGGGCCACATCCCCAGCCCTTTTTGTATTTTATTAGAGACAGGGTCTCACTGAGTTGCTTAGGCTGGCTTTGAACTCGCGATCCTCCTGCCTCAGCCTCCCAAGTGCTGGGATTACATGCGTGCGTCACTTCGCCCGGCTAAGTCTCTGTTTTTAGTGAAAATACTGGCGCCATGTGCAAGTCCTTAAATTAAAAAATTAGGATCAAAAGCCTAATTTCTAATACTTCAAGACTATGGAGGCTAAATTATATTGTTATATTGTGTGCATATACGAATATGTAACATGAACACACTATGTGTGCTTTCTTTGTTCTGCCTTGAATCCTTCATCTCTCTCCTTCCTGAGTTTATGGCTAGGCCTAAGAAATGCTCAGTGGGATGGCCCAAAGATGGGAAACAGGTGGGCTGAAGGGGGAAGGGCAGGATGGAGCAGCCCAGGACACACTAATTAACAACTTTATAGCTCCCTATAGGGAGGGACAATTCCCGGACAGGTTACTTTAGCAACAGGTTGGGGGCTGGGGTTGTGGCTCAGTGGCAGAGCGCTCTGCTTTGCACGTGCGCGGCCCGGGTTGGATCCTCAGCACCATGTAAACATAAATGCATTGCATTGTGTACAACTAAAGTAAATAAATAAAAATATTAAAAAAAAAAAAAACAAGCCGGGCGTGGTGGCGCACGCCTGTAATCCCAGCACTTGGGAGGCTGAGGCAGGAGGATCGCGAGTTCAAAGCCAGCCTCAGCAATGGTGAGGCACTTAGCAACTCAGTGAGACCCTGTCTCTAATAAAATACAAAAAAGGGCTGGGGATGTGGCCCAGTGGTCAAGTGCCCTGAGTTCAATCCCCAGTACCAAAAAAAAAAAAAAAAAAACAAAAACACATGGGCTGGGGTTGTGGCTCAGCGGCAGAGCGCTCGCCTCGCACGTGCGCGGCCCGGGTTCGATCCTCAGCACCACGTAAACATAAATGCATTGCATTGTGTACAAATAAAGTAAATAAATAAATATTAAAAAAAAAAAAAAAAAAAAACACAGGTTGGAGCAGGGGCAGTTTATCTTGATAGGGCTCTGAAGGCATTCCAAACCCCAGGGG
The DNA here is from genome assembly GCA_025594165.1 of Tamias sibiricus. Lineage (NCBI taxonomy): Eukaryota > Metazoa > Chordata > Mammalia > Rodentia > Sciuridae > Tamias > Tamias sibiricus. The sequence goes on along the minus strand of CM046658.1, from coordinate 20,382,870 downwards.
CCAGTCTCCAACTTCCTGGGACTCACAATTGGCCTTCTTCTTCTTCTTTTTTAACATTAACTTATTTGCTTTAGTTGTACACAATGCAATGCATTTATGTTTATGTGGTGCTGAGGATCGAACCCGGGAAAGCTCAAAACTGCAGCGTAGATTCACTTCCTTTCTCCAACACATCATTTTTACTTACCAAAAGTGAAATTTAAGGCTGTGAATATAAGCTCAGCTCGTAGAGTGCTTGCCTTGCACACATGCGGCACTGGGTTCAATCCTCAGCACCATTTAAAAATAAATAAACAAAATAACGATATTGTGTCCATGTGTAAATAAAAAATATTTTTTAAAAACTGAAAAATTTAGTTGTAACTTAGTGATACCCCGGTTACATGCGTTCAACTCCCTCACACATTGGAGTTTGAACATTGGAGAAACACGGCCAAGGCAAGCATATAAAGCAGGGTTTATTTATAACAGACACTTCTCCTGGGAGGTAGAAGGGGGCCATAGCTGGTATATGTTCAGCCTTTTTCTTTGTCTTAGGCTTCCTTTGTTCTCCTGCCCTCTTCCCCTAATCTTTCTCCTTCCTGTGTTTGTGACTAGGCCCAGAAAATGCTCCGTGGAGTGGCTGAAGGGAGGAAGGGCCCAATGGAGTCCCAGGACACTTTAATTAACAACTTTATAGCTCCCTGTAGGAAGGGACAATTCCTGGGGCAGGTTAGCAACAGGTTGGAGCAAGGGCAATTTATCTTGATAGGGTGGAGGAAGGGCTCTGAAGGCATTCCAATCCCTCAGGAGGCAGTCTCCAACTTCCTATACTCAAATTGGCCACCTTGATCCTGCCTGACTCTATTTACCTAGCTATACCCACTGCCTGTCTAATTCTGGCTTCACTAGCACCTGTGAGGCACTGGGTACAATCCTCAGCACTACATAAAAATAAAGGTACTGTGTTCTACAACTAAAAATAAGTAAATAAACAAAGAGAAATTTGTTATTTTTCTCTTCACTCACAAAGCTTCATGAGAACTTTCAGCAAAAGTTCTCAAAAGTTACAGTAAGCACTGTATCTTGCTTGAGATGTTTCTTTTTCTAAGATACTAATTTTTAAGAACTGTTTTCATCAAGATAATCTTCAGAGATGTGGATGACACTCTGCACACTGAAAGTAAGGCAGATGACATCTGTGGGTATCAGGTGTTTAATCCCTCCACTCGGGTGGGTGCCTGCTTGGGGAAGTGGGGCAAAGATAAATAAGAGTTGAGAGCATTCGCCATGTCCCTCCAAGTGGTTTTATAGCAATGCACTTGCAAAGGAACACATATGTCAGACGCTCCTCACTTAGGTGGTTAATTCATTTACTAAAAAGAAATCAATTAACGCTGGGGCGGTGGAGCCCGCCTGCAACCCCAGCTACTGGGGAGATTTAGATTAAAACAGGAGGCCAACCTGGGCAACTTCGGGAGACCCTGTCTCAAAATTTTAAAAAAACAAAGACCCTTGCGGGGGCAGCTCGGTACTGGAGCGCTCCTGGGTCAAGCCTGGGCACGGGAAAACCAATTGATGCTGACCGTTTGCTCCTTTACAACCAAACACCGAGGATGTGACTCTTCCTAAGTCCCAGCAACTAAAGGCGTGGCCGCTCCCCAGGGGCCGTCCCGGGCGGTCTCGGACCTCCCCGCCCGAGGCCAGCGCCGCGGCCCTTCCCGGCCTCCGTCTTGACTCCCATCACCGGCCCGACCCGAGGGAGCCTTCTCCGCGAAGTCTGGGAGGGCCGCGGGCAGCGACCTGGGCCCGGCCGGCGCTGGGCCGCCTAGCCGTGGGCTCCGGGGTCGTCTCACCGCGCGACCGCGCGGCCTCGCGCCTGATTCCTCCGCACAGTTCCTTCCGCCATTTTAAGATGACATATTCATGGGTTCCCAGAAATTAGGGCGGGTATCTTTAGGGGCTATTAGTGTGCACATCACAGTGAAAGGCAGGAAAAGAAATAAGACAGAAAAATGGTGAAGCGTCACATTTTCAGACGAGAGGATTCCCAAAGGTGCGAGCCCGGTTACGACAACGGCCGCCGCCCGGACCCCGCCCTCCGAGCCGGCGCTCACGCGCGGGCGCTGACTGTTCTCTCAGAACGGAAAACAAAGCCGCAGCGGGAAGCCCGGATGTGTCCGCGGCGCCCCTGGTTGGGATGCGCATGCGCATGCTGGTGGCGTGGGTGCGGAGCGGCGGGCGGGACAAGGAGACCAGGCGGCGGTTGGGCGGCAGGAGAGCCACGCCCATCGCGCCAACGTTTTTGCGCATGCTCCGGGCGCCAGCTTCTAGTACTTTCGCCGCGTCTGCTGACGCCCCGCTCAGTTGGCGTCCGGACGTCGGAGGTGAAGGTTACGTTCTTGGAGTTCCAGAACACTTGCGGAAACTACCCTCTGCGTCCCGAGCTTGGAGGGGGAGGCGTCCGTTGGGCCTTTCGCTCCCTCCCGCGGAGGTGCTGACGGCCTGCGGTGAGTTTTGTGCCGCCGTGGCGAATGCTGCGCTTGTGGGTGCGGGTGCCCGGGAAGGTGCCCAACCGCTGGTTGCGGCGGAAGGGCCGCGTTTCGCTTGGGGCGGAGTTCTTGTTCTGGCGGCCGCTCGGCCTGCGCCGCTGGCGACCTGACCTGTGGTTCTTTCCCGCCCCGTGTGTCGCAGACTGCCGTGAGTTTGCTCCGCCGCGCGCTCCACTGAAGGAACCCTGATCGCTGGCGCCATGTCCAACTACGTGAACGACATGTGGCCCGGCTCGCCGCAGAAGGACTCGCCCGCGACCTCGCGGTCGGGCCGCTCCAGCCGCCTGTCGTCGCGGTCGCGAAGCCGCTCCTCATCCAGCAGCTCCCGGTCCGACTCGCGCGGCTCGAGCCCAGCGTTTTCCAGGAGCCGCAGCCGGCCCCGCAGGCGCAGCAGGTCGCGCTCCCGCTCCAGGCGGCGCCACCAGCGCAAGTACCGGCGTTACTCGCGGTCCTACTCGCGGAGCCGGTCGCACTCGCGCGGCCGCCGGTACCGGGAGAGGCGCTACGGGCCGCCCCGGAGGTCGCGCCGCTCCCCTTCGCCCTACCGCTCCCGGAGCAGGTCGCGCTCTCGGGGAAGGTCCTATTACCGAAGGTCGTACTACGCCATCACGCGGGGGCGGCGCTACTACGGCTTCGGCCGCACCGTTTACCCCGAGGAACACGACAGGTGGCGGGAGAGATCCAGGACCCGGTCCCGCAGCAGGACCCCGTTTCGTTTAAGTGAAAAAGGTGGGGCGTTTGTGTTCAGAACGCGCGGTTAAATTCCCCTTTTTGCATGGACGGTGACCAGTGTTGGAGTAGGCAGCGAAGCCAAATTACTTTGTTAGAGGGTAAACTTCAGCTGGTTAGTAGTTGAAGTTGTACTATAATTATATCTAGTATGACGTTAAAGGTTCAAAATGTGTGTAGGAAGCCGTATTGTGGTTGATTGTTCATAGTGTAGTTTTTGTGTGTGTGTGTGGTTTTTTTTTTTTTTTTTTTTTTTTTTTTTTTTTTTGGTACAAGGAATTGATCTCAGGGGCACTCGACTACTGAGCCACATCCCTAGCCCTATTTTGTATTTTATTTAGAGATAGGGTCTCACTGAGTTGCTCCAGCCTTGCTATTTCTGAGGCTGGATTGAACTCCTTATCCTACTGCCTCAGCTCCCCAGTAGTTGGGATTACAGGCGTGGGCTGGCACCTTAAGTATAGCTTTTTAAATGTTAATGTTAAGACTGGGCTGGGACTTTGGCTCTGTGGTGGAGCGCTTGCCTTGCACGTGGGCCACCCAGGTTCGATCCTAATCCTCAGCACCACATAAAAAGGCATTGTGTACAACTAAAACAAATAAATATTTTTAAAAAATGTTAAGGACTTAGTTGTTTACCCTAGAGCTTCTAAATTAGCTATTGGGAAGAAAAATGTCAACATGACTTTCCTTAATTGTATTGCCGAACAAAATGGGATTGTGCCTGTGTCTTGGTGTCCTAGATGGAACTGACATTGTAACATATCAATTATTGGTTTAATAGTAAAAGACAGTTGCATCACATTAAGGTCTTCAAAAAATGCTAATATTCAGAAATAAAATGGTAGGTATTATGGCTGTTGGTCAGCAGAACTGAATTGTTGGGTAATTTGTGAATGCTTTTGATACCAAATGAGAATGAGGTAGTGAATTTTGCTTCTCAAGTAAAACAAGCTTGTTTTGTGGGTCTTAGTTTTCTTGGGGAGACTACTAAAGGATTTAGGAATGTCTTTTACCTTTTTTTTTTTTAATTTTTAGATCGAATGGAGCTGTTAGAAATAGCAAAAGCCAATGCAGCAAAAGCTTTAGGAACAACCAACTTTGACTTGCCAGCTAGTCTGAGAACTGTTCCTGTAGCTAAAGAAACAAGCCATGGAGCCGGTGTAGCAAGTAATGGTGTCAAGTTGGAGGTAAGTATTCTAACTATCAGAAGAAGATCATCTCCTGAAAGCTCCTGCCTTTCTGGTCAGTCTTTTTTTTTTTTTTTTTTTTTTTAATATTTGTTTATTTGCTTTAGTTGTTCACAATGCGTTTATTTTTACGTGGTGCTGAGGTTCGAACCCAGGCCGAGCACTTGCTAGGCCAGAGCTCTACTGCTGAGCCACATCCCCAGCCCCAGCCTCTCTTTTTTTTTAATTTTTTTTTTTTTTTTAATCCTGGGCTACACTTCTTGGGAAATCTAGCTATGTAAAATTTGTCAATAACAAAATAGATCCATGATGCTAGACCGCATCAACACCCATAAAATTGGGAGATTATGAATTTTATTCTAGTCCTTTCATAACACCATGAATGTATTATTGCTGGTACTTTGGAGATTTCTGTTAATCAAGTTTCCATACTTGAGTCTTTACAGACTTGAGTCTTGTTTTCTGTAGCTTTCATTTGCAGCATTATGTTCCCGCAAATCTGTGCTCAACATACAGTATAGTTTATCTGCTTTATTTCTGTCTTATAGAAATCATGAATGGGGTCTCCAGACAATGATGAAGAAAATCTGTTGGTAATTGATACATGGGCTAAAACATCAGAGGTTTAACTAAAGTTTATGTTCACACACTAAAAGCTTAGTTTTGTGTTGGTAGGTCCATGTGCATGCTAGAGTTTCTGACAGGTTCCATTTGCATAAGGTGGTTAAAGACAGTTAAGCGAAGGTACACTTTATAATGGTGGGGCATCTGTGGTATAGATGTCCCGCTCATAATATATGCAATATATTCCAGATGTTTTGAGAGATTACAGAAGAGGAGTCCTGCTTCACTTGCAGATAAGTTTATTATAATTCTCGAGAAATATGCAGGAAGTGTGTTGGCAAATTGCACTAAGTTAAATGATAAAGGAAGAGATTGATAAAATGAATCTATCATTGGGACCCAGTTGTGGTTTTTTTCAGTGTTAGTAGACAAGTAAGGTCTTAGTTGAGTCATTTATTAATTAGGTGACCAACTGTCAAATGCCTCAGTTCCTTGAAACTAGGTATTTCTGGTATGGCTTTACTTTTAAAAGTTACTTGGATTTGTGGCAGGGAAATAATATTAATGGGAAAGTGATTTGAGTTTAAGTGAACAGTTTTATCTTGTTTAGGCTGTTAGATCCAACTTGATTTGTATGTCTACAACTAAATTTATAATATATTCAACTAGGCTTTTTATATAGTTATTTAAAAAACCAAGGATGTGTTTTTTTTTTTTTTTTTTTTTTTTTTGAAATATCTTTCTCTTACCTGTCTAGCTGTCGGAAAAGTTAACAGAAGATGGAACTAAAAATCTCAGTGAAAAATCTTCCCAGCTGAAAAACATAGCTTTTAGCTCTAATGTAAGTATATTAACGCATTAGCTATTCAAAAATTGGCTGTAGAATATTATTTGAATTATGTAGACATTTATCTTTTGTTTTAACCTTTGTGCTGATTTAAGCCCTGCTAAGCCTCATTGTATCAAGATTTTTTTTTTTTTAAGGCTTTAAAAGCAAAATGTCAAAACTGTTGTTCTGTGTCGGCCTCTCCCCGCCAACCCCCATAGTTTGTTGGCTTTACAGATTAGGTCCATGCTTTGCATTTGGTTGATAATGTCTAATAGAATCATTTAATGTGTCTGAGAAACAGATATGTTATAATTATGCAAAATGTGTGTGGAAGCTGACTTAATTTATTGTCTTACAGAATTCTGTAGCAAAGCCAGTGCAGAAGACTGCTAAAGCTGCTGTTGAAGAGACATCTTCAGGTTCACCAAAAATAGATAAGAAAAAAAGTCCATATGGACTATGGGTACCTGTCTGAAAAAAAAAAAAAAAAAAAAAAAAAACCCACAAAATCAAAACCTAATGACTAAGGTTGCCTAAAGTTGCACTTTATTCCAAGTTTGTTTCTAGCATTATCCCACCCCTTTGAGTCATTGAATTAGTGGTATTTGTTGAAATTAAAAATCAACACAAAAAGATAACGTATACTTCCTAGTAAAATGTTAACATTTTGTTTCTCTTCAAGATATGAAAGCACAAATGGACCAGCGTTTACATACAGGTGGGAGTCTTGTAAATATCTGTAAATATTGTATAATACCAGTTGGTTATACAGAAATTTGAAATTTGTAAGACAAACACAGTGATTGAGTTGTGTTTGTGTTTTTGTATATTTGTTAATAAATTACTTATTTTTATTGTCTTTGTCGTTTTTGTTTATTTACTCCTTAACAAGTCCTTTTTTTGTATTATAGACAGGGTCTCACTGAATCGCTATTGCCTCACTATTGCTGAGGCTGGCTTTGCACTCATGATCCTCCTGTGATCCTGTGCTGGGATTACAGGCATGCACCTGGCCCCTGACAAGTCTTGAATGGAAAATCAGCCTTACTCATCACAGATCCATGTCCATAAATTGACAATACATTGGGCCCATGTGCTATGCTGGACAAGCTGGTTTTAGGTCACCTTTGCAAGTATTAACATTTGAATTGAGTTGGAAGATGCCAGGTTCAAGTTTTGTTATACTTAGCTGCTAGGTTTAAGCAGTGAAGCATGTTGTGCTAGAACCTAAGCAAAAGTAAAAATTGTTTAGACTGAACATGAGGTGTCATTGAAAGAATATTTTTTTCTTAGTATGGTCCAAGGGGACAAATGTTATGTTTTGGTGTTTTCCCTTAATATTTAGTTGTAGGTGTATGCTTTCTTTTTTCTTTTCTTTTCTTTTTTTTTTTTTGTGGTACCAGGGATTGAACTCAGGGGCACTCGACCACTGGGCCACATCCCCGGCCCTTTTTGTATTTTATTTAGAGACAGGGTCTCACTGAGTTGCTAAGTGCCTCGCCATTGCTGAGGCTGGCTTTGAACTCTCGATCCTCCTGCCTCGGCCTGGCCTGTATGCTTTTTCTTTACTAATACCCTGAACATTTATTTTCATTCAGTCAGCAAACTTGCTGAGGATGCCTTTGAACTTATGATCAGCCTCCTGAGCTGCTGGCATTATAGGCATTATACCACTGTCCCTGACCCTGAACATCTTAGAAAATAATGGAATATATTTCCATGTAGTTTGAGATGATAAAAGCTGGAGTATGGGGCTGGGGTTGTGGCTCAGCGGTAGAGCGCTTGCCTAGCATGTGCATGGCCCGGGTTCGTCAGCACCACGTACAAATATATGCATTGTGCACAACTAAAGCAAATATTTAAAAAAAAAAAGCTGGATGAAATTTTAACAGGCATGACAAGTCAGGAGACAACACACCCAGGAATGACAATAGATGGTGCAGGCTGTGCAAAAGTCAGGTGTGTTTATAAAAGTTAATTCATGAATAGGCTGAAAGGGCAACACTTTTGACATGGATTTCCCACACCAAGAAATTTTCCCAATTCTTGGGTTTAATGGAGTGTTCTGCAGTTTTAATCAAAACTCTGATGCTACATAAAGGTAATATGGACCTTGTAAATTAAGGGTTCAGTCCTGCCAGACTACCTGCTCCCTTCAAATGTTCCCCATGTTCATTACTCCTGGTTTGAGGGTTCACCTATAAAGGTTCACTGAGTCTGGGGGTGGGGGGAACTTGGTGACTTGTAAAGGATACAGAGGAACAGCCAGATGAGATACAGGGAGTGAAGTCCAGAAGGGAGCCCCTCTGGTGCTTAGGGTGTGTCACCTTCCTGGCACAGGAATGTTTACCCCAAACCCCCCTCTGAACATGGTAGGGGTTTTATGGAGGTTTCATTACCAATTAGTGATTGAGTCATTAGCCATGGGGTGATTAACTGACCCCATCCCTTTCCAGAGGTGAGGCTGAACCCTGTAATCATTTAGTTGGTTCATTTGGCAACCAACCCCTCTCCTTCCAGCCACTAATTGGCATAAGCATGGTATAGTTAAAGGGGGCTTATTGTAAATAACATCAATTAACGCAGGAAAGGTTTTAGGAACTGCCTAGTATGGGATGAATATCAAACATACTAGTATCACACTCAAGCTGTACTGTTTTTGCACTTTCCAGTAAATTATGTATTTAAAAATTCAGTTGCTTAGTCATACTAGCCAATTCTAAATCAGTGGCCATACATGGATTAGTGGTTATTCTATTGTAAAGTGCAGTTAATAGAATATTTCTATCAGCTTGGTGTGGTGTGGCATGCCTGTAATCCCAGTAACCCTAGGGCCTGAGCTAGGATGGTGAGCTGAAGGCCAGTCTGGGCAATTTAGGGAGCCACGGTCAATAAAAGGCTGGTGATGTAGCTCAGTGATAGAGTGCCCCTGGGTTCCATCCCCAGTATTGCTGAAAACATCTACAATATTTTGACTAAATGTTCTAACTTCCTTTCTTCCAAAGATATTTGCTTTTTGGAAGATGGTAATTTATTATAGCCATTAGGTGAGGTCTTCTTTTCCCTGTTTGCTTCTCCCATAGACAGCATGTGTTCTGAGGGATAGGCAAGCACCAGTAATTGTGATTGTGTCCAAGAGAGAAGAGGATACAGGTGAATTTCCAGGAGCCATTGTTGGCTGCCTTGCACTACCTACTAGAGTTTGAAAGACAAATTATTATCAATTTAGCATCCTACCTCTGAAGCTCAATTCTGGTGAAGTCCAGATATATGACAAATTCAGGACAACAATGACTTGCCTGTTTGTAATATGATTTTTAAGCCCAGCAAGCTTCACATATTAAGCACAGAAGACTTTTCTGCCTGGTGCAGTGGTGCACATCTGTAATCCAAACGACTCAGGAGGCTGAGGCAGAAGGATTGCAAATTCAAGCCAGCCTCAGCAATTTAGTGAGACCCCAAGCAACTTAGCAAGACCCTGTCTCAAAAAATATAAAGGGCTTGGGGAGGCCTCTAAGTAGTTAAGTGCTCTTAGGTTCAATCCCCAGTACCCCCCCAAAAAAACAAAACAACACCAAAAAAACTTCTAATACAAGTGAATATAAGACATAAGCATGAAAATACATAGACATTCATAGAAAACAAACTATGAAAGGAGACAGAGAAAGACCTGGTTTACTGGTACAATTTGGTCGTCAAAATAGTTCCTGAAAGCCGGGCGCGGTGGCGCATGCCTGTAATCCCAACACTTTGGGAGGCTGAGGCAGGAGGATCCTGAGTTCAAAGCCAGCCTCAGCAATGGCGAGGCACTTAGCAACTCAGTGAGACCCTGTCTCTAAATAAAATACAAAAAAGGGCTGGGGATGTGGCCTAGTGGACGAGTGCCCCTGAGTTCAATCCCCGGTACCACAAAAAAAAAAAAAAAAAAAAAAAAAAAAAAAAAAAGTTCCTGAAGGAGATTAGGCAGCTGTTCCTCTTTACAAGTGTGTTTAATTTCAGCTGTAAACTTCCCATAGAATCCTGCATTTTTGTGGAATTTAGCATTCTTTTCTTTTTTAAAAAAATATTTATTTGCTTTAGTTGTACATAATGCATTTATTTTTTACATGGTGCTGAGGATCGAACCCCGGCCGCGCACTTGCTAGGTGAGCGCTCTACTGCTGAGCCACAACCCTAGCCCCAGCATTCTTTTCGTTTATGTTATGTGCATCATCAATATAAGGCCATTTCCAGCCATACTGGTCTTGTTTTTCTTTCTTTTTTTTTTTTTTTTGTGGTACCGGGTATTGAACTCAGGGGCACTCGACCACTGGGCCACATCCCCAGCCCTTTTTTTTGTATTTTATTTAGAAACAGGGTCTCACTGAGTTGCTAAGTGCCTCGCCATTGCTGAGGCTGGCTTTGAACTCGTGATCCTCCTGTCTCAGCCTCCCAAAGTCCTGGGATTACAGGCGTGCGCCACCGCGCCCAGCTATGGTCTTGTTTTTCAATTCTGTAATAGACACAAAAACACATTTTTTAAATTAATTTATTTATTTTTTGTTTTTTTGGTACCGGGGGTTGAACCCTGGGGCACTCGACCACTGGGCCATATCCCCAGCCCTTTTTTGTATTTCATTTAGAGACAGGGTCTCACCTAGTTGCTAAGTGTCTCATCACTGCTGAGGCTGGTTTTGAACTCGCAATCCTCCTGCCTCAGCCTCCCAAGTGCTGGGATTACAGGCATGCACCACCGCTCCTGGCTGGACAAAAACACATTTTAAAAATATTTTTTGTTCTGAAGATTGAAAGTAGTGTCTCTTAGTCGAAAAATATTTTACGGAATGTTCATTGAGCTTTCTTGAATTTAATTTTATGTTAACTACTGTCCCATGATCTGAAGTTTGGGAATAACCCACATTCACATGAAATGTAAGGCAGAACAGTTAAAATATACCACCACCACCAAGAGTAAAAGAAAAAATAAGAGAAAACCACAGGTTATACAGCACAGATAGATACCAATGTTTTTGAAGGTAGGTGGACAACTTCTATTCAATGTATTTTCTACCACTTGGATCCAAAATTTCCTCATAAGGAAAGAAAGTGAATATTCTGTTTCATAGAGTATCAATGTATTTTTTTTTTTTCTGTGATAAAATGCAATGAAGTCTTTTTTCAGGAAGAAGGTGTTAGGAAAAAAAAAAAAAAAAAAAAGGCTGGGGATAGAACTCAATGGCAGCCCTGAGTTTGATCCCTAGCACCACCAAGCAAAAACAAAAACAAACAAAAAACAAAAGTGAGAAAAAACTTTCTGTTCTAGCTACTTCTAATTATCTGAGAGCCCAGCAAAGAGCCCCTGGGGCCTATTTAACTCTTTTTTCAGCCTTTCCATTTCTTCCCCTCCAGCTTTACCCCAATTACACCAAACAAAGGAAGTCACCTCCCATATTTCAAAAAACTTCCTTAGTATAGGGAAACTTTAATGGGTTCCCAAGTAACCCTCCCCAGATTGTCACTTCTATTGCCTTCTCTTCTACCCCCCTTAGTTATTTTTTTTCAATCTTTATTTTATTTTTATGTGGTGCCGAGGATGGAACCAGTGCTTCATGCATACTAGGCGAGTGCTCTACCTCTGAGCCATAACCCCAGCCCCTTCTCCTTAGTTCTTTATGCAAAATAAAATGTATTCCTAGTAACCCTAATGCTATCTATTACTTCTCTAACTGTTGCATACTAGGTACACAGTTCCACACCTCTTAATTCTCAGTATTAGTATATTTCGGAGATCTTTCTAAATCAATATATGAAGAACTGCTCCATTTGCTACATAGTGTTTTATTGAACGTAGCATAATCTGACAGTCATTTGTTTCCAATTTTTTTTTGCTTTTACCAAAAAACAACAACAACAAAAAAAACTGAAATGAGGGCTGGGGTTGTGGCTCAACAGTAGAGCGCTTGCCTAGCACGTGCGTGGCCCGGGTTTGATCCTCAGCACCACGTATAAATAAACACATTGTGTTACAACTAAAGCGAATAAATAAAATATTAAAAAAACTGAAATGAATAACCTCATAGGTAAGTCATCACATACCTATGCAATTGTATCTTCAGGATGAATTCCCAGAAGAGTGGTAGCTGAATCCAAGAGTAATTGCCTTTGTAACTTATTGCCAAATGACTTCTCAAGGGGTTGGACCAATTTTCCGTTTTACCAGCAACATATATAGCATTCATAATTCTCACAGTCTTACAAACTCAGTGGTACCCCCCAAATACTGTATTGAGGATCCAACCCAGGACCCACACATGCTAGGCAAGTGCTCTCCACTGACGTACACATCTAACCCACAAACTTTAGTTTTTTGCCACATCATTTTCCAGAACCAAACTTTAAAAACAACTCCCAAGACTCTGACGGAATAACATATTTATAAACTCACTGGAGATGCTTTGGCGATGTTTTTGTGATGTGGTCTTCTAACCAGAAAAGATTATTTTTCATTTATTGGGATTTAATTTTTGCATACTTAGAATTCTTTTAATGTTACTGTTAGATATCTTTTCATTTGGGAGATCACATTTTCATTTGTACACGTAATTAGCAGTTGTCAGAACACAACAATTTTCATATATTTATCTTGTACATCCAGCACTTTATTGCTTCATCTTAACTTTAGCACTGTTATTAATTATACCACTGTTTCCCCACTGGGCATGTTAAGAGAACAAGATTGGACCGGCCGTGATCTGCAGTCAACAACAGAAAAGAAAAATATCTTAGGCTATGGAAGGGACTTTAAAACAGTGTCAACAGGAAAGTCTACTGAGGCAAGACAGTCGGGAAGTCTCCTTTCGTAACAGGCGACATTGAGGCTAAGCACTAAACAGAAAGCACTTGTTCTAGGGAACAGCACGCAGATTAGGGGATTTCCTACCAAGACATCTGAGCCCTTCCTCTCTAGCCTTCCTCTTCAAAAGACTTCCCAGTCCTTTCCTTCCTGCATCACTTCCGGTCCTCGTCTCTGCAGCCTTCTGCGGCTGCGCAGAACCCTGACCAATCAAAAACAACTTGCTGTTAAATGGGGCAGGGATTGGTCCCAACTTCCTGAGGCTGCCCGGAAGGGGAGGGCCTGTAGACTGCTTGGTGGAGCGGTCCGGAGGCCGACGGAAGTGCTCCTTGTTGTTGCCGGAAATAGGGAAAATAAGGTTGTAATGGCGGCTGCGGCTGAAGTCGAGGAGGTAAGTGCCGTCGGCCCTACTTGGAGAGTGTTGGTGAGTTTCGGTGAGAGGGAGAGGCGAGCGATAGAGGCGGAGGCCTGGGCGTCGGGCCAGGAAGGCGCAGACTCTGCGGGGTCGGTGGGCAGTGGGACTTGGCTTGGGCGGTTCCGGGAGTAACCGGGCCCCGCCTCAAGCCGGTTTCCTCGCAGCAGATGCCGGTGGACGGCGCTGAGGAGGGGCTCCGCACCGCGGCGGAGGAGCTGGCCGCCCTGAAGCGCGAACAGAGACTGCGCAAATTCCGTGAGCTGCATCTGAAGCGGGTGAGTAGCCCGGGGGCCAGCTCCGACCTGCCCCCTGTGCAGCCCCACCTCGTTTGTCAGACCGCGGAACTGGATCATGCCCTGAAATGCCAGACCTGTCCCTGCGGTTCTCAACCCTGACAGCACATTGGATCACTCGGAGAACTTTCGCACAGTGCCTCTGCTCGCTCCTCCCCTCCCGCCCACATTTGGTATAATTTGGGCCGAGTTCGGGAGCCTATTACTGGCAGCCCCACTGCTCTGAGTCTAACAAGCTCTTCATTTTACCTAAGGAAGTATGTAAAGTTAGAAATAGGAAGAAACGGTGTCATTCAGAGCTTTTTTATTTGACTAATAATCAACAAACCTCTGAAGTTCTACAGTGTGGTGGTTCAGGTAGATTAAGGCCTCTTCTGAAGTAGAGGACAACCTTATTTATTTATTTGTTTAAGGACATAACCTTATAACCAGAAATTATACTACAGTAAATGCAGTTTTGAGGTAAGAATGAAGTGCCTTGGAAGTGCAGAGGAGAGAATAATGCAATTTTAGGGCCTCCAGTGAAGTGACACTAAACTACTGTTTGAAAGATTATAATATCAGACAAATAAAGTAGACGGAGGAAGAGATGCCCTGGAGGAAGAGACACTCAAGTGGAGGGAACAAATGCAAAGGAGGAGAATTCATATTAGTGACAAGAGTCCAGCAAGCAGCTTGCTACAGTTGGAACTGAGAAAGGAAAAAAGCATTCCCTGACTTTGATCTTGGAGTGCTCTGCTTGACAGCTAAGGCATGTTTCTACAAAACCTCAGCATCACTCCAAATATTGTAGTGAGCCAAAATCAAGAAGACTGTTAGGTCACAAAAGTGACCAAACATCCCTGTTGTCTTGGTAACACCACTCACTGTATTACCAATTATTATAGTCTTACTGTATTCCTCCTGTCTCCTATCTAAAAGCTTAAGCTACTTCATCATAGAATGCCCCTGCCTTCTGACAATGCCCAAGTCAGAGGCTTGAATTTGAACTGTAGTTACCTGATACAAACTCATATTTTGTAACTAGCTCTTTTAACATCTTCTTACTGAAACGTTCTCCTTGGTTTGTGCTCTCCTTCAGTGCAACAAATGCAGCTTTGTTTGATGGCAAACCAGAGGGCATTGCCAGAACTAAGAGTGTATGAGGGGTGGAAATTGAGACCAGTGTCTCTTGGCTTTTGTTCTTTTTTTGGTGTTGGGGATTGAATGCAGGGCCTCCTGTGCTCTACTACTGAGCTGCCCTGCCAGCCCCAGGAATATCTCTCTGTGTCCAGAAAAAGTCAATTTGGTAAACACACAAACATGCTTAAGTATTTACTTAGAGGGATTGTTTAATGAACGCATTTCTTGGATCTAGGAAACATGGCTTTCTGGACTACCTGCCACCATCCTGTGCCCTATGAAACATCCAACTTCAGTTTTCTACAAGAAAATGTACTCATTTTAAAATGTTTTATGCAGTTAATTTTATTTTAAAATAGACTCTTTTAAAAAAATTTTGTTTTTTTTTAGCTGTTGATGGACACAATATCTTTATTTACTTTTATGTGGTGCTGAGGATTGAACCCAGGGCCTCATGCATTCAATGCAAGCACTCTACTACTGAGCTACAACCCCAGCCCTTAAAATGGATTCTTTACTAGTACTTCAAATGGGAAGTTCCTTTCATTGCTCTCAATGTAAATAAACTTTTAAAATGTTTCAAGAGTAGAGGAGACTTAGAAATGATTAGGATATTAAGATAGTATATTGGATATTATAGGATATAAAAGTCCTTGAACCCCAAATTGATTCTTTTTCATTGAACTAATTAGGACTAAGAGATTAGTCCTAATTAATCCAGTGCTACTGTGATATAGCTCTCCCACTTTGTAAAACCTTGTTCTGATCCAAATTAAGGGACCATAGAGGGCTGGGTGTGGTGGTGCATGCCTGTAATCCCAGCACTTGGGAGGCTGAGGCAGGAGGATCACGAGTTCAAAGCCAGCCTCAGCAATGATGAGGCACTTGGCAACTCAGTGAGACCCTGTCTCTAATAAAATACAAAAAAAAGGGCTGGGGATGTGGGGATGTGGCCCAGTGGTCAAGTGCCCCTGAGTTCAATCGCTGGTACCAAAAAAAAAAAAAAAAAAAAAAAAAAAACCCACAGGGCTAAACGGGCAAATCTGATATTAACCTCTAGGCTCTGGAATGGAAAGCTAGTGCAGTCCGATGCATTTTTCTTGATTATATACCTTACTGGCCTGCTGTTCCCTTGCTTAAGATCATTTGGTGGCTGTTATGGTTTGGATTTGAGAATGTCACCCAAAGAGCTCATTGGTTAGGCCATATAGCAATGCTGTGAGATGCAAAGAATGGATTATAACAGCTGTGACCTCATCAGTGGATTAATCATCTTATGGATTAATAATTTGAATGGACTACTGGGTGGTAGTTATAGGTAGGTTGGGTGTGCCTGAGAGGATATGTCTTGTCTCCAGCTTCTCTCTCTCCTTCCTGACTGCTGTGGACTCAGCCACTTTCCTCCATCACACCCTCTGCCCTGTAACTTAGGCCCAGAGCCTGGAGTCGACTGCCATGGACTGACCTTCGGAAACTGAGCCCCAAGTAAACTTCCTCCTCTGAGTCGTTCTTGTCAGGTCTTTGGTCACAGCAACAAGAATCTGACTGATGTGTAATGGCTATCTGTTATGTTGACGGTAGAAAGGGAATGCCTTGTCAGTGTGTCTTTCCTAAAGTTCCTTAAAGGGGGCAAGATCTACTTGTATTCAATATTTCTTTTTTTATTTTCTAAATATTTTTTAGTTGTAGATGGACAAAATACCTTTATTTTATTTATATTTATGTGGTGCTGAGGATCGAACCCAGTGCCTCACATGTGCTACACAAGTGTTCTACCACTGATTCACAACCCTAGCTCCTCCTTTTCATATTTCTGACAAGCTTTTTTTTATGGTTTTAGAATGAAGCTCGTAAATTAAATCACCAGGAAGTTGTGGAAGAAGATAAAAGACTTAAGTTGCCTGCAAACTGGGAAGCCAAAAAGGCTCGTTTAGAATGGGAACTGCAGGAAGAAGAAAAGAAAAAGGTCAGGAATTACTCCACTATCTTCATGAACTCATTCTTCCATCATTTTCTTGCATTAAGACAGGAGAAGATGGTTGTTGATAGTCGGGCTCTGGAGACAGAGTGTTGGAATTGAAAGCTTAGCTCTGCTCTTCACTGACTGCCAGGCTTTGGGCGAGTTATTTAACCTTGAGTTAATTATAAATTAAATGAATTAACATGTGCAAAACATTTAAAGTAGGGTGTGATACCTGTTTAAACACTAATAAGTATCTTATGCTCCCTTATTATATACCACATCAAATGCCCAAATTTCTTTCCTATAGCAATCATTTTTTTTTTTGTGGTACCGGGGATTGAACTCAGGGGCACTTGACCACTGGGCCACATCCGCAGCCCTTTTTTGTATTTTATTTGGAGACAGAGTCTCACTGAGTTGCTAAGTGCCTCGCCATTGCTGAGGCTGGCTTTGAACTCGCGATCCTCCTGCCTCAGCCTCCCAAAGTGCTGGGATTACAGGCGTGTGCCACCGCACCCGGCTAGCAATCATTTTTTAAAAATATTTATTTATTTGTTTTGGTTGTATACAATGCCTTTATTCTTACATGGTGCTGAGGATCGAACCCAGGCCGTGCACATGCTAGGTGAGCGCTCTGCCACTAAGCCACAAACCCAGTCCACAATCATTTTTTTTAAAGTGTTGCTTAATACCTTTCTTTTGGTCATCTGTTGATGCTTTTCGTTTTCCGTTTCTTTTTTTGGTGCTCAAGATTGAACCCAGGAGTCTTTAACCACTGAGCCATATCCCCATCCCTGTTATTGTATTTTACTTAGAGACAGGGTGTTGCTGAGTTGCTTAGGGCCTCACTAATTGCTGAAGCTGGCTTTGAGCTCATGATCCTCCTGCCTCAGCCTCCCAAGCTGCTGGGATTACAGTCAGGTGCCACTGTGTCCATCTTGTGGACACCTTTCAACACTGAGGGACAGAGACTTCCTTCTTAGCTTTACTTAGTGTTTTTATTCAAACTTTGCTGATTTAAAGTAGATCAAGTAATTGCTTGTATTATAATTGTAGATACCAGCTTTGTTCTTCTTTTCAGGAATGTGCAGCAAGAGGGGAAGACTATGAGAAGGTGAAGTTGCTGGAGATCAGTGCAGAAGATGCAGAGAGGTGGGAAAGGAAAAAGAAAAGGAAAAAACCCTGACCTGGGATTTTCAGGTAAAATCAGCCTTTCTTGAATAGGCCTAGTGGACAGCATTGCCCTCAGCGTTCTGCTTTAATGAATGGAGCTCGAGCTTCCTCCATGGAATGTTTGCTAAGAGGCCTGAACCCACGGAAAATGCAAGCGTCTCAGAGGGTAGAGCCAAAGCAGGCTCTGTGCAGTCAGCACGGTTCTTCTTTGTGGTCTCTTTACCAGCACATTCAGCATAAGGGACCACAGATGAGTGTCTTGTACATATATTACTTTTTAATTTTTTTTGGTGGTACCAGGGATTGAACTCAGGGGCACTCTGGGTCACATCCCCAGCCCTTTTTTGTATTTTATTTAGAGACAGGGTCTCACTGAGTTGCTTAGTGCCTCGCCATTGCTGACGGTGGCTTTGAACTTGCGATCCTCCTGTCTCAGCCTCCCAAAGTGCTGGGATTACAGGCATGCGCCACCGCGCCCGGCTCTGCATATATTACTTAATAACTGTCTGATTTCTTTCTGGATAGTAATGGCCAAACAAGGACACACATCTCTGATTCTTGTTCCATTTTTAGATTATGCTGCTGCCCAGTTACGCCAGTATCATCGGTTGACGAAGCAGATCAAGCCTGACATGGAGACCTATGAACGACTGAGGGAAAAACAGTAAGTCCACAGGTTTATGTACGTCATTTCTTCATCTGGGGTCTGGATGTGTTTATGTGGGTATGTGCGCACACCTGTGTGTACACTACATAAACTCAGGCAGGCTGCACACCGAGCTGTGGGTTTCATAACTGCAGCTGCCAAGGAGTGGTCTCTGCTTGATAACACTATGGTTCAGTTGATAGCAGTTAAGCGTCACCCCGCTCCCCCCTACACTGTCCCAGTACTGTGGCTAGAACCCAGGGCTGCTGTACCACTAAGCTGCATCCCTAGCCTTTTTGTTTTCTTCTGAGACAGGATTTCAAAGCTGCCAAGGCTGGCCTTGAACTTGCAATCCTGCCTTTGTTTCCCCAGTCTCCAAGGTTGTAGGTGTGTGCCACCAGGCCTGGCTATTGTTCACTTTGTAGCAGTTAAACTAACCACTTATTTTTCTTTTAAGCTGGCATTCTGAGTGTTGAAAGTTAAGACCCAGATTATCACATATTATTTATGAGGCAGAAAGCTTTAGTGCTGGGGGGGGCGAATTTTTTGTTTTGTTTATTTGTGGTATGAAGGATTGAACCCAGGGGCTCTCTACTACTGAGCAATATCCCCAACCCTTTTTATTTTGAGTCAGGATTTCACTAAGTTGCTGAGGGTTTCAGTAAGTTTCTGAGGTTGGCCTCAAATTTGTGATCCTCTTGCTTCAGGCTCCTGAGTCTCTGGGATTACAAGTGAAGAGTTATCATGCCCCAGGTGAGGTGTTCTTTTTTTTTTTTATTTTTAAATAAAGGACCAGATGGTAGGTATTTGGGGCTTTTCGGGCCATCTGGCCTTGCTCAGAGCTGCTCACCTGTGCCAGTGCAGTGTGAAAACAGCCACAAAACATCTGTGAATGAATGAGTGTGTCCCAGTAAAACTGTTTTCAAAACCATGTGGTGACGGTAGCTTGAAGGCTGCTGCTTTAGTGGAAAGAGAACCAGAGCTCAGAAGCTCTGGTCCCAACTCTTAACAGCCTTTTTTTTTTTTTTTTTTTTTTTTTTTTTTACCAGGGATTGAACTCGGGCACTCGACCACTGGGTCACATCCCCAGCCCTTTTTTTTTGTATTTTATTAGAGAAAGGGTCTCACTGAGTTGCTAAGTGCCTTGCCATTGCTGAGGCTGGCTTTGAACTCACTATCCTCCTGCCTCAGCCTCCCAAGTGCTGGGATTACAGGCGTGCGCCACCGCACCCTCTTAGCAGCCTTTGACAAGCCCTTTTACTTGGGGCATTGGCTTGTTCATCTGAAGGATGAAGGTGTTGGAGTAGGTGATTTCTGATTCTGTATATTCTTTAAAAAAAAAAAAAAAAATCACATTAAAATTCCAGAGTAAGCTTATGTATATATTCTGTCACATCATGAGTGGTAATTTAGTTTGAAATTTGAAAGTGAAAATCTGTAGTGTTAATTTAAGTTCATTTTGCGGTCTTTTCAGTGGAGAAGAATTTTTTCCAACGTCCAACAGTCTCCTTCATGGGACGCATGTGCCTTCCACAGAGGAAATTGATAGAATGGTCATGGATCTGGAAAAACAGTAAGTACTCAGCAAGCCTGAACTGTTAGCTGCTTAGTTGACAGAGTGGACTGGAGTGCGGGTCTTCAGTCCATTGTGCTTTGAATGAACTAAATAGACAGAAATGACACTTGCTCGTTTCTGGCCTCATGTCTACAGTGGTTCTGACTCTAGGCAGCCACATGGATGCGTCCATGTGATTTAGAATGAGATGCAAAACACTGATGGATTTGAGTCATCATGTGTTAGCTTTCCACCACTGCAACAAAAAGGTTGAGATAAGTTACGAGGAGGAGAGGGTTATTTGGCTCATGGTGTCCAAGGTTGTGGTCCAGGGTTGCGGGCCTGGTGTGGGCTGGTGGCCACTGGCCGCTGGCACATGACAATGGAAGCCCATGGTGCAGAAGTCTCTTCACCTCAGGGGAAGGCAGGGAGGCTCAGGTGAGGAGGAAGGGCTGGGATCACACCTCCCTTCACGGGGCACCCGGTGACCTCACTTCTCCAACTAAGCCCCACTGGTGGACGAGTCCACCTCCTCCCAGAAGCACTATAGGCGAGAACCAGGCTTTCCACACATGGAGCTTTGGGGGACATTCAGGGTCCACACTGCGGCAGTTACAGTCAAAGGAGGAAGATCTAAAGGAAGTGATTCTTCTTCAAGGGCTTTCACTGTTTGATTGGAAGGAACAAGAACGTCCTGTAAATGCCCCTCAGTTATATTTGTGTTTGTTTGTTTCTTTCTTTCTTTAAATATTTTTAGTTGTAGTTGGACACAATACCTTTATTTATTTATTTATTTTTTTTTTTTTTTTTTGGTACCAGGGATTGAACTCGGGGGCACTCGACCACTGGGCACATCCCCAGCCCTTTTTTTTGTATTTTATTAGAGACAGGGTCTCACTGAGTTGCTAAGTGCCTCACCATTGCTGAGGCTGGCTTTGAACTCGCTATCCTCCTGCCTCAGCCTCCCAAGTGCTGGGATTACAGGCGTGCGCCACCGCACCCTCTTAGCAGCCTTTGACAAGCCCTTTTACTTGGGGCATTGGCTTGTTCATCTGAAGGATGAAGGTGTTGGAGTAGGTGATTTCTGATTCTGTATATTCTTTAAAAAAAAAAAAAATCACATTAAAATTCCAGAGTAAGCTTATGTATATATTCTGTCACATCATGAGTGGTAATTTAGTTTGAAATTTGAAAGTGAAAATCTGTAGTGTTAATTTAAGTTCATTTTGCGGTCTTTTCAGTGGAGAAGAATTTTTTCCAACGTCCAACAGTCTCCTTCATGGGACGCATGTGCCTTCCACAGAGGAAATTGATAGAATGGTCATGGATCTGGAAAAACAGTAAGTACTCAGCAAGCCTGAACTGTTAGCTGCTTAGTTGACAGAGTGGACTGGAGTGCGGGTCTTCAGTCCATTGTGCTTTGAATGAACTAAATAGACAGAAATGACACTTGCTCGTTTCTGGCCTCATGTCTACAGTGGTTCTGACTCTAGGCAGCCACATGGATGCGTCCATGTGATTTAGAATGAGATGCAAAACACTGATGGATTTGAGTCATCATGTGTTAGCTTTCCACCACTGCAACAAAAAGGTTGAGATAAGTTACGAGGAGGAGAGGGTTATTTGGCTCATGGTGTCCAAGGTTGTGGTCCAGGGTTGCGGGCCTGGTGTGGGCTGGTGGCCACTGGCCGCTGGCACATGACAATGGAAGCCCATGGTGCAGAAGTCTCTTCACCTCAGGGGAAGGCAGGGAGGCTCAGGTGAGGAGGAAGGGCTGGGATCACACCTCCCTTCACGGGGCACCCGGTGACCTCACTTCTCCAACTAAGCCCCACTGGTGGACGAGTCCACCTCCTCCCAGAAGCACTATAGGCGAGAACCAGGCTTTCCACACATGGAGCTTTGGGGACATTCAGGGTCCACACTGCGGCAGTTACAGTCAAAGGAGGAAGATCTAAAGGAAGTGATTCTTCTTCAAGGGCTTTCACTGTTTGATTGGAAGGAACAAGAACGTCCTGTAAATGCCCCTCAGTTATATTTGTGTTTGTTTGTTTCTTTCTTTCTTTAAATATTTTTAGTTGTAGTTGGACACAATACCTTTATTTATTTATTTATTTATTTATTTATTTTTTGGTACCGGGGATTGAACTCAGGGGCACTCGACCACTGGGCCACATCCCCAGCCCTTTTTTGTATTTTATTAGAGACAGGGTCTCACTGAGTTGCTAAGTGCCTCACCAGGCTTTGAACTCGCGATCCTCCTGCCTCAGCCTCCCAAGTACTGGGATTACAGGCGTGCACCACTGCGCCCGGCTTATTTATTTATTTTTATGTGGCGCTGAGGATGAAACCCAGGCCTCACACTTGCTAGGCAAGTGCTCTACCATGGAGCCACAACCCCAGCCGAGATTGCTTTCTTTACATTCTTTTCTTTCTTTTTTTTTTTTTTTTTCCTGGTACAGCGGATTGAACCCAGGGGCACTTAACCACTTATTTGTGTTTCTTAACATTGAGGGAAATGAATACTAGGTAGAGCAGAGTGAATTTTAATTTTAGGAATTAATATATGTAAAGGCCTAATATTGTGTCTGGCACATACTAATGTGCTGTAGTAACTGGTTATTATTAATAATATCAATCATGTTATGATAACTACCTTCTTTTAAGTCATAATGTATTTGTTCAGTTCCTAACCCTGTATCATTGCTCTTTTAGAAGAATTCTAAGGATGATTTTGTTTTTACTGAATTTCATGGTTTGTACCTGGGATTGTGCTGCTAATTAACAATTGCAGCTTAAAATTGGTGAACACTGAGCTTGCTCTCTGCTCTTTGCCCGCGGGCGGGAGTCACAGGACCGCCCTCCATGAATGTTGTTGTGTGTTGGTACTCAGATCAAAATGGAAGGCAATTTTGAACTTTATAAATGATTTTCTTTCCCCAGAATTGAAAAACGAGACAAATATAGCCGAAGACGTCCTTATAACGATGATGCAGACATCGACTACATCAATGAGAGGAATGCCAAGTTCAACAAGAAGGCCGAGAGGTTCTATGGGAAGTACACGGCTGAGATCAAACAGAATCTGGAACGAGGAACAGCTGTTTAACTCCTTCAGGAACTGTTTTTAGATGCTGGAGAATGGAGTGAAAATTTCCGCTGGCAAATGGAAAGTCTCTTCACGATTTATCAGTAAACCAGAGCTCAGCCCTGCCTCCCCACTCAGCATTCCAAATAAATGTCTTTTCTTAAATGTGCACTTCCATGTAGGTTTCCACATTTTTGTGCTTGGATGTAAGATGTATTTCTTGTAGTGAAGTTGTTTTGTAAAAATCTACTTTGTATAAATCTTAATTATATTATTTTTCTATGTATTTTAAATGTGTATAATGGTTTGGTCTTGGAAGTATTTTGAGCTTAATCCTGGCAGCACATGCAGGTGCAGTCATTGGTTTGAATATTATCATGCATTTGACACAATCTAGGGCTGGGCTGTGGAGGTGGCCGTAGGCTCTGGAAGGCTGGAGCCGCAGGGCTGCACAGGACCAAGTGCAGGACAGCAGCACTGCCCTCTCAGAGTGTCAGCCAGGCCTAGCTCCTTTTCTAAAGAGCAATAAAGTGCTTTGGAATAGAATCACTACTAATATCTTATCATTTAAAACAAATATTTGCATGTATACACTTACACACACACTTCATTCCAAACACCAGGCCATGGCTTTCAGTAGCAGACACTTAGGAGACCTAGTTCAGGAAGGAGAGGGGCACCTGGGGCGGAGCGCTTGCTGTGGGGTGGAGGCCCTGGGCCCTGGCCAGTACCCACTCACGGTCAGCCCTGTTCACCTGACTTCTGCATCCTCTCTGGAACCCCGTCACTCTGAAGTGGATCCTAGGTGTGTGGGTGTAGGGTGCGCAACGCAGCGTGTATCTGGAAGGCTTGAGAATTAGCATCACAGCGACAACTTTGTTTTCACAGAGTGCAGAGACAGTGTCTTTTGTGTTGATTAAAATACTAAATTCCCAATTAGGATATTCTAAATTAAATCTGAAACAAAATTTTACTAACAATTCAGCTTTAGAGTGTGAAGTGGATTTCACATTCAAAGCCACTATGAGCCCCTCCCTTTTCTTGTCTGTGTGTCTGTTGTCCTAGTGTCTCTTCTATGTGAGGCTGACTACAAGTCTCTCAGGTTTTGATGCTCCTGAAAATGTACTGATTGTGTCTTCATCTTTCTGTTCCCATTTCTACTACCTGATTTTGAATATTAGAGGAACCTTAAAAAGCTTTCAAAATATTGTCAGATAGAATGTGGTCTGAGCCGGGCGCGGTGGCGCACGCCTGTAATCCCAGCACTTTGGGAGGCTGAGGCAGGAGGATCGTGAGTTCAAAGCCAGCCTCAGCAATGGCGAGGCACTTAGCAACTCAGTGAGACCCTGTCTCTAAATACAAAAAAGAAAAAAAAGGGCTGGGGATGTGGCCCAGTGGTCGAGTACCCCTGAGTTCAATCCCTGGTACCAAAAAAAAAAAAAAAAAAAAAAAAAAAAAAAAAAGAATGTGGTCTGTATTTAAAAGCACAGTTGAAAGAGGGGTGTGGTGGTGTGTGCTGGAAATCCCAGCTACTCAGGAGGCCGAGGCAGGAGGGTCCAAAATTCAAGGGCAGCTTTTTTTTTTTTTTTTTTTTTTTTAATTTCTTTTCTTTTCTTTCTTTCTTTCTTTTTTTTTTTTTTTTTGGTACCAGGGATTGAACTCAGGGGCACTCGACCACTGGGCCACATCCCTAGCCCTTTTTTTATTTTATTAGAGACAGGGCCTCACTGAGTTGCTAAGTACCTCGCCATTGCTGAGGCTGGCTTTGAACTCATGATCTTCCTGCCTCAGCCTCCCAAGTGCTGGGATTACAGGCATGCGCCACCGCGCCCAGCTTTCAAGGGCAGCTTTTATTTAAATAAATAAATAAAAGGCCTGGGAATGCAGCTCAGTTGTAGAGTACCCCAGGTTCAATCCGCAGTACCAGAAAAAACAACCAGTTCCCCAGACTCAGGTTCATTCCAAGAAGGCAAGACTAGCTATAGAGCGTGTCGGTATCCTGCCCAGTGTTATTTCTCCTTTATTACCAAGCAGAGCCCTGAAACTTTGTGAATTTGTGGTAATATTTCCACTTGCTTTCCCAGACTGACTTGCTGTTGTACATGGTCAAATGTTATTAGTTCTGGCTAATAAATGAAATTTTATTTTAGCCGGGCGCAGTGGCGCACGCCTGTAATCCCAGCACTTTGGGAGGCTGAGGCAGGAGGATCGCGAGTTCAAAGCCAGCCTCAGCAATGGCGAGGCACTTAGCAACTCAGTGAGACCCTGTCTCTAAATAAAATACAAAAAAGGGCTGGGGATGTGGCCCAGTGGTCGAGTGCCCGAGTTCAATCCCTGGTACCAAAAAAAAAAAAAAAAAAAATGAAATTTTATTTTGAGAAATCTTTTGCTTTCCTGATTTTTTAAAAAATTTTTTTCTTGATTTGGGAAAGCTGGTTTCTGCTTCCCCCTTCTTTCTTTCCCCTTTCTTCTTCCTGCTTGGATCACATACACAAGGCCTGGTTATGGCAGCCATTTTGTGCCATGAAGTACTAAGCATAAGGACAAGAATGTGCAGAGGAGGATGCGATGGTCCCTGTATGCATTGCTCAGCATCTCCTCTAGCCCTAAACGTCTACCTGTCACTTTCCTGTTACTGTTGAACAAATTTATGACCTTTGCATGGTTTGATTTCAGGATAGATGTCAGCAAATTAAATGATTAATATTCATAGTTTTTTTTTTTTTTTTAATATTTATTTACTTACTTTAGTTGTACACAATGGAATGCCTTTATGTTTACGTGGTGCTGAGGATCAAACCCGGGCCGCACACGTGCAAGGCGAGCACTTTGCCGCTGAGCCACAACCCCAGCCCTCATAGTTTTTTTCCTCTAGAAATAAGTGACTACAAAAGAGATGGAGGAAATAGTCTAGTTAGATTAGTAACAAAAATCATATTTAGGCCAGGCGCAGTGGTGCACGCCTGTAATCCCAGCACTTGGGAGGCTGAGGCAGGAGGATTACAAGTTCAAAGCCAGCCTCACAATGGTGAGGCACTTAGCAACTCAGTGAGACCCTGTCTCTCATAAAATACAAAAAAGGGCTGGGGATGTGGCCCAGGGGTCGAGTGCCCCTGAGCTCAATCCCAGGTACCAAAAAAAAAAAAAAAAAAAAAAAGCATACGTGAAACAAGAGTTTGCAAAACACTGGAAAGGAGGCAAAGAAGGGCCGTGATCCCCAGGGAAAGCCCCAGCTTGTCTCCTTTTGGGGAGCTTCCAGGCTGTGGCACACAGGAGCCTGGTGGAGTCCCTTAGTTGAGATAGAGATAGAAAGGCTAGGAAGACCAAGGTGGTGAGAGCCAAGTGCTGGGCATTGGAGAGGCTGCCAGAGAGGCGACTTGGAGAAGCTGCAGAGGGCCCCCAAGTGTGGGTGAGTGTTGATCTGCTTGTGTATAAAAGGAGTTTTCTCTCCTGAGAAAGAACCACCTGAAAGGACTAGAGGGGTAAGAATTTGGCATTTGTGAGGGGCCAGGAATAGTGCTTTTTCCATCAGGCAAAACAGAAAATTTCATAATTCAGTGGGTGTGTTAGGCCAATTTCATTACTATAACAAGATGCCTGAGCCAATCGACTTATAAAGAGGAATGGTTTATTTTGGTCCACAGTTTTGGAGGCTTCAGTCATGGTTGGGGTGGACCCGTTGCTTTTGGACTCATGGTGGCTGGACAGTGCAAGAGAGGAAGAGGAAGAAACCAGGTTCCACAAACATCTTTTAGAGCACCTCCCCGTGACCTAACCTCCTATTCGGTCCTACCTCTGGGAGGCTCCACCACCTCCCAGTGGGTACCACCAGGGGCTGCCGACAGGCCTTCACACGTGGGCTTGTGGGGGACACACCCAGGCCACAGCAGCCGGGCGCTGAGCGACTATGGAAAGGTTCCTGCCTCAGTAGTGGAGAACGATCAGCCCCAGGTTAACTCTGCTTAAAAGACACACCTGATAGAACAAACTGTTCCCAAGCTAATTAGCTGCATTCCAGAACAAAGATCAAGATAATGACTGTAAGAACCCAGAAATGGTCAGTATCTAATAGCATGAAATTCACTATGCTCAATATCTAACCACAAACAGGAACTAGGAAGCATAAAGAGAAGAAAAATAAGGGTCATAAGACCCACCTGGCCAGCGGCTTGGGAGGCCGAGGCAGGAGGATCGCAAGTTCAGAGCCAGCCTCAGCAATTTGGTGAGGCCCTAAGCTACTTAGACAGACCCTGTCTCAAAATAAAAAATAAAAAAAAAGCTGGGGATGTGGCTCAGTGGTTAAGCGCCTCTGGGTTCAATCCTTGGTAACAAAACAAAACAACAAAACAAAACAAACATCCCACCCTGGTGTGAGTTTCAGGAGGACTCTGGAAAAAACAAAGCAGATAAAACAGATTCCTAATAGACATAGGCCATTGCCCCTCTGGGGAATAGAGATTAACTAAATTACTCCTTTGGCAAGTCACATGGAACACTCATTCTGTGGCAGAAAGTATTCAAGACCTGGTTATACCTACGAAACAAGCCCCTTCAGGGGCTGGGATTGTGGCTTAGCGGTAGAGCGCTCGCCTAGCATGTGTGCAGCCAGGGTTCTGTCCTCAGCACCACGTAAAAGTAGAACGCATTGTGTACAACTAAAGCAAATAAATAAATATTAAAAAGAAAGAAAGAAAGAAGCCCCTTTATCTTCACTTACATTGTACCAGACAGAGACAAACAAAAGATAAGCATAATAAACAACCAAATTAGATACTATGTCAGAAACTTCTCAATGTTAGGACAAAACAACAAAGTAGAACAAGATACGGGTATTGGAAGTTTGCCAGGATGGGTATGACTTTAAATAAAGTGGTCAGGGTGGACCTCTCTGAGAAGGTGGCATCCCAGCAAAAACTTGGAAGCCAGGGAGCTGGTTGTGTGAGTTAGCTCTCCGACCCTATAACAAAACACCTGACACAGGCTACTTAGGAAGTCAACAGAGGTTTATTTTGGCTTATGGTTCTGGGGGCTGGAGTCCAAGAGTGGGCAGCTCCATTGGTTCCAGGGCTTTGGTGAGGCAGCACAACATGGCGGGGGTGTGTCAGAGCAAGTAGCCAAGAGGCCGGGGAGAAAGAGGGAGAGAGAGAGAGGCAGACTGGGGTCCCACAGCCCCCTTTAGGACAGACCTCCAATGACCTAGGGACCTCCCCCAAGGCTCTGCTTCCTGAAGGTCCCACTGTCCCTCCCCAGAGTGCCACCTGGGGGCCAAGACTTTAACCCGCGGGCCTCTGGGGACACTACCACATTCACACCATAACAGCATTTGTGGGGAGTGTGGGGAGGAGGGAGGGCAGGGGAGCCGCCCAGAGAGAACCCCAGAGGTGGGGCCGGGCGGTGGGTCAGGAGCAGGCGCAGAGCGGAGGGGGCACCTGGAACCCGAGCTTCAGTGGACCCGCCCAGGCTCCGGGTCCAGGTTTCAGTGATGCTGCTTCCCACGCGGGCAGCTGTCCCCTACTCCTTCCAGGAGAGGGCCACAGTGCCCTGGTATGAGCAAGGACCGTGACTATCCTGCTATTGGCGGGGAGGGACACCCAATTTAAGTAAAAAGAGGAGCAGGTGTGGTGTTTGTAAAAGTTATTTTTTTCCCTTCATTTTTAAGACAGTCAGCAGCGCTGGGGTGGCCTTGACTATGACTTACAGAAACCCCAGCTGGCTAGAGCCTGAACAAAGAGAGATTGCTTTTCTTTCCTTTTTTCTTTCTTTCTTTCTTTTTTTTTTTTGGTACCAGGGATTGAACTCAGGGCACTTGACCACTGGGCCACATCCCCAGCCCTTTTTTGTATTTTATCTAGAGACAGGGTCTCACTGAGTTGCTAAGTGCCTCGCCATGGCTGAGGCTGGCTTTGAACTCGCGATCCTCCTGCCTCGGCCTCCCAAGTGCTGGGATTACAGGCGTGCGCCACCGCGCCCCAGCTCCTCTTTTTTTTTTTTTTAATACAAAACGTGGAGGTGGTTGGCTGATCACTCAGTGGCCACCAGGGGCTGATTCTTGCTGGGCACCCTGAGTGCCCAACTCACCAAACTTCTGTCTTTGTGCTTGTACCCTGTGGTCACCAGGTGGTGCCAGCACCAGGCTTGGTGGACTCACACCAGTGTCATGGAACAGGACGGGGCAGGGCAGGGACCCTTCTCCTCCAGGGCTCCACTGATTCTTGGAAGGGTTCCTGGTTTCCCACGGACTGGACAGTGTCACGGGCGGGTCTGCTGATGAAGGCAGGGGGTGGGTCTAGGCCTCAGGTCCAGCTTGGGTGTGGGGTCCTGCAGGAGCCCTGTTTGGGGATTGGCTTGAATTGCAGTTGACTATGAGCCGTGGAGATTTGGCCATTGTCGCCACCCGTAGTCTCACGGGATTTTGTTGTGGGATCTCGAGTGACTTGGCCGAAATTGCTGATCGGGTCAGCGCCATTTTTAGTGGTGTGTTTGGCGTGAGTTAGTTGTTGTTAGAACCAGAGAGAAAAGTTATCAGAATAAAAAGCTGTTTGTCTCCAGTTTGCTTCTGAAGTTCTTCCCGCGGCTCCGTTGCTCCAAGCGCTTCAGGCAGCAACAGGTGGCGGCCCGTACGGGGAACTTCGGAGCGGACAGGTAAGAACTGAAAGGTCTCTAAAGATGGGTTCGAATATAACTGAATCCCAAGTGATAGAGGCTATGCAAAGACTCCTTGATATACCTGACTCTGTTCTCAGTGAGGAGTACATAGACAAAAGTGAAAGTGATCAAAAAAGTGTAGATTCCACTGGGCCAACTGAGACCAGTAAAGAGAGTATTAGAAGAGACCCAAAAATGACAAAAATCCAAGCTATTAAAGCTATTCGGAGTTATTGGCGAAAGCTGAAGGATACTTGCTCTCACTGGAACCTGGGCCTCAGGATATTGCTGTCAGTGAAATTAGCAGTGGTGAGGAAGCTAGTAAAAGTGATCCTGAGAAAATGAGGAAAAAGAAATTTAAAAAGACCGAGAAAAAGGTCCGTCAGGCAGAGGAGTCACTTGTGTCCTCTACTCCCCCATGGGTGGAATCCATTACAGAAAATATGAAGGGTATTACTAGGCATTTGCATACCCTAGAAACAGAAATAAAAAGTCTTTCTGATCGCTTATGCGCTCTCGAGGACAACTCACAGATACATTGGGAACCGCCAGCATTTGAAAAGAAAAATGGACAGAGTGTCCATCAGTCAGTAGATTTCAAAACAATAAAAAATCTCAAAGAGGCAGTAATGACTTATGGGCCCCAAGCTCCTTTCACGTTGAGTATGCTGGAGTCCCTTAACACCTTTAGCTTAACCCCCTCAGACTGGAAAAGTCTATGTAAAGCAACATTAAGCGGGCCAATTCTTGGTTTGGCGATTGCAATTCCAAGAACTTTGTATAGAAACGGCTAAAAGAAACGCGGCTGCAGGGTTTGAAAACTATAATATAGACATGCTCACAGGAGAAGGGCAATTCGCAGACTTACAGGCTCAAACAGATTATGACCCAGATATATATGCTCAGATAAATGCAGCTGCCTTAGAGGCATGGAAAACTGTACAAGGACCTGGGGATCTACAAGGTAGCTTGTCAAAAGTGATTCAAGGACCTAATGAGCCGTATGCCGACTTTGCTGATCGACTTTTGAGAACTGCAGGTAGTGTGTTTGCAGATGTTGACCAAGCTATGCCATTAGTTGTTCAATTAGCTTATGAAAATGCAAATAAATGGTGCCAAGCAGCCATCAGGCCATGGAGAACTAAAAAGGATCTTTCCGTATATATACAACTATGTAAAGATATAAATGGCGCCTTTGTCACAGGAAATGTGATTGCAGCCTCAATGAGAGGTGCTTCCTCTCGAAATTTCACAAAGGCTAAACGTAGATATTATAATCAATCAGGCAATTCTAGGCAAAATCCCAGAAGAGAAATAAGATCAAGCTCATACCGTGCCCCAGGCCGCTGCCCCAGGTGTAAAAAGGGAAATCATTGGGCCAATAAATGCTATTCAAAATTTGACATCCATGGAAATCCTTTGTTCAGGAATTCAAAAAACGGGGCACGGGCCCAGTACCCCGGGGCCCACAAATGTACGGGGCATTGCAGAAGGAGTATCCTCAAGCATCCACTCAGATGCTTCCCCGACACAATCCCTACTACCCATCCACTCCCTCGCCAGAGGAACAAGAGGAAATGCAGGATTAGACCTCTGTTCCACCGCCCGAATAGTGTTAACACCTGAAATGGGGGTCAACTGATTCCCACAGGAGTCAGGGGACCTCTTCCCTCAGGGACTGTAGGACTTATTATCGGGCGTAGTCCTAAAAGCTTATTAGGTTTGCAAGTGACCCCAGGTGTAATAAACTCAGACTACAAAGGGGAAATAAAAATAATGCTTAGCTCACCCCAAAGTATAACTTCTGTTAATCAAGGAGATAGAATTGCTCAGTTGCTTCTCCTTCCCAATTTACATAATTCATTTAAAATGGGTATGCCTCAAGAAGGGAACAATAGAGGATTTTGTTCCACTGACTCAAGTCCCATGGCTTGCTGGGTTCGAGACTGTTCAAGGAGGCCTATGTGTAAAATAAAAATCCAAGGAATAGAAATGGAGGGATTAATAGATACTGGAGCTGACTCTTCCATTATTAATTTACGCCAATGGCCCAAGCACTGGCCTCTGCAAAAAGCTTCAACCAGTTTAAGAGGCTTGGGATATAATAACCTCCCAGATAAAAGTGCAGTAATTTTAAAATGGGAGGATGATGAAGGCCATAAAGGAACATTTCAGCCTTATGTTTTACCTAATCTACCGGTTACTTTATGGGGAAGAGATATTTTGCAACAAATGGGAGTACACCTTGCAACCAAGCCTGCAGATGTTAAATGTGAAAACCTACAGAGTAATCTTAACCATAAAAGAACTCATTATCAAAAAGTACAGAGTAATCTCAACCCTAAAAGTAATCATTGTCATAAAGGAAAAAGATATTTTTTTTCGGGGCCACTGAGAAAATAATTTTGAAAATACCATGGCTTTCTGATAAGCCAGTGTGGGTCCCTCAGTGGCCCCTATCTAAAGAGAAATTACAAGCGGCCCACCAATTAGTTCAGGAACAATTAGAAGCAGGTCATATAGAACCTTCCACCTCTCCCTGGAATTCCCCCATATTTGTGATCAAGAAAAAGTCAGGAAAATGGCGATTGTTACATGATCTTAGACAAATCAATAAAACCATGCAAGTTATGGGGCCTACTCAACCTGGACTTCCTAGTCCCGTAGCTATTCCAAAAAATTTCCATCTTATTACTCTTGATATAAAGGATTGCTTCTTTTCTATTCCCCTACATCCTCTGGATGCCCCCAGGTTTGCTTTTTCCGTTCCTTCTATGAACAATAATGGCCCTGATCAGAGATATCAATGGAAGGTTTTACCACAGGGAATGGCTAATAGCCCCACCATATGCCAAATATATGTGGACAAGGCTATCCAACCCATTAAAAAATAAATATCCAAACCTCATGTGTCTACATTACATGGATGATATTTTATTGGCCCACCCTAATCAAAAAATCTTATTTAATATATTCAGTGATGTGGTAGAAAATTAAAAAAAATATGGATTATATATAGCAGAAGAAAAAGTTCAAACCAGATCTCCCATATTATATTTAGGATTTAAAATCATGGATACTTTTGTTAGACCCCAAAAAATTTTAATAAATAAAGAACATTTGACCACCCTCAATGATTTCCAAAAACTACTGGGAGACATTAATTGGCTTCGCCCTACACTAAATCTCACTACTGGCCAACTAAAACCTTTATTTGACATCCTTCGTGGAGATCCTGATCCATCTTCACCACGAACATTGACTCCTGATGCTAGGAAAGCTTTAAAGTTAGTAGAAAAAGCCATCGAAGGAGCTCATTGTGATAGATTTGATTTAACTCAACCGCTGATGTTGATTATTATTTCTTCACAATATACACCCACAGGAGTATTTTGGCAACAAGGGCTTTATTATGGATACATTTGCCCGTCTCTCCTAAAAGTATAATTGAATCTTATACCTCCATGGTGGCTAAACTTATTCTTCAAGGACTTAAGACTTCTACTAAAATATTTGGCATTCACCCTGCTACTATTATTACTCCCTATTCATCATCACAGATTGAATACTTATGCTTCAATGATAATGATTGGGCTATAGCTAAATGCTCTACTTCTGCAAATTTTGATAATCATCTTCCTAAGTCCCCTATATTATCTTTTTGTATTAATCATCCTATTATATTTCCACAGATAATAAAAAATCAACCTATTCCTAAGGCATTTAATGTATTTACAGATGGGTCCTCAAATGGTACTGCTACAGTAGTCACTAAAAAAGAAAATATGACTTACATAACTGCACACAAATCAGCTCAACTAGTGGAATTGGAAGCTGTGGTAAGAGCTCTGGAAAATTTTAGGGACCAGCCCGTAAACATTTTTTCAGATAGCCACTATATTGTACAAGCCGTCCCAAAATTAGAGTTAGCAGGACCAATAGCACCTCATACTCCAGCCTTTAAATTGTTTTATCAAATACAAAAACTTTTGTGGGCAAGAAAAGAACCTCTATTCGTAGGCCATATTAGAGCACATACTAATTTGCCTGGTCCCCTCCATGAAGGTAATCAAAAGGCTGATGAACTTACAAAAACAGTATTTATACTTTCAGCGCTACAACAAGCTACTTTATTTCACTCCCAGTTTCATGTCAACAGCACCACCTTGCAACGTAGGTTTAAAATCACAAAGGAGCAAGCCAGAACAATTGTAAAAGATTGTAAATCTTGTATGACACATTTGCCCAATCCTCATTTCGGCGTTAACCCTAGAGGATTAATGCCCAATCATTTGTGGCAGATGGATGTTACTCATGAGCCAAGTTTTGGAAAATTGCGATTTATTCATGTGACCATAGATACATGTTCAGGCATGATTTTTGCTTCCTTACATTCTGGAGAAAAAGTTAAAGATGTTACATCTCATTGTTTGCAAGCTTTTGCTGCATTGGGCATCCCCAAAATGCTTAAAACAGATAATGGCCCCGCATATACGTCCTCATCTTTCAAAGAGTTTTTGCGCAAAATTCAATATATCCCATAAAACAGGCATCCCATACAATCCTCAGGGTCAGGGCATTATTGAAAGAGCAAACCGAACACTGAAAATTATGTTTTTAAAACAAAAAGAAGGAAATTGGAAAAGTCCTAAGGACAGATTGGCAGTTGCCCTGTTTACCTTAAATTTTTTAACTTTAGACTCTAATGGTTATTCTGCTGGAGACAGACATTGGAATCCACACCAACAACATAAACCTTTGGTTTACTGGAAGGATGTTCTTTCAGGTACATGGAAGGGTCCAGATCCAGTATTAATTTGGGGAAGAGGATCTGTTTGTGTTTTTCCAAAAGACGAATCCTCTCCAATATGGATACCATCTAGATTAATAAAACAGGTACCACATCAAAATGATCAAGATGAAGTTATTGAAGAATCAAGATTAATAAAAAAGGTACAAAATCAAGAGGACCAAGATGAAGGTATAGAATGATTCCCTCAAAAGAGTCCTTCAAAATATTTCACAACTTAAGTGTCATTCCTCCCGGCCGGGACAAGGAGATCTCTCTTTAGTGTGCACACAACTGTATTTTTTTTTTCTTTTTATACATGTCTTTATGTCTGTACATTTGTCTACATTTCATGTTAATGTGACGTCACAAATATATGTTTGTATGTTTGTTTGTCTGTCCAGTGTGACGTCACATAGAACAAAGCGCTTATGAAAAAGAAAATATATATATATATATATATGGATCCAAATAACTTTAATTCATTTTAGGTTAAGAGTATTCAATTTAGGTAAATAATTTTATAAATGAAGGTACTTTCAATTTTGATTTATAGGTGTCCCTGGGACTTCTCTTTAGCAAACAATATGACTAGTGCTATATAACCTGATATTTTGGTGTTTTGACTTAAGATTGTTTATTTGTTATTAACTTCATTTGTTTAATAGCTCATTAATTTCAATTATCTCAACAGGTAAAAGATTGCTCTGTATACAGAGACTCAAGGGTTCCAGCTAACAAATTATTTCTCTAAAGTGCCTTTACCTTTTCTTTAATCTATCTTTTTTTTTTTTTTTTTTTTAAATATTTTTATTTATTTGGTTTTAGTTGTACACAATGCGTTTTATTCAACGTGTTTTATTTGTACGTGGTGCTGAGGATCGAACCCGGGTCGCCCACGCGCTAGGCGAGCGCTCTAAAACCGCTGAGCCACAATCCCAGCCCCCTTTAATCTATCTTTAATGCAGTAATTACCCTCAGTCTTTCTTTGTTTTGTTCTAAATATGATATTTTTCCAACTTATGTTTGTAGAAGCTCAACCAGCGATGTGTGTGAACAAAAATCAACTTTAATTTTCTAATCTAATTATTCTATTTTGTAGTTTGACAACTCGCCTCTTGACTCAGTGCTGCAATAGCACTGCCTTTCCTTTAATAATTGATGCTTGAGTTTCTAGGTAGCGGGCCCTGAAGATTTGCCGGTGGCATTGTCTAAACATAAAAAAGACGTCTGCTGCTACAGCTGCAGGAATCGCGGCCGCCGCAGCATCCCTGCTGCTCAAACATCAAACAACCTCACCAACAGTGTGGCCTCTGCTCTACATGCATGGGGCCTCCTACATCAACATGTTATAACAAATGGACATTTTGATCTTTCATTGTTTGGGATTTTACGGGACAATGCCTTGTGGGTATTTGTCTAGAGAATTCAGTGTGTTACTTGATGGAACTTAGGGCAGCTGATTTGTTTAAACAATTTGATATGCTATGCAATTTGGCTCATCACCAAAAGGCTTGTCGCCTTAAAGCCGCAACATCTCCTCACAATTGGACGGCTGTTAGTCATCATATATAGTCGATCCTAAAGGGCTCCATTGGATGGCTGGTTAGCCAATGACGGGTAAGATCCCCAGAGGGGGACAACCTAAGACAGGCACAGTCGCACGGGACAGTCTCATGTGGCTGACATATCAACCTAAGACAGGAGTCAAGGGCACAGCCTTGATTATCCGATGACGGGTAAGAATGTTGGTTGCACATAGACGTCCTAGAGCATTACCTCTTTTAAAACAAAAAGGGGGAAATGCAGGAGCCCTGTTTGGGGATTGGCTTGAATTGCAGTTGACTATGAGCCGTGGAGATTTGGCCATTGTCGCCACCCGTAGTCTCACGGGATTTTGTTGCGGGATCTCGAGTGACTTGGCCGAAATTGCTGATCGGGTCAGCGCCATTTTTAGTGGTGTGTTTGGCGTGAGTTAGTTGTTGTTAGAACCAGAGAGAAAAGTTATCAGAATAAAAAGCTATTTGTCTCCAGTTTGCTTCTGAAGTTCTTCCCGCGGCTCCGTTGCTCCAAGCGCTTCAGGCAGCAACAGGGTCCGCTAGCACTAGGGGTCCACCAATAGCACAGGCACGTTCAGACCTCTCTACTTGAGTCACCGTGAACCGTCCCATTGGCCAAAGCAAGTCCCACAGCCAAGCCCAAAGTCAAGGGGCCAGGAAGCCACCTTGGTCCACCGTGAAGCCACGCTCCGGGTCAGGTGGGGCGGGATCGTGATTCCACTCACCCTCCCGGGGGAGCGAGGCCCCGCGTGCCACTCCTGCCACTCCATGACCCGGATGGCAGAGGACAAGAGGGGCCTTCTAGGACCACTTTATGTCCCTGAGCCTCAGCCGGCTCATCTGTGAAAGACAGAGCAGGGTCGAGCTCATGAAGGTCACATGTGCTTCTAAAGTCACCCAGCACGCAGCAGGGTGCCACGGTGACGCTAGCTCAGGTCCCCCAGGGTCTCAGTGCTCTGCAGTCCCCCGAACGCTGAGACACTTGAGCCAGCAAGGAAGAAGGGAGAAGGGGCAGGGGGCGGGGCAGGTCCCCCGCTGGCCTCCCTGTGTGTTCCCTCCTGGGCCACCAGGGCTCCCGACCTGCTCCGCGTCTTCATTCCTTGCAAACAGCTCGCCGGCTAATGGACCGCAATTGCTTTTTCATTAGTAGCCACAGAATTCACATCCAGTAGCTCTGGACCACGGGGGTCCCCCGCTAATGGTGGCCTCGGACTCTGAAACCCGAAGCTGAACGGTTTACTGCGGCCCTGTCAGGACGCCACCAGCCACTCGACTAAAGAATGTCACTGCAGGACCTGCTCCCTGGTCGGGCAGGAAGGAACAAAAGACCGTCTGGCCAGATGTCCCACGTGCTGGGGCTCCAGGGTTCTCAGGGGTCACAGATGTGTTCATTCCAGAGAGTTCTCAGCCACACAGACGCGGCTTCACACCAGCCTGGCGCGGCATGTGCGGAGGCAGGGCTCTCTGCAGATCTAAGTCAGGCTAATTAGCTGTCAGCTGCCTCACATCTGGAGATCAAATATAAACTGTTGGCGTCAAACACCGTTCCGGTCCCTGTCATTTCCGTTCTCCTGGTACCGCGCCATCCATTGTAGCATGGTTCTAATATGTTTCTCCATGCTGACAGAAATCCAGCCGCCTGCCAAGCCTGGAATGCCAGTCATCTGCAACCGGGGACTGGTTCCCCTTTATTTTGAGCTGCATGGAGTTGGCGACCCAGGATGGGTAGGTGGGAGTGGGCGATGGTTCTTGGGGCACATCAGGATGCAATTTTCATGGGGGAAAAAGAAAAGTGCGTGTGTGGAAATATTGGACAGTGGAAATTGGTGACAAATTTGAGTAAGTATAAATATGGCATGAGGAGTGAAATCTAGAGATAGATCTCTATTTCAAGAGGAGGCTTTTGTTTTCTCTGCCACGTGTGGCAAATGTTTATAAGGCTGCCCATGAACAGGGTCCACTGTCACTGCTACAGTTCTGTGTGTGCCGAGATCAAAAGCTGCAACTCGTTTGACTGGTCTTCTGCAGGATTTCATTGCCACACTAGGTCAGGGTGGTTGGCCAAAGGGGCCTGGAGGGCCGGGTGTGGATTTGCTTTTCAGAAGAGGTATGTGCATCTGGCAGCGGGAGAGTGGCCAGAGAACAGAGCCAGCAGCAGTTTTATTCTATTTAGATATTTAAAGTGTTTTTCCCCTGGTGGAAAATAATCTGTTTCTGGTTTAAGTTGATTTAAAATCACTGCCATGTTATTGTAAATAATGTGACACCTCATTTCTTTAAAGAAGCTTGGAGTAGGGCTATGGAATCCCAAGTATACAAATGACAAATTGGCTTTGTGAATCTGATTCTTCTCCATGACAAAAGATGTGTCATTTTTGTACACTTTAGAGTGGGAGGGATTATAGACATGGGGTAGTACCAGGAACTGTCCACTAGGTGGCAGTACACCTTTAGGTTTTTAACATGCAGCCCAGTGGTTCTCAAAGTGTGGTCCTGAAGCCGCTGCTTCAGCCTCATCTGAGGGGATTTGTTAGAAAGGGGAACCCTTTGGCTCCACCCCATAACCCTTGAATCAGAATCCCTGGGAGTGGGCCCCAGCACCCTGTTTTAACAAGCTCTCTGGGAGATTCTGCTGCCCTCTCAGGCTTGAGGGGACCCTGATCCAGTCAAAGCGAGAGGACTTTCCGCAATCTGAAGCTGTCAGCATCAGAGGTGACCCCGTGTGGTGGGCATGTGTTGTGACAGACAGACATCAGAAGACACCCCGTCAGGTAGCTTTTATTCCGCAATGTCCCCGGTGTCTAACGTGTCCCCCATTAATGGTGTCTCGGGGGTAAATTAGGGAAAGCCCCAGTCAGAACAGCCTTGAGCCTCCGGATGCGGCAGATTCACCATTACGGTGCACCAAGTCCAACATCACTGTGTTTGTAAATAAGGTTTTATCGACACACGGCCACACTCATCTCACGCTACCTGTGGCTGCTTTCATGATACAGCGGCAGAGTCTAGTGGTTCCACAGAGACCGACCGTGTGGCCTACAAAACCTCAGATAGTTCCTATCTGGTCCTTTGCAGAAAAAGGTGTGGCCACAGATGAAGGGATCGTCTAGCAAGGCCTTGAGGGATTGAGCACCAGGCCCAGGACATGTGAGGGACCCAGGTGGGAGATCTTGAGCAGCGCAATGGCCAAGAGATTCTGGGGAGAGGGAAGAGAAAAGGAGGGGTGCGGAGAGAGGGTTGACCTGCTGGGGCCGGGGGAGGCACTGAGAGGCTTGCAGCTTCATTTAAGATGCTCATGTCCACAAATGCAAATAAGCACCAGCAACCCTGCTGGCTAGAATCACCTTCATGCATTTGTCATTTACTCATCTGCAAACCCCAACTCTTTACTTATGATCAACCAAGAGCGAGCTTGAATCTGAAGCAGGAGGATCTCAAGTTCAAGGTCAGCCTGGGCAACTTGGTAAGAACCTATGTTAAAATAAAACAAAAAAAGGCTGAAGATGTAGCTCAGTGGTAAAGCACCCCTGGGTTTGATCCCTAGTACCACGGGGGGGGGGGTGAGAGGGGGAGAAAGAAAGAAAGAAAGAAAAGTGCAGACAACAAGACGCCATTTGCTAATAAAACAGAAGGGCTCCATTCGACAGCTCTATTTCCACTTGTTTCATCCTTAGTATGAGCGTCTGTGCTGGAATTTCTTGAGCAACATTTTCCATGTATTCTGAGTCTCTTTTGTCCTGGGCAATTTTCAGATATTGCATCTGTTGAATTTCCACCGGCGCCCTGACGAACACACGTCAATCCTTCTCCCTATGCAAAGGAGGAGGAGCCGGTTCAGAGGCGCAGGTCGACCAGTTGGACCTTGGGCTTGGACCCTGCCTCCCCACTGAGCGAAGCCTGTGGCTGGTCAGAGCCGCCCCCCATCCCTGCTGGTCTTTCTAGTGCTATTCTTGGTACTCTTTTAATAGGCTGGCAACCAGGCCTAGCAGACTTACTTAAGCAGTTATATTATTATCCTTCCTAGTAGGA
Source organism: Tamias sibiricus (assembly GCA_025594165.1). Taxonomy (NCBI): domain Eukaryota; kingdom Metazoa; phylum Chordata; class Mammalia; order Rodentia; family Sciuridae; genus Tamias; species Tamias sibiricus. The sequence continues at coordinate 20,342,918 of CM046658.1, read as the reverse complement.
CCCTAATTAATTAATCATATGGCAATGGTTCCCCACTTAGTCCATTAGGTTAAATTGAGGGGTTTCACCAGAAGCGCCAGAAGCTGTGGCCAGGGCGTGGCGGTCCCCTGGATGGTGAGCTCTGAGGACCGTCCAGGAGCCGCGGGGCCGAGGGACCCAGGTGCAAGGGTTATTTACCTGTTGACCTTGAGGCTGCTGAGAGCCAGCCGCCTGGGTGGAGGTGACGCGGCGCTGGCGAGGCTGCAGCGGCAAGGGTGGCCGTGGGGCCCGGGGCCAGGCACAGTGACGGACCCATAAACATTTGTGACAGCAGAAGGGCTCAGCCGGGGGGAGCGAGGGAGAGGCTCTAGGTCTGTCCAGCCCCCCAGCCCTGGAGAGAGAGCTGCTCAGGCGGAGCCGTGGGTGGGCGCTGGGGGTCCCTGTGCCCTGCAGGAAGCACACCCTGGAGGTGTAGCCCCCCCCCCCCCCCCCCCCCCCCCCCCCCCCCCCCCCGGTGCCGCTGGGAGCAGCAGGGCTGGGACGTGAGGCTCAGGCCTCCCCTGTCTCTACGGAGGGCTCCCTGGGGGCCACCACATGCCCTCCCTGCGCCTGAACCACTTGGGACTTCCCTTCTAAGAGGCTTGTCTGCCCCCTGGGCGGCTGGGCCCACGGTGTCCTGTGTGCCTGCGGCCCCTGGCACTGCCCTGGAGACCTCTGCAGCCCGTGGGGAGCAGGCCGGGGTCCTTGGGGCTTGGACTGGAGCTGGGCCTCCATTCCTGATGCTGGCCAGGCGGAGGAGGCAGGAAGTCGTGCCCAGCAGCTGCACAGACCAGGCCCGGCCAGGAGGGCTCGCAGGCGGATGGAGGCCGATTGCTCTCACGGGTCGGAGGTGGCCGCGGCTGGCTGCGCTCTGGATTGGGTGAACCGTCTCAAGATATTTTCCCAAAGCCTTGGATCTGGCCAAACCGGATTTGTTCCTGGATCCACTGCTCTGGCCTGTCGAGGGGCAGAGTTCAGGAGCCAGAGGCTGAAGCAGGAGGGACGGCCGTGCCACAAGCCGCCACCGCCCAGGAGCGGGGGGCGGGGCGGGGGAGGCTGAGGTCTGGGATCCCCGAGGGTGGGGGTCGCTCCTCAGCCACGGGGGACTCTCTCTGGTTTCTGAGCCCTCGTGCCCCTGAGCCTCCTCTTTTCTGCTCTTCTCTTGGGTTCTAGAATTGCCCCAGATCCCAAAGCCACAGATTCCTGGGTTCACGCGGTCGGGGTCTCCCTCCCTCTCAGCCCCCCAGCTCGGGAGGGTCTCCTCTGTGGAGTGGCCCAGCAGCTCCCAGCTCTGTAACCAGGCCCGGAGCCCCGGCCTGGCGCTGCTGAGGATGCAGAGAGAGAACCTCAGCGGCTCCGGCTCCCGGGCCCCAGGTCCCCGCTGCAAGGGCGGACGGGGCGCCTCTGGCGGGTCTGCACCCCGCGGCGGCAGCTCCGCGCCGGAGCTGGGTCGTCACGTAGGGGCCACTCCCGCTTGGTCACACGGGGCTCCAGACGGCCCAGAGCCGCCTCCCCAGCACGTCCAGCCTCTTTATTTCAGCCTCATATTGGAAAAATCTGCAACGATCCCTTCTGAGCCAGTCCCACTGGGGCCCTGGTGACAAACCACGCTGGCCGTGTCTCGTGGTTTTCAGTGTCATCAGAGCCCTTTGACGGAATTACGGCTGCTGCTGGGCCGGGGCTGTCTCCCCGCCCCCGGCTCCCTGGGCGCGGAAGGGCCGGAACCCAGCTGGAATGCGCGCGCCCGCCCGCCCCTGCCCACACGCCGAGCCCTGGCACCGCAGCCCGGGCACAGCCAAGTGTGCACGGGTGACTGAAGGCGAAGTTTCCCTGCTGCTGCTCATTTTCTGGGCTCCCTATTTATTACTTAATTAAAGGGCGTCCACAGCCTGCCAGGCCAGGGCGTGAGAGCTTTCTTTCCTGGGCCAATGGGAGGTCCAAATGGTGTCGCCTTTTTTTGGCGGGGGGTACCAGGGATTGAATTCAGGGGCACTCGACCACTGAGCCACGTTCCCAGCCCTATTTTGTATTTTATTAGAGACAGGGTCTCACTGAGTTGCTTAGTGCCTTGCTTTTGCTGAGGCTGGCTTTGACCTCACGATCCTCCTGCCTCAGCCTCCTGAGCCGCTGGGATTACAGGCGTGCGCCCCCCACACAGCTAGTGTCGCCTTTTACCCTCAATTCTGTCTTTGTCTGTCTGTCTCCTCGTCCCTCTCTGTCGCTCTCTTTCTCTCATGCACACACAGAGTCTCGGATGAAATAAGAGCCCCGGCTCTGGGTGGTTTGGGAGTCCTTCTGGGTTAGGACTCGGAGAGTTTAGGGCTCCAGCCCAAGTCAAGAGGGCGAGTCCCCTGTCGTCCCTTCAGTGGCCGTTTCCCGGCTTGAGGTCCGGGTGCGGGAGAGGAGCCGGGGGCTGGTGGCTGGCAGGACTGGCGGGGGCACGAACGATCCTGACCTCCCACGGTCCCAGGTAGGCACTGGCCCTGCACGGCCTTGTCCCTGCTTCTGCCTCACCGCCACCCTGGCCCCTGTGGACACCCCAGCTCCTGAGCAGTGAGCTTTGGGGCCCAGCAGGCCATTGTTCTCAAGACAATGAAAGAGATTGGGAAACGGGGCTGCCGTCACTCCCCATGCCCTGAGTTAGTTGGAATTCGTCGTGTGTGTGTTCGGAGGCCGTGGCTGGACCTCGCCGCCAAGGTGGGGCAAACCGGGGACCCAGAGAAGGGGGAGAAGGGCCAGGGTGGGCACCCCACAGAGGAGACAGAAGAGGCCCCTCCCCGGCTCCCGGGACAGATCCAGAGCTTCATTAGCGGTCCACCGGGGCCTCAGACAGCCCGTGTCCATTGGCATGGCCATTAACCAGAGTGCAAACTACCCACCAAGGACCCTCGGCCTGTCACGCCGTCACAGCGTGCTTTATGGCTCTGCACCCGGGCCTCATGGGCCACGGCCCCCCTCCCTGCACACAGTGGCTCTGGACGTCGGAGCTGGTGCGTCCTGTGGGTTCTGGGGGGGAGGGACTGGCATCTTGGAGGCTCTGGGGGGGGGGTCACAGGCTGGGCCACGGGTCACAGGTGGGCACTAAGCCACAGATGCCCACACGGGTGGCCTCAGCTCCATCGCACGAGAGAGGGCGTGCGAGGCTCCCGCGGGGCGGCGGCTGAGGCCCACGAGGCGCTGGCTGCCCGCTCCCTCTGCCCGTCCGGCCGGGTCCGCGTCTCGGCCCGGAGTCCTCAGCCGCCAGCAGGCTCCTTCCCGATGGTCCACTCCCTGGTGGCCTCTGCTCCCCCTCAGGTGGCTTTGCCCTCGTGGAGCTACCCCTGGTGTCCGTATTAGCAGAGAGATGGATTCTCACGGCTCCCGACGGGCAGAGCGGGGCCCTGCCTCTGCCCCGGATCCCACCTGCCCCGGACACCCTTGCCAGCCCCCTGGCTGGCCTCTGCTCCAGCCCTCCCAATCCCCGTCCTTGCTGGTGCTGCTCCCTTCAGACCCTCGCTCTGTCACTTTACCAGCTGTGTGATTTTTGGACACGTTACTTAACCTCTCTGGGCCTAAGTTTCTCCTCTGTCAAACAGAGGTTCTTGGAGCATGCCTGCATCCTGGGTGGTGCGGGGACCAAGCAACATGCCCGGGGTCTGAGCCTGGCCCTCAGGAAACAGTTGATGGACGTGAGCTTTAGATAATGTGATTTTCATGGTCCCACCGACCCGCCCCACACCGCCTGCCCGTCCTGTGGCCACACAGCCACCTGGGAACTCTGAGACAGGCAGTGCACGTAGGCACGGGTACGATTTCAAGGTCACCTTGCCCACCTGTTGACCCCAGGTCTTGGGGCCTGGTGGGCGCAGGCTGGGCCTCGGATGTGTTGGGGTCTCCTGGAATCTGAGGCTTTGCCTGACCCTGTCAGGGTGATTGGCAGGTGGCACACGAGGGTCCCTCCTGTCTGTCCTCCCTGGGCAGCCCGTGGGCCCCTGTCCACCGCCTCTGTCCTGGGGAAGGAGCTGCGCCTCCCGGGGGGGGGGGGTGGCCAGCCCTCAGTGGCGGGCTTGGGGCCCTTGCTTCCGGCCCCTCCTGCGCATTGTCTGTGTCGACAGAAGAGAAAGCGGAGGTGGCTCGAGGTGTGACGGGCCCAGCCCACCCGTCAGGCCTGCCGCCTGCTCATATCAATGGTGAAAGGGCCACTTGTCAAGATAAAAATCACACAGCTCAACAATGCCCCTGGCCTGGCCAGGGCAGCCTCAGAGAGGTGCCGGGGGACAGCTCCCAGGGTGTGGCCCAGGGCGGAGACCCCAGACTGGCTGTGGAGCCCTGCCGGCTCTTGCTGGCTGAGCTGCTTCCACGCCCCGTGCCTCAGTTTCCTCATCTGCCAAGTGGGACTAACACCAGCTCCCTGTGTGTGTGCGTGGTCTGGGGGCCGACCCCGGGGTGCTCGACCACTGAGCCACACCCCCAGCCGTTCAGTTTTATTGAACTCGCTAAGTTGCTGAGGCTGGCCTTGAACTTGCGATCCTCCTGCCTCAACCTCTTGAGTAGCTGGGGTTCCAGGTGTGCGCCCAGGTGGGAATAGCTGTCCCTACACCGCAGGGTCCTTCTGTCCCACAAGGGAGACGTCCCTGGCCCCGGGTGAGCTTCCCACGTGTGTTGGCCTCTGCTGGGAGTCTGGGTGCCACCGTTGCCACCTGGGGGAGAGCTGCAGACCTGGCTCTCCTTCACCAGCTACCCTGGGAGCTCAGGCACGCCTTCCCCACAGGTCTCAACAGTCTCCAGTTCGTCCAGGGGTGGCCAGCAGCTCGGGCTGGGGGCGCTCGCCTCTCCCACAACGATGCCTTGATTCATTCAGATGAATGGGTCACTAGGTGATTGGTTCATCCGGGGCTCTGACGACCTGCTCATCTTTGTACTTTCGGGGTGCTGGTATGGAACCTGGGGCCCTGCATATGCTCCATCACTCAGCTGCACCCCAGCCTGGCCTGATCACCATCCCAGCCACCATTCAATTTCTCCATGAGTCTTGCAGGGGATGTTCAAATCATAGCAATACGCAAAGGAAATGAGAGTGCACGCTCTGTTCTTTGCAGAACTATTCGTAACAGCCAAGATGTGATCACCCCAAGCGTCCATCAGTGGGCGAACAGATAAAGAAGATGTGGTATATGTGCACCATGGAATACCATATAGCCTCAGAACAGAAGGAATCTTGTCATTGGTAACAAGATGGATAGAACTGTCATGCTAAGTGAAATAAGCCAGGCCCCGGAAGACACAGGTTGCACGCTCTCCCTCATCTGAGGAATGTGAAGTAGTTGAAGCTGGGTGCGGTGGCACACGCCTGTGATCCCAGCACTTGGGAGGCTGAGGCAGGAGGATCAGGAGTTCAAAGCCAGCCTCAGCAATGGTGAGGCACTTAGCAACTCAGTGAGACCCTGTCTCTAAATAAAATACAAAAAAGGGCTGGGGATGTGGCCCAGGGGTCGAGTACCCCTGAGTTCAATCCCTGGTACCAAAAAATAAAATAAAATAAAATATAAAATAGTTGATCTCATGGAACAGAGAGTAGAATAGGGCTGGAGGAAAGGAGGGGGGATGGAGAAAAGGAAGATGTGGGTCAAGGGGCACAAAGTTTCGTCAAACTGCAGGGGTGCGTGTTAGGGGTGCATCGCGCTGTGTGGAGACCACAGTTAATAACAAGACATTGGTGTATGTTTCAAAATTGCAAAAAGAATAGATTTTCAGTGTCCTCACCACAAAAAACGATAAATCAGCCAGGCGTTGATATGCCGATGAGCCGGATGGAATCTTTCTACAACACAGAGATCAGAACATCACATCTCAGCCTACAAATAGGCACAACTATTCTCTGTCAATTAAAAATAAATAAATGAGCTGGGCGCAGTGGCGCACACCTGTAATCCCAGCACTTGGGAGGCTGAGGCAGGAGGATCAGGAGTTCAAAGCCAGCCTCAGCAATAGTGAGGCACTTAGCAACTCAGTGCACACCTGTAATCCCAGCACTTGGGAGGCTGAGGCAGGAGGATCAGGAGTTCAAAGCCAGCCTCAGCAATAGTGAGGCACTTAGCAACTCAGTGAGACCCTGTCTCTAATAAAATACAAAAAAGGGCTGGGGATGTGGCCCAGGGGTCCAGTGCCCTTGAGTTCAATCCCCGGTACAAAAAAAAAAAAAAAGCAAATTGTATTAAAAATAGAGGGCAGTTCAGTTCAGTCCCCGGGAGGTGTGGCTGGGGAGACTCGTGGACAGTGAGGCCCTGGCTGGGCTCTGTCCCCTGTTAATGTCCCTTTGTCCCCTGCCAGGCCTGACGCATGGCAATTGATTAAAAATGTCAAATCAGTGCTACTGTAGCAGGGCCATGTCTGAGTGACAGGAAGCCGGTTCCCTAATCCAGATAAGGCTGGGACAGGGGAGAATTGGGGACAGTGGCCCGGCCTGGGCCCTGGGACCTGGAGACCCTGATTGCCTGGAGTGGGGGTGTGTGAGCCTGGACCCGAGTGTGCATCAGTGTGAGACTTGGTGTGGCTAGCAAGAGTGTGTGCGTGTGCAGGAGTGTGGGGGAGTGCCAGGCTCCGCCCCTCTGGCCCTGCCCTGAGCCCGGAGCAGTTTCCACACGGAGGCGCTGTCAGGGCCTCCCATTCTGGCCTCCTTTAGGCTGAGGCTACATCTGCTTCCCGCCTGGCCAAACGGAAGGAGTCCCTCCATGCCCCAGAAAGGGCTGTCTCTGGTGAGCAGGTGAGGCCCCAGGTGGCACCAGGAGACCTGCAGGGAGGGTCCCTAGGGCCACACTGGGTGTCCCCCACCTTTTGGGCTTTCATGGATCAAAACCCATCTTGTTCCACCCTGGGACAACTTGGGGTGACAACCTTCCTTACCAGCTGAGGATGATAAAACTCATGGCCAGAAATAGCCCGTCCACAGCGCGGGATAAATAAAGAGCATTTTAAAAAAGGAAGTGACATCTCTCGGGTTAAAGAACATTATTTCCAAGAAAGGACGGTTGGAAACCTCGCAGAATCGTCTCTCTTTGCCTCAGACCAGTGGTAATGGTCTTGGGAGCGGGGAGCACGGCGCTGGGACCCCGCCGGGCGTCACTTGGGGACCAGCCCGGGTCCCCCTGCCGGCTCCGGGGACAGAGTCCTGCTTCCGGGTTGTGGGAGCCGAGGGGCGGCCGGTGCAGTGCCCGAAACCACCGCAGGAGGGGGCTCGTGGCCGGAGTGCGCTTCCGCGAAGGTCCCGGGGCCACGACTAGCTGTGTGACTTGGAGAAGTTACTCAACCTCTCTGGGTTTTCAGTTTTCATTTGCATAAAGACGGTACCCTCTTCCATGGTTGTCAAATGACATGGATTAATTCGGGGAGCCTTGAGAACGGTCTCCAGCGACATAGAGAATGGGATCTGTGCGAGTGATTGTCATTGTGATGATTGAGAAATGGGTTCCCCTTTTTTGGAGAGCTTGCATGAGCAGATGAATCACACCTTGTGGAGCTTTGAAGGGCAGAGCAAGGACCCCATGAGCACTTGCCGCGAGCCAGGCCCCTCACCCCAGACCTAGTGCTCAGAGGCGACTCCCCGTCGCTCCCAGAGGACCCCAGGGAGGAGCCAGCCAGCCCCTTTTCCGTGCAAAGCCAGGGCTGCCACCTTCACCCCACTTGGAGCCCCACCTCCATCAGTGCCTGAAGGTGGCTTCTGTCACCCTCCTCTGACACCCAGCTCTGGTCGCCACTGCCCACCCCAGGTCGCCGGGACACGTGGGGACTTGGGCTGGCCACGCCCTCGCGTCTCCGCCCCGTGCGCGCGGGGCCGGGCTAGCTCGGCTGGATCCGGTGGTGCGTCTTCCGGAATTTCACGAGCCATCGTCACTGACGATCACCGCGTGGAAGCTCACACGGAGACTAGGTTGAAAAAGACAATGGGTAGTCCAACTCCCCGCGTCCGGACCGTTCTCCAGGTGCTGTTCCTTGCGCCCTGGAGGGCATTTTCGGGGACTGCGTCTGGGTGGGGGAGACGGGTAGTGACTCCACGCCGCGAGCTCGAGCGTCTACACCACAGGGCTGGGCGGAGCGGGGGTCAGACCTCCCCCAGCCCCGCGCAGCCTCCCCGGCAGGGGGCGTGCATGGTGTGCCCGAGGATCCACGGCCTCGAGCACCCAGGAGGGGACCCCGCGGTGTCCCTCAACATGAGCTGATTTCATTCCTAGGTCCTGGATCCATGAATTGTATTAAAGCCATTTTTTCCTTCACTGTTAGGAAACGGAGCCCGACTCGAATTCCGCACACTAACCTCCTTCCTAGCTGCCTGTTTTCCTACTGGTCCTTACTCTTTGTCTTGTTCCCCCTCCCCTATTTTTACAATTTGAAAAACTGCCCTGTTCCCGTGTCAGTAGGAATGCGCAACAATTTGTGTTTTCGTTTGCCTGTTCATGGACATTTGAGTTATTTCCAGGTTGGGGCTATTGTGAATAAAACTGCTATAAATATTTAGTACGAGTCTGACATATGCTTTTTTTCTTCTTTTGTAAATACCTAGGAGTGGAATGACTGGGTTGCATGTCAGAAGTGTTTTAAATTTTAAGAAACTGCCGATTTCAGCTTATTTTGTTTTTAACTGTGCTGTGTGACCTTGGAGAAATGACTTAAGCTCTCTGGGCCTCACCCTTGTTATAGAACTCAGTGATGCAGCTCTCATCAAATTCTACTTTTGTAGAACTATAACAGGACAAACCAGACAGCCTCGGCACAGTTGTTTGGCAGAGAGGAGACCCCCGGATCCTAGGCACACACCTGCGGGCACCTGTTTAAGGTGAGGGGCCCTCCTGTGCTACGTAAAACGTCCTAATCGGGTTCCACCCGCCCCTAGTCGGTGGGTGACCCTTACCTTCAGAACAAAAGCTACAGGCAACATTAAACAGCTGCCACCCGCCCCCCATAAGCCCCTCCCACGTCCCAACAAGGCGCTTAGCTGGCGCAGTCCTTGGTAGAGGGCCTGGGGTGGAGGGCGGGGCTTCCTTGCTTGGGGAGTCTCCTGGGGGTCTCGGGCTTTGCTGGGGGGCTGGCTGCTTTTGACATTTCTGGAAGATGGTGGGGCTATCGGTGAGGGTGTGCGGTGGGGGTGGGAGTGGCCAGCGATGGGGTCGGGACCTCAGCGGGCAGGCGGCGCAGGGCGGGCGCAGGGCACCTCCGGGGGGCCCTGCCCGACGCCTCCTGTCCCTACTGCACGGCAGAGGGGAGCTTCCAGGGTCGGTCCCCTCCGTGACTGGGGGTGCAGGGGGCGCGAGGGCCGGCGCTGCGGCCCGAGGAATGCGGGGAAGGAGGGAAAGGAAAGAAAAAGGTTCGTGTCAGCAAAATGGGGGAGCCAGGTTTTTCATGTGTTTCTGGAGAGATCAGACAGAATTCGCAGAGCTCACGCCTGACCTTAGATCAAGGCGGCTGCTCGGGACAGGCTGTGGAAGCTGGGCCTGAGCAGGCAGGGCTCCAGGCCGCAGGTGGGGACTGTCCCCAGGTACAGGGCCTGCAGGCCAGCAGGGCTGGCTCACGATCCGGGCGGAGGCGGGCTGCGGCGGGGCTACGGTCCAACCCCGCGGGCGCCTTAGTAGTTCCTCTCACACCAGGTCTGAATTCAAGTTCAAGTTCCTCGCTGCAGGCAGGGAATGCCTGTGACTTCTCTTTGCCAGGTGATGTGGGCGAGGTTGGTGAGGCCTGGCGGGTGCAGGGGATGAAAGGCAGGGAGCTTGGCAGGCCCTGCGGCTGGCGGGCAGGACTGCCAGGGCAGCGGGCACCGGGCTCTGGGCAGTGCCGGGAGGCGGCTGGAGGCTGGCTTCTGGGCGGGAGGGGCCTTTGAACTTTCCCCTGGCGCGGCTTTTTTTTTTTAGAGAACTGGAAGGAACTGGCAAAGTTGGGACCCCTCCCCCGGCCCTATTGGAGCCCCGCCCACCCGCTCCCTGGGGGCCGGTCTCCTTGCCCCCAGATCTCAGGGAGGTTGGAAGTGCTCCCTGCCCCTGGCCTGCTGGACAGTCTCACAGAACCCCTTCCTCCACCGCCCAGCCCCGTGCAGGAGGTGGGGGCTGCAGGCTGCAGTGGGGGGAGGGGGTCACTAGGTCTCCTGGGATCGGATGGGAAGGACTGACCGTCCTTGGGCCCTGGGGGTGGCCGGCTGAGGCTCTGAAACCGACGGGAGGTGGCTGGTCCGGGCAGTGGGCGGGGGCTGCTTCTGGAGGGCCACTGAGGACAGGCCTCAGAAGCCGGTGTCCTGACTGCGCCTGGGCTCCGCGGTCCAGGTGCTGGCCTTATCCCGGGGATGGGTGGGGGTGTGAGCCCTGACTTGACCCCAGCCTCAGTTCCTTCCTTGTGAAGTGGGTGCTCCTGTGTCTGCTGGCCTCTGCCCCCGGCTGGCAGGAGGATCGCTGTGCCCGGCACCCGGCCAGCACTCAGCGGTCAGCGAGGCTGAGGGCCAGCCGAGACCCAGAGAGGTGGCGGCCTTGCCCCGGCCACCCAGCACAGCAGCCTGAGGCTGGGTCCCGGGAGTGGTGCAGGTGCCCAGGCCCTGGAGGCTTGGGGTGTGCTGGGGGCTGACGCAGGCCTGCCCCACTTTCCGCGGGTCTCCCTGTGCCGGGTGAAGACGAGGGTCTGCAGACGCCTTTGCTGGCTCAGGCGGGAAGCCAGGTCCTCAGCTGGAGGGTCTCTGCAGGTGGCCTGGACCCTTCCGGAAGCAGCACTAGCAGGAGCCCTGCCTGTCCCCACCAGCCCCTCCCCTCGGGCTCCCCTGGGCAGAGCACCCGGAGGCCCTGGGACACACACACGCACACGCACACACACGCACAACACGCACACGCACACACATGCACACTCGCACACACACATGCACACGGACACGCACACACGCGCGCGCGCGCACACGCACACGCACACACACTCACGCACGCACACGCACGCACACACGCACACGCACACACACACACATGCACACGCACACGCACACGCACACACGCACACACGCACACCCCACTTCTCCTCCCGGGTCCCCCCGGGCACTGCTGCAGCGCTGGCCAGCCCAGGGTTGGAGAGCGCTTCCTCCGCAGGGGAGTGGGCGCTCAGGGCTGCAGCTGCCCGCGGCTGGGAGGCCCAGGCACGCTGCCCTGCCGGGCGAGCAGCTCTTCCCTCCTGGTTGGCTCTGGAAGGAAGGCGGCCTCGGGGCAGTGATCACAGGCACGCAGGGCTGCTGTCCGGGTGCAGGGCAACAGGGCAGGGCTGGGCCCGGCTGCCAGGGTCCCCGGGGAGCCCTGCCCCTGCAGAGGCCTCTCGGGCATGTCCTGGCCTCCAGGCTGCCTCCAGCAGCAGCTTCTGTGTTGAGATCCCTGGACGCGTATCAGGAGGACCAGCAGGCGGGGGCAGGGAAGAGGGGAGGAGAGCGGCATCCAGGAGGGCCTCTGCCTGGGATGGCCTGTGAGACACGGGGACAGAGTGGCCCTTGGAGACCCACCGGGCTTGGAGGCCACGTGGTCAAAGTCACTGCACCTTGCCAGGCCGCAGTTTCCCTCCGTGAAACAGGAAGACAGACACCTGTGAGGGCTCAGTGACCGGCGCAGGCCGAGTCCCAGTGTGGCCCCTGGCGTCCTGGGGGAGGGGCCTGCTGTGGGATAGCGGCCCCTGGGACAGTCCCCAAGCCAAGGCCCGCAGACCACGCTGGACGCTTATCTGGGGAGAAGGCCCTGGTCTCCAAGCCAGGTCAAGGCCAGCACCAGCCCTTCCGCCCAGCCTCTGTGGGCGCGGGCCGCCCCTCACACAGCCGAGGAGCCGGGGCCCCGGGCTCAGCCACCGTGCGAGCTCCCACGGAGCCCGAGGGCCTGGTCAGGGCTGTGGTCACTGCTCGATCCCCCTCCTGACCGGAGGTTTCACAGTCTGGGTGGAGGGCGGTGGCCAGGCCAGGCTCCCGAGCAGGCGTCAGGGCCGAGGCGAAAGGACTGACCCCTGGAGAGTTCCCGAGGCCTGAGCTGAACCATCCCTCCAAGCAGAGGCACCGGCCTCCCGGCCTCCCCGGCCTCCCGGCCTCCCTGGCCTCTCCGGCCCCTTGTGCCCTGGCAAAGGCACACCAAGGACTCTCCACATTACGCCAGGTTCCCCGCGTCCCCAGGGGCCTTGTGGCCAGTGGGTTTTTATGCGTGTTTCACATGCTGACCCCCAGGGGCAGGGCAGTGGTGGCAGGTCCATTAGGCTCTCAACCTTTCCTCCTCCAGGACCCCTAAACCTGGGTCTGTCCACAGCGTCCCGCTGGGCCCCACACGGGCCTCTCATCCGATGATACAGACGTGACTTTTTTTTTTTTTTTGTGTGGTACCAGGGATTGAACTCAGAGGCACTCGTCCACTGGGTCACATCCCCAGTCCTTTTTTTTTGTATTTTATTAGAGACAGGGTCTCACTGAGTTGCTAAGTGCCTCCCCATTGCTGAGGCTGGCTTTGAACTCACGATCCTCCTGCCTCAGCCTCCCAAAGTGCTGGGATTACAGGGTGCGCCACCGCGCCCCGGCTCAGACGTGACTTTTTTCAGTCCCAAACCTCCTGCCTCAGCCTCCTGAAAAGCTGGGACACTTGTGACCCGAACTTGGCAAAACAAGAAACAGACCCAGGTCCAGCTAAGGCAGCCACCTCCTCGACAGGTGCCAGGTTCCTGCATTTCTCGCTGTCTCAGAACAGCTTTATTGCCAGGCGCGGTGGCGCATGCTGTAATCCCAGCACTTGGAAGGCTGAGGCAGGAGGATCGCGAGTTCAAAGCCAGCCTCAGCCATGGTGAGGCACTTAGCAACTCAGCGAGACCCTGTCTCTAATAAAACACAAAAAAGGGCTGGTCTAATAAAACACAAAAAAGGGCTGGGGATGTGGCCCAGTGGTCGAGCATCCCTGAGTTCAATCCCCGGTACCAAAAAACAAAATCAAAAACAAAAACAAAAAAACCCCAAAACAGCTTCATTAAGTCCTAACTTGCATTTCGTAAAATTTGCCCATTTTAAGTGCCATTCAAGTGCTCTTTGGCCAAATCACGAGTCAGGCCACCATGGCCACCATGTAGTTTTGGAACATTTTCATCATCAGTGAGGTCGCTTGTGCCCATTTATAGTTATTCCTGGTTCCCATTCTCAGCCCCAGGCAACCAGCAATCTTGCTGTCTCTATAGATGTGTCTTTTTGGACATTTCACACACATATAATCAGACAACTGTGGCCTTCACGTCTAGCCACATGTTTCTTCCATTCAGCACCATCGTTTTGAGCCTTGGTCATGTTACAGCAGGTATCAGTACTCCATTCCTTTTTATGGCTACATAATATTCCACGGTATGGACATACCACACTTTATCCATTCAACTTTGGACAGATATCTGTGTTGTAAAGCTGCTATGGGCATTTGTGTAAGAGTCTTTGTGTGGACACATGAGTTCATTTCTCCTGGGTAAATACCTACAAGTGAAATTGCTGGGTTTTTAGTAAATGCCTATTTAACTTTTTTAAGATTGCCAAACTGTTTTCAAAGCACCTGCACCATTTCCACCAGCAAGGCCTGGGCGCTCCAGCTGCTCCCACCCTCACTGGACCTGGCTGCTGAGCGTCCTTGCCAGCTACTCTTCTCCTTCTTTTGTGGTACCGGGGATTGAACTCAGGGGCACTCGGCCACTGGCCCCATCCCCAGCCCTTTTTTGCATTTTATTAGAGACAGGGTCTCACTGAGCTGCTAAGTGCCTCGCCATGGCTGAGGCTGGCTTTGAACTCGTGATCCTCCTGCCTCAGCCTCCCAGGTGCTGGGATTATTACAGCACCCCCTGTGCGCCACTGCTTACCCGCCTGGCTGCCAGCTACTTTCTTAAGGTAGACGATGAGCCACAGTTGTCATTTAAAGACTTCCTGCCCTTGTCTGTTTCCTGTTGCCACGTGGAACAGGGCGGAGGCCCCACGCGGCAGAACGGAGCACCCTCAAGAGCCCGTGCGCCCTGAGCCTCGGCCTCCATCTCTCCCCCACAGGCCCCGCATCCAAACGCCATTAACAGGTGACTTTGTGATTCCAGGGACACACATAGACCTTCACACTAACTGTGGCCGGACCCAGGTGGCTGTTCTCTGGGCTTTGTCTGCACGACCCTAGGACGAGGTGTCCTCGTCACAGCCACCCAGCAGCTGAAGGACTGCGGAGCAGGGTGGGGGCCTGAGCCTGGGGGAGCAGGGCCAGGGAGGTGGGGACTCTGGGCCTGTCCTGGGGTCAGGAGGAGCCTGGCAGGAAGGCTGGGCGGGGAGTGTCCTCGGCACGTGCTCAGAGGGCCACCCTCGCCCAGGGAACGAGTTGACTGGACTAAGCAGCCATGCCCATGGCCAGGGCCCAGCGGCCCCGGGTTTCTGGTCCGTGGAGCAGGGAGGCCGTCCAGGGAGGCCGTCCTCCCCTGGGCTCAGAGAGAGCCGCAGGGAGGAGAGGGTCGGCCTCGCGAGGCGCCTTGCTGCGGTCCCTGGGCGTGAGCCACGACAGCGCCGGGGGAGGCTCCCGCCAGGCCTGGCCGGGCCCAGCGCCCTCGTCCATCACGGCCGAGCTGGCGTCCGGCTGGATGGCAGAGACGATCCTTCACCCCCGACACAAAATCGCTGGGCCTGCGAGAGCAGAGTCCCGGGTAATGCGGTTAGCGGAGTTAACCGGGTTAGGCCTCACTCCATCAGGATAAGAGAGTGCTGCGGCCCGATCGATCCAGCCACCGCCCGGTGGCCCCGGGCCGGCTCCGGTTTCAGTTAAGTGGGCCTGAACCAGGGGCCCCGAGTTATCACCTTACCCTGCGGATCCTGGAGCTCAGAGGGGGCCCGGCGCGCAGGGGGCCGGGCTCGGTGCACACGGGTGCTTGCAGGCCCGGTCCGTGCGCGCCCCCTCGCCCCCAGACAGACCCTCCCAGCCAGAGGCTGGTGGATGCTCACGCCCGTCTCCAGGGAGCTCCGAGCCTGGATCCGATCAAAGGCTGCTTCAGTCCCTGCCCACCGGCCTCCATCCCCGTGGCCTCTTGGCAGATAAATGATGTTATTTGAAGGTATTCTTGAAATTTCTGACGGAGACGGCTTCTTAAGTGCTTTTAGAGCAGGCCTATACTTTGTAATACTTGTCAAATTCTGGCTAGTAAACTCCTGGCCTCTAAGAGCCGGAACCTTACTCCGTTTCCTGAACACGAGGGAACAGGTCATTAACCATGAATTTCAAATGAAGCAGATTTACAGTATAGATCACAGAAAGGCTTAGGGGAGACACAGACACCAAGGACTCCATGATGCAGGGAGGGCCAAGCACCCGGAGAGAGACCAGCGGGTCTGGGGAGCCGGTCGCTCCTACTGGGGGGCTCTGTGGCTCATGTGGCCTGGGCCTGATCCCACTGTTCCCGGTCCCTGATGGAAGCCCTTCCTGGCCTTCAGCTGACCACGTGGGAGCCTGCTGGGGGAGGTGTTGCTGGTGGAAATGCCACCCCCGGGGGTCCAGCGGCTGGGTAAGGAGGGGAGCTTGGGGGTACAGTCGGGGAAACGGGGAGACCACAAAAGAAGCACTGAGCAAGGCTCAGCGGGCTCGATGGTCACATTTGTTTTCTTTCTTTTTTTTTTTTTTTTTATGGTGTTGGGAATCAAACCCAGACCCTGTCCACGCTAGGTCAGCCCTCTACCACCAAGCCACCCCCCAGCCCTGATGGTTAGTTTTCAACTTGGCGAGGCTGTAGGGCCCAGTTGTTTAACCACCACAGTCTTGGTGTTACTGGGCAGGTATGTGGTGGGTGTGGGCCACACGTGCAATCGGCGGTCCCTCAGGTGGGTGGGCCTCGTTCAATCAGTCGAAGACATTAAGAGCGAAAACTGAGTCTCAGAGAAGAAATTCCACCTCAAGGCTGTGGCATCGACTCTTGCCTGAATTTATAGCCTGATGGCCTGCCCTAAAAATTCTGGACTTGCTGGTCCCCACAATCGTGTGAGTCAATACCTTAAAATCTCTCCATTCATCCACCACCCACCACCCACCCACCACCCACCCATGTAGTGGTTGTGCTTTTCTGGAGAGCCCTGACTGGTGCAGCTTTCTCTGGCAATGGTTCTTGGACATTCCCCCATCATTTCTCAGCTTCCCTCTTCTTGAGCCGCCATCTTGAGGAGGTGGGAGAGGTCCCCGTCAGTCCTGGGGAGGGGAGTGCCCAGAGCGTGAGCTCGTCCCCTCCCTGCTCCCTGCCTGGCCCCCTGCCCCCCTCCAGCTCTCTGCCGGTGCGGTGGACACTGTGGGCTGCCCAGCAGGACCCCCACCCTTCTTTTCCTGGGGCTGAACGCTGTGTTTGCGCTAGCAACGCGGCACCAGCTGGGGGCACTGCGTCAGGACTGGTCTCGGCCAGTCACAGTGATCCCACCACCCTTCTGGGGGAGGGTCTGGTGGGGGGGGTAGTAGCTCAGTCGTGACCCAAGAGATGTTTGGAGGGAGCTGCTGGGCTCTTTGGTAACGTTCCCCCCTAATGAACGCACCATTGTTTCTTTCCTCTATTCTGGATGCTTTGATTTTAAAAAGGAAGAGACGTAAATACATACGTTGTGACGAGTGCATGTCTCGGTGAGCTTGCGCTACCCAGGTAACCACCGCACCCACGCTTACATGCTGCCAGGCCAAACGTCCCCTCCCAGTCAACACCCCTTCCAGAGCTCGTCATTCTTTTGATGTTTATTGCCACAGGTTTGTTTTGTTTGCTCTTGACCTTCACATAAAAGGAATCACCCAGTGTATCTTCTTCTGTTGAATTTTACGACTGAGATTCATCCATGTTGATAGATAGGCTTGAGCTGACAGGCCACCTCCCCCATGGAAAATTCCACTAGGAGCAACCTGGTTTCAATTTCCCCAGGCAGGAGCCAATCGGCTTAAAGGTCACCCTGTTTACTGGGAAAAGAGCCAATGGCGTTAAAGGTCACTCAGGCACCCCTCCCCACAATCCCTACTTAAGCTCCTGCCTGCCCGGAGCTCAGACACAACAGCTCCTCACTGCAGAGAGGAAGCAGCCGCTGTACCGGCTCCAGGCTCACCGTCTCCAGCCCGATGGTGCTGCCCCAGCCGACAGCTCCGGAGACCGGGGCCGGCTCGACTAGGCATGGCCCTCCGTCCAGAGCTTGCATGCTTCCCTCTCCCTGACTCCTCTCTCCCTGTACTTCTGCCTCTGACCAGCCATAGAGGCTGGTGAATAAATCTCTTGGCTGGATGGTTGTCTCCGGTGTGATTTTTGCCCTTCACATGTTGTTAGTTGTAGAAATGTCATTCCTTTTCTTTTAAATTGCTGTGGGCGTTCCATTTTATAAACACACCACAATTCATTTATTCATGCTACTTTGAAGGACATATGGACCTCATTTTATGCCTTGGACTGTGTTGTTGTGAGAGGGTGTAATGCCTGGAGCTGTGGCAGCCACATTGTTACTATGAAACAATAAAAGTAGGCACATCACAGCTAATATAGCTCATCAGCTGAAGATGGCAGGGAACAAGGGAAAAGGGTGTAAGTCCTCGTGGAGCCACAAAGTGAACCCTGGAACTGCCTTTTCTGCTTCACTTGTTGCTAACACAAATCTCTTCCTGGCTGAAGCCACTTTCCTCAGCTTCTCCACAGCTCGAAGCCGGAGGTTCTGGCTGACGGCGTTCCGACTGTCCCTCCAGACGCGGGTCTGGAGCCCTGCTTCGTGGGCCTCCTGTTTGAGGGTGCAGGCACGGCTCTCCCCTCTCTGCAAGGCCAGGCGGCCAGTTCGGACCCTCACTCCTCCAGGAAGCCGTCCCAGGTGTCCCCTCCCACCCCAGGTGCCCAAGTGCTGCTGGGACGCGCCTGCCCCTTGAGCTCCCCCCGGGACGGCGGCTGTCCCTGGGGGCACGTCCTGTGGTCAGGTGTGACCCAGCGCCTCCTCGATGGACCATTCAGGCCCCGCTCGGGCTGGCCTCTGCCTCGTGGGCAGCTGGGGCGTGGACAGGTCACGAGTCAGGCCATGGGGGCTGAGGAGGGCGGGGTGGACGCCCTGACCCGCAGTGGCGTGACCCGGGGTGCTGTGACCCCCCAGAGCTCGTACGTTGGAAACGGTGCCCGGTTCGTGCTGATGGGCCTTTGGGAGGTCACCGGGGTTGGCTGGGGCCAGGAGGGTGGGTCCCCATGATGGCATTGGTGGCTCTGTCAGAAGGGGCCTGGGGCTGGCTCTGACTGGTGGGAGGCCTCGCTGTCAGGGTGCGGCGAGGAGGCCTCCCATCCTCTGCCAGGCTCCTGGGCTTCCTGGCCTCCAGAGCCACAGGCCAAAAGAACTTCTAGCTTGGTAAATTACCTGGTCTCGGGCATTTTGTTTTAGCAACAGAAAAGGCACTAAGATTTGGGTCGGGTGTTTCAGGCCGGCGGACGGAGCACGGGGAGCGGAGTGGGAGGTGCTCAGACCACGCGGGCCCGTGGGGTCAGGCCTGAGCCAGGTGGGGGCCGCGGTGTGACCTCAGCCGACTGCCCTTTCAACAGATCTCCCTGCTGCTCTGTTGAGAAGGGAGGGGCCGCAGGGCGCCCGGCGAGGAGAGGGTGGGAGGCGGGTGCCAGGGCCTGAGCTGTGGGGGTGGATCCGGAGACTCCTGGCCCTGGAGCCGCGTGGCCTGACTTCAGATCCGTTCTGGCACGTCACAGCCATGTCACCTCTCTGAGCCTTTGTTCCCTCACTTGCAGAATGGGGATAGGAGTGCTCATTTGAGAGTCACTGCAAAGAGTGAGTGACTTCACCTGGCAGAGGGGCGAGCACAGGTCTCACTGTCTCAGTCAAGTTTCTGCTACTGTAACAGGACACCCGAGACTGGGTAGCTTATAAACCACAGAGGTTTGTTCAGCTCACAGCTCTGGAGGTTGAAGTCCAAGGCTGAGGGGCTGCACTGTCCTTTGTACCAGAACCCCCTCCCATGGCAACAGCGTCAACCCCTTCAGGAGGACTGAGCCCTTGTGACCCCATCACCCCTGGAGGCTTCTGCCTCTGATCGCGGCTGCAGTTGCACCGAAATCTCAACAAGAGTCCTGGAGCCGTGGCGCTTGCCCACAGGAAGTGGGAGAAGCAGGTCAGGGGGTCCCAAGGTCTCGGTCCTAACATCTGCAGGAACCGAGCTGCCCTGTGGGGAGGGCGGGCTGCGGACCTGGTCTCGGCAGCGGAGATGGCCGCTGATGCTGGGTGGAATGGGGCCAGAGCAGGCCGTGGGCGTGGTGGCCAGTGCTGGGGTCGGAGTGACCGAGACCTGACCCTGCCCTTGGATCCGCGGGCCCCAGCTCCCGGGAGTGGCAGGGTCCAGCAGCCTGCAGCGGTCTCCTGGGATGGACGGCCTCTTGTCAGAGAGACGGGCCCCCTCCCCAGGCCTGGCTTCTCCCTTGGGCCTGGCTGCACTAACAGAGGCCTCCAGCAGGTTCCCGTCAAGACCCGGCACTGGCCGAGGTGCCCAGAGAGGCGACACCTGGCTGGCCGTGGTTTGGCAGGAGCAAGACCCTTCTCAGAGCGTCAGGAAAGGGCTCGTCGGGTCAGAACAGCCTCTGGGGCCTCCACGCTGGGCCTCCTGAGGTCTGAGCCTCCAAGCTTGATCCTGCTGCCTGCCACTCCCGCCCCAGGGGGAGCTGGACTCCCCTCTCAGGAGCTTGTCCCCAGATGCCCTGGTGACAGTTTCTCTCTCCTTCCCTTTCTTTCTTCCTCTTCTTTTCTTCTCTCTCCCTTCTTCCCCCTCCCTCCCTTCCTTTCTTCCTTCAAGATGAAATCCAGTTTTATCACTTATATCTATCATCCATCTATCCCATTGTCCATCCATCTGTCCATCCGTCCATCTGTCCATCCGTCCATCTGTCCATCCGTCCATCTGTCCATCCGTACATCTGTCCATCCGTCCATCCGTCCATCCGTCCATCTGTCCATCTGTCCATCCGTCCATCCGTCCATCTGTCCATCCGTCCATCTGTCCATCTGTCCATCCGTCATCTGTCCATCTGTCCATCCGTCCATCTGTCCATCTGTCTGTCCATCCATCCATTCTCCATCTATTCGTTTTGGAAGGGGTCTGGATGTGGGACACGTTCTGAGGGCCTAGTTTGGGGGCTCTTTAACTTCATGGGGCTCAGACTCTGCGCTTTGCTGATGAAGGAGAAAGCGCAGGTCGGAGGGCACCGGGGGCCGGGGTCTGCACCGCGGGTCTCCTGGCTCCCGGTGTCTGTGCTGAGGCTCCAGACGCGTCCATCCCAGCAGAGGTGGCGGGGCTGCGGGCCTCCCAGGAGGTCCCTCTCCGAAGCCTGAGGCTGGCCCGGCTCGCCGGGGCCGCCAGGGGGCGCTGCGCTCGGTGCTTTGCCGCTGTGCTCAGTCGCGGCCCCTGGACAGCGAGGCTTGCTGTCCGGCGCCCCTCCCGGCCAGCTGCGTCTGGGGCGGGATTCACGGAATATGCGCACGTGCCTGCCGCTGCATTGGGCACCCCTGAAGGTCAAGGCCGGGAGCTCATGGTCTGCCCATTCCCAGTCACTAAGTAGCACAGCCGGAGCCACAAGCCTGGTGCCGCCAGCCAGAGGGCAGCTCGCGCTCCTGGGAAGGACCCTGCAGGGAGCTGAGGACCTGGGGCTCCGACGGGCCCTGGCGCCCTATTCCACCTCCTGATCCCGTTTCAGGACCAGGCGCTGCTGGGGGTGACGGGGGACAGGACCTGGCCCTGTTCCTGGTGGGCGTCCAGCTGGGCCTCCAGCAGAGACTGCTGTGTCTCCCCCACCCCGGGCCTCATCCCCCCCCCGACACGTCGTGCCACAGGAGAGCCACCCTCAGCAGGCACCGGGGCTGGCGGGAGCTTTGATGTCCCCTCTCTGATGTGGAGGCTGAAGATCTTGGTCCGTGGGGCCAGGATGGTGACAGCCCTGCCTTTGTGAGCTGCCCAGGACCTCAGCCCACAGAAACCTGCCCGCTCAGAACTGCCTCTGGGGAAAGAGTCACCTTCAGGACAAGGGGACAGTGAGCTCATGCTCAGGAGGGAGCAGGGCCTGGGCTGGGGCTGGCACCGGCTGACTTAGGAGGCAGACTCCGGAGCCCTGTTAGGACAGTTCCTTAAGAAAGGAGTGGCTTTTGACTGGCAGGGGTGGGAACCTCTGGAACTGTGTGGGCAGAGTGTTGTCTCGTGACTTTGGATTGAGTCCCACCTACTTCTGTCTCCCAGGCCACCTGTCCATTGCTCCCTGTTCCCCAGATCATACTGGCTATGCTTTGGCCCACCCCAGGACCTTTGCACATGCAGAGCCCTTCACCTGAGATTTTCATTTTTCAAATATGCAGAAAATCACAGGACATAATTATTTATATTACCCATATCTAAATAAATACCCATATCTAAATAACATTTTGTCATTTTTTTTTTTTTTTGCTTCAGAACACTGTTCTTTTAATTATTAGCTTTCAAAATTCAGAAGGTAGAAAAGGGTGTATAATGTCCTTTTTTCTCGGTCCTTCGAGAATTGATGAACCATCACAGACCAAAGAAGATAAAGAGATGTGACAACTACACCTAGAGGGGTGTCCTAGATGGCATGCCAGAACAGAAAATGAAATTTGAGGAAAACTAGTGAATTTAGAATAAAACATGGAGTTTAGTTAGTAGTAATGTACAAATGTTGGTCCCTTATTAATGAAAAATGGACCATACTAATGAAAGATGCTAACAATAGGGAAAATGGGTGAAGGGTATATTGGAACTCTCTGCACTTTTCTTGCAACTTTTCTGTAAATCTAAAATAACTCTAAAATAGAATTTTTTAAAAATAAAAAGATAGGGGACAGAATAATAAATATGACTGCTATTTGTTTATATATGTGCATGTATTTGTGTATGTATGTGTGATATGCATATGCTTGCATATACACAGAAAAATCTCAGAAAGCATACTCTAACAATCGAGAGTTCTAAAGACCTCTAAGTATTTCATTTTGAGGTATGCTAATGTAAATGGTATTGTGTTTTTAATTTCAAGTTCCACTTGTTCATGGGTGGTATATAGGAAAGTGATTGACTTTGTGTATTAATCTTTTTTCCTGCAACCTTGCTATAATTGCTTTAAAGTCTGAGAAGTTTTTGCTGTGATGGTTGATTCTTCTGGATTTTGTACATAGATAATAATGTTATCTATGTATAAAGACAATTTTATTTTTTCCTTCTCAATCTGTATACATTCTATTTCCTTTTCTTGCCTTATTGCTTTAGCTAGGATTGCTAGTATGATCGCGAATGGAAGTGGTGAGAGGGGACATCCTTGCTGTGTTTCTGATCTTAGTGGGAAAGTTTCTACCTTCTCACTGTTGGGTATGATGGTAGCTATGAACGTTTTTTTGTAGATACTCTTTATTAAGTTGAGAAAGTTCTACTTTATTCCTATTTTGCTGAGAGTTTTTAATCACAAATGGTTTGGATTTTGTTGGGTGCTTTTCCTGCATCTATTAACGTGATCATGTGATTTTTCTTCTTTAACCTGTTGATATCATGAATTACATTTATGCTATTATTTATTTTGATACTCAGGTTGTCCCTGATTTAACCAGTGGGACTTCCCATTTTCATGTTTGCTTTCTGTCCTTTTAAAAGGACAGCACTTCTCAGTTTCTGGCACAAGATATTTTAGGTTCTTATTTTTTTTTTCTTCTTTGGTACTGGGGATAGAACTCAGGGGCACTCGACCACTGGGCCACATCCCCAGCCCTTTTTTGTATTTTCTTAGAGACAGGGTCTCACTGAGTTGCTTAGTGCCTCCCTTTTGCTAAGGCTGGCTTTGAACTCGCGATCCTCCTGCCTCAGCCTCCCAAGTGCTGGGATTATAGGCGTGCGCCACCGCGCCTGGCTTTTTAGATTCTTCTTTTCCTTTCCCTGCTCCAGCCCTTGGAACGGTCATTCTCAAAAGATCTTTAGAAATGTGTTTGGACATCAAGATCTGGGCATGATTGCAGGTGGGGGTGGCTGTCCCCAGGCCCTTCTTAGATTCCCGTTTACTGCACCCTCTCAGGGCCAGCCTCCTGTGCAGACGTCCTTCTGCTATGCTGGGATCTGGACTCTCTGCTCCTGGTCACATCCCTGCAGAAATGCCTTCCCTACCCAGTTGTCCTGTGACACTGGATCTGGGCCACCCTGCCCTCCTGCGTAAAAGGCTCCCTTACCCTGCTGGGGCGTCACCCCCTGTTCAGAGTTGCCTCTTCACCCTCCTCAGGTTCCCACGCCCACTCCGGGCCGCTGCTGTTGTGATTCTCCTGCTCTTACTGGCCCCATCTTCCCGGTGACTATTGGCCACACTGTCCAGAAAGGGAGGAGTAGAAGGAGAGGAAGGGGAGGGGGAAATGGAGGAGCATCTTTCACTGAAGCATAAAATACATACCGTGGCCAAAGGATTCTCGGGTAGTTGGTGATAGATGGGCCTGGGCCGATGGGCCACCTCCCCCGTGGGAATTTCCATGAGGAGCAACCTGGTTTCATTTTTCCCAGGCAGAAGCCAATCAGCTTAAAGGTTGCTCTGTTCCCCAGGCAGGAGCCAATCAGCTTAAAGGTTGCTCTGTTCCCTGGGAAAAGAGCCAATAGCGTTAAAGGTCGCTCTGGCACACCCCCCACCAGAAATCCCTGCTTAAGCTCCTGCCTGCCTGGAGCTCAGACACAACAGCTCGTCCCTGCTGAGAGGAGGCAGCCACTGTGACAGCTCCAGAGACAGCTCCAGACTCACCATCTCCAGCCTGACAGTAGCTGCCCCAGCCAACAGCTCCAGAGACCACAGCCGGCACAACCAGGCTCTGTCCAGAGCTCGCACGTCCCCGTCTCCCTGACTCCTCTCTCCCACCAGAGCTTGCACACTCCCCTCTCCCTGACTCCTCTCTCCCTGTACTTCTTCTACCTCCGACCAGCCATGAAGGCTGGTGAATAAATCTCTTGGCTGCACAGTTGTCTCTGGTGTGGTTTTTGCCCTTCAGTTGGAGGAGCAGGATGGTTCCTGGGAGAGGTCCAGCTGGAGACATCGGTGTGCGGACATTGATGGACAGGTGACATTTAAAGCTGTAGACCGGGTGAGATCTCCCAGAAGTGAGTGTAGGAGGAGAAGAGGTCTAAGAGATGAGCCTTGGGCATCCGAAGGGTAGGAGAGGAGCAGGCAAAGTGGCCTCATGGTATCAGTCACCTCATCTGTAAAATGGGTACAAAACCTCTCTCATAGGACCACAAGGATTAACCAGTTGGTGTATGTTAGAGACTCTAATGAGTAGTGCCATGGTCTGAATGTCCCCTCCCAAACTCACTTTGAAATTTAACTGTCATCGTAACAATATTTAGAGGTGTGACCTTTCAGAGGGGATTGGTCCCTGAGGGTGGGATGGGTGCCATGATAGAAGGTGAGTCCTGCCTCCCTCTTTTCTCTCTCTCACGCTCTCACGTTCTGCCATAGGATCATACAGCAAGAAGGTTCTCAGCCAGGCTGACCCCTTGACATTGGACTTCCAGCCTCCACAAATGTAAGTGAATAACTTTCCGTTCATTATAAATGACCCAGCCTGGGGTGTTCTGTTACAGCAGCACAACATAGACTGAGACAAGTCATTAATATTGACCCTAACTTGTCATCTGCTCTTTCTGTGGTTCCCAGATGCCCCTGTCCCCCTCGTACGCTGTCTCTCCCAACACACACTTCTGTGACTTACAGAGGAACATATGTCGTCAGCATCTTGACACTGAGACGCCTGCGTCCCTGCACACAGTCCTCAGTCACGACTCTCCTGTGCCACGTGGATACCCCCATTCTGCCAGCATTTATTTACGCACCCCATGAATTTTAGGCATGCTACCCGTTGGTTAGCTTTCTAATCGTTGGCAGTTTCTGCTGTTACAAACAGGGCCGTGTGAACATTCTGTCTGCTCTTTGACGTGTGGGTACAGATTTCTTCCAGAGTGGGTGCCTGGGACAGGAACTGCTACTTCACAGAGAATGCACGGTGTCAGTTTATCTATACGATGCAGACTTGCTTTTCAAAGGCTTGTACCAATCCACGGTTCAGCAGGTGGTGCGTGGACTCCCTTGAAGATCAGGACCCAAGGGAGGGACTCCACGCCGACCCCGTCCAGCTCGGTCCTGTTCCTCCAGCCCTACGTGCAGTGCAGGTGATGTGACAGACTTCTGTAACACGTTACGGTTTTAATTAGTCTTTCTAGAATTCTACTGGGGTTAGATGTCTTTACCCCCGATTTTCGGTTATCCTGGTTTTCTCTTTTGTAAAGTGCTGGTGTTTTTTATTTTTTTTTGTCTATTAGATTATTTTATCTGTTGGAATCCTTTGTGTTCTTTTGGCTATGGATGGTAAGTGTGTTTTCCTGGTTCCTGGCTTGTCTATCTACTCTGTTTATGATGCACTTTGATGAAAGAACTTCTTCTTTTAGTGTAATTAAATTTATCGTTTTTTTCCCCTTTGTGGTCAATTCTTTTATGTCTTGTTAAAAAAGTCCTTGCCTTATCCTAAAGTCATAAAAAATTATTCTCTTTTGTCATCTGAAAAGCTTTTTAAGTCTCTAATCTGCCTGGGACTGCTGTCTCTGTACTGTGTGAGGTAAGGACCTAGTATTGCCCGCTTACCTCTGTATGTATAACCAAGAATCTCAACAGCAGTTATTTTGATTTATTATTTTATTTTTTGGTACCCAGGATTGAACCCAGGGTGCTTAACCACTGAGCCACATCCACAGCCCCCTTTTTATATTTTATTTAGGGACAGGGTCTCATTGAGTTGCTTAGAGCCTCATTTAATTGCTGAGGCTGGCTTTGAACTTGTGATCCTCCTGCCTTGGCCTCCTGAGCCTCTGGGATTACATGTGTGTGTTGCCACGCCTGGCTCAATGGCAGTTATTAATGAGTTCATTATTTGATCACTGACTGATGAAGCCAAGGTGTCCAAACTCTTAGGACTATATTATCTACTTTGGGCCTATATCTGAGCTCTCTATTCTTTCTATTGATCAGTTTGCCTAACCCCATCTCAATACTTGATTTTTGTCTTAATAATTAATAGGTTTAAAATAATCTTTGATATCCTTCAAGACAAGCCCCACTTTGTTCTTCCTTTGAAGTATCTTTGGGTTTTGCACATCTCCATATGACTGAGGATTAGCCTGTATGTTCCACAGAGAGAATCCTGTGGGGGTTTAATTGGAAAGGAATTGAACTGAATTTGTAGATCAATTGAGATAAAGTGTCACATCTATTTTGTTGTATCTTCAATCCATGATATTTATTTGGGTCTTCTTTTTTCCACAGAGGA
Organism: Tamias sibiricus; assembly: GCA_025594165.1. Lineage (NCBI taxonomy): Eukaryota > Metazoa > Chordata > Mammalia > Rodentia > Sciuridae > Tamias > Tamias sibiricus. The sequence continues at coordinate 20,316,586 of CM046658.1, read as the reverse complement.
CTTCCACAATTTTTGTTTGATTTAATCCTAGTACTTTATGTTTTTTGATGCTATTACAACATTGATTGTATTATACTGTATTTTTGTTTTTTTGATACCAGGGATTGAACCCAGGGGCACTTAACCCCTTTTGTATTGATCCTCTGTAATATGTTATCTATTTCATTAACTTCTACTCTTTTTTAAAAAGTTTTTTTTTTAAAATATTTACTTATTTGTTTTAGTTGTACACAATGCGTTTATTTTTACGTGGTGCTGAGGATCGAACCCGGGTCATGCACGTGCTAGGCGAGTGCTCTACTGCTGAGCCACAACCCCAGCCCCAACTTCTACACTTTATTATTTCCTTTATTCTACTTTTTTTGAAGTTACTTATGTAGATTATTATTCTTCATCCTTCATTTTTTGTGGTATGCATAACATTTTAAGACTATGAATTTTCTCCTTGGTGCTGCTATAGCTGCATCCCACCAGTTTTGATATAAAATGTTTTTATCACTCAATTCTAAATATTTCCTAATTTCTATTGTGATTTATTTATTTATTTATTTTTGATCCAGGAGTCAATTAGAAATGTGTTTTTAGTTAGGGAACATAAGTTTTTTCCAGTTATGTTTTGTTATTGATTTTCTTATTTGCATTAAGCTTAGAGAATGTGAGCTGTATGACCCCAAGTCTTTGAAATGTTCATGGAAATCATTTCATATGTGCTTGACAGTAGGTTGAATGCAATGTTCCGTATATGTCCATTAGGTCAAGCTTATTAATTAGGTCAGTCAAATATTCTACATTCTTAATGATTTTTTTTACACCTTTGTTATCTAGAAATTACTGAGAGAAATGTGTTGAAGTTTCTACTATGAGGGCAGATTTGTCAATTTTTCCTTAATAGTTCTGTCAATTTGAACTTGAATGTTTTTAGGTTATGTCATTATTTGCATACAACTTTAGAATCATAATTTCTTGGTGAGATGGACCTTCTATCATCTGTTGTGTTAAAGTCTCTTTTCTGATGTTAATAAAACTACGTTATCTTTCTCGTTTTGTTGGTATTTACCTAGAATATCTTCTTCTATTTTCTTTTTTACTTTTAACCCTTTTCTGAGTACTTATCTTTATTTCTAATGACTCTCATGAATGATACTTACCTTGTTTTAAAAAAATCCACATGATAATTGGGATTTTTAGGTAATCAATAATTTATTTATTTTTTTTTTTATTTTGTCTTTTCTGAAATGTCACCCCCCTCCTTTTCTAGCCACTTTTTTTTTTTTTTTTTTTTTTTTTTGGTACTGGGGATTGAACTCAGGGGCACTGGACCACTGGGTCACATCCCCAACCCTTTTTTGTAATTTATTAGAGACAGGATCTCACTGAGTTGCTAAGTGCCTCGCCATTGCTGAGGCTGGCTTTGAACTCGTGATCCTCCTGCCTCAGCCTCCCAAGTGCTGGGATTATAGGCGTGCGCAACCATGCCCAGCTTCTAGCCATTTTGGGGAGGTTATTTTTCTCTATTTATCCTAACCATCTGTTTGAAAGTGGTATACTTCATTGGTATTCCTTTAATCATTACTCCAGAAAAATGAATATACCCACTTATTATTTAATAAAGTTCTAAAATTAATTGCCATTATCATTTTCCTCCAAATCTGAGAATCATATAAAATTCTATCATCCCTCTTCCATTTTATTGTTGCAAGTATTTTATTTGAAAAAAAATTTTTTAGTTGTAGATGGACACAATACCCTTATTTTACTTATTTATTTATTTGCATGTGGTGCTGAGGATCAAACCCAGTGCCTCATGCATGCTAGGCGAGCGCCCTGCACTGAGCCCCAGCCCCAGCCCCTGCACAGTATTTTATTCTACCTTGCTTTTCTTCTTTAAATTTTTTTTTGTAGTTGTAGATGGACTTTATTTCATTTATTTTATTTTATTTTTTATGTGGTGCTGAGGATTGCCCAGTGCCTCATGCTGCAAGGCCGCTCTGCCCTGAGCCCCGCCCCAGCCCTACCTTGGCTTTTTAATCCCACTGGTATTCCTGGAGACTCAGCCTCATGTCACCAGCTTCCCTGGTTTCCAGTCCCCTCACTTCTCTGACCTCCATCTGCATTGCTTTTTCCCTGCTGCGGGCTCCTTTAGCGATTTCTTTTAAAAACGAGAATGTGCTTGTGGCAAACTTGCTCTGTTGTCACTGGTTTGAACGTGTCTTTGCTTGAGTCTCGTTTTCACAGCCGTCCTCTGGTTCTGCGGTGTGGCTTGTTTCCTTCCATCACTCCTCTGACCCTCAGCCTCTCTGGTTGCCCCTGAGAAGTCAGCGGAGGGTCCGGTCGTCATCGGCCTGGAGGCCACCTGTCTTTTCTCCTTGGCTGCTTTTCTCAACGTCTCTTATCTCTTTGGTGTTTATTTAGCAGTTTCACTTTGAGATGTCTTAGGTGTTAGAGTCGCCAGGAAAATAAAAAAAATACAAGATGTCCCAGTTAAATTTGAATTTCAGATAAATGACAAATATAGTCTTAGTACAAGTATGTCCCAAACATTGCATGGGGTATACTTATGCTAAAGAAAAATCTTTATTTTTTATGTAAATTCAAATTTAACTGGGGATCTTTTATGTCACTAAATTGGGTGGCCCTATGAAGCATTAATTTCTTTTTAATTTCTCCTGATTGGGGTTTTTTAGGCTTTTCAATTTGTGACTATTTACTTTTTTTTTTTTTTTAATTTCTTTTTAGTTGTAGGTGGACACAATACCTTTATTTTATTTATGTGGGGCTGAGGATTGAACCCAGGGCCTCACACTTGGCAGACGAGTGCTCTACTGCTGAGCCACAACCCCAGCCCCTGTGACTATTTACTTCTTTTTGTTTATGGATTATTTATGAAGTTGTGGATGATTCTCAGAGATGTTGGCTGATTTGACGTCCTATGGGTTCTCTGCCTCCGTCTGACACTACAACCAGGTATCTGTTATCACATTTCATACTCTTCTTCCTGTATCTTAATCTCTTCTTATTTATTTAATTTTATTTTTTTTGGTACTGGGGATTGAACTCAGGGGCACTCGACCACTGGGCCACATCCCCAGTCCTTTTTTTCATATTTTATTAGAGACAGGGTCTCACCGAGTTGCTAAGTGCCTCACCATTGCTGAGGCCGGCTTTGAACTCGCGATCCTCCTGCCTCAGCCTCCCATTACAGGCTGGCATTACAGGCGTGCGCCACCACACCCGGCTTAATCTGCTTTTAATTTCTCATCTCTAGTTTTCTGCATTTCATTCTATTTCAACGGTGCCTAATGTATTGTAAACCTCATTTACTGAGGTTTAACTTTTTTTTTTTTTTTGGCCGTGCCAGACTGGGGACTTGGAACTCGCTGGCCACAGCCCTGAGCTCTCCCCTGGTCTTACACCTACTGAGTTTTAAATTCTAGTTATGATGTTTTTCATTTCTAGAAGTTCTTTTCTTTAATCGGCACAGTCACTTTTATAGATGCTTGCTCTCTGCCGACATTTCTAATCCCCCTGTGTTGAAGTTATTCGCGTCTGTGCCCGGTGGGCCAGCCTGGGGGTCATCGTGGGTCTGAATCTACCGCCTGTTTGTTTCTGATTCCTGCTGGCAATGCCCAGCTCCCCTGCGTGCTTGGTAGTGGAGACCCTGAGCTCATCAATCAGAATCTGACCTTGGGGCCGTCTCTGAGACCACGCTGCAGCTGGATTCCTGCTCAGGGGACTTGCGGGGGCTTCTGCCAGGAGCCCGTGGTCATGACCAACTTGGGACCACTTTAGACTAAATTCTTGGCTTGGTATTTGGGGACCACCCAAGTTGCGTGGGTTCAGGCTGCAAACCTCTTATTAGGGTTGGCTTGGGCTACACATGTGGAGGGAGGGTCCTCCCCGGGGGGCTCTGGCTTTGTCTCCAGTCTCCCCTGTGTGTGGCTCCAGAGCCCAGGATCATCTCTGAGGTTCGCACCTCGCTTCGGGTTTGGGTCTGAATGTGCTTTCTGTGTTCCTGGTGCAATTAAAGCATTTTTTTTTTCATAGCTGGTGTATTTGGCTGCTTTGGGCTGGCAGGTCTAAGTTGGAGTGAGTGCAGCATCCTGGGGGAGCACAAGCCGCCCCTTTCCCCTGCTAGCAGTTCTCATGAAAACCCGTGCAGTAGACTTCTAGGTGTTTGTCTCTTCTTTTTTTCCCCTCCATATTTTTAGTGCATAAGAATCAGACACTATGGTGGGTTTGTTGCCGCCGGAAAGGGATTGCGGCCCGGAACGGCGGCGCTGCGGGAAGGAGTCCGGAGACAGGATGGAAATGAAAAAAAATTCTTTTATCTTTCTCTTTCTGTCTCTTGTAATTTCTAACACCACATACACACTCTCACAAGAAACCAAGGCACGTACTCTTACAAGAAACTACAATATATATACACAATAGCGTTAACCCCGTCCGTTCTTTCTCAGGTCTCATCTCACGCGCCCGAGCAGGAATGGCGCTGGCCCGATCTGCTAAGTCACGGCTCAAGTCTCTCGAGATCTTGGGCCAAGTCCCTCGAGATCCCAGGCCAAGTCCCGTGAGACTACGGAAGGCGGCAATGCCCAAACATGTCCATGGCCCATAGTCAACCGCAATCTAGCCATCTCCCCAAACAGGGCTCCTGCACGGGTTTGCTACTGCTCGAGCCTGCACACAGCAGAACCATGTGACTTGCCCAACCTCCTCCACATCTCCCTTCCCGTCTTCCTCTTCTTGCTCTTTTTTTTTTTTTTTTGTACCAGGGATTGAACTCAGGGACACTCAACCACTGGGCCACATCCCCAGCCTTTTTTTGTATTTTATTAGAGACAGGGTCTCACTGAGTTGCTATGTGCCTCACCATTGCTGAGGCTGGCTTTGAACTCGAGATCCTCCTGCCTCAACCTCCCAAGTGGTTTTTTTTTTTTTTTTGTGGTACCGGGGATTGAACTCAGGGGCACTCGTCCACTGGGTCACATTGCCAGCCCTCTTTTGTATTTTATTTAGAGACAGGGTCTCACTGAGTTGCTAAGTGCCTCGCCACTGCTGAGGCTGGCTTTGAACTTGCGATCCTCCTGCCTCAGCCTCCCAAAGTGCTGGGATTACAGGCGTGCGCCACTGTGCCCGGCCGTGTTTTTTTTTTTTTTTTTTTTTGTCACTGGGGATTGAACTCAGGGGCACTCGACCACTGGGCCACATCCCCAGCCCTTTTTTGTATTTTATTAGAGACAGGGTCTCACTGAGTTGCTAAGTGCCTCACCATTGCTGAGGCTGGCTTTGAACTCGAGATCCTCCTGCCTCAGCCTCCCAAGTGCTGGGATCGCGGGCATGCACCACCGCGCCGGGGCTCTTCTTGCTCTTTTGAGCTACGACCATCACAGTACTGCACGGCGCTTTGGCTGGCACTTTCGTTTATTTATTCTTTCATTCATCAATCATCAGCTTTTATGGAGCCTCAGGTTTTGTCACGTGCTGGGATTCAGGAAGGACGAGGTGGACTCACCCCCGCCTGTCCTCCGGAGGCTCGCCGTCTGGTGGCTTTCAGCTGCGGCTCGAGTGAGCAGCCTGTGCATGGTATGAGTTCAGTGTTCGTGACGACCCTGTGGCGCGCGCACCGGGGCTTCTCTGTTAGGAAAGAGGCGCCCGGCAATGGTGTAAGTGCCCCGAGGAGGCTCCTTGTAGGAGTGGGGCAGATTCTCGAACCTGGGTCTGGCTGCTAAAGGCTTTGTCCCTCACCATTGTGCAGTTGGTTATGCAATAAGAGGGCACTTTGGGCATGCCAGGAAGGGCAGTCACTTTCTTTCTTTCGTGAGTCTTCTCTGGGTGACATGGAAGGCCAACACGTGACCAGTTTCGAGTCCTTAGGTACTTGACTGAGGAAGACAAGCCCCTTTTCTCAGTAGGTGTTTGTGGGACACTACAACACTGTCCCATGGAAGATAAGCAGGAAGAATGAAGTAGGAGCTTCCGGAGCAGTACCGTGGGGTTGTGGTGCTGCTGTTGTTGCTGCAGAACACTAGTAGCAGAAGCCACCTCTGTCTGTGAATGTGAGGCTAGCAGGTTTCCTAGAAGGAAAATCAGGGACCTTTCAGGTAAGACCTTTCTCCTCATTGGGCCTCAGTTTCCTTTTTTTGTTTTTGTTTAGTGGGGACATTTGACACCATGATCTCCAGGGACATTTCTACCTCTAATACTATATGTTCCTGTGATGCTCTGAGACAGAGAGTGGGACCATCTTATGTGCTGTCCAGAGAGGAGCAGTGCTAGGAAGTTACGGCGTAGGAGACGTGGCTTCTCCTGTCCCCAGCTCATGTCCTGGTTTTGGAGTCTGAAGCAGTAGTGCAGCCTCTAATCCCAGCTAGTTGGGAGGCTGAGGCAGGAGGATTGTGAGTTCAGGATGGCCTGGGCAACTTTTTTTCCCCGCTGGGGATTGAACGCAGGGGTGCTCAACCACTGAGCCACATCCCCAGCCCTTTTTTATAATTTTATTTACCGACAGGGTCTTGCTGAGTTGCTCAGGGCCTCGCTAGGTTGTGGAGGCTGGCTTTGAACTCGCGATCCTAAAGTGTCCTACACACTTGTGTGGAAAGGTCCAGATTTAAACATCAGCTTCACACGTTATACACAATACAAAGGCATTCTACAGTATGTGACACGTACACACGGAAAGTATGTCTATGGGTTATAAATGTTCACCGTGGAGATTTTGTAAATGTTAGAAAAATGTACTGGTGATGATGACAACCTCTCCCTACCCCTGTCCCCATCATCCATCTCAGGGCCCAGGGAAAGCCGTTGCTGGTGTTTCGGTGGATTTCATTCCAGTCTTTTTTCCTGGTGTGTGGCAAGGCTGGCACCTGCTGTGTATGTAGTTAGCCTCTCTGTGCCGACTACTCAGGGGTCTTTGGGAGGCTTTCCCTACTATTTATTATTTATTTATTGCCGTACTGGGGATTGGGCCCAGGGGCACTTTACCACTGAGCTGGCCCTGTTTATTTTGTATTTTGAGATGGGGTCTTGTTGAGTGGCTGAGGCTGGCCTCGAACATGCGATCCTCCTCCCTCAGCCTCCTGAGTGGCTGGGATTACAGGCATGCGCCACTGCACCTGGCCTCATATTTTAAAATATCTTTAGAGAACATGAATCACGGCCCTGCGGTGTTTCAGAATGACTGGGCTCCGAGCTGTGAAGAGCGGAGCTGCGCAGGGACCTTTTCCTGTGGAGAGGCTTGTGGGGCTCTTGGGGTTGGACCTCTGGTCTCCTCTGTGCTGACCTAGTAGCTCTGGGGGAAGGTTCTCCCGAGACAGAAACTCGGGCGGCTCAGAGAGGTGAAGTGGCTTTTTAGAGGCAGAGGGTCAGCGAATGATGCTGAAGATGCCATTTTACACCGTGGCGGCAGGTACACCAGGAAGAAGGAAATAGGAACATCTGCGGCAGTACCCTGTGGTTGAGCTGCGGCTGTGATGCAGCCAGCACCCCCTGAGAGGGAGGCTTGGAACCTCCCTCAGTTCAGAGCTTTGGCTTCCAGGACCTGGGACTCCTGGGGCCCATCCGCCTGCCTGGCTGGCTCCAGGGTCCGGGGAACCCTGCTGCGCACACGAGCCGCGAAGTTAACTGGCTCCGGATCGCGGCTTCACAGCTCTGTTCTCAGGGTGGCAGCCGAGCCCTGTCTGGTGGCCAGAGCCAGGGAGAGAGCCCCCCCCCCCCAGCTCCCCGTCTTCACTCGGTGATTCATTAGCAGGGCCAAGAGGATGATTAGCGGCTAATCATGCAGAGGGGAGGGCGGGGCCCTGAGCTGTCGCAGCTCTTGGAGAGCCTGGGACTGGGAACTGGGTGGGTCCCGTCCTCCCCAAGACCCCTGCCACTATTGTTCTTGCTCCAGAGACCCCCCTGTGTGGCCAAGGCTCCTGTCTGTGCCATCTGTCACCCTCAGCAGCCGGGCCAAGGACGCTCGGTGGGGGGTCTGGGCTCCGTGCCACCCTCAGCCTCGAGACTTCCTGGTGGTAATTGGAACCATTTCTCAGGCTCTGCCGCTCACAGGGCCGCGGCGGGGCTTGGTGGCTCCTGGCCGCTGTGGCTTTTAGCTACCCTCCATCGAGTCTCGGGGCCGGAGTCCCAGCCTGGGGTCCTGATCATCCCCAGGGCCACAAGGGTGGCTTCTAGCCTGAATCCACAAGGTGCTGAATTGTGACATTTTTTTTTTTTTTTTTTTGGTACTGGGGATTGAACTCAGGGGCACTCGTCCACTGGGCCACATCCCCAGCCCTTTTTGTATTTTATTAGAGACAGGGTCTCACTGAGTTGCTAAGTGCCTCGCCATTGCTGAGGCTGGCTTTGAACTCACGATCCTCCTGCCTCAGCCTCCAAAAGTGCTGGGATTACAGGCGTGCGCCACCGCGCCCGGCTTTGCAGGTTGCTTTTTGTATCAGCAGTGTGCTCCTTTTCATTGCTGAGTTGTATTCCATTGTATGGATATACCACAGTTTGTTTAACCATTCATCTGCTGAAGGACGTCTGGAGAGCTTCCAGACTTTGGCTGTTATGCATAAAATTGCTACTGTCTTTCTTTCCAGCATTTTCATTCCCATGGGACAGATGCCCAGGAGTGCCATTAGGTCTTCAAGGAACGCGCAGACTTTTCCACAGCAATGATGCCGTATCCCGCCAGCAACGGCTGAGAAACCCTGTTCCTCCTTCCTCACCAGCGCATCTTGTCGCTATTTTAGCTTTGAGCCATTCTGCGGGGTTTGTGGTTGACATTTGGCTGGGTGTTAAGTTGTCCAGGAAACTTTCCATGTGTGCTCGTTGTCCCCTTTGGTGACAGCGCAGGCAGTGCTGGTCCACGCCAGGCCCAGTCACCCCGCTGGCCGGTGCTCTGCCCAAGCCCTTTCCACAGTGAGGGCCAGACTTGGGTCACTTGATGCCTGGTGGGGCGCCCTCTGCCCACCAGCACGGCTGCTGCCGGGGTGACAGCCACACGTGACAGTGGTTGTGTCCATCAGGCACACCTGGCTGGTGTGCTGGCTCAGGGCCCCGGGGCTGGGACCCAGCCTCCGCGGAGGAGCAGCTGCTGTTCTGTGACTGTTGGAAATGCCGCGAGCGAGGCTCTGCCGCTGGTCCTGGAGGCAGAGGCGGGATCTGACCTGCGGAGGGTGGCCTTGGCCGGGCCGTTCATTGAGCCACTGCAAGGGTCAAAATAGAGCGTGGAGGTACTGGACGAGTGATCTGAGGAGCTGTGAGGACGAAGGGGAGGACGGAGGGAAGGGCGGAGGGGGAGGAGGGAGGGGAGGGAGGGAGGGGAGCGTGGAGGTGAGGACGGAGGGGAGGATGGAGGGGAGGATGGAGGGGAGGAGGGAGGGGAGGAGGGGAGGGGAGGATGGAGGGGAGGAGGGGAGGACAGAGGGGAGGAGGGAGGGGGAGGGGGAGGGCGGAGGGGAGGGCGAGGGGAGGAGGGAGGGAGGGGGAGGGGAGGGGGTGGAGGGGAGGGTGGAGGGGAGGACGGATGGGAGGAGGGAGGGGAGGAACGGAGGGGAGGGCGGAGGGGAGGACGAAGGGGAGGGCGGAGGGGAGGACGGAGGGGAGGAGGGGGGAGGGGAGGACGCAGGGAGGACGGAGGGGAGGGCGGAGGGGAGGGCGGAGGGGAGGAGGAGAGGGGAGGGGGAGGGGAGGAGGGAGGGGGAGGAGGAGGGGGAGGGCGGAGGGGAGGGTAGAGAGGGGAGGACGGAGGGGAGGGAGTGGAGGGGAGGAGAGGGGGAGGAGGGAGGGGAGGAGAGGGGGAGAGGGCGGAGGGGAAGGGGAGGGGAGGGCGGAGGAGGGGGGGGAGGGGAGGACCCGAGGGGAGGGCTGGAGGGGAGAGGGCGGAGGGATGGGGGAGGGGAGGGTCAGGAAGGAGGGCGGAGGGGAGGATGGAGGAGAGAGGAGGGCGAGGGAGGATGAAGGGGAGGAGGGAGGGGAGGACGGGAAGGGGAGGGGAGGGGAGGAGGGAGGGGAGGACGGAGCGAGGGGGCGGAGGGGAGGAGGGAGGGGAGGGGGCGGAGGGGAGGAGGGAGGGGGAGGAGTGAGAGGGGGGAGGAGGAGGGAACTAGGGAGGGAGAGAGAGGGGGGGGAGGGCGGAGGGGAGGACGAGGGGAGGCGCGAGGGGAGGGCGGAGGGAGAGGACGGGAGGGAGGCGAGGGGAAGGAGAGAGGGGAGGGCGGAGGGGAGGACGGAGGGGAGGGGACGGAGGGGAGGGCGGAGAGAGGAGAGGACGGAGGGGAGGACGGAGGGAGGGGGAGGAGCGAGGTGGAGGACGGAGGCAGACTCGGAACCCCAGAGGCCTCCCCAGGCACTGCTGCATTGCAGGGTGGGAGACGGAGCCCGTGACCGTGACACCAAGAGTCGGGCTCTGGAAGCAGACAGGCGGTGCCATTCCTGGCCCTGCCCAGCTGTGCAGTTTTGAGAAAGTTACTTCACTTCTCTGAGGCTTGTTGTTCTGGAGAGGAGATGAGGATGCGACGCCCACAGTGGGAGACCTGCTCTTGAACTTGGATGAGAGAATGTGTGTAAAGCCATCAGCGTGAGCCTATTGGAGTAGTCCGTGGATAAAGCTCGGTCCGCACGCTCACCCTCTACACCCTGGTGTGCATCGAGGGGCCGTGGGTACTGGGAACAGGGCACTAAGGAGCCAGAGACCCGAGCTGTGTGGAGTCCACTCTGGTTGCTTACTGTGTGACCTTGGGCAAATCACTTACCCTCTCTGGGGGGCCTCAGCTTCTTGGGCTGTAAAGAGAGAGGGGCGGGACCTCCTGGTCTCCAAGCCGAGCTTCGGGTTGCTCCACGCGGCCCCGAGCCACACTCGCAGCAGGACTGTTTGCACGGGGGGTGGGGGTGGGGGGCCAAAAGGGTCAAGGACCGTGAGTGGTGGAAAAACAACAGTGGAGTTGGGGTCCCCCGGGCAGGAGGGGACTGTCTGGAATTCTGGGAAGCCAGAGAGAGGTCGCTGTGGGGGTTTCAAGATGCTGCTGAAAAGAAGGGGGGCAGGAAGGAGGGCGGGGGAGGGGGAGGGGGGAGGGGGTAGGGCCCGCCCGGGGCCCAGCGGAGCCCCCAGCCTCATTTGCTGGGAAGCCCCTGGAGTAGCTCAAGCGGGTCTGGGCCTGGCTGGACGTTGTCACCGCCTGGTGGGGTCATAGCAGCTTTTATCCCTGCGCCGTCCAGAGGCCCTGCGGGCAGGTCCTGGACCTAGACCTGGGGACTCTGTGAAGGCAGCGTCCCTACTGATGAGGGGCTCCTCCCTGGGCAGCACCAGCCGTGACATCACCAAGAGCAGGTCATGTTTGCCAAGGAAGCGTCACGTGTTGGCAGTCGTCCTAGCAAACATGCATGCGAGTGCACACACACGCACGCAACACGCACGCACACGCACATACACATGAACGCTCCTTCCCGTTGCCCCAGGGGGTGGGTGTGTTGACACGTCCACTTCACAGATGAGGAGGTCAGGCCCTTGGTAGGGTGACTCACAGCTGGCCCCGGAGCCTATTGTGTCAGGACCGGACCTCAGTGCGGGGACACAGGGCCCTGGGGACTCGAGGGGAACCTCGGGGGGGGACCTCAGTGTGGGGACACAGGGTCCTGGGGACATGGGGGGGACCTCAGTGTGGGGACACAGGGTCCTGAAGACACAGGGGGACCTCAGTGAGGGGACACAGGGCCCTGGGGACTCAGGGGGGACCTCAGTGAGGGGACACAGGGCGTGGGGACTCAGGGGGGACCTCAGTGCAGGGACACAGGGCCCTGGGGACTCAGGGGGAACCTCAGTGAAGGGGACACAGGGCCCTGGGGACACAGGGGGGGACCTCAGTGTGGGGGACATAGTTTCCCTGGGGAATCGGGGGGGGGACTCAGTGCGGGACACAGGGCCCTGGGGACTCAGGGGGGACCTCAGTGCAGGGACACAGGGCCCTGGAGACTCAGGGGGGACCTCAGTGAGGGGACACAGGGCCCTGGGGACTCAGGGGGGACCTCAGTGAGGGGACACAGGGCCCTGGGGACTCAGGGGGGACCTCAGTGTGGGAACACAGGGCCCTGGGGACTCAGGGGGGACCACAGTGAGGGGACACAGGGCCCTGGGGACTCAGGGGGGACCTCAGTGAGGGGACAAAGGGCCCTGGGGGACTCAGGGGCACCTCAGTAACAGGGCCCTGGGGACTCAGGGGGGACCTCAGTGAGGGGACACAGGGCCCTGGGGGACTCAGGGGGGGGACCTCAGTGAGGGGACACAGGGCTCTAAGGACTCAGGGGGGACCTCATTTAAGGGACACAGGACCCTGGGGACTCAGGGGAACCTCAGTGCGGGGACACAGGGCCCTGGTGACTCAGGGGGGACCTCAGTGGGGACACTCAGTGCCCTGGGAACACAGGGCCCAGTGGGGACACAGGGCATGGGGGTACCTCAGTGAGGGGACACAGGGCCCTGGGGATGGGGGGGGACCTCAGGGGGGACCAATGGGCCCTCCTCAGTGAGGGGATACAGGGCCCTGGGGGGACACAGGGGGGGGACCTCAGTGAGGAGACACAAGGGCCCTGGGGACTGAGGGGGGGACCTCAGGGGATGGGCCCTGGGGACAGGGGGGGACCTCAGTGAGGGCACAAGGGCCCTGGGGACTCAGGGGGGGCTACCTCAGTGAGGGGACACAGGGCCCTGGGAACTCAGGGTGGGGGACCTCAGTGTGGGGACACAGGGCCCTGGGGACTCAGGGTGGGGGGGCCCTGGGGACCTCAGGGGTGGCCTCAAGGGGGGACACAGGTTTCCTCGGAACTCAGAGGGACCTCAGTGCGGGGACACAGGGCCCTGTGGACTCAGGGGGACTTCAGTGAGGGGACACAAGGCCCTGGGGACTCAGGGTGGACCTTTAGTGAGGGGACAAGGGCCCCGGGGAATCAGGGTAGATGTCAGTGCGGGGACACTGGGCCCTGGGGACTCAGGGGAGACCTCAGTGCGGGGACACAGGGCCCTGGGGACTCAGGGGGGACCTCAGTGCGGGGGGACACAGGGCCCTGGGGACTCAGGGCAGACCTTAGTGTGTGGACACAGGTCCCTGGGGACTCAGGGGGGACCTCAGTGCGGGGACACAGGGCCCTGGGGCCTCAGTGGGGGGACCTCATTGTGGGGACACAAGCTCTGGGGACTCAGGGGAGACCTTAGTGCGTGGACACAGGGCCCTGGGGACTCTGCCACATGAGCGCACAGTGTGTCCTCAGCATGGAGGAGGAGGCAGCGTGGCCAGCCCCGCTGTCCTTGGACAGGAGGACACACAACCTCTGGTGACCGGGGCAGTGTTCTTGCTGGCTCCTTCCATGTCTCTGGGGCTGACTTTGGTGACCTGAGGCTTGTGACAACCAGGGTCATGCTGCCTTCTCACCCAGGACCAAGCCCCTTTGGGCTGCAGTCACTTCCCCCACCCCCTCTCCAAGGGGACCCCGCCTTCCCCAGGGCTCGCGGGGTCCAGCTCCGTGATAGGGGTGTCGCTCAGTGTCACTGAGACCCCACCTGGGTCGGGGGGGCCCTGTGGCAGGCAGATCTCAGGGGCCTCCTGAGGTGGTTTCCAGGAGCCCGGCTGGCACCGCCCGAGGACAGGGACCAGGGGAGGGGATACTGGGTGGCCCTGGCCAAGCTCTGCTCACATGGTGCCCATCAGGGCCACGTGGTGACGCCCTCCCTGATGCTCGGCCCTAAGGCACCAGTGATGACAGGGAAGGTGAGAAAGTGCGTGTGGCTGTGGCACATGGGGACTTTTGCAGAGTAGATCAGACCTTAATCTTCACTTTTCAGTAAAGAAAAAGCCAACATAAAAATCTTCCAAAATTTGGGCTGGGGCTGTAGAGCGCTCGCCTAGCACGTGTGCGCGGCCCTGGGTTCAGTCCTCAGCACCACGTACAAATAAATAAGTGAGATAAAGATATTGTGTCCAATGACAACTAAAAACTAAATATTTACAAAGTTTTTTTTCTAAAATTTGTGGTTGCCAAAGTTGTTCACCATTCTCTGAAAGCTGTTGTTTTTTACAGTTTACAGACACCCAGTTTCCATAGTCACAAATTTACTATATTTGTTTTACATTGCCACAAATATTTATTTATTTTTTATATTTTTAAAGTATTATTACACTTAAAAAAAAAAAAAAAAGGACTGTGTGATCTCAGGAGAGTTACTCAACCTCTCTGGTCCTCCTTCCCCACTCCTTGAAAAGGAGATAATGGCCGCGGCCCCTGCACGTCTGCAGTGCCCACAGCGCATCAGATGCTGTGTAGTGAAACGCCTGCTTCGTTGCTGTTTAAAGGTCTTCGGGGCACGTTAGATGCCCACTTATTACTATTTTCAGCCTCAGTCGAGGCGAGAGCCTCACTCTGGGACCTCAGCCTCCGTCTCTTCTTTCATCTGCCAAACATTTATGGAGTGTTGCTGCTCCGTGGTCATTCTGGGGAAATGGAGCTGTGACAAGGTGGCTGAGTCGGGTGCAGTGGTGACAGGCTCGGGGCTGGGCAGGGCACTTGGCGTGAAGCCTGTGCTTTGAGGGGGAGGGGTGGTGAAGGGCTTCTGGATTAAGCCAGGACCTCCAGGATCGAGGTCAGATCAGCAGCAGGACTGGAGTGGGAGGCAAGGCACGGTAGGGACTGCATGGTGGGAGGAAGGGAGCATTCCCTGAGCTGGCCTTCGGAGGGCGGGGAGTGGAGAGACCCCCACAGGACTGGTTTGCTCCTGCCTGTGCAAGCCAGCCCTGCTCCCTGTGGTGCTGGAGCCGGCCGGGTCTTTCCCTATTTTCCCTGTTCAGCGCTCCTGTCCCGGCTGCCCTGGCGTCCCGGCCTGCCCACCCGTTATTTAATTTGAAACCGCTCATCTCATTAGCATCTGTCGGGAAGGCTCTGGTGTGGCTTTGCCTGGAAGGACTCGGCCGCGCCGGGTGACATCGTGGTTTCCGCTGCGGGGTTCCCACGTTGGTTTTGGCTTGAGAATATTCCGTGGCGGAATCGGGACCAGGAATTCGGGAGCCTCTGCCGTTGTGTCCTCTGGGTGGCCAGCCCTGGGGACGCGGGAGCCCGGGGTGCCCGCCTGGCTCAGGGAGCCGTGACCGGGCGGGGGACCCCGCGTGACCTAGCTCCGACTGTGCGCGAGGAGGGCGGACACAGGCCTCTCTCCTCGGGGCTCGGCGCGGGCCCTCCCGCCGTGACGGCCCTACTCCATCTTCTCTGAGCCTTCATTCCCAGAGTCACCTACGGGTGGACGCCACGGCATCGCTGAAGAGAGAGGACCCCAGAGGTGACACCCAGGAGACGCTCTTGCCTCTGGGACCTCCCGGGGACCTCTGTGTCTCCTGGGTAACCACTGTCCCTCCAGGCCTCAGTTTTCCGGTCTGTGAAATGGAAGGTGATGATGGCGGTGACCGTCCTGCCGGGGCTCAGTGTGCTGGCCCTGCCAGGCGGCGGTGAGCCAGTTACCTGTCGACTACGGCGACCCCGACGGCGTCCTCACTCCCATCCAGAGACTCAGCCACCGAGGCTTAGAGACGGTGTGACCCATCCAGAGTCACGGGGTGCAGAGCCCGGCCTGACCTACGGGGTCTGTGGTGGGGCGTTGTGAGGATGGAGTACTTTTTTTATGGGGGGGGGGAAGCAGTACCAGGGATCGAACTCAGGGGCACTGGACCACTGAGCCACATCCCCGGCCCTGTTTTGTATTTTATTTAGAGACAGGGTCTCACTGAGTTGCTTAGGGCCTCGCTAAATTGCTGAGGCTGGCTTTGAATTCTCTATCCTCCTGTCTCAGCCTCCCGAGCTGCTGGGATTATAGGTGTGCGCCACTGTGCCTGGCACGGATAGAGTGCGTTGGCGGCTGGATAGTGAAAGATCAAGGGAAGGGATTGAGAAGACTGGAAAATGCAGTTCCGAGTCAAGAGTCTCTGGCGTGACTGTACTCGGGTCCCACAGTACAGTGTGGTGTGGGCAGATACTGAGTATGAAGGAGTGACCAGAAGAAGGAAGCAGAGCGCTCTGGAAGGCTGTACCCGGTGGTTGTTTTGCAGCAAGCTGTCGGCTGTGCCAGCATTGGACACCGTCTGGAATGTCATGGCAGGAGTATTCTTCGCTGGCTAATGAAAGGGTTGGATTTATTCCATTTCGGTGTCAGACTAATGGCTCTGGGTAAAAATGTTTTCTGGGAATCAGATCTTTGGATTTGTTCTTCTTTTTAGGATATCTGGAAGGGGGAGGTGGATTGCTTTCCAATGTTATCTTCCAAAGCTGTGGAGACCCTGCCCTCAGGCCAGGAAGGCGAGCGGAAGTGACTGGGGACACCAGAGAAGGGTTCTATTGAATAAAGAGGACCACTGAGACCGCTGAGTCGTCTTCTGACCACAGTTCTCCTCGAGGACTCCGCGGCTCCTCTCAAGACGGCCCAGCACGGGAGCCTCTCTGGGCACTGCTCCTGGGGCGGGCTGGAAGCTGGTGGCCCCTCTGGCTCCCAGCTCCTTCCTGCAGGGGGAGGGTCAGCTGGTGGGAACCTGCTGCCAGGAGGAAGGGTCACCCCGCGGGGGACCAGGAGCCAGCCTCCCGGTGGAGGGTCCTGGGGACAGGGACCTGGGCCTTGTGGTCTTGCTGGGTCTGAAGAGGGGAGCATGACCCTGGGGACCGATGAGCTGACCAGACCTGGCCGGGCTGGTTGGGGAGGTCTGTTCCGAGCTCCGCTCACTGCACCGCGCAGTCGAGTTCCTGGCTCTGAGTCTCTGGCACCAGCCCCGTGGCCACCAGAGAGCGAGAAGCTTGGGGACCAGGGCTGCAGGGACCCGGGTGCCCCTGGGGTCCTTGACAAGGGCTCTCTCTCTCTCTCTTTTTTAATGGGGGTGAGACTTTCTGGGCCAGGAGGGTGGCCTCGTCCTGTCCCGAGCCCCTTCCTCTTTCAGCCTCCCTGTCCCCCCCCCCACCCCCCCCCCCCGTCCTGCCTCTGTCCCTGCCCCTGGGACAGGGCTCGGACTGACTCTCCCTGAACCGGTGTGTGGGAGCAGCTCCGTGTCAGCCAGGGACCACGGGGGGGCCCCGGGCGGCCACCAGGCACCGGGCGCCTTGACCTCAGGCCGTCCCCAGCTCCCCCTGCAGCATCTCTGGCCTGGGGGGCTGGGCGGGGGCTCGGTCCCTCCCGAGCAGCGAGGAGCTCCCTTCTGTCCCGTGCCCCGCTCCAGAGATCCGGGGGGGCTTCCGGCTGGGCGTGAGACCCCAGGTCCCCACAGACCCCCCGCCACTCTGGACAAGAGGGACCCAAACCTGCCCGTGCCGCAGATTCACCCGGGGCCCCCTCAGGGCGGCCCTCCCCAGACTGAAGAGCGGCTTCCCTGGGTGGGACCCCGGGTCTGCAGCAGGGAACACGGAGGTGCAGACACCGGGGGACCCCTGTTCTGGGCCTTTTGACCCACCTGTCGGATTTGGCCTGGGTTTGCTGAATTTCCCACCCTCATCCGCACCCCGGGGTGGTCTCGGTGGGCCGGCGGCTGGGCTGCGATCAGGGACCTGAGCGGTCCCCCCCCCGCACCCCAGTGGGGTCCCCTACTGCACCCCGCACCTCCCCCTGTCCTCAGGGAGGCAGGATTTGGTGGTGACATGTCCTCTGTCCCCGCGGGGAGAGGCCAGGACTTGGGTAAATGCTACTGGGAGAGCGATGTCTCTCGGATTGGGGACACACAGGACAATTCCTCGGCATTCAAATGACTCTAACGAGCCGAGCTCCTCTTCAAAGGGGTTTAATTTAATTTAACTTAATTTAATAGCTCTCTTTCCACTCGCCTTGTCTCCAGCTGTTCCTGCAGCGGGGCCAGGCCCGCTGAGGCGCTGTGCCGTGTGGGGAGTGCGGGAAGCCGAGCCGAAGCCGGAGCCGCAGCCGCCTGGCCGGGCGGGTCATCTGCTGCCTCAGGACCCACAGCCCCATCCCACCCCCAGCAGGAGAGTGCCGGCACCCTGACAGCCAGCAGGGTCTGGGGCCGAGGCGGGGATGTGGAGCCACGCTGCCTGCCCTTGCATCCCAGCTCCTTTCCTTGCAGCTGCGTGCTCCCGAGGACGGGGCACCGCCTCTCCGCGGCTCAGTCTCCCCATCTGTGAAACGGGCGGGTGACGGGAGCCACCCACCAGGCAGCAAAGAGCACAACACGGCCGAGATGCGCGCAGTGGGTCCAGCACGACACGGGCCGAGATGCGCGCAGTGCGACACGGGCCCGAGATGCAGCGGGGCCGAGATGCAGCAGTGCCCAGCACAGAGGAGCGCCACCGCTGCTCTGCCACCTCGGGGGATCGGAGGAAGGCAGTGGCTTTCCAGGGTCAGGGCTGACCTGACGTTGCCCGGAGCTGTTGGACTCGGAAGCCAGCTCCGAGGACATACCTGAGGGAGGGCCCATCTCTGCTGCAGTGACAGGATCCGAGAGACCTCAGTTCATAGCCTGGCTCTGTCACTTTTAGCCGTGTGACCTTGAACAAATCGCTTTGCCTCTCTGAGCGTCAGCGTCTTCCTTTATAAAAGCAGTAGTGACCTGCGTAGCCATCTCCCCAAACAGGGCTCCTACAGTGACCACACTAATCCAGGGAGACCGAGGAGCGGCGTGTGGTTGTGGGCAGGGTGGGGCAGTGGTCAATCTGCTCACGGACCCTCCTGCAGATGCCACACCACCAGGGCTCCCAGAGGCCAGAGGACGGTGACCCACGGGAAGACGTGAGGCTGCACGCCTCCAGGAGTCAGCGTGGGCCCGGCCCTGGAGCCCGCCGGGGAGACTGAGCAGGCGATCCGCTTCCTTTATTTTTCCATTTGAAGATTTCTCTAAGCATAAGCTCAAACCTAGGAGACAAGACGTCCCAGTGGCCACAGTCCCCGGCCAGCCCCTGCCACGTGTGTGGTGGCGTTGTCTTAGATTTAGTGGATCTCGGTCTGTTTTCCGTCTCCTGGACCTGGCTCTGTGCGCAGCTGTTATTTCACTTATTTATCCCCCCCAAAAGAAAAGCTGTCGAGGAGGGATTCTCCCCCAAGTTTGGAGCTCACAGCTGAGAAATGATCAGCCCAAGGTGACAGAGCCCTGGGAAGACGGGGACGGCGCCAGGTCGTCTGGCAGGCCCCTGTGTCCCTCGGGCAGGACTGGAGGGGTGCTGGGCTGGAGGGACCCGGGCTTCCCGCCGCTCCCCCTGGCGGAGCTGTGGACGCACTCCGCTGCTTTCCAGCCCACGGTGGCGCTGGCTCCTCCCTGCTGCGGGGGCTGTGGGGGCAGGACGCACACCACAGCTCTGGTCACTGAGGGCACAGGAAGCAGGCGCCAGGCCGAGCCCTGACAGGTGACATCTCGCTTGGGACAGAAGCGGCATGAGGGGCCGGTGGGCCAGGGCTTGTCCCCCAGGAGGACACCGATCAGATCAGGCTCACTTCCTTCCTGTCCTGTGACCTCAGGAAGTCATTTGAACTATATCCGCCCAGTGTGTCCATCTAGGGCGCAGATGATCACGGTGACGTCCCAGAGACCAGGCCACACGTGGGACGTGCTTGGCACCTGCCTGACAGGTGCATTGCCCCGATTACAGGTGAGGTCAGACCCCAGAGAGGAAAGAGGACTCGTCTAAGGTCACGCCGCCAGGCGCTGGCGAGGCCAGTTTACAAGGCCAGGCCACTTGACACCCACACCTATCCCCTCTACTCTCTCCTGCGGCCTCCTCAGTGGCCAGTCCTGGAGGCAGGCCTTCTAAGACAGTGTTCCCGGAGATCCCAACTAGAGAACGGGAGGCGTGGGTAGGCTGTGGGATCTGGGGTCAGCCTGACACCCCCTGGCTGTGTGACTTTGGGCAAGTGACTTGACCTCTCTGGGCTTCTGTTTTCTTATGGGTAAAATGAGGATGGTGCTGATGACCATGAAGATTAAATGAATTAAGATCTGTAAAATGCTGGCGTCCAGCCTCCTTGTGTGTCAGGAGCTCAGAATTGGAGCCCCCAGAAGTAAATCATTGTCAAGGTCACCGTCATCACCCCAGGCAGCCGCTCACTGCCCCGCCCCCAATCTGCGCCTTTGGATCTAGAGCTTGGCCCAACCCTGCAGGGCCCTCAGGCGCACGGGGACTCTGGGGGCATGGCTGTTGCCTTCCATTTCCTGGGCAGGGGTCCGGGCCGTTGCCGGCGTCAGGCTGGGGTTTCCTCAGTGGGGAGGCTGGCTCTTGCACCCGCACTCCTGGCAGGAAGGCGCGTGACTCTGATGGCCGTGGGGGGGGACACTGCATTAAAGGACTCCCTCTCAAGGTGTCCATCTTCGGATGCCTCCGCCTCCCCAGGTCTGACCACAGGCCTTGGGCGGCTGGGCTGCAGCCTGGGGATCGCCCAGCACCTCTGTCTGCAGGGAGGCGGAGCTGCGGGTTCTGCGCAGGGACGGAGCCAGGGGCTGGAGCGCGGGGGCCCAGGAGAAGCCGTTGGAGGCTCTTTGCCTGGTGTCTTTGAGGCGGGGTCACGAGAACAGGCCCGCGGCCCCTGTTGAACCAGACAAAGAAAACCCAGATGATTCTGGCTCACAAGCGGAAGGAGGTAAAAGCCCCCGGAAGCCTGCCATCTGGGGGTGACGCCGGCTGCGGTCTTCTCCTCCCTGTCTGTTCTCTGTGAGCAGATGCGCAGAGGGCCTCAGGACGTCACAAAACAGAGCCATCCCCGTGCAGTCCCAGCTGCTCGGGAGGCTGAGGCAGGACGATTCCCTCCAGCCCAGGAGTTCAAGGCCAGCCTGGGCCACACAGTGCGATCCTGCCTCCTTTATACTCAGTGATGAGCGCTTGCCGGGCACAGCCCTGGGTTGGATTCCCAACCTACAAAAGAAAAAATTAGTGCCCAGTATACAGCAAGTGCTTAATCACCGTCAACTCTCACTAAGACTATTTCCTTTTTTTATTGGGGGGGGTGGTGGTGCTGGAGATTGACCCCAGGTCCTCATGCCTAACCACTGAGCTGCACTCCCAGACCTGTTATTTCCACTTTACTCTTATTTTCCTTTGTAAATGGAATTTCAGCTCCATGAGAGTTCAGCTTGCCTTAGTAACCTCTGTGATCTGGTGTGTAGCATGTAGTAGGTGCTTAATAAATGCATCTTGTGTGCATGGGTGAAGAAACCCTCCTCCACCTTGTTGGGGTGTCCCATCTGTGATATCCGGTGGCTGCACGTGACGCCTGTTGAGCCCATTTCTAACCTCGTGGCTGTTCCTTGGCTCACAAGGCCTCTGCACCTCCTCCGTCACCGGCCCCCTCCACGCTGGGGTCCCCAGAGCCTTGCAGACACAGCGTCACTTAGAGAAGTGGCAGCCGGCCTTTGGCTCGCAGACTGAAACCAGCCATGACTTAAGCCGTCTGGGCAGCGCGCAGACAGAGTTAAGCGCCCACGTCTGCATTTTTGATGAAGTTGACATTAGGCTCGCCGAGCTGGGTGGGGCTGGGGGGCGGATCGATAGGAGGCAGCGGGGGAGTGGCGCACGGGCTGGGCGCTGGGCAAGGCGGGTGGCCCGGTGGCCCAGCATGGCCTGTGGCCAGCGGTGCCTTTCTCCAGGCCGCCAGGCAGGGAGGTGGCTGGGCCTTGCGGGTAGATTGTCCTCGATTCCGGAAGCCTTGTGACTTCTCAGGACACCTCCAGGCCTAGGCTGGCAGCCCAGGAACATGGAAATAGCATTAGGCGGTGGCCTTGGACGGGCTATTTTTGCCTGTCCGCCTCTCCCGGGACCTGGATCCTGAACCGCCAGGGCATCGAGGCCGTGAGCCTGAACCTGGAGCACGTGGGGTCCGGGTGCGGAGCTGCTGAGAGCCGTCGGGGGCGGGCAGGAAACCCCTTCCTGGCCCTTGCTCCTCGTCTATGCCCAAAGAGCCGCCTCCCCTGCGCGGGGGGACTCCTGGCCTCGATCTTGGAGAGAAGCCTTCCTGACTCTGTGGAGGCTGCCCGCCCTCCATCCCCCGACGCCTGTGGTTGTCACAAGACCTTCAGGTTTGGAAGAGGAATCTGTCTCCTCCCAAGAGGCTGGAACCAGGGAGGAAGAGGAACCAGGTGGCCAGGAGCCACGGGTGGCTCTGCATCCACGGGGCGTCCTTGGGGGCACCGCCCTGGCCCACTTGCAGTGTCACCTGTTGGGGTGTGACCGCCCGTGGAGGGTGACATGGGCTGGGTTCACGAGGGGTGGTGGTTCCGGCTCACCCCATCCAGACGTCCTCTGGCCTCCCAGCTGCACACTTCCTGGTGGCAGGGAACCCTCAGGAAGTGCCTTGCTCAGAGGAGGTTTGTTTTTTAATTTTTTGGTACCGGGGATTGAACTCAGGGGCACTGGGCCACTGGGCCCCATCCCCAGCCCTTTTTTGTATTTTATCAGAGACAGGGTCTCACTGAGTTGCTAAGTGCCTCACCATTGCTGAGGCTGGCTTTGAACTCACGATCCTCCTGCCTCAGCCTCCCGAGTGCTGGGATTACAGGAGTGTGCCACCGTGCCGGGCCAGAGGCGGTTTATTTATGCTCATTTTGGAAACCAGATTGAGTCAAAGGACAGGTAGAATTTCTGCCTGTTGGTTTAATGGTGTTTCAAGGGAACCCCCCACTCTACCCTTTCTGTTGTGTGAGTAACAATAACACACGTAGTGAATGTTCACTGGCGGCTGCTGAGGGCCAGATTCTGGGCCTGGGGAGGGGCATCTGGGCCTCTGCTGACGCAGTCTCCCAAGGCCCAGGTAGACCCCCACATGGGCCTCTAACCTGGAAGTGGACTCCTTGGGCCCAGGCATTGACTGCCCGACCTTCATTAACCACAGCAGAGCCACCGTCCTGGTCCAGGGCCCCTCGGGGTGTCGGATTCATAGGGCCCAGTCAGAAAAAGCTTCGGTGGGCAACTCTGGTTCTCAACTTGGGCCCACTAGAAACGACCACAGAGTCCAACTCCTTCTTCTCCTGGAGGAGCTAATATGGTCTAATCTGCAATGATGGAAGGATCAGCCCCTTCCTGGGGCGCACACTGCTGGCCCTGCAGACTAATTCTTCTCCTCTTCCTGGTCACAGAGCTGGACCACAAGTCCCAGCCTCCCTTGGGCTCCAGAGGGTCATGTGACTGGTGTGACCTGAGGCTAAGCCTTGAGAAGGTGGCAGGGCCTGCCCTATAAGCTCCACCCACTCTCACCAGCTGGGACCTGGACCTGGCAGGTGACAAAAAGTTCCCAAGGGATGGCAGAGCCACAGAGTGGAGGGAGCATGGATCCCTGCATCACCCCGTGGAGCCGAGACACCCACCAGCTGTCCGCGGTCTCCTTGGGATATGAAGGAGAGACAGACGCGCTTTTTTTTGTTCTTAAAGTCAATGGGTTTTTAGGGTTTTCTTGCTTTATAGTAGCTTGCCTTGCCCTAACGTGTACCTTCGGCCCTACTCACTGTCCCCAAATGCATTTTACCACAAAGTTTAGAATTCAAGATTTGGCCTCACACCACTCAACCCCTGTTCTTTGGGAGTAGACAGACAGAGCTTTTGTTAGCGCAACCCGACCTGCAGGATAGAATCAGGATCCTCTGGACCTCATTCTAGTTCAGTCTCTTGCTTAGCAGTTATGTTTGTAAGAATTGAATTTCATAGCTTTTATTTTCTCCTTAGAGGTCTTCCAAAGAACAAAGAGAAATTGTACTAGTTATTTTTGAAATAGATAAAAAAAAAAAAAAAAGCTGCTTTATTTTGAAATTACCACATGGTCCCACCGGATACTTTCATAGATCTAAGATATATTATGGAATTTATTGATCTCCTTTTCCTATCCTTTGAAAACATTTGCTCTTTTTTCTTCCTAGGCATGATTTCATCATTACATCAACTATGCTAAAAGGACTTAAAACGAGACTACGATGGCATCACCTAAAAGGATGCTGTAATAGTGACTCCAACCATCGCTGTTTTCTCATCCTGTCGTTTTCCGATTGGGGTGCTGAGGTGGGCAGAATAATGGACTCCCAGCCAGGCGCGGTGGCGCACGCCTGTAATCCAAGCACTTGGGAGGCTGAGGCAGGAGGATCGCGAGTTCAAAGCCAGCCTCAGCAATGGCGAGGCACTTAGCAACTCAGTGAGACCCTGTCTCTAGTAAAATAGGAAAAAGGGCTGGGGATGTGGCCCAGTGGTCCAGTGCCCTGAGTTCAATCCCCGGTACAAAAAAAAAAAAAAAAAAATGGACTCCCAAAGATGTCCAAGTCCTCATCCCTCAGAGGAAAAAAGTGACTTTGAAGATGAGATGTCACTAAGAACCTTGAGACTGGAGATGGTTCTAGGTTCTCTGGGTGACCCAATGTAACCACAGGGTCCCTAAAGGAGTCACAGCAGGAGGTGAGGTCACGAAAGCAGAAAACCAGGGTAAAGCAGCTCGAGGAAGACTTGGCTGGCCATCGCTGACTTTAATGGAGTGATGGGGCCACCAGCCAAGGAGCTCGGTGGCCTTGCAAGCCAGGAAAGGCCTGGGAAGAATTTCTCCTGGAGCCTCCAGGAGGAAGGCCAGTGCTGCAGCCCGCTTGGATCTGGCCCAGCGGGTCCCGTTCTTTCGACCTCCAGAACTGCAACATACGCAATGTTTAAAGTCACCAAGTTTGTGATGATTTTTCTACAGCAGCAATATGAAACTAACCTAGTTGCTTGAAATAACGCGTTGTCAGAAGATAAACAAAGGAACTGATCCCGGAAGTGAAATCTCAGACCACGAATCTTCAGAAGACCACGTCCTCGGTGAATTTTGTCCAACTCAAGAATCAGTGTGTAAACAACGTATTCCTAGGGGGAAAAGGAAGCGTGGTGTTCTCGTCTAAGTAGTCCTTCAACAGGAAGCTCTTCATCATGCAGTATTTTGGGGTGAGAACCTGGGTGTCCCGCCTTACTGAAGGATGGGTAACGGTGTTCTTTCATCTTCTGCCATTCTTGTGCACCAACATTTCCTGAGCTTAGTTCACATGTGCACTTAGCAAAGACAGGTGCTGATGATAGGTGGCGGGGAGGGAAGTAGCTGATGAAGAAACGAAGACACTATGGGGTTGCTCATTCCAAGTGGTATTTATAAATCTACAACTACAATTCTTTTGCAATTGTGAGGCAGAGAAGATGACTGTCCTGCCTTCAACAAGATTATGAGCCCATGAAGGCCTCAAAAATGTCTCTGAGTATTGTGTTTTGAATGTGCAAGTTGCAAGAAGGAAATCGGAGATGAGGAGCAGTTAGAATCCGGCAGAGATGGATTTTGAATCTGAAATCATTATGTATAAGATGCACGTGTTTTAGCTCATGCACGATGTTAGAAAACTGCTGAAACATAGTTAACTTAGCTGGGAACACCGTGTTAGTGAAATAAAAGGGTTTATTGGGGTGCCACGTGGGCAAGGGTAGGGAAAGGAAGGGAAGGGGGGTAGGGAAGGGATGGACGGGGACAGGCAGGAACAGAGAGGAGCAGGAACAAGGGCAGAGTTCAGTCCGGGGCTGGCTTAAATAGAGTAGGGGCCATAAAACCCCCTTGGAGTGAGTCCTTGTCCTATAGGCCAGCAGAAGTCGGGGGGGGGGGGTAGTGGACAGGAGACTTGCTGGTCAGGTTTTTTGGTCACGCTGAGGATCCTGGGAGCTGTAGTTTTTCACAAGGCACCCGGGGAGGTGTGGGCCTTCTGCCTGGGAGGTGCAGCCTCTGCCTAGAATCCAACACACGACAATCAAGGAACATTCAGTGGTCTTCAGAGAATGCTACCCATCTCAGGTATGTACACCTTCCAACCCAGAAAAATGTGGAATAAAAGTTTAGGTTTTTATGTTTAAGTTGGTATGAGAACATCTGATAAAGTAGGTCTTCCTTCTCCCTTTATTCTTTTTTTTTTTTTTTTTTTTTTTTGTGGTACCAGGGATTGAACTCAGGGGCACTCGTCCACTGGGCCACATCCCCAGCCCATTTTTGTATTTTATTAGAGACAGGGTCTCACTGAGTTGCTAAGTGCCTCGCCATTGCTGAGGCTGGCTTTGAACTCGCGATCCTCCTGCCTCAGCCTCCCGAGTGCTGGGATTACAGGCGTGCGCCACCGCGCCCGGCTTTCCCTTTATTGTTATTTTTGCAAATTTTTCAAGAAAGGACTTAAAGTATTTAAAAGTGGCCCATTAGTCCTAGGTGGAGAATGACAGGGACTCTTTCCGTCATATACTGAACACTAAATCTTTTCTCCCCTCTTTGGTTATAACGATGTCACAGGCCGTGTTGCTCCTTGAGCTGAGCTTCCTTGGGGTGTGCTTTGCGACAGGTCTCATGGGGGCACCTCCAAAGGCACAGTTCCACACCAGCTCATGTGCACAGCTGTCTGCCGGGCCTGGGCCAGACCAGAGCCCCGAACAGAGCTCTCTACAGAGCTCTCTCCAGTTGTCACAGAGGACCCCATAGGTGATTCAAACAGCCCCGCAGAACTAGGGCTTCCCTCTCTTTCTCTTCTCCTTCATTTCATTTATTCATTTGATCATTCATTCAACAAAGGCCGTGCAGCTCTTCCCACTGTTTGGTGCAGACTCTGTGACCCCATGGGGTCTCTGAGACCCATGTGGGCGACCTGTGAAGTCAAAGGTATTTCAGTGATGGCGCTAAGATGTGACTTACCTTCTTCATTGTGGTGACATTTTTTTAAAATTTGATACTGGGGATTGAACTCAGGGGCACTCGTCCACTGGGCCACATCCCCAGCCCATTTTTTGTATTTTATTAGAGACAGGGTCTCACTGAGTTGCTAAGTGCCTCGCCATTGCTGAGGCTGGCTTTGAACTCGCGATCCTCCTGCCTCAGCCTCCCGAGTGCTGGGATTACAGGCGTGCGCCACCCGCGCCCGCGCTTTCCCTTTATTGTTATTTTTTGCAAATTTTTCAAGAAAGGACTTAAAGTATTTAAAAGTGGCCCATTAGTCCTAGGTGGAGAATGACAGGGACTCTTTCCGTCATATACTGAACACTAAATCTTTTCTCCCCTCTTTGGTTATAACGATGTTGCAGGCCGTGTTGCTCCTTGAGCTGAGCTTCCTTGGGGTGTGCTTTGACGACAGGTCTCATGGGGCACCTCCAAAGGCACAGTTCCACACCAGCTCATGTGCACAGCTGTCTGCCGGGCCTGGGCCAGACCAGAGCCCCGAACAGAGCTCTCTACAGAGCTCTCTCCAGTTGTCACAGAGGACCCCATAGGTGATTCAAACAGCCCCGCAGAACTAGGGCTTCCCTCTCTTTCTCTTCTCCTTCATTTCATTTATTCATTTGATCTTTCATTCAACAAAGGCCGTGCAGCTCTTCCCACTGTTTGGTGCAGACTCTGTGACCCCATGGGGTCTCTGAGACCCATGTGGGCGACCTGTGAAGTCAAAGGTATTTCAGTGATGGCGCTAAGATGTGACTTACCTTCTTCATTGTGGTGACATTTTTTTAAAATTTGATACTGGGGATTGAACTCAGGGGCCCTCGACTACTGGGCCACATCCCCAGCCCTTTTTTGTATTTTATTAGAGACAGGGTGTCACTGGTTGCTAAGTGCCTTGCCATTGCTGAGGCTGGCTTTGAACTCGCGATCCTCCTGCCTCAGCCTCCCAAGTGCTGGGATTACAGGCGTGTGCCACTGCGCCCAGTCATTGTGGTGACATTTGCATTGATATTGCAAAGGCATCAGCGGGTAAAAAACTGGTGGTGCCTAAACCTGGTCCAGGGCTGGACTCCCAGAGGTACCAGGATTGCAGTCTTCTTCACAGCCCGTTATGACTTGAATATGACGTGTCCCCCAAAAGCTCGGGAGACTGTTCAGAGGCAAAAAGATTAGACCATGACAGGTGCAACCTGATTGGTGGATTAATTCAAGGATGGGTTAATAATTTGATCGGACGGCGGGGCGGTAACTAACTGTAGGTGCCTGGGGTGTGGCTGGAGGACGCAGGTCATGGGATGTGGCTTCAGGGTTTTGTCCCTGGCACCTCCAGCCCCCCTCTCTGCCTGCTAGCTGCCAGGAGGGGATGAGCTCTCCTCTGCCTCACCCTCTGCCATGACCTTCTGCCTTACCCTCTGCCATGACCTTCTGCCTCACCTTGGGCCCAGAGCAATGGAGCGGCTGGCCACAGACAGAGCCTCTGGAACTGCGAGCTCCAAGTCAATGCCCCCCTTGAAGATGTCGGGTGTTTTGGTCACAGAGACAAAGAGCTGACGGGCACAGTGGCTGCGCACTCAGAGTCCGACAAAGCAAAAGGAGACAGTGGTGGCACGTCTCCGCCCTTGGGCACACGTCTCCTTAGTGTTCTGGGGGGCAATGGGTAGTTCCCAGAGGCTGCAGTCGGCTTGAAGAAACCCTGACTCGCTACCTAATCTCTGCTGTCACCAGGCGTTGTCCCCGGACATGTCTGGGCCCAGGGCCTCCTGTGTATAAAGACAATGGTCATTTTGGATTAAGGACCCACCCTACTGCAGTATGACCTCATCCTGACTAAATGAGCTACCTCTACAGTGACCTATTTCTAAACAAGGTCACAATCCGAGGTTACAGGGGGGTAGGACTTCAATATATGAATTTTTTGGTGGGGGACACAATACAACCCAGAACATACGATGTCACCAAATCACAAGTGGCTAAAAGACTCTTTCAAAATACAAGGCAGACCAGCGGCTTGGGAGGCTGAGGCAGGATGATTGTGAGTTCAAAGCCAGCCTCAGCAAAAGCGAGGTGCCAAGCAACTCAGTGAGACCCTGTCTCTAAATAAAATACAAAATAAGGCTGGGGATGAGGCTCACTGGTCGAGTGCTCCTGAGTTCAATCCCTGGTACCACCCCCCCCCAAAAAAAAAAAAAAGTGCAAGGCAGACCAGTGGATCTTAATATAACCAAACATAAAAAGTTCATGGATGTGGTTTCAGATTCCACACTGTAACTGATCTTTAAGAAAGTGCCACTGTTGGATTTGATGTCATGTCAGGGAACATGCAGAATTATCTTAAGGGGCTGATATGAGGCCCTCATCCTTTCCAAATACATATTGTGAAGGCCGGATTTTCTTCATACATTTCAACCAAAGCAACATACTGAAACAGTGAATGTAGAAGCAGATATAGAAATCTACCTGTCTTCTATTCAGCTAGACTTTAAAGAGATTTGCAAAATGAAGCAATGCACTCTTTTCACTGATTTTTTTTTTTTAAAGTCATTCATGTGGGCTGGGGTTGTGGCTCAGTGGCAGGGCGCTCGCCTCGCGTGTGCGTGGCCCAGGTTCGATCCTCAGCACCACGTAAACATAAATGCATTGCATTGTGTACAACTAAAGTAAATAAATATTAAAAAAAAGTCATTCATGTTAATATATAAAGAAATCATTATGTTAATCATTATTTTTATTTTATTTTGTTGTACTAGGGGTTGAACCCAGAGGTGCTTTACCACTGAGCTAATTTCCATTTTTTAAAAATTTTATTTTGAGACAGGGTCTTGCTAAGCTGCTGAGGCTGGCCTCTAGCTTGTGATCCTCCTGCCTCAGCCTCCCAAGTTGCTGGGATTACAGGCATGTGCCATTGTGCCAAGCCTATCATTATTTTTTAATGTGTTAATAAATATTTAAGCTTGTTCTCAGATATTTTTTTATATTATAGCGATTTTCTACAGTGAGATTTCTCTACCTTGGCACTATTGATGTTTTGGGCTGTAGATCTTTGTTGGGGTGCATCCTGTGCCTTGGGGGACTTCAGCAGCATCTCTGCTCTCTATGCTTGGATGCCAGTGTCACCGCTCCCAGTGAGCCGTGACAGCCAGCTGTCTCTAGACGTGACCACGTCATCCCCGACGGGAACCTCTGGTCTTTGGGTGCATCCAGTGCAAACAGAAGTCTTCTGGGTGTTTCATAAGTTCTAAGACTGGAGAGGGGTTCTAGGGCTAAAAAGCTGAGCGCCCTGAGGAGAGGGAGCCCTGTGACAGAGCACGCGGTGCCCGACCTCCCGGGGCTTCCGTGTTCTCACAGCGGAGCCAAGAGCAGCCAAGGCCTTGCAGCCTCGCGGGTGTCTGCGGCAGAGGCTGGCGATGCCCGGCCCCCCCCCCCCCCCCCCACCCCCCCCCACCTGCCCCGCGTCTGCGTCCTCACCCTGGCTTCTGTGTGCGGGTCTGTTCCGCTGGACCCCAATATTTCTTCAACAAGGTTTATTGAGAATCTATTACGTCCTGGCGCACTATCCGGGCACAAGGAACGCAGAGAAAGAACTAGACAAAGTGCCCTGTATTCCAGTACCCTGGCCCCAGTGGCTCCTGGTTGCTAGGTTGCTTCAGACGCCCAGGACAGAGAATCTGATTGGATCACCTTGGGTCAGGTGTGCATTTCCGACCAATCGGCTGAGGCTGGGGTGGGAGTGGGGTGGAGTCATGCCTCAGTTTGGATTAGGCAGACACAACTTTCTCTGTCCTCTGCGTGGACAGCCCTGCAAGGGGTGAGAGGCTATCTTTAAGAAGGAGTTTTAAAAATAACTCATTCCTTTACAGCTCAAGAGCACCATCGTGGGAGCCAGATGAGTGGGAAAACAGATGGAAGGCACCAACTTTCTCAGTGGACAAGGAGGGGAAAGAGGAAGGTGGTGGCTCCTTGAAGCTTGGATTTGATGAACTAAAATAACAGGAATGTGTGCGTAAGACCTTCCTCAGGGGAGGGGTAATGTTATCATAGGTTTAGCAACTGAAACCCAAGAACCCACCAGCTGATCCTGCTTCCCTAGTGGGCTGTGTTAGTCAGTGTTCGGGACTATGACAAAATACCTGAGAAAAGCAACTTAAAGGAGGAAAGATTTATTTTGGTTCATGATTTCAGTACGCTGTCAGCTAGGGTCATTGTTTCTTGGTTGGTGGTACATCAGGGTGGAAGGACATGGCAGAGCAAAGATCTTTAAAGTCCCCAAGGACCTCCTCTCTTCAATTGGAGTCCACCTCTTATAGTCTCCATCGCTTCTCAATAGTCCATTCAGCTATGAATCCATCAGTGGATCAATCCATTGATGAGGCTAGAGCCTCGGATCCAATCACCTCTCGTACGTCAGGGGCCTTCCACCAGGCCTTTGGGGGACACAGATCTCAACTTTGAGAACCTTTGGGGGGTACCGTAAACCGGGATGACATTTTTACTTCTACTTTCAGAGATCTCAACTTTAGATAAGAACCTTTCTTCTCTCTTCTTTCTTCCTTCTTCTTTCTTTTCTTTCTTCTGTCTTCTGGACCCCCCCAGTCATTACTAAGGCGATCAGAGCTGAGCTGATGAGGGCTGCACCAGCATCAGGAAGCCCTGGGCTGGTGGCTGTCTCCCATGGGTAGGGTAGGGGGACCATGGAAGCAGCTGTCGTGGGACTTCACAGGACCCATGAGGAGGGTCTTCTGAGTCTTCTCCAAGGAAGCCTGTGGTCATGTGCAGGGTAACTCTGTACTTAGGAGAGGGGGACCTGGGCTTTCTGAGCACTGGTGGACAAGAGGTCTAAGGTGACACGGATACCAGGGACCTGAAATGCCACAGTAGGTCCTCCGCTCAGAGCAGGAGTTTATGGAAGCCGGATGAGGAATGGAGTCTGGGCCCAGAGAAACCTCACGGGAGGCTGACCTGAAGCCACTTCCCAGGTCCTCGGCTGCACATCTGGGAAGATACACCAGCAGCCGGGAGAGACTCACGTTGGTTCTCTGGTCTGTAGATGAGAGCCACCACGGGAAGGGGAGCCAGATGGAAGCCCCTGGAACTCTGTTCTGCTGCCATTCCCGGCCAAGACGGCAAATCAGGGGCGGAACTGTCATCACATCCCCACCCCTCTCGCCTCTGTCCTGGATGGACAAGGGCAGGCCGGGCACTTCCTTGGGGGAGTCCCCAAGGAAGCTGCTCTGCGAGGTGTGATGTTTGTTTGAGCTTCAGATCCGCACAGCTCTGGAGCTCAGTAGGAACTGCTCTTCGGCTGGTGCCTTTTCCTTGGCTCCCTTCAGTAGGGAAGATCAGAAACCATTCACTTCCACACACCAGGGACAGCAGCACAGATGGACCTTCTTGCCCCAGGTCTGTCTTAGCTCTCCTGCTTTCTGACACGAGAGAAGCCTTAGGGATGGATCTCGGTGGTCTTGACATTGTGCAGACCATCTCTTTGGTCCACATGGATGATATTATACGAGGGGGTTCAGTAAGCAGGAGTGGGAAATATCCTAAATACCCTGGACAGACACAGATTGTAGAGCGAGAAGTAAATCCTGCAAATATTCGAGGCCCTGCCAGGTTGGTGACATAGGTAGGGGTACCACAGTCTGGGGAACGCTAGTCCACCTCTCTTAAAGGACAAGTTGTACCTTACATAACTTACCCTAAGCAGTAGACAGAATGCCTGGTGGGTCCCTCTGGATTCTGAAGGCACCATTTAGTCCACTTGCAGATATGGCTGGATTCAGTTATCAGATGGTGTAGGAGGCTGCAGTTTTGAGTGGGTAGAGAGCAAGGAAAGGCTTTGCACCAGGCTGGGGTGCAGGCAAGGCCTGCACATCCATCAGGCACAGTGGTCAGGGTCTATGATAACTTGAGGGGCTCTCAGAAAGATTTTTTTTTTTTTTTTTTTTTTTTTTTTTTTTAAATATTTAATTTGCTTAAGTTGTACACAATGCGTTTTATTCAATGCATTTGATTTGTATGTGGTGCTGAGGATCGAACCCGGGCCGCCCACGCGCTAGGCGAAAGCCACATCCCAGCCCCAAAGATTTTAAATTACTTTAAAATTAAAATAAAAAAAATGAATACTAATAATGAATCCACCCTATGCTATTATGCTCATCTTTATATTAATAGTCATAAAATATAATTTTTCATATTTGTTACTGATAGAATCAGCCTAGAAACGAGCTGCTCTGTGTCTGAGCCCCCATGAGCCGACTGACTCAACGGTGATAGCTGTGTCCGTGGTGGATGGGGACACCACGAGCAGGGTAAGAGATCCCTAGGGTTCTGCTTCAAGGCCACGTCCTCCTTGGCAGAGCTACTCTCCATTTGTGAAGCAGCTCCCGCAGGACAGTAAGCCTGTAAGACACTGGTGTTCAGCCGTGGGATGGCAGGTGACTGTGCGGCAGAGCTGCCCGTTCTCTGTGAGCTGCGCATGGTCGGAGGTTCCACGCTGATGTGCTGGTGATAATGCTGGTGATGGACATGGTTTGTCTTGGGTTGAACCCGAGCAGGTCTGGAAGGCCAGGTAAATTATATGAGCATACAACAGGGCAGATGCTCTTGGAACTACCTTTCCCAGACTGACACCTCTTGCTCAGCTCACATATGTGGCCACAGGGAGTTCTTTTGGGCCAATTGAAGAAAAGAACCTGGTCTGATTCCCAGGTTGGTGCAGTGATATATAGTCAGTTCTCTGTATCCATGAGGAATGGGCTCTAGGACTCCAGAAAATACCAAAACCTGAGGATGTTCAAGTCCCTTGTATAAAACAGTACAGTATTTGCATAGGACCTGCACAACCCTCCCCTACAGTTTAAATCATTTCTAGGTTACTTATAAAACCTAATGACGACCAGGTGCAGTGGCACACACCTGTGATCCCAGCAATGTGGGAGGCTGAGACAGGAGAATCACAAGTTCGAGTCCAGCCTTGGCAATTCAGTGAGGCTCTAAGCAACTTAGTGAGACCCTGTCTCAGAGAAAGAAGGACTAGGGATGTGACTCAGTAACAAAGTGCCCTTGGGTTCAACCCCCAGTAACAAAACAAAACAAAACTACCGCAAAAATCTAATACAATGTAAATGCTGTGTAAGAAGTTGTTATTCTGTATTGCTTAGGGGTCAATGACAAGAAAAGAGTCTTTACATACTCAGTGCAGATGTGGCTTTCAGGGGGGTGGGGGGAATATTTTCAGCTTGAGGTTGGTTGAATCTGTGGGCGTGGAACCTGGCAGGAGCATGGTACTGGCCAAACTTGGACTGTAGCTGTCCACTCAGTGGTGAAGGGGGATCCTTCCAGATGGGCAGAGCTGTGAGATATACATTCTTGTTCCACACTGCCAGAGAGGCGAGCGAAGGCCTGGACTCCTGGGCGTGGCTAAGGGGCTAGAGAGGAGTGGGAGGGCATGGACTCCTGGGCGTGGCTAATGAGCCAGAGAGCATGGGGGCGTGGACTCCTGGGCGTGTCTAAGAGGCTAGAAAGGCGTGGGAGGGTGTGGACTCCTGGGCGTGGCTAACAGGCTAGAGAGGAGTGGGAGGGCGTGGACTCCTGGGCGTGGCTAATGGGCTAGAGAGGCGTGGGAGGGCGTGGACTCCTGGGAGTGGCTAATGCTTGGCTCCGTGGTACCAAGACACAAGTCTGTCTTTCTCCGGGCATTTTCTCAGTCCTTACCCCACCTCATCAGGTGGGTTTTTTTTTTTTTTTTTTTTTTTGTATCGGGGGTTGAAGTCAGGGCCACTCAACCACTGGGCCACATCCCCAGCCACCCCCTTTTTTTGTATTTTATTAGAGACAGGGTCTCATTGAGTTGCTAAGTGCCTTGCCATTGCTGAGGCTGGCTTTGAACCATTTCGGTCCTCCTGCCTCAGCCTCCCAAGTGCTGGGATTACAGGCGTGCACCACCGCGCCCGGCTCAGGTGGGTGTCTTGCTAGCCTCATTTCACAGAGAAGGACACAGAGGTACAGAAGGGGTTGGCAACTCGCTCCAAGTCAAGGACTCATAGCTGGCACCCTGGGGTTGGCACCCAAGAAGGCCAAGTTTGGACGGCTTTTCGCAGTAGAGAAGAACGGGTGGCGCCACTGTGGAAGCAGGGAACTCTGGGGTGGAGTTCGGATCCCAGCAGTGGCGCGGGCACCCTGCGGGCCTCTGGACGGCTGCCGTCTGTGCCCGCGGAGAGTTTCCTCTCTGCATTATCTCCAGCGCCTTCTCTTACTCTAAGTTACTTGATTCTTCTGGGCCTCCCAGCGGCTGGGCGTGCGCGAGGTGCAGGGGGATAGGAGCATGAATAAGCCATGGTTCCTCTGTGAGCGCCATCCATCAAGGCCACATTCTTCACCTACCTGAGCAATTATGGGTTTGGAGGTTTTTAAATAATGATTTCAGCATGTGCTTTGTATAAACAAAGGTTGGGGCAGGAGGAGATGTGGGGGGGGGGGGGGGATGTGGGCCTGGCTCGTTGGTGTAGCTAAAAATAGAACCACGAAAGTCCTCTAATGATGAGGCAGAAACTTAAAACAAATTTCTTGGAAAATTCCCTCCCCGACCCGCGTTGCCCAGGTCTGCTCCCCCTCTGCCTCGCGCAGGGGTAGCGCTGGGAAGGAGGGGTGGAGGAGGCCGGCCGGGAACAAAACCTCTGTTCAGGAGCCTGACTTGGGCTGACATGGGCCTTTGAGCTCCCTGAGTGGCATTTACAGCCACAGATATGGAAAAGAAAATAAATCTCCCAGGCCCGGCATCTTGCTTTAATTAATAACATAATCAAGTTTCTGGCCTTGTGGAATGGAAGGATTTCAACACTCAAGGCTTCTCTGGCAGCCAGGCGAGAGGCAGGCCCCCCTGGCCAGGCAGCCCCAAGGCGATGAGCTGGCTGGGGACAGCAGGAGGCGGCAGAGGAGAGCCATGGGAGGGAGAGGAGTGCTTTGACGATGGCATTCCCTGGTGCTGGGCTTTGCCTTTATTTTCCCGTTGAGGAGCTGGGAGGTGGCGGTGCAGGGACCCGAGCTCGGGGCTGTTCTCAGAGAGACAGAGCAGGCGTGGGTGGAGGGAGGAATGGCGTCCCCTTCCCTCAGGCCTGTGCTGAGGTGGCTAAGGAGGGTTTGAGGAGTGGCAGGACCATGGCCAGATTGCGAAAAAGCCCTGGTAGGGGCTGAGGGAGGCCAGGGAGGGTCCAAGGGCACATCTCGTCCTCTCTGGGGGTTGGTTTGGTTGCACTGGGGCCTCCAAAATGCATCCTCTGCGGTTCCACGAGCAGAAGGATGGGGACAGGCGCTGGCCAGCTCGGTGCTCAGTGGTCCCTGGGCCCTGAGCCAGGCTGGGGGCCAGGCCCTGATTCCTGCCAGTCGGTCCCCACGTGAGGGCCCTTGGACACCTCCCCGGCCTTCCTGCTTGGCTTTGTTTGGAGGCCCCAGTGAGCAAGAAAACACAGGAAGTCAGCGGCTGAGGACCCGGCCGGCCTACCTGGACCGCCCTCTCTCCTCCCACGTCCCAGGCTCCAGGGGGCAGCGGGCCAGCGGGGTCCTGGGTGGCCTGGCTTTGCATGACCCACAGTCTTCTGTACCCGCCACCTGGAGGGGTTGTTTCCCTGTCCCTGGTGTCCGGGTCCCTCCCTGGCAGAGGACCAAAGCTCCCCGCTTCAGGATGGCCTCCCCGGCTCCTCAGAGCACCTTCAAGCCCCCACAGACACGCGTCCTCCCCTCTCTCCTGACGGGGACTCTCCGTCTTGTAGTGAGTCGCCTGTCCATTCAGAACCCTGCAGGGGCCGCTTGTGGTCATGATGACAAGGGTTTCCACTTGCCGAGCGCTGGCGGGGGACTGGCGCCGTGCTCCTGGCGCCCTCTGAGGCTGGGGGTGGTCTCCCACGCCGTGTTTTCTAGAGGAAGGATCCAGAGCAGACAGAGGTCAAGCATGTGTCCCGAGTCACCAGGGCGTGAGCCCTAAAGCCAGACCTCGGACCCAGTCAGTGTGACACCGGAGTCCACACCATCACAGCCGGTTGAGATGATGTCTGTGGCGTGGACGTGGCGTTGCGGGAGCCGCAGGGTCCCCAAGTGTGGCTGAGTGTGAGCTCCCCAGGGGGCCCAGGCTGGACCTGGTACTTAATTGTTTCCAAAGTTTGTTGATGGAATAAAACATAAGGTGACTGGAGTGAACTCGTGGTGAGTTTGGGGAGTCTTCCTGGTGATCTGCTTTATAACACGCTGCTCTAAAACCCAGGGGCTGAAAACAGCTGTTTGTTATGGTCTAACAACACCGAGATTGATTCTGTGGGTCACAGGCCCAGCTGGTGGTTCTGAATGGACACACTGACCTGTGTGGAGTCCTCCAAAGACCTACCTAGGCTGGATGGCCCAGATGGCTTTGCTCATGTGTCTGGTGCCTGGGCCGAGTGGCTAAGAGCTGGAGGGAGCCGACACCTGTCCCGCCCCGTGCCTACCTGAGCTTCCGCACGGCACAGCGGATTCTCCGTCCTGCCTGGTCTTGGTGACATTTTCCTAGATTACGGGACTAGATCATGGAAACCTTTGGAGGGCCACCATCCTGCTTCCACAGGTTGGCCTCAGGAAGACCAGGGTGATGGGTGCATAAGCCACAAGTCCCCCACCCTACACTCACGCCTCTTCTCAGCAGGACTTTGCAAGCCCTTCCATCGAGAGGCTGAGTCTATATCTCTACTTTATGAATCTAGAATTGGCATGTGACCTCCTGTGGCCAGTGGGATATTAGCAGAGTGTAACCCAAGCAAAGCCCTCCATTCTTGCCTTCTCTTGCAACTCTTGGGAGCCCTGTGACCACGCCCATCTGCAGGGGCCCTTGGTCACCTGCTGCTGCTGAGAGACACACCTGTGACCTCTCTGCCCCGCCAACAACCAACCCCGGGCCAGACCTGCAAGGGAAACTCTAATCCGTCACTGACCCTGGACACACAAGTGACCTCAGCTGAGACCACGAGAAAAGCCCCCGTTCCCATCCCAGATGTAGGCAAATTTCTGTTCTTTGCGAAAGCGTGAGGATGTCTGAGGCAGTGTGGGCCAAAGACCCTGGAGCCTCCTCGTTCCATTCGCCCCCACGCCAGCACTGACCCTTGGCTCCGAGGACAGCTGAGCCACAGTCCTGCCAGAGCGAGGAAAGCCCTGGGACCCTCAGGATTCAGTGGGGCTCTCTAAAGACGCCAGAAGAGAATCACGCCAGCCAGTGTTCAGTGTGACAAGGTGATGGCACGTGACGGTGGAGGCTAGGTCGTGTGACTTCTCAGGCGTTGGCTGGGGCCTCCTGGTAGGCTTTGCAGATGTTGTCAAGTCAAGGATTTTTGGATGGGGAGATCATCTTGGATTATCCAGGTGGACCCAAGTAGTCACAGCATTGATGGTCACAATCAGACGAGGAGAGGAGGGGTGGACGTGGAGGTCAGAGTGATATGACTGCTGGGTTTGAGGATGGGACAGGGCCACAAGCCAAGGACTGTGGGCAGCCTGTAGGAGCTGGACAAGACAAGAAACAGGTTTCTTCCCAGACTCTGGAAGGATCACAGACTGGTTGACACCTTGATTGTAGCCCACTGAAACCTCTGACCTCAGAATTGTAAGATAAGAAATTTATGGCACTAAGTTTGTGGTAATTTGTTACAGCATCAGTAGGAAACTCATACATCTCATAGCCACATGACCTTTTTCTCAAGACCAATAGTATCTGTTTGGTGATTAGCCAAAGCAGGCAATCACTTCTCTTTCTTAGAGAGACTGAAGACAATACCCACTTCCTAAGACCCTGGAATATCCATTCTCACTGGGAATACTTTGTTCTTAAAACCTACTCAAGGGGAAATGGGAAGTGTTTTGACAAATCTGCACATGAAACTGGGGTTAGAGTGAGCAGAGTTGCTTGAGTGTTTCCACACAAGTATCATGTGACGTTCATGAGTTGCTTTCCCTAAAGATCTTCTGTGACTACTTAATTCTTTAATATTTATTTAATATTTTAAGACAACTTTAATTTTTTTTTCAAAAGAATAATGGAGCATAAAGGCTTAGACCATTACCATCTCTCACCTGCCGGTAGCCCTATCTTAATTGCCAGCAAAGTCCCTAAGAGGAAATAAGAAGCTTCTCTCTCAATAATGCCGAATCAATAGTGACAGCCGTGTCACTCACAATCAACAGAGGACAAAGTGAGATGGCCTGTCTGTCATCCAGAGGCGATGGGTGGTAGTTCATCACAGTGAAGCCCCGGGCGGGCGGACAGTAGGTGGCCTCTCCCGGGAGCGTGGACTTGGGCTGCCCGCCTGGGTCTGGCTGCTTGCAGATGCCTCCCAACCTCTCGGGTCGGACAGCGGAGAGTGCCCGCGCTTCAGCTGCGAGTCACAGGACACCAGAGCGTGCGGCAGGCACCAGCTGCAGCCCAGGCTCTCAGGGACAGAGGGGCAAGCTGCGCCCAGATCCCCGGCGCCTTGGAGGTGGCCCAGGAGCGAGGCCTCCTGTCTCTGGTTGCTCCTTGGAAAAAAGTGAAGAAGGGAAGGGAGGCAAAAGGCAGGTGTGAAGGAGACAGAAAAAGATAAGAAAGAAAAGCGAAGAGGCGAAGGGAAGACGGGAATGGGGGCAGGGGAAGCGAGGCGTCCTAGACCAGCGGATCCCAGATGCCATCTGAGGCGCAGCCGCGGCAGCGTCATCTGGTGAGATCAAAGAAACGACTTCCTAAAATAGAATGTCGAGGAGGGAAAAGCACAAGGATAAAAATAGTGAAAAGTCGTTTTATAATAGAATAAAAGAAGACCACAGGTCCTGCGCTGGCCCCATGCTGGTCACAAGTTCTGGGAGAGGGTAAAGATGGAGGCGAGTCTGTCTGTGACCTCCCTGTGGAAGGCACCTGCTGTGTGACCTCAGGCAGGTCACTCCCCCTCTCTGGGCCTCTTTTTCCTCAAACGTAAATTTACAGGGTTGATCCAAACAGGCCTTGTTTTAACGAACTAACCGTGGATGAATGACGAAGAAGAGCTAAAAATTGTTGGAACCAAATGGAAAGAAAATGGTGTTTCTGTTCCAGAAACTCCCTCCGTCCATTTCCGCCATCACCTTCATCTCCTTGCACTAACTAGTAGAAAATCAGAGTCACGATCCCTTTGCCTTAACTGCCAAGGTGCTCTTGGGTGTGAAGCAGCTGGGCACGTTCCTATTCTGCCCTTCCTGCTGCTGGGCCCGGCCCTCCAGGCCAGACCAGTGTCCCCAAGTCACAAGACAGCATCTTCCCGGCTGCTCAGCCGCACTGGGCCAGCAGGGTTAGACGGGGATGGCAAATTCCATTTCAGGCTCATCAGCGACTCATTTTCAGAAGCTGCCCCCCAGGGAGCTTGTTAAAAGGCCCTGGGCATCCCCAGGAGGGGGGCTCGATTTGCCTTTTATGAATGAACCACTCGGGAGAAATCAATGAGGGTGGCAATAGGGTCAAGTAAACAGACGCGGCCTCTCCCCAGGTCTGCACCCCAGGGCGGGGCGGTCCTGAGAAGCGCTTTGTCTGGGCTCAGCCTAGCTTCAGGTCAGCACCCCAGGCAGGGCCCTTGTCCCTGCAGCTCCTGGCCAGTCTGCAGCCACCTCCATGTCCCCACCCCAGCTGGAGGGGCCATTCCCAAAGGGAGGCAGACTTTGCTAGTCCCGAAAGATCTACGGAAAAGATCTGCATTTCCATCTCTCTTCCTGCTCAGTTGACGATTCAGGGGACACGGATGCCAGTCCCACGTGTTGGGGACAGGGACTCAATGGAGCATAAGATACGAGCCCTGTCCTTAAGTGGCACACCCTTTGCAGAGGCTCCTCCTGCCACAGAGTCACCGAGGAAGCCCTTGAAACACAGAGATCCCGGAGCCACACACGTGTGACATTGGGTGTCACTTGCAACTGTTCAGTCTTCTCTTTCACTTTACATCGTGCTCTTCTTATCAAATTTTCTTTCTTTCTTTTTTTTTAGTACTGGGGATTGAACTCAGGGGCGCTCAACCACTGGGCCACATCCCCAGCCCTTTTTTGTATTTTATTAGAGACAGGGTCTCACTGAGTTGCTAAGTGCCTCGCCATTGCTGAGGCTGGCTTTGAACTCGCGATCCTCCTGCCTCAGCCTCCCAAGTGCTGGGATTACAGGCGTGCGCCACCACGCCCGGCTAAGAACCCATGTTTTTGTAATTTTTAAATTAAGCGAGTTTGGTTGGGTTCCTGTGGCTACTTGCAGCTGAAAGAACCCCAGTAATCAGCGCAGGGCTGAAAGGATTCTGTATGCTCTCGGCGCAAGTTGGGTGGCTTCTGGTGGTAAGTCACTGAACCAGAGGCTTCGTGCTGGGACAGCTGCTCAGGTAGCAGGACGTCTGGAGCTGCTTCTGCAAGGTGCAGTGTGTGGAGGGACTCAGGAGCTCAGCTTTGTCCTCAGGCTAGTTCTCTTGTGGTCACAGGTGCCCTCCACAGCGCGGGTCCTCACATCACATGTCCCTTGTGAGCAGAAGCTCTCTCCTTTTTTTTTTTTTTTAAATCAGACAGGAACACTCCCCCCCCCCCCCCCCCCCCCCCCGCAACCCCGCTCAGCCAACTCGTCTCAGGTCCTATTGGCCAGAAGGCATCACATGACCATCTCTAGCTGCAGAGGAGGCTGGGAAAATGACCAGCTGCCATTCCCAGCCTCTGTGGGCAGCATCCGGCTGGCTGTAGGCAGGCAGCACCTCCCCCGTCTTAGCCCCCACTGCAGGGTGTGAGGGAGGCGTTGCCCCCCCCCCACGGGGCAGTCTCTGCAAGTCGGGGGTCCTTCAAGGGAAACGCCCCACACAGCATGGCTGCCTGGCACGCCTGGGCTCTGCATGGGACCACACAGCGCTGGCTCTCCTGTGCCGCTCTCTGGACTGTTAGCTGAGCAGTGTGGTGTCTGCAGTTTCCTCCACGCCTGGGGCCTACCCTTTGGGTGGCTGGACCTTCCTGGTCCTTGCCCAGGGGAGGGATGAGCTGGCAGGGAAGAGGAGAGGAAAGGAATGAATTCTTGGCTCTTGAGTTTCAAAAACCTCGGACTGCTGCGACTTTGGGAAAGGGGGGAATAAGTGGGGTGGGACAGGGGGAGGGGCTCTGCAGAGACCCCGGGACGGGAGGTCAGGGGCACTCTCGAAAGCTCCGCTTCCCAGGCTCTGGCTCTGCAGATGTCGAGGGCTACGGGCTCGAGCTGCGGGGCATCTCTGGGAGCCCACGGGGGACATGGCTGGGTTGGTGTCCATGAGGTCTTTCTGGGTCAGCAGGGTTTGCTCACTGACCAACCAGCTGGTGAGGTCATGTCCGCATTCTTGGGGACAGTCCCTTCTGATGTCCCAAGACGCTCAAGCCCCTGGCCTAGGGCAGAGCTAAGGCTTAGCGGGCACAGCATCAGGGTGAAGGTGAGCCCCAGCCCCGTCCCTGTACTTAACTGGGACAGAACAGACAGTTTGTGATCAGCCCCTGAGCTGGGAGTGGGAAACCCCGCCTGACCAGACAGGGGGACGGAGAGCTGGGGTCTGCCCCGGGGGGCCCACCTGGCCCGGCACCGTCTCCAACAGACCCAGAGGGCCAGCAGCTCAGTCGCCTGGACCTGCTGCACGCCCTGACCAGTGCCCTCCCTCCCCGCCCTGGAACTGGACCCCACGCCAGGACCTGAGTGCCACCTGCCCTGGCCTCAGGTGGCCCTGCAGAGCCTGCCTGGGAGGGCCGCTCCGAGGGGCTCGTCCCTGCCTGTCTGCAGGGCGGCTTTTCTGAGGAGCCGGAAGTGCTTGTTCAGTTCATCGATCATGGCGTGGGACCCCATTGCAGGTGACAGCGGGGAAAGTGGGGCCCCATGGTCACCCAGGCGTTCCCGCGATGCTGGGCTGGGCTGGGCCTTCACCTGTCACTACTCCCTCTAACTCCACACAACCCTGCGAGCCAGCACTTCTAACTCCATGTTTCCACGGGGGGCGTCCAAGGCACAGGGAGGTCTCGCGACTTTCCCAAGACCACAGAGTGCAGGGACAGAAACCGGGATTCAGACCCAGACCGGTGGCTCCTGCGTGTTTGGCCAGCCTCCCGGCTAAACGACGTGTCCGAGGTCACCCTGAGCATCCCCCAGGGCCCTGCTGGCATTCCATATGGCCAGATGTCCCGCGGGACTGCACAGGGAGCCGGGAGGAGGGCAGAGGCCGGGCCACGGGGGAGCCTCCCTGGCTCCGTCCTCTCTGGCTGTCTCGGTGGCCGCAGGTAGCACGTGGCCCTGCCTGCTCACCCGGGGGAGGGTCCCCCGCAAACACCCCGCTGTTTACTTGCCCTGTGGAGGGTGGAAGGCTGGGCCGGGAGGGGCCGCCCACCTCACCTGGCGCCCCTAGCGAGCGGCGACTAGTCACACTCTGGTTTCCTCCCGAGTCCGTCCCCTGGGCTGCGCCTTCT
The DNA here is from genome assembly GCA_025594165.1 of Tamias sibiricus. Lineage (NCBI taxonomy): Eukaryota > Metazoa > Chordata > Mammalia > Rodentia > Sciuridae > Tamias > Tamias sibiricus. Next base: position 20,273,475 of record CM046658.1, on the reverse strand, counting down.
GAGCCGCAGGGTTCAAGGCTCCCGGGGCGTGAATGCCAGAGGAGCCGCGGGCTCCCAGGGCCCTCACTCTCCCCTTTCCTCTGGCCTCTGCCCAGGTTTCTTCCCAGGGCCTCCAAAGAAGACCCCCTGGACGGTCTCCTGACCGCAGCCCAGGTCCCACAGGACACTTCCATCTGGTGAAAAAGTGCTCCCTGTCCTCCTGGGGTGGTGAGGATGTGGCCGGAGGGGCCGCGGGCTCCATCCCACGTCCCTGTAGTCACGGAAACAGCTGTCTGGGTGGCCTGCGTCCTTGGGTGCCCACCGTGCCTTGTCCTGGGGTCATCTCAGGCTGCCCAGTGTCCTTGGCCAGGCAGTTTAAGCAGAGAGACGCAGAGACAAGGTTCAGTGGGGCCAGGGTGGGACGTGGTCCTCAAGAGGCACTGCGGGGGCTTCTGGTGAGGAGCGGGGCCCTGGCAGGTGTCCGCGCTGCCCCGTCTATGCCTGAGGGTGGACCATGGCTGATGGCCACCATTTACTTGTCGTGGGTCACGTTCCAAGCCCAGCAGGGTCATTGACGCCACTTCTCCCCGGCAGCCCCCGCGGTGGTCAGTAGCATCCTGTTTCATAGGGGCTCCGAGACGCGAAGCCACTGGCTCAAAGCCACACAGTGGCAGACCCTGGCCTCTCAAGCCGGCGCCTGTGTCCTTTCTGCCACACCACGAGGGCACTGGCTCTGGAAAAGGCTCTGCTCCTTCTCCTAGGGGAGGTTTGGTGGCCAGGGAGGCATGGCACCGCTGCCGGGACGTCTTGGTTCTGTTCTGCTTCTTTTTCTTTTAAAAAGTGACAGAGGTTCTAAGTTTTTCCTTCTTCATCTAAATGCATCAACGACACGTGCTCAGTGGGGAGGAAGGGGCGTGCCCGTGAGGGCGTCCCCGTGAGCGAAGATGAGGTCAAACTCCAGGACCCCAGCGGGCAGGAGCCGCCTCTGCCCCCAGTCTGGTGCGTGTCCTCCCGGAGGGTGCGTGTGCACCTGTGTGTGTGTCACTTTGAAAACACCCACAGAGCGCGTGCCCCGGAGCCAGGTCTGAGGGAGGCGCAGCGCCGGCCCCGCCGTGAGGCCTTGGTGAGCAGCAGCCCTGCGCCTGACCCGCGGGACCCTGGCGGTTTCTTGTCTCTGTGGTTCCTGCTCCATCGTCTTCGAGGTGGAGACAGTGGCCATATCTGCTTCTCAGGGGTGTCCAGGGGAGTCGTTGGGAATTCCTGGGAAGCATCCGGCACAGTGCCTGGGCCACGGCCAGCACCCCCCGGGGAATGGCCCCTGTTCCACCTGGGCCAGGGCCTGGGCAGAGCCCTCAGACGAGCAGGGCACAAAAGCCTGATCATCTCACCACAGCAGATGTCCAGTCACCACCAGGTGCCACACGGGGCAGGGGACGCGGTGCAGTGGCACCCCCTCCTCCAAGGAAATCTTAACTAAGCTTCCCCAGAAATCTTCACCGTGGCTGATTTTAGGACTGTCGGCAAAAGCGTCCCTACAGAAGAGTTCAGTGTAGCTAAACTTCCTATTTTCCTGTTGCTCTATCACTTGGCCACTGGCCTGGAAGAAATCCGCACTCGGGTGCTGGACGCCCCTTTACTTGTTTTTCACAAACATGTGTCCAGTCTAGCAGTTTGTAGAAGTGTGTTTGCAAATGCAAAGTGTGAGAATACAAAGACAATCCTTCAACAAGGCCTGGCCTTGAGCTGGAGCTTCACACCGGGCCCTGGGGACCCTCTTCCTAGTTCCAGTCCCTCCAGGGAGGAGCCCCACTGGTGTGACCCTGGCCCCCCCAGCGGCAGAGAAGCAGGAATGGGGGGGGCCGGCAGCAGGGCGGAGCCACACACACCCAGGTGAGGGGCGCGAGGATGCCAGGAGGGGGAAGGGCTGCTGCCCCACGGGCACACCTGGAGAGCTGGCAGAAGTGTGTGGAAGCCCACGCTGTCACCTTTCAGGGGAGTAGGGGTCAACACTGGGGGTGTCCAGGAGGTGACAGGATGGAGCTGGGCTGGGGTCAGCATCTGCCTGCACGCGCGGTGCTGAGGGTCCTCCGGCTGGGGTGGAGCAGGGCTCCCAGCTGGTGTGCAGGTGAGGACCTCATGGGCATTAGGGACGTCAGACCCCTCCTCCCTCCCTCCATCCCTCCCTCCCTTCTCCTGTCCCCCTCTCTCCCCCTCCCCCCCCCCTCCCTCCGCACACAGGAAACCAGTCCTGTCCACTCTCGCCTGGTCTCAGTGGGGCTTTGCGCTGGGGGCGCTGACTTCACCTGAAGCCCTGATGATGTGCCCTCAGTCATCGACACCCCAGCAGAATCAGCGACTCGGTGACCTGACAGAGCAGTCCCTGGCTGGATGCAGTTTCTCTGCGGAGTCGTCTAGGAACAGGGGACCCTGCGTGTGGGACTCGCCTGGCTCAGCTCCACGTCACTGGCCGAGGCTCTGGCGCCCAGGCCTGATGGCCACGCCCCACCCGAGCCCCCAGCCCCCTCCAGGCTCTGGTCCTGGTCCCTTTTCGCTGTTGCCTGGATACACGGACTTGGTGTCTGCCAGCAGCCCCCCAGCCCCCTCGCCTGAGCCCCTGAGCCACAGGCCCGTTTCCAAGCTGTTTGAGGCTGTGGAGGGACCCGCCTGCCGCGTGTGGCTCTGAGCAGAGGCGGGGTGGCAGCAGCACCCAACACTCCGGTGCGCCTGGCCCTGCCTGTGCATCTGGCTTGAGGGGAGGCCATCAGGCAGGGCTGGCTCCAGCCGGCACCGCGCGCTCAGCAGCGGAGCCACCGGCCCCTCTCCTACCCTGGTCACGCAGCCAGGTGGGCAGTGGCTGAGCGCTCCAGCTGCCTGGGGGATGGAAAGCCACTGGCCACGCTTATCCTAGCATGGGCTGGGGGCCTCTGGAGGCGGGGCTGCCCACCGTTCCCTCCTCAATAGCCCCCGGGACAGGGCTGCAGCCTGGGTAGGCTCTGAGGTCCTCCACGTCAGAAAGCTCGGGCTGTCCACTCAGGGAGAGACCTTGGCATTGGGAAATCCGAGGCTCAGAGAGGTGGTGATTCGCCCAAGGTCATGCAGCAGCGGAGGTGGTCTCGCACCTAGATCCTTGAACCCCCGACTCCCTGTCCAGGGCTCTCTTCACACCTCCTTCCAGAGCCCCAATTTGTTGACTTTGTCAACAAACATTTATTGAGTGCCTCCTGCATGTTCCTTCTAGTGTCAGGCGACCCTGCCCAGGGTGCAGGAGGCCACCCTCAGGTGGCGGAGAAAGCCTCTTAGCAGTGGTCACGTTTGAGGAGCAATAGGATGGAGCTGGCCATGGGGAGACCGGGGCAGGGGGTCCACAGAGGGCCACCACAAGTGCAAAGGGCCTGAGGCGGGGTGAGGCCGCTGAGGCTGGAGCAGAGGGCACTCAGAAGCAGGTGGAGGCCAGACCAGGCAGATCTTGGCAAGGGGCGGCCGGAAGGGCCCAGAGAATTTAAACTGGGGCGCGCAACCTGCAGCACCGGGCAGATGCCCCAGCGGAACCCAGCGCCGTGACAGCCCAAGGCACTTCCTCTCTGTCTCACCCTCTGGAGAGGAGGAGGGACCTGGGGCGTAGGAGGCCCAGAGCTGGGAGGGCAGGACCTGAGCCTTGCCTGACTGGCTGTGCGACCTGGGCCGGCCCCTCCCCCTCACGCGGCCGCAGTCTTAATAGCTGAGAAGTGAGTGGACTGGACGGGCCCTCAGTCCTGTGCATGACACACTGGAGGACCTGGGAGAGGGAAGAGATGAAGCCCAGGGTGACCCAACGACGTCCCATGCTGGCCGTCCTGCTGGGCTCGCAGCTGAAGCATCCAAAGCTGCCCAGGAGGTTGACAGGTAAAGAAGTTTGGGCTTCTCTGTGATGCCAATGGCCTGGCTCTGTCAGATTTCATAGCTCGTTAGGGTTGGGAATGGAAGGCCCTTGCAGTACAGAATGATGGACAGCAGAGGGCACCAACTGAATGGCCAGGGATCCTGGAAGGAGGAAGTAGTTGTTCTGGAGTTGGTATGTTATGGTTGGTGGCTAGCAAAGATTTCACTTTCAGCCGGGCGCAGTGGCGCACGCCTGTAATCCCAGCACTTTGGGAGGCTGAGGCAGGAGGATCGCAAGTTCAAAGCCAGCCTCAGCAACCCTTAGTCTCTAATAAAAACACAAAAAAAAGGGCTGGGGATGTGGCCCAGTGGTCAAGTGCCCCTGAGTTCAATCCCTGGTACCAAAAAAAAAAAAAAAAAAAAAAAAAAAAAAAAAAAAAAAAAAAGATTTCACTTTCACAGTTACAGGTATTCATGTGGATTCATGTGATAAACATTCACTACGGCCATTCTGTTGGCATTGGAAAAAAGGGAATGACCTAGGGTAGGAATGGGACATAGCTTTTATCTTTAATTTTTTAAATATTTTAATTAATTGGTAATGTTAGTAGCTCTTATCTTCAATGTTTGGTGTGATTGAAGCGCCATGCCTCGAGCATCACACGAAGAAAAATTCTGAAGTTACATACTGGCTCCATGGTAGAGGATGCTGTGATCTATTAGCAATGTCTGCCAGGGTGAGGTTGGGGAGGGGACCCAGGGGCTTGCAGTCCCTTCCCTGAGGCAGGGACCTTATGGAGATGCAGAGATGCCAGGTTTGTTGGTACGGGCTCTTGCCACTGGGAAGTGTCACCAGCTAGCTGTGTCTTTGGGTCTGAAGAATCTCTCTCGAGGGCCTTCGAGGACTCTCTGGACAGTGGTCCATCCCCGCTAATCACCACGGTAACCAGCCATGACCGGGACCAAACAGTAGCCAGGCTGTGGGGGGATTCTGGTCTGACCCAGACCTCTGGACTGGGGGCCCGGGCACTTCAGGGGCCCCTGCCTGGGGGTTTTATGGGCTTCTGATGGGTGGGGGGCACTTTGCCAGGCCCTGTGGGAGGGGGCGCGGGTGCCTGAGCTGGCTCCTGGGTGAGGTCTTCACTGCCTGTAGATGGGGACAAGTGTGGACAGCGTGACGTGGACACCAGGACAGAGGAGAAGAGCTAAGCAGAGGCCCGGGCAGCCGGGGGAGACTGGGACCAGTTAAGCCTCAGAATTTGGAAATTACAACAAAACATTAAAAATAACCTCACACAAGCGCACGATCACCTCGTTCGGGGAGCGACGGCTCCCTGCGCCTTCTCCACCCAGGGACACCAGTCAGGATGACGATATGCTGTATGTAGTTCTGATTTTTATTTTTTTTTAAATGGCATGGTGCGATGGTTCTCAAACCGTGACTCGGGACAGCAGCGTGGTGTCACCTGGGAACTGGTCAGAGGTGTGCATTCTTGCCTCCCCCCGAGCTGCTGAGCCATGGGCCCCACGCCTACCGATTTGACTGAGCCCTGCCGGGGTTCTGCTGCTCGCTGGAGCCCGAGGCCACTGCCTGGTGTGGGCATTAGTCAGGCTTCTCTAGAGGAACAGAATCGACGGAAAGCATAATTATAAAAGGGGACTTATTACACTGGCTTATGCGACCAGAAGCTGGACATCCACAAGGCCGCCTGCAGGCTGCAGAGGAACCCGCAGCGGCGAGTCTAGAGGCCGAAGCCCCACAACAAGAGGGATGGACGTGCTGCCCTAGTCTGAGACCGCAGGCTTCTGGGGATCCACTTGGGGAGAGTGGAGAAGCAGCATCCTCCGACGACTGCAGCAGCACCCAGAACCTGCTCCCGGAGACTCCAGCTCCCACCTGCGGCCCGCTCTGTGTTCTTCCAACTTTTAGTCCATCCGAGCCATCCTCCCATTGGACGGTGCTGCCTGGGCTTAGGGAGGGTCTCCATTCCAGTTGGCTATCCCACATGCCAATCATCCCTAGACACACCCCCACAGACACACCCATGAGCCTCTTAATCCTTGGCATTTCTTAGTTCAATCAAGTTGACGATTCAAATGAACCATCACAGCGTGGTGAGAGCCACTTTCTGCGGCCAGGGGACATTCTCGGACATGATAATTTCACGTGACACGTGGGCGTGGCCTCTCGGGGTGTCAATCTGATTAATCCTCTGGAGCAATGCGGTGGCAGCATCTCGTGGGCACGCTCCCACGTGAGCTGGGCCAGGGCCCGGAGGCAGGGGGTGCTGTGGCAGGGAGGGGAGGGGACACCGCTGGCATCAGAGGCTGTCACTGACTTGGACTGCGTGCAGACAGGAGGGACCGGAGCTCTCCTCCCCCCTAATGCCCTCCCTGCAGCGGCTCTGGCAGGGCAGGAACCAGTGGTCAGCGTGTCAACGTCAACAGAGAGGGAGCTGGGCAAAGGCGTCCACCTCTCCGCTGGTCCCCACCTGGCCGTGAAGCAGAGAGGAAGCCACGCTGGGCCCGAGCAGACCAGGGGGGAGGAAGCCGCTGAGACGCTTCAGAGTGTGGCCCTGTGGCCGCGGCTTCCATTCCTATCATTTCCTTGTTTTTCCTTTTTGTAAGCTGCCTGTCTTGGCCAGCCACAACGCCGCAGGAGGAAAACTCTCGGAGGCAGAGTAAAGATACTACTACTTTTACTTCTACTTTCTTAGAGAGAGCTTAGAGAGAGAAAGAAAGATTTTTCTTCTTCTTAGAAAGAGCTTAGAGAGAAAGATTAGAGATAGCTTTTGCTTCTTCTTCTTAGAGCTTAGAGAGAAAGATAGAGCTTTTTCTTCTTCATTTTCTTAGAGCTTAGAGAGAAAGAGAGAGAGCTTGAAAGAGAGAGATTTCTTCTTTAGAGAGAGAGAGCTTAGCTTTTAGAGCTTCTTTCTTCTTTCTTCTTTCTTCCTCGGGAGCCTCAGCCTGACTCTGACCAGCAATTACTTCTTCTATCTGGTTTCTCTTCTGTAACCGCTCTGCCTACGTTCTGGCCGCTCTGATTCTTTTCTTCTTCTCCGACCCGAACTCTTCTTCTGAGCGACTGAGCGACTGCACGACTGACTGAATGAAGTCATTCTTCTCCTGACTCCGACCGCTTTCACCCGGTTATATACCTTTAGCTTTGCGGGTGCCTCACGTGCATTTACAGGTGCGTCACATACATACTTATTATCAGGTGGAACTTATGGCTTCCAGCTGACCGCAATAGCCATCTCCCTAATTATATGAAGGAGCCTATAATCAAGGAGATAGCTAAAGATTGCGGTTAGCTGAGAGCCATAAAAGATGTTCTAGTTTCCACCTGATAGTAATACATTATTCAAAGAATCTTTGTATGCCCGTGAACACTGCGTGACACACCTGTAAGCTCGAGCTGTAAGCACGTGTCCTTGTTAAAGCTATATGTATATAACTGGGTGAGTTTGGTTAGAATGTGTGGGAAGAAGAAGAAGGTGGTGGTTGGAGTTAGAGTGTTTGGAGTGATTGCTGGAGCCGGAGAGAGAAGAAGAATAAAAGACCTTTTTTCATTTTCATCCTGCCTCCGAATTTTCCTGCGGCGTTCCTTGCTCCAAGCGGTGTTCCTTGCTCCAAGCGGTTTCCGCTTCAGGCACAGCAACACCTTTTCCTTGTCTCAGGAGAAGAGAGGGACTCACTGGTCTGAGAACCTCCAACTCTGTGAGCCTGAAATGCCACCTTTCAGATGTCACCTCTTGTCCTCTTTCCTGACCCAAGCACTGAATTTCTTTAAAAAATTTTTTTATCTGCTCTTTTTAGATATTCATGACAGTGGGGTGTATTTTGACATAAACATCCATGGAGCATAACTTATCCTAATTAGGATCCCCTTCTTGCAGTTGTATGATGTGGAGTTTCACTGGTCCTGTATTCATATATGAACATAGGAAAGTGATGTCTGATTCATTCTGTAGTCTTTCCTATTCCCATCCCCCCTCCCTTCCCTTTGTTCTCCTTCCTCTAATCCAATGAACTTCTATTCTTCCCTCCCTACCCATGTTAGCATCCACATATGGGAGAGAACATTTGGCCTTTGGTTTTGGGGATTGGCTTATTTCACTTAGCATGATAGCCTCCAGTTCTATCCATTTACTGGCAAAAGTCATAAAGTCATTCTTTTTTTATGGCTGAGTAATATTCTACTATATATATGTGTGTATGTGTATATATATACATATATATATATATATATATTTTCTTTATCAATTTCATCTGCTGAAGGGCACCTAGCTTAGCTATTGTGAGTTGTGCCGCTATAAACATTGATGTGGCTGTGTCACTGTAGTACGCTGCTTTTTTTTTTTTTAATATTTATTTATTTGCTTTAGTTGTACACAATGCAATGCATTTATGTTTACGTGGTGCTGAGGATCGAACCCGGGCAGTGCACGTGCTAGGTGAGCGCTCTACCACTGAGCCACAACCCCAGCCCAGTACGCTGCTTTTAAGTCCTTTGGGTATATAACTGGGAGTGGGATAACTGGGTCGAGTGGTGGTTCCATTCCAAGTTTTCTGAGGAATCTCCATACTGCTTTTCAGAGTGGTTGTGCCAATTTGCAGTCCCACCACCACTGTATGTACCTTTTCCCTCACGTGCTCGCCAACATTTACTGTTCTTTGTTTTTTTTTTTTTTTTTTTTTTTTTTGGTACCGGGGATTGATCTCAGGGGCACTTGACCACTGAGACACATCTTTAGCCCATTTTACATTTTATTTAGAGCAAGGTCTTGCTAACTTACTTAGAGCCTTGTTAAGTTCCTGAGGCTGGCTTTGAACTCACAATAATCCTGCTTTCAGCCTCCCAAGCCGATGGGATTACAAGCATGCACCACCATGCCCAGCTGTAGGCTCTCCACGTTTTTGATCATTTCCTTTGCTATGAAGAAGCTTTTTGGTTTGATATCATCCCATTTATTGATTCTTGATTTGTTTCTTGTGCTTTAGGAGACTTGATGAAGAATTCAGTTCCTGAGTCGACCTGGTGGAGATCTGGGCCTACGTTTTCTTCTAAAGGTGCATGGTCTCCGCTCTAAAGCTTAGGTCCTTGATCCACTTTGAGTTTTTGTGCAGGGTGAGAGATAGGAGTTCATTTTCATCCTGCTAATATGGATTTCCAGTTTTCCCAGCACCGCTTGTTGAAGAAGCTATCTTTTCTCCAATGTGTGTTTTTGGCACCTTTGTCTAGTATGAGGTAACTGTGTCCATGTGGGTTTGTCTCTGTGTCTTCCATTCTGTTCTGGCCTTTGTGTCTGTTTGGTGCTGATGCCATGCTGTTTTTGTTACTGTAGCTCTGTAGTATAGTCAAGGTCTGGTACTGTGATGCCTCCTGCTTTTCTTTTCTCACTAAGGATCGCCAAGCACTGAATTTCAAAGTGGGTCTCCGCAAGTCCTCCCAGGGTCCTCCACCTCAGCAGCTGTGCTCCCAGCCCCAGCCCTTGGGGGCTCTCAAGCCCTGATGTTACTTTTCCTCTGGGCTCTGCCCATGGGGGTGGGCAGGATGGAGAGGGGGCTGTGGGATGAGGGGCAGGTCCCACCCACCCAGACCCAGTGGGACGGTGACCCCAGCCCCCGTGGAGGGGAGGGAGCCGGCTGGTCAGTTTCAGCAGAGCCAAGGCTCAGGAAGCCCCTCCCATGACAGGGGAGGGCTGGCCGGGCCCTGCTGCCCTGCTGTGGCTCCCCAGGCCGACGACATCCTGAAACCCCAGCCAACAGCAGGAGCTCTCCAGCTGTCTCCCCGAGAGTGGTTCCTGACAGATTCTGGCAGGATGAATGGCAGGGCAAGGATGGACAGAGGACTCCTCCCCTTCCCGCAAGCCTGTCTTCCTTGTCTCAGGATCGTGGGTTCTGTTTCCCTGCCGTCTTCCTTTCCTTACCCAGACTCGGCCTGACCCTCAGGGCCTGCTCTACAGTGGGTGCTCAATCAAGGCTCCAAAATGAAAGTGGGAGAGTGCAAATGACTGGAAGACCGAATCAGACGCTGGGGCCGTCCCCTCCACCCTCCCGTCTCCTGGTTTCCTGGTTTCCGTCTCTGTGCTGGTTCCCTGGGGGCCGGGTGGCTTTGTTTCCCGTGTCCTGAGCTCTGTGTGGGCGGGTGGTGCTGGTGTTCCCTCGCCCACCGCAGAGCAGGGCTCAGACGGGGGCTGTGCTGCCCACGCCTGCTGTCTCTCACGGCTCCCTCCCCGTGAGCTGGAAGGCAGCGTCCTTTCCTGGGCCGTGCATATCCATCGCGTTTTACTCACCCTGATTCTAGCAAGGACAAGGACCTGCTGATGCTGGAAAACACGATTCAGGGCTGAAAGAAGAGCAGCGACTGGAGCTGGGGAGCTGGGGACGTGTGGCTGAACGGCTCCTTCCCCAGGGGCTCCGAGGGCCCCTGGCTTTGGGGTTTGGATGGGGCCTGGGGGTGCCCAAGGGGGCCATGCAGCAGAGGACACGGCCCTCTGGGTCATGGGAACCACATCGCAGCCCAGCTCTCCTCTCTGTGGAGCCTCGTCACATTTCCTCAAAGTTGGGGATGGCCGCCTGTCCCTCTTGCCGTTTCTCTTCTGCCCCCTCTCTCCTTTGTTTTGTCCCTCTAGTCTTCACGTTGGGTCATTTCTACTGACCCACCTTCAAGGTCACTGACTTGCTTTTTCCTTCTCCAATGGCCGTGAGCCCATCTAGTGGATTTTTCATTTCAATCCTTGTGCTTTCTAGCTCTAGCACTTCCATCTGGTTCTTTTCAAAATAGTGGCCATATCTCTGCTGGGTCTGGATTCTATTTTCCTGTTTCCTTTTCAATTGATTTTTGCCTGTAAATCGCGGATGACTCATTGTAGAGACTCTGGATTCTTCCTCAGAGGGTCGCTGATTTTTGTTCCATTAGGTAGTTTAATCACCAGCCGATCGCCTTGAGCCCGTCTGGGCTTGGATTTCCACTTCAGTCTGTGAAAGCACAATTTTTTTCTTTACAAGCCCCTCTGCCTAGATGGATCTCAACCTCCAGACCCTCTCTTCCCTGGGTCTCTTGCCAAGGCTTGGACTTAGGCTTTGGCAGAGGGGACTAGAGGAGCCTCCCTTGAGGGCAGTGTCTCTTGCCCTTGGAGTTGTGTGGACACTCTGGCAGGTGGTGCTTGGTTGTAGGTGCTGTCCACTGGATGTTCCCAGCACCCCCAGCCTCTGCCCACTGGATGCCAAGAGCAACCCCCATGGTCATGACCTCCAAATGCCTCCAGACTTTGCCAAATGTGCCCAGGGGACAGGACCACTCCTGGTTAAGGACCATTGCTCCAGGGCGTGGTGGTCGCTTAGAGATATCTGGGAGGAACATTACATTAGCTTTTTTTTTTTCTTTTAAAAATATTTTTTTGGGGCTGGGGCTGGGCTCAGTGGTAGAGCGCTCACCTAGCATGTGTGAGGCACTGGGTTCGATTCTCAGCACCACATTAAAAAATAAATAGATATTGTGTCCTTCCACAACAAAAAATATTTTTTAAAATATTTATTTATTTATTTTAGTTATAGGTGGACCCAATACCTTTATTTTATTTTTATGTGGTGCTGAGAATCGAACCCAGTGCCTCACGTGCGCTGGGCAAGCGCTCTACCACAGAGCCACAACCCAGCCCTCCATGAGCTTTTGATATTCTCCCCAAATAAGCTGGACTCCATCAGGAGCCCTGGACTGCATCGAGGGAAAGAATCAGCCCGGGTGGAGGACGCTGCAAATCCACATGCCTAACGCCACCTCCAGAGCACACCTTGGGAATCTCACAGGTAAACCGCAGTGCGATTCTTAGAGTGTTAAACAAGTCACATGTAAATGTCTGCACTAGACCTCAGTGTCTCCCACTTTGGGTTGGCTCAGCCTCCCGAGGTGGAAGCGGTGGGGCCGCCTTGCTCTGTGAGGCTCAGGTGGACCCCCTCCATCTCTGCTCCATTGTCCACAATGTTTCACCTAGAAATTTCTTGTGGCCTGTCCCGGGGGGCCCCTCTTTCTTCCTTCCCTCCTTCTAGTCTCTGTGGCTGGTGCTGGGCCGAGTCCCCGCGGGCAGAGCCCGTTCCGGGGGACAGGAGGGGTTCTGGGTGAGGGCTGGGGGCCGGCTCTCTCGCTGGGCTGTGGAGAGAGGCTCTTCCGCCTGCTCCAGGCTGGGACGGCCGCAGAAGCCGTAGAGGAAGAAGGACGCCGGTGGGCTGTGGTCTACACCCACTGGGGCTTGACTCAAACCATGCTGGTTGGCTCTACCTGGTTTCTTGGCGACTCGGAGACCAAATGTGGGTCGGAAGGAAGCCCGAGGTGGGCAGGACGCCGCGGGGCAGTGCTGAGGCGCTCTGCCTGGGTCAGGGTTCAAGGCCCGTGAGAACCTCCAGTGTGACCCCACCACGGCCGTCATCACCCGGGGAGTGACAGCCAGGCAGGCCCTGGGGCGCTGGCGAGTGGCACGGGCGCTTTGTATCGTTTCCAAATGAGGAGCCGTGATCCCGGGAGACGCTGGCCGCGCCTGGGGCGTGGCCTTGTGCTGCTGGAGCCTCCCAGAAGGGACCCCAGTGACGAAGGCTGTGACACCGTGGGGGGGGGGGGCAGAGTCTTGGCACCTCACCTTGTCCCCCTCTGGACCTGACGCCCAGGCTGGCGTGGGCAGGAGCCGGGGGGGGGGGGGGGGGGAGCATCGCCGTGGGAGGACGTCCCCAGCGGTGGCAGAGCACCTCAAACGGACATCAGCTCCACTGCACTGGTTATTCCAGTTCCCTGAACTACCTCCGTTGTCCCCTGTCACTGCTGTCCCTCCCCGTGGCCGAGGCGTCCCTGGCCTGTCCCTGCTGGCTCCTCCTTCCTCCCCTAGGCTCGGGCTCGGCTGCCACCTCATCCTCCTGCCTCCAGGTGTGGAGGCCGGTCCAGGGGACCGTGGGAGGAACCGGAGCAGGTCCTAGAGCCCCCGACCCCCGTCCCAGAGCGGCTGAAGGACCTAGGCTAGCCGAGCTGGCAGAGAGAGGCGCAGAGAGGGGCTGTCTGCAGACCAGGGCCGGAGGCAGAGGCCGGGGAAGCAGACGCTGCGTGCTCTGAGACTGCGGGGGCTACTCCTTCCTTAGGAACAGAACCCCCATCCACGCAGAGGGGCCCTGTGGCTTTTCAAATCACATGTTCAAGTCTACCGTGTAGCTTGATGTGACCCGATGACTGCATTTGTAACCCGGTGGAAGTTGTGTGAGCCTGTCTGGAAAGCTCTTAAAGGCAACTTACACCATTGGCACATGCCATTTTTACCCTTCCTTTATTTCCTTCTCATGCTTGGAATGCAAACCTGATGGCTGAAGCACCAGCAGCCATTTTGGAACGTGAGACGACACAAGGATGGAAGTTATCAGCCAAGGATGGTGGGGGAGAAGGAAAGAAGGAGCTGGAGATACTAAGGGCATTGTAGAACTGCCACACCTGGACTCCTCTACTTCTTGATTCATGTGAGAAGTAAACTTTTCTGTTTGTTTGTTTAAATCATTTTTTTTCTCTCCCATGCAATCATACCAGGTCCTAACTGTTACACCAAGCGATTTCCTCCTCTCTTTTTGAGGGTCCTCTGGAACACTTGGGGATGGGGACGTTTGTTCCCTCTCATCCTTCATTCTGTGCTGTGGCCTTCAGTGTCCTGTGGTCACTGGCTCCCGGCCCGGCCTGGTTCCCTAGATGGCCTCCTCTCTCGCTGTCCTGGCCAGACCCCGCCCCTCTGCCTCATCTGCCCCAGCTCCCCAGCCCCGGGTGCTGCGTGCACCAGGTGTCCCCTTGGAGGAGCACAGCAGGGGTGGCCGCGGCACTGGGCAGGGTCCGGTTTCCCTGGGGACACAAGACACTGTGCTCCTGGGATGTCTCCCCACACCCCGGGCAGAGCCTCCTTGGCACCGTCTCTCCTCGGGCTGGTGTTCCTGTGTCCCTCCCCCTCCCCAGCTGCTAGCCCCCCATTCCAGGGCCCTCCCACGCAGAGCAGCTGGCCCCGGGGCTGCCCCACAGAGCCTGGAGGGCCAGTCTCCACCCTCACTCACAGACGGGGTCACACACGACGCTCCTCCTTCAATCTGCCCTGGCCTGAATGCTCAGCTCCGTCTCTTCCTGCTGACCAGAGTCGGCCCTGGGGCTGGGGGTGGGAGTCAGAGTCAGAAACTCCCGGACAGCGGCCTCAGGGCCCCAGGACAGCAAGTCCCCGAGTGGATGCGGGGTCTGCTAAGGCTCCTCCGGGACCCTTACCCTGCTCCGGGCACAGCCTGGACTCTGGGTCCTCCCCCCGACCCCAGCACAGGTGCCCCGCCTCTGCTGCAGATCAGGCCACACCAGGGCCCCTCCGGGGGGCTCTAGACCAGAGCTTCAGGGGGAGCCTGGGACCCCCTGCAGGGGTCCAGGTGCCTGGAGGCCTCCCTGCCATGGTCCAGTCCTTCGGGGAGGGAGGGCGCGTGCAGATGGCCTGCCCAGAGGGAACCGAGCCCGGGGAGGGAGAGCCTGGCCCGGCTGGCTCTGAGCCTCGTTGAGAATCGCCGGCAGCTCGGGCAGGCGGGCCGCGCTCTGGGGCGTTTCTGCTCGCACAGAGAGGACCAACCAGAGGAGCGCGGAGACTGGAGGCTCAGAAGAAGACACCCGAGGTCGCCTCCACCTTGCTTGGGCACGTCTCTGTGCTGGAGTTACAGGGTTTTGTTTTGCTTTTCTAGTTTTCTGCATGAGTAATAACAGGGTATTTGGAATTTAGGGTCCAGAGAGGGAAAAAAATCCCTTCCAGGGCTGGTGGGGAGGCTGGGGGCCTCCTGGTTCAAGGTCCCCCATGCTCCAGCTCCTGCCCTGTGATTGGCACCGTGGGCAGGTGGGTTATCACATGCCCCTGCCTGTCTCCTGGGGCTCCTGGAGACCCTGTGCCTCCCGGTCCCTGGGGCCAGGGTGTGACACTCAGGGTGAGGGTCCCAGGGCTTTGCCTGGCGAAATTGGGTCAGGTCACCTGTTGCGTGGACCCTAGCGTGCCCAGTGGTGACGGACACAGTTCTGAGTGCACGCAGGAGCACAGGGAGCAGGAGCTGGCTTGGGACACACGCGGGAGTGGCTGGCACTTCTGCGGAGGCAGACGAGGGCTCTACCACCCAGAGGCTGAGAGTCTCGGGCTGATTCTCCCACCCCGCCATGTTGGGCAAAACCAACCCAGAGACCCAGAAGCTGAAGGGGTTGTGGTTCTGTTTGTGACTGTGCAGCGCTGGGCAAGTCACTTAACTTCTCTGGGCCTCAGTTTTCTCGCCCACAAAGGTGTGGAGCAGAAGCCGGCAGCTGGGTTTGCTTCCAGGGATGCCATTCTGGGATTCTGTCTGGCCTCTGGTGGGCTGCACCCTGGCTTGAGCCCCAGGGAAATCTGGGAATGTCCTGAGTGAAATGGCATCGCCCCCAGGGCCCATGGGCCCGGAGCTGGGGACTTGCAGACCACTAGCTGGGGCAGCAGCCAGCCCTTTCAACAGCAGCTCTTTGGGGTGGCCTGGGTTGTGTGGGGGTGGAGTCTGTGGGTGGACACCTGTGGTTGTGTCCCCAGGATGCTGACTCTGGTTTTGAAGGCTCTGTTTCAGAGGTCAGGCTGGGGGAGCGTGGACTGGAGCTCAAGAGGAGGGTTGGGCGCAATGGCACACGACTGTAATACCAGCTGCTTGGGAGGCCAAGGCAGGAGGATTGCAAGTTCAAGGCCAGCCTCAGCAACTTAGCAAGGCCCTAAGTAATTTAGCAAGGACTTGTCTCAAAATGGAAAGGGCTGGGGATGTGGCTCAGTGGTAAAGTGCCCCTGGGTTCAATCCCCAGGACAAAAAAAAAAAAAAAAAGGCATATGGTGGGACCTCTAGGAGGTCACCCCGCTCTTCAGGTCCTGCCCCTGGTCTGTTCTAAGAAAGGGTGGGCTTTCAGTCATCCCAGAGTCTCTCCGCCCCTCCCACGCCCACGGTCCCTCCAGCTACACTGACCCAGCCAGGCCCCCCATGGCTGCTACCTACCCAGGAGGAAATGGAGGCTGGGAGCCAGGAATGCCTAGACCGAGGCTGCTCAGCGAGGCTGAGGCTCCGCAGAGCTGGACCTGGCCTTCTCCCTGGAGCGGGACCCCTTTCCCCCTCCTCTCTGCTGTCCCCTGCCCCGGAACACCATCCCAGCGACTTTTCTCGGGGCCGTCCCCTTAGCTTCCATTGGCCTCTGTCCCGCCCGTGCCCAGCAGTGCCAGCGCCTTCGACGTCCACGGGCGGGAACAGGGCTCGCTCCTCAAGGGCTGGCGCAGCAGCGGCCGCCCTGCCCTCTCCGGGGCCTTCCTGGCTCCCGCCCAATTGCTGCAGAGAAACCCTGAGCTCGATTTCTCTGACCACCCGATGGCCACCGCTACCTCCACTTAATAAATTGCGCGGGAGCCTCGGGTGGTCGAGGGCGGAGGCCCGCGCGGGCTGAGTTGGAAATTAAAAGCAGCGGCCGAGAGCGGGTTTGAAGGCGGCAACAGGAACCATGAATATTTTACAAGAAACCGGAATTATTAATGTTTCAATAATAAAAAAAAAAAAAACCAAACCCCGATGTCCACGTGAAGATTGCATGTGACTTCAAGCCGCCGGCAAACCGCTGCGGTCCGGCCTCCCGAGCGCAGCGCGCCGCGCGCTGCCGGCGGCCGCATCCCGCAGCCGCATCCAGCCGCATCCGCCCCGCAGCCCCGACAATTAGCACGGCCCCTTCCCTCCCCGCCGCGGACGACCAGAGAAATATTTCTGGAAGACTATTTACGAACTTCCTCATCACCATCAATCACACGGCGAAGAAGGGGCCCAGCAAGCCTTCTTACCTCAAGGAGCCTCTAATGCAAAAAAGCTATTTACAGGGCACGGCCGGCCGGGGCTGAGATTCTGATGCCATTACCATGGAATACATAATAGCATCAATAATTAAGTATAAATTGGATTTAATATTTTATGCTGGCGACATGTAATTTACACTCTACCCGAGAAATCAAAGGTCATGTCTGAAATAAGCGAGCGTGGGGTCGGGCCTCCGGTGGAATGAGCGCATGCCCCCCAGTGACAGCTGAGGACGACGGAGCCCAAGGGGCTGCAGGGGAGGGGGCGGCTCTGCAGGCCTGCGGAGGGCTCTGTGCAAGAGGCCTCGGGTCTCCCCGGGTGAGCCGCCAAAACCCCGTGGGTGCTTCTGGAGCCTGTGGGAGGGGCGCTGGTGCTAGGGAGGTCAGCCCCGGATGCAGGTCTGTGCCCAACCGTGGGCAAGCTCGGGCTGACAGTGACCTCCCAGGGAAACGGAGGGGACAGGGCTCCGCAGGCTGACGTGGCAGGGTCGGAAGAGGACCTGGGGCTCCCAACCCAGCCTGACCCGTGGGGGGCAGGAGGGTCCGCACCCAGGCCGTGTCCCTGCTGGCCTGCGGGAGTGGCAGCCTGAGCCGGGCTGGCCCTTTGCTCTGTCCGGTGTGGTTCTCTGGACCCAGCAGGGGCGGGAAGGGGAGCTTAGTTTCCAGAGATGGAGTTTGGGCTCAGGCCAGAGGTGTGCTGGGGAGGGGTCGGCCCGGATGCCCTCTGCCGGGCCACTCTGTGTACCTGCAGAGTTTCTCAATGTGTTCTCCCAGGAGGCTCCCTGGGGACTTCACCCAGTGGGACCAGTGCTTGGCTCATAGTATGTGCTCAATTAATAACTGTTGATTAAGGGGCTGGGGTTGTGGCTCAGCGGTAGAGTGCTCACCTAGCACGTGCGCGGCCCGGGTTCAATCCTCAGCACCACGTAAAAATAAGGGCATTGTGTACAACTAAAAGCAAATAAATAAATATAAAAAAATTGTTGATCAAAAGAATAAAAACATCTGGTTCACTCTATGTCTTTGTGAAATGCTGCACACCCAGGGCAGGCTGACGGCCCCTCCCCAGCCCCGCTGCCCAAAGCTGAGCAGGTGGTTCCTCAGCTCCGAGGGACCCTACCACAGAGCTCTCCTCTGTCCTCTTGTCTCCTCTACCCACGTTCTGTCCTCTGGGGGCTCCTCAGTGCTCACTGCGGACCTGTATACAATAGGAGCTCGATAAATGAGTGCCGTGTCGATGCTTCAATGTCCAGGTTTGCGGACATGTGGCTTAAAGGTGGGGCTCTTGGCATAAGAACCAGATGGGAACAGAGAGGACTCTGGCCCAGACCTGAACCACGCGGGTTTCTAGAACTTGCTCGGGCTGTCTCTGGCAGCAGCCGCGGCGCGGGAGCAGAGGAGGGGACCAGGACGCAGCCCCCACCTGTCACCCCCTGCCAGGTGCCCAGGGCTGGGCAGGAGCTGCAGGGCCAGCTGACGGCTGTTTCCCTCTGTGCCCCTGCAGAGTGGACTGGTGGACCCCGGCGCCTCTCCAGCTTGGCTGTGACCGGGGCATGGCTGGGTCGCTGGAACCACCCGTGTGTGCTGAGAGCCAGGCGCGGCTCTGGAAGGGTCTAGTATCCACTCACGGCCTCCCCAGACAGCCTGGGAGCTCTGTAGTGGTTGTAGCTATGTAGCTAGACAGAAATAGTCATTGTCCCCTTCTCATAAGAGAACTTGAGACACCACAGGGTCCAGGCAGCCTCTCTACCCTCCTGACCCCCAAATGTTGGCTAGACAGAGAGCTAGCCACCTGCTCGCTGTGTGACCTGGGGCAGGTCACCCTCCGTCTCTGAGCTTCCTCCGAGGGCGTGGACACTGCAGAAGCCCAGGGCCCGGGCTGTGCTGCTGTCACCCACGCGGCTCGGCCTCGCCGTCCAGAGCAGGGGAGGGGCGGACGGGAGAGACGGGCAGCCTGGTGGCGGCGTCCCTCAGGAAGGGAAGGCTCCCCCCAGGCCTCCGACAGGTGCTTTGCACAGACGCCGCGGCCAGGAGGGACCTCCGCCTGTGGACAGGGCTCCCTCAGGAGGACGGAGCGCCCAGTGCTCATTTATTGTGCTCCTATGGTATGCGGGGCCTGCAGTGGGTGTCAGGACGCCTCAGAGGACAGAGCACGACACAGGCTGGAGCACGGTCCCTGGGGCTGCGGGGACGCGCGGCTCAGCTGGGAGCAGCAGGGCGGGGACGGGCTGGTCAGCCCTGGCGTGGCTGGTGGCTCCACAAGGCATAAAAGCCTGGTCGCGCTGTGGTCCCCGAACTCGCCTGGAGTCCAGACCACCAGCCCGGCCCTGGGCTGATTGTGGAGGCACGCGCCAGCGCCCAGCCCGGGAAAGCAGGAGGCGGCGGGCTGGCCTGGTCACCACGGCCCTCCTGGCCGTCTCCACCCCCTCATGACGACCCGGCTTGTCTGTCCCGTTTCTCAGGGGACAAAAAGGAGGCTCAGGAAGAGAAAGGCAGGACGGGGAGGTGGCCCTGGGCGTGGGCCTGGGCGCACTGCACGGCCACTCGCTCCCTGCTCCAGCCCGCCGGGGAGAGGAGTCTCCCGGGGAGCAGGGACCCCGCCTCACCCAGGAGCAGGGACCCCGCCTCACCCAGGGCCGGCGGGCCGCAGCCACCTCCCTCCGAGCCGGCTCCGTGTGCCATCTGACTGGCAAGGGTGTTTCTGGTATCGAAGGACCACACGCCAGCCCCGGCTGCGGCAGGTGACATGGAGAGCGGCTCTTAACAAGGCAGAAGAGGCCGTTCTCCTGGCCTCCTAGTGTCCAGCGGCCTTGGGCGAACAGAATCATTTGGAGGTTGCTCAGAGGGCCGCGTGCGCCCGAGGCCCGGCTTCTCTTATCGTCACCTTTGGTGTGGAGCGATTGTCACAGTTAGTGACCCAGGACGAACACGTCAGTACTGAGGCAACCCCACACTTCCCTCAGGTCCCCCCGAGTCTCCAGAGAGCAAGTTGTCACAAGAGTGCGGGTCCCACGCCCCGCTCCTGACCGACCTGACCGGGCGCGGGCTTTGTCACGTCTCAGCCAGTGGCAGCGGGTCCTGATCGTGTGTCAGGGAGCTGGCCGGGTGCACGCTTGGGTTCAGTAAGGGACAGGAGGGAGAGGGGCACCCCAGGTGTGGCGGGCCCCCCACCCCTGTGAAGGGGGGCTGCAGATGCTACTTGCCAAGAGTCCTGGTTGTCCACCATGGTGCAAGGTGTCGTCCCAAATACGGTGGCTGGACGTGACAGTCACTGAACTGTTGTCATCTGGGCTCTG
Source organism: Tamias sibiricus (assembly GCA_025594165.1). Classification (NCBI taxonomy): domain Eukaryota; kingdom Metazoa; phylum Chordata; class Mammalia; order Rodentia; family Sciuridae; genus Tamias; species Tamias sibiricus. Next base: position 20,253,470 of record CM046658.1, on the reverse strand, counting down.
GGTGTGGCCTGGGTTCAGGGGGGTCATGCCCAAGTCTCACTTCCACCACCGTCTCAGCCCACCCAGGATCGAGGAGGGAACGGGGAGGTCACGGTCACAGTGGGCACAGAGCATGTGGGGTGGGAACGGCCGTGGTGGCCGTCTTCGGAGCATGCCATCTGTCACACGGATGCGCTCGGTGGCCCCGGAGTCCACGAGGAAGGTGCTTGGAGGGCTCGTGTCCCTGCGCCCTCACGTCGGGCAGGTTGGTGTCCACCAGCTGGCTCCACGACAGGCTGCAGCAACGCGGCCACAGTGGGCCTTCAGCAGGACAGGCGTGGCCTGGGAAGTGGGGGTGACAGACCCCGTCACCCCCACGAGGCCGGCCTCGGGAAGTGTTCAGGAAAATCTGCCTGGAGGGACCTTGGAGGCCTTGTCACCATCAGCCCAAGATTCCTGGGCGTGCAGCAGCAGGTGTGTGGCCCTGCGGGTCACCTCTGGGGCTCAGACCTGTGGCCGCCAGCACAGAGAGGGCCCGGGCCTCCCCTGGCCACAGAGCAGGCCATCAGCTTCCCGGTGCCTTCATACCCGGTTACACCAGGACCCGGGGCCACTAGGGAGGGTGCGGAGGTGACCTCTAGGGGCAAGGTGACCTGCAGGGGCCAAGGTGACCTCCTGGGGCCAAGGTGACCTCCTGGGGCCAAGGCGACCTCTGGGGGCCAAGGTGACCTGCAGGGGCCAAGGTGACCTCCTGGGGCCAAGGCGACCTCTGGGGGCCAAGGTGACCTCCTGGGGCCAAGGTGACCTCCAGGGGCCAAGGCGTCCTCTGGGGCCAAGGTGACCTCCAGGGGCCAAGGCGACCTCTGGGGCCAAGGTGACCTCCAGGGGCCAAGGTGACCTCTGGGGCCAAGGTGACCTCCAGGGGCCAAGGTGACCTCCAGGGGCCAAGGCAACCTCTGGGGGCCAAGGTGACCTCCTGGGGCCAAGGCTCCTGCGCCCTGGTTCTGAGCGGGCTCTGGCCGGAGGTCACAGGAGCCTCCAGGGCAGATCCCTGCTGCGGCCGAGGCTCGAGCGCCCTCTTGCCCCTCCCCGCAGGGGCACCCCCCAGCAGGAGGTGGGCCCATCTTCCCTGCCTTGATCCTGGGTGAGCCTGTCACCGTCACCCTCAGGTCCCCCGAAACCCAAGGCCAGAGGCACCTCACTCTTCCAGGTTCCGAGAACCCCCATGACTGCAGGCTCCGAGCACAGTCGGGTTTGGGGGAGGGGTCAGAGCCCAAAGTGCCCCAAAGCACACTCCCAGGGACGCGGTCCTCGGTGGCCCTGGGCGTGCAGCCGAGGCGGGCCTGGGCTCTAGAATCAAGGACCAGCTGGGTCGCGGGGCCTCGCGGCCTCCCCAGCACGGCAGAGCGGGCGTCCCTGTCCCTGAGCCCCTCTGCCCTCTGTGCGTCCAGGGACATCCTGAGAGACTCGTGTGTCCCGGAACACATTTTGGGGACAGTGTGGGGGCACAGCTTGAATGGTCAGGAGGCACTTTTTAATGAGCAAACAGCAGCAAGAATGTGGCCCTTTCGGCCTTGGCCAGGACGCCGTCGCCGTCGGGGACAGGGACTCCAGGGGGCCTCTCTGATACGGCCTCTGCTTCTGCAGTAGAGCTCGGGTGGACAGTCCTCCTACCGTCCCAGGCTGTCCCCGAGCAGGGTCCTGAGGGCGGCAGGGACAGACTTACCTCATGAGGCTGCTGTCCCGTCCTGCCGCCTTGGAGTGGCACCAGGAATCCCCGGGGCCCTGGGCCTTGAGGGGTGGGGGAGGCGGCCGGGGCCGGGGGCTGGCAGCTCCCCCAGCCTGGCCTGCGGGCTAATGTCGCCTTAATGCTGCGGTCAGGCGGCCACGCGGCCGGGCTCCCAAGGCGGGAAGGGCCGCATAATGGACGTTCAGACCTCCCGCTGACGCTCCATTAAATGTGGTCGATTTTTTTTTTTTTTTGGTTCCCGGTGTTTTAAGCTGAGTGTCTCTGGGCACGCGTTCAAAGCCCGCTCCCGGGCTCATCTCAGAGGCCGCTGGGCAGGCCCGGCTGCATTAAATGGCTAAATCGGGCCCAGGGTGGGCGGGGCTCACTCGAGGAAAGAATAGCATCACTGTGGTCCTGGACATCGGTCAGCAGGCCTGGCTGCTCTCCCTGTCCTTCAGGCTGTTGGAGGAAGCTGCCAGGCAGTGGTGGGGGTGCTGGGTAAAGATGTTGAATTTTGGGGTGCCGTGCCTTTGCTGTGCAAATTCTGGGCAACTGCTGAGTCTCTCTGTGTGGTGAGATTTGAGTGGTTTGGGGAGGTGGTCATTCTCTATAGGTGACACCAAGGACACCAGGGGGACGGGAGGAGTTTGAAGGCTTCTGAGGCCTTAGGAGATGGTCTAGCCAGCCTGCAGGCCTCAAGAGCCAGAGGTCGGGGGTTGCAGCAGGAGGAGCAGGATGGGCATGACGGGGCGGGGGCGGCGGAGACTCAGGCACCGAGGCTGGGTTCCTTTTGGCACTGAGTGCTCCGGGCCTCCCCTCCGGATGGAGTCCCCGTCTGCTGTTGGGACCCGGGGGTGGGGGGGGGGAGGCGGGGAGTTCAGCTGTGCTGGCAGGTGACGGGGTGGGGGTCAAAGGTCGGGACAGGTAGAAAATGCCTGTTGCGGAGCCCTGGGCCGTGGGCTGGGCCCCTGCTGTCCCCTGCTCCAGGTGGAGCTGGGGACGGGAAGGCCTTGCTGAGAAGCCGCTGGGGCCCAGCTGAGGTCAGGGGACAGGCAGTGGGGACAAGCAGGTCTGAGGGGAGGTCACACCACACAACAGTCAGAAAAGCCTTGCAGGTCAAGGTCAAGGTCAGCCCCTGGGGGCACCGAGGCTCCGGGGAACGGCCGGACCCTGCCCGTGAGCAGAGCTGGGCTCCGGTCCCTGGACAGCTCAGCCCCGGCTGGACAGAGACCCGCCTGAGGAGCTGCCCACCTCCCTTGGTCCCGGGCACCCGGCGGGTCAGGGCTCCGTCACTCCAGGTCCCCAGTGAGGGTCGTCTTTGTCTCCCAGGAGCCAATGGGCGGGAACAGGACTGACCGGAGCCGGTGGTGACATCTGCCACCCCACCTTGGCCGTCAACCTGCCGAGTGACCTTGGTCAAGCCACACGCTCTCTCTGGGCCTCACACTAGCGTGTGACACGGGAACAGCTGGCCTGGCCTGGGCCTCTCAGCCCTGGGATGTGGTCTCTCTGTAGCCCAGAGGGGGCAGGGAGCCACCCCTGGCCCACTCGCGGGCCCCCCTGGCGTCACCCACGTGTCCTCCCAGGCCCCTCCTCTTGGACTCACGGAGAATCCCTGTCACTCCCACCACGGAGCCACACCTACTGTGCGCCGCACTGCCATGTGCTGGGCTCCTGTGGTCAGGGAATGGGCAGTGCAGGGGAGCCTGGGGGGCAGTGTCCAGCCTAACCGGAGGCTGTGTGCGTCCCTCCTGCTGCCGCAGCAGACACCACTGATTTACTGTCCTTCTGTTTGTTTTGGTTTTGGTACCTGGGGTCTCACAGGGCGGGGGCTCGGCCACAGAGCCACACCCAGCCCACTGGGTCCCAGCTGGGTCTCGCTGCTGTGCTTAGGGCCTCACTAAGTTGAGGCTGGCTTTGAATTCATGATCCTCCTTTCTCAGCCTCCCAAGCTGCTGGGATCGCAGATGTGTGCCACCGCGCCCGGCTGGCTTTAAGCAACACCTGTCATCGCTGTGAGCTCCTGCAGGTCCTTAGCCCCAAGGCGCTGAAGCCAGCTGTGGGTGGGGAACCCGCTCCGGGTCCTCCCCAGGCACCAGAGGCCACGGCATTCCTGGGCTCCGGGAGTCCTTCCTCCGCGTCAGAGCCACCTCGGTCCCCTTGCCGCCTGGCGTCTGCCTCCCTCATCCAGGCGGGCCCGCGGCGTCCCTGCTGACCAGGGCTGCCTTCCGTCTCCTGGTCTCACCTGCCCAGTCTCTGTGCCCTGGACCCCACTCGATCACAGGGTTCGGGGACGCCGCGTGGGCACCTTGGAGGTCACGGGCCGTGGCCTGCTGGCGTCCTCGACTCTGAAACCTCCGGGGTGCAGAGCACCAGCCTCTGTGTCGCCAGAGTCTCCGGCTCAGGAACTCCCGCTCTTTCCACCGGGGCTGCGCGGCCACGGCAGGCAGACCCCCCCCGCCCCGCCGGGAGCCCCAAGTCCTCTCCGCGCATCAGGACGGGGAGACCCACCCGGGCTCACGGGGAGCCTGGGGAGCCCTGGAGGGCTGCAGACCGCGGCTCCCGGCCCAGACGCTTCTGCTTCTGTTTTCTAGGTGGCGTGTGACGTGCTTTCTGGTCCCAAGTGCAGGGGACGTGCCAGGATGGAGCCGGCGATGCCACCCTGGGGGTGGCTGTGGGGAGGGGCCCGTGGTGCTGGGCGTGCTGTGCCGCCTGGGCCAGCCTGGGCCCTCCCGTCTCCAGCTGGCCCTGAGTCAGAGGCTCAGTGGGGATCAGACCCCCTGCCCTCCGGGAAGCTTGGAGGGACACCAGCAAACCGTAATGCTATTACGTGACCCTGACTTCAGCTTGTGCGTGTCAGGAAGGGCATGAACAGAGCAATGAGAGGGAACAATGGGTGGTCAAGGCGCCTCTCTGCTGGGACATTTAAGCTGAGCCCTTAAAAATGGCAAAAGCCAGGCCTTGAAGAGCTGTGCTAAAGCATTGAAGGGCACCAGGGCAACAGCACATGCAAAGGCCCTGTGGTGGGAAAGAGCTCGCACACTTATAAGCCTAGTGTGCGAGCAGGAGAGTGACAGATGGTGGGGCGTGAGGGACGCGGGGCCGCCACTCTTTTCCCTCCTTTCATACCTGGTGGTGTTCCCGAGAGAGGCTGCCACCTGCCCCCCAGGTACAGGCCCCAGCCACTAGCCCTGGCTCTGGTCCCAGCTGCCATCCACACCATCACTGAAACCTCACCACACCTTCCATGGCCACCAGGGTGACAGCGTCGGTCCCTTCCTGACCCTGTGACGCAGCCTGAGGTCAGCTCGGGTCAGCATGGTCCAAGACAGAGGCTCAGCTGGTCCACCAGGGTGGGCTCAGTCCCTTCCTGACCCTGTGATGGCTCAGCTGGTCCAAGACAGAGGCTTCCCCTCAGTCGTGATGGCTCCAGTCCCCGACGGCCTGCCCGCTGCTGGGGTGGACGGGGGCAGCGCCATGCGGGGGATGTGCGGCACAGTCAAGCTGCTCACCTAGGCCAGGAAGCAGAAGAGGACAGGCACTGGCCAGGGGCCCACCATCCCCACAGGGCACAGTGACCTGAGACCTCGGCAGGCCCCACCTCTGAAGGTCCACCCCTCCCAATAGCGCCTCGGGGTACCACACCTCAACGCATGGGCCTCGGGACGTGCCAGACCCAGGTGACAGCTGCGACACACACCCAGCCTCTGCCAGGACGGAGCTCACGGTCTGCGGGAGGGAAGACCCTGAGGAGCCTTGTGAAGTAGAAATACTTGCTGTGGCCTGGAGGCCGTGCTGACCGTTGACCTTCCTGGCCACAGCTGCCATCCTGACCCTTCTCTCTCAGTGTTCCAGCTTCAGGAGCCTTCTCCCAGCTTCTTGACGAGGCCAGCTTCCCTACACCCACAGGGCCTTTGCACATGCTCCTTCAGATCTCAGGTCTATCAGCATTTCCTCAAGGAAGCAATCCTGACTCATGTGACAAAGTCAAGGCCCACCCATCAGAGACCCTGTGGCATTTATGGTTGTGCAGTGGGTAAAATCCTGTCAATAAACATAGGAGTGCAAGAAATGAGTGTTCCTTATTTTTATACGCCATTCATCTATATGTCTTTCCTTATATTAACACCACACTGTTGTAATTACTTTAGATTTATAATAGGTCTTGTTTACAGTAATTTAAATCTTTAACTTTCATCCTTCTTCAAGATTGTTTTTAATATTCTCAACCTTTGCATTTTCATAAATTTTTATAATAATGTGTTGTTTTTTTTTGCGGGGGGCAGGGGATACCAGAGATTGAACTCTGGGGCACTCAACCACTGAGCCACATCCACAGCCCTGTGTTGTATTTTATTAGAGACGGAGGCTCACTGAGTTGCTTAGTGCCTTGCTTTTGCTGAGGCTGTCTTTGAACTTGCAATCCTCCTGCCTCAGCCTCCTGAGCTGCTGGGATTACAGGTGTACACCACTGTGCCCAGCTAACATGTTTGTTCTCAAACAATAACAAAAAATCCTGCTGGGATTTGGATTTGGATTGCATTAAATCCAAAGATCTATTTGTGGAGAAGAGATGGTTTTACAATAATCAATCTCCTGGTCCATGAAGATGGTATGCACCCTGAAGATGGTATGCACCCTTCTCAATTTCACTGAATAATATTTTATAGTTTTCTATTTAGAAGTTGTGTACATCTCATTTTAGATTTATTTTTAGTTATTTGTTATCAGTTTGATTCTGTTGTAAATTATATATTTTTACATTTCACTTTCTGATTAATGTTACTGACACATAAAAATACAGTCATTGCTAAATTTGCCAGTTAGTTTTATTTACAAATTATTTCGGACTTTCTATGGGCACAGCCACATTGTCTCCTGCATCTCCCTTTGTGATCCTTAGTCCTTTCATTTCTTTTTCTTGTCTTATTGCGCTGTCTAGAATCCACAGTACACTGTTGAAGAGAAGTGATAGGAGACACAACCACCTCATTAGCAATCTCAGGGAGAAGTTCTCGATATTTTACTATTCAGTGATAATGCTTTCTGTGGTTTTGTATAGATAGCTTTTTTCTATTAGGTTAAGAATTTTTCCATTCCTTTTTATATTTCTAAGAGTTTTCAATCATGATTGAGTGTTGTGTCAGCTGCCTTTTGTCACCCTGACAAAACACCAAAGAAAATCAACTTCAGGAAGTTGGTTCATGGTTTTAGAGGTTCAGTCCCAGGTCAGTTGGCTCCATTCCTTTTGGGCCTGTGGTGAGGCAAAACATGATGAAAGGGAATGTGTGGTAGAGCAGAGATGCTCACCTCCTGGTGGCCAGGACCGGAGCGGGAAGGGACAGGGCCCTGATCGTCCCATGACCCAATTTCCTTCCACTACGCAAACCTCCCAAAAGGTTTCCACCAGCTCCCAGTAGCACCATCAGCTGGAATCAAGCTTTTAACACATGAACCTTATAGGAGTTGAATGTTGTCAAATGATTTTTTTAAACTTTTGAAATTATTGTATGACTTTATTCATTTATTCTACTATATATTTAATGTAGTACATTTAATATATATTACCTGTTTTAAAAACGTTAAACCAAACTTCTCATTCCTGGGGAGAGGGGACTCAATGTGGTTATGATTATAATAATCTTTATCTGTATGGATTTGGTCTGCTTTTACTTTGGTAAAGATTTTTGCATCTATCTCATTTAATCCTTGCACAAGCTGTCCAAGAAAGATCACTTCCGTTATCTCCGTTTTCCCAATGAACAACTGAGCCCCGAGGGGTTACTGCAGGGAGATTGTTTTGCAATTTTCTCTCTTGCAATGTTTTCTGATCAAGTTTAAATCGGCCCCCAAAATGTGTCAGGAAATGTTATTTTAAAGTTGTTCTTTGGAAGCGTGTGTATGGTTGGCATCAATTCTTCCTTTATATGTTCACAAGAGTTCATCAATGAAACCGTCTGTGTCTAACCTAAAATTTTCTTCATGGAAATTTTAAAATAATATTGTCCTTAAAAAATATAGAATGGAGGGGCTGGGGTTGTGGCTTAGCGGCAGAGCACTCACTTCGCACGTACACGGCCCGGGTTCGATCCTCAGCACCATGTAAACATAAATGCATTGCATTGTGTACAACTAAATAAATAAATATTTAAAAAAATATATAGAATGGAGCTTGCTTCGGCAGCACCTATGCTAAAGTTGGAAGGATACAGAGAAGATCAGCCCCTGCTCAAGGATGATGTCTGTCTCCTTATTTATTTTCTGTTTGTGGCTCAGGGATGAGCTGATGTCACAGCGGGGCCCCGAGAGTCCTGAATCCTTACTGGGTTGGTAAAGTTTCCACATAAAGATTCTTGAAAGCCGGGCGCAGTGGCACACGCCTGTCATCCCAGGACCTGGGAGGCTGAGGCAGGAGGATCGCGAGTTCAAAGCCAGCCTCAGCAATGGCGAGGCACTTAGCAACTCAGTGAGACCCTGTCTCTAATAAAATACAAAAAAGGGCTGGGGATGTGGCCCAGTGGTCGAGTGCCCCTGAGTTCAATCCCTGGTACCAAATAAATAAATAAATAAATAAATAAATAAATAAAATATGTAGCCAGGCACAGTAGAGCACGCCTCTAATTCCAGTGACTCAGGAGGCTGAGGCAGGAGGATCACAAGTTCAAGGCCAGACTCAGCAATTTAGCAAGGTCCTAAGCAACACAGTGAGACTTTGACTTAATAAGTAGATACACAGATAGATAGATGGGGCTGGGGATATTATTCATTGGTGAAGCACCCCTGGGTTCTGTCCATGGTACCAAAATAATAATAATAAAATAGAATAAAATACGTAGAACTATCTGGGTTTTCTATTTCTTCTTCTGTCAGTTTATGTAAGGAACTTGAAGAATTTTTTTTCCAGTTCAACTAACTCACCAAATTTATTATTGTAAAACCACGCAATATCTTATTACTACTTCAATAGTCTTAATTACCTGTAGGTTCTGTAGTGTTATCTCCTTTTTGGTTGTTTCTGTCTTCCACCCCGAAACTGGCTTTAGGAGGCTCCCTGAAGCTCTCCCAGGCCCTGCCAGCCCACGCCCTGCCCAGCCGTTGGTACCCTAAGACCTGGCGCCTCCCTGGGTGCCGTCTGGAAGTGAGGCTGGTGGGATTTTTTCATTTCCCGTAAAGCCATCTGATGTCCTGTTGCTCTCCCCTAATGCTGGACCTGGGGGACGTACATGGGAGGCCCTCCTCTCCCAGGAGCCACGTCCCTACACCAGTCCTCAGCACTTCCAATGCACGCCAGGTCCCTCGCGTCACCCCCGCCACACGCACTGGAAACTTCACCGTCTGTGGGTGGCGAGTTCTCTCTCGCTCCTTACTAAATCTCCAGAGATTTCTCTGAAAGCCTCCTGACGTCCCCTTTTGGAGGTTCTGACGCTCCTATTTTCTCCTCCGCTGTCCTGTTGCTTCCTTGCACTCAGGGAAGCCAGAACTCAGAGAGAGGGGGCAAGCGGCGGGAGACGGAGCTTGGGGTGGGCGGGTGGCCTGGACTAAGTCCCTTAATTCCTCAGCCTCAGTTTCCCCAGTTACAGAGTAAAGGTGAAGGGTCCCATCTGTCCTGCTCTGTGTCATGGTGACGGTCCAGTGAGAGCTCAAAGCAAGGACGCTGAAGAATGCTAATTTCATTGCAAACTGTACTGTCCACTCAACGGGATTTATAATCATTCATTTACAGCTTAAGTAGTGATAATTTTAGTGATAGATAATTATTCATGTAAAATCTAGATTATAATGATAAAACAGATGCCTCTTTATGGGTCTTGATCCTTCTTATCTCTTTGTATAAACCATTCTTTCTTCTTGTGGTTTTATTCTTTAAAAGCCCTTTATAATGTGGTTTTTAAAGCTTGGCCTATTTTGGTGCTTTATGTAAATAAATCCTACTCCATGACTTTTTATGATTTGATTCTTTCATTCAACATTGTTATGAAATCCACCCATGTTTTTTTCACTGCTGTATAATATTCCATTACACGAATATATCACAGTAAACTTCCCCACCCCTACTGATGACATTTGGATGGTTTCTAGTTGTATCATTCTGAAAAATACAGCCCTGAACATTCTTGTACATATCTTCTCACCATAGCTGTGTCCTAATGCAGACCAAAGATTTTCTTTGGGAGTAAAATTACTGAGTCTAAGAGTGGGTGCATATTAAATCCAAAACCAGTGATCACTAGATAAGTCAGTTTCCTATGGATGGTGAAAGCAACACACTTATTGTCTTATAATTCCTGAGACAGAAAACCCCAAATGGCTTTCCAAAATCAAGGTGTGGGCAGGGCTGTGTTCCTTTCTAAGGTTGTGGGAAAATCTGTCTCCTTGCCTTTCTAAGTTCTAGAAGCTTCCTACATCCCTCAGCTCGTGAACCCTTCCTCCATCTTCAAAGCCAGCAGTGTAGCCCCTCCAAGTCTCTGACTCTGTTGCCTTCCTATCCCCCATCAAGGACTTTGTGGTTACATGGGCCACCAGGTAGCCCAGGATGAGTTCCCGTTCCAAGGTCAACCGATGAGCAACCTAATTCCCTTTGACGTGTAACCTAACACACCCACAGGTTCTGGGGCCCAGGATTTGGACGTGGTGACAATGCCCTCATTCTGCCTGTCCCACCAGGAAACACAAAACTGGTAAAGCTTCTACACCTTTATCTTATTACTTTCCTCCTGCAAAAACTGCTTTTACATTTTTAAATTTTTTTTTGTATTTCCTGTTATGATTTCTTCTTTTGAAATGCTTAAGACTCACAATAATTTGCGGAAATAGTCTAGAACTGTATCCTTTGCCCCGTTTTTACAACACTCTTTTATTTTTTTGTACAGTTCTAGGAGATTCTATCATCTGTGTAGGTTGGAGTGACCGTCACCGCAGTTGGGTTAAAGACTCTTCCAACCCTGCTGCGGATCTTGGTGATCACGAGGAGGAGGCTGGCCCTGGAGGCCTCCTGTGGGTGAGGAGATTGCTGAGAGCCAGGGAACATTCTGGGCTGAGGCCAGAGGGGCAGTAGAGAGAAGGTCAAGGCACCTCTGCCCACGGGGGGGTCTCGTGACCATCACCTTGGCCAAGTCCTTCCTAGCGTACCTGCACATGGGCAGCGGGGAGAAGGACTTTAACTCTTCCAGATTAATCCTGCGAAGTTGCAACAATATTGATATGCTATTATTTTCCATCTTTATTCATCCCCCGGCGATGAGAGAATGACTCCCCCCAGGCCATTCATAATTGAAAAATGCTTTTAAGGCCTTTACGAGTTGAATACGAGATTTCGCCAGGTGCCTGCTTTATTGGGCCTCCGGTCACCGATGATACATTTGCTCCCTAATGTTCTTTAAGGAAAGGCGCTGGGGCAGCATGATGGATGGCACACGTTGGGATCAATGCTCATTAGTGACTCCGGGGGCCAGGTGGCCCAGGCTGCGTGCTGGGGTGGATGGACCCAGCAGGAGACTGGCCCTCAGCAAGACAGGGGAGGCCCTGGACACAGACTGGGTCAGACCCAGGCACTGTCCTCAGGAGAGCCCAGGCTGCGCACTTGGGTACAGACCCAGGGGTCCGTTGTTTAATCCTCAGAGTGCGCCCAGGGTGACATTTTAGGATGTACACGTGTGTGGTGTAAATGCAGGAACTCACCAGGGTGGGTGGGCGTGCCTAGCTGAGAGGTTGGCACAAGCAAAGGTATGAGTGTGACCTGCCTGGGGCAAGGTGAGCCACCCTCTTGACTTCTTAAACAGTTCATCCTGGTGGCTGCTGTGTGGCCAGAGCTGCCATCCTGCAGATCCAAGTCACGGAATCCCAGAGCTGGCTCACAGCAGCGTAAGAAGGTATGGAAAAGCACCGGCTCAAGCCCTTGTATTCTGCTGGGTGACGGAGGCCCAGAGGAGGCAAGGGCCTGGCTCCAGGTTGCATAGCTGGGTGATGGGGGAGCCAGGATCCAGGGATGAGCCCCTGGCTGGGATTCTTACAGCACAGCTAGGGCCTCCTCAAGTCTAAGACTCAACTTTGGCTTTGACCTTGGGCTTGTTTGTGTGTGTACAGGACCTGAAGCCTGAGGTGTCCTCAGGTCCCAAATGCTTGAAGGCCAGAAAGTAAGAGTCTCATACAGATAGTTAGTGATGTGGGGGCAGTGGTGGGGGCAGGGGAGACAAAATATATTTAAGGCAAGAAAAAAATGGCGGTGGGAGGGGCTCAGGTTTGCTGAGCACCTGGGCAGTCAGACCTTCATTTGCATCTTCTCACTTAACCTCTAGCTAGAGCTGGAGACCCACACGACCGGCAGCCCCCACCTCCAGCTGGCTTTCTAGTCTTTCAAAATGCTGCACTTTGGGGCCTGTCGCCCAATCTTTGCGTGGTGGCTCCTCATCCTTCAGGCTGTAGCTCAACTGCCACCTCCTGGGAGAGAAGCCCCACTGAGGAACCCCTGCCCCTCACCCCGCTCGTCCCTCTGAGCCCCTCTGGAATCACCTTTTTATGAGTTTGTGGGTTATCCACCTGCCCCTGGGACCGGTGTTTAGTAAACCAGCGGAAGAGAGAGTGGGGGCGTGGCGGGGGCGGGGCTCGCAGGAGGGCGGGGCTGCAGGGGCGTGGTGCGAAGGAGGGCGGAGCACGGAGGAGGAGGGGCATGCGGGAGGGCAGAGCATGGAAGGGCGGGGCTTGCAGGAGGGCAGGGCTTGCAGGAGGGCGGAGCGTGGAGGAGGGCAGGGTGTGCAGGAGGCAGGGCCTGCAGGGGGGGGCGTGCAGGAGGGCAGAGCATGGAGGGGGCAGGGCTTGAGGGAGGGTGGGGCTTGCAGGAGGGCGGAGCGTGGAGGAGGGCAGGGGCATGGAGGGGGCAGGGGCGTGCAGGAGGGCAGCTGGGCTCATCCTCAGCTCCAAGGAGCCCCGATGCAGGGGTTAAGGGCGACCAGGTGATGTCCCTGTTCTGCCACCTACGAGCCCAGTGATGACAAGGAACCAGGAGACTGCTCCCCTTCTCACCTGGGAAGGGGACTCAGGATGACTTCCACCCAGGGCTCAGAGGAGGCGACAGAGCCTGCGGAGGGTCTTGGCACACAGCTGCAGCCTGCTCCAGGGGCCCCCCAAGGAACATCCCCCGGTGGTGGGGCTCGGGGTCGGGCACGCTGGCTGAGGGTGAGCAGGTCCTGGGCGTCCCGAGCCCTTGCCACCAGGGCCCAGCCCTGGCCAGGCAGCAGGAATTGCAGGACCTGGTGTGCCTTTGGCCTGATCAGGCAGCCTCTGGGCCTCGGTTCCCTCATCCGAGTCGCAGCAGACTCGTCCTCCATGAAGGTACAGGAGAGGACATTTGGGAAAACCCTTCAGAGTGAGCATCCGCGGAGCAGAGACAGCAGGACAGACCTGGGAGTCTGACGCACCTGGGTTTGTGCCACAGCTCCGAGAATCACCAAAGAACTTAACCTTGGTGAAGCTGTGCCCGCAGGAAAGGGGCCAGCACTGAGGCCAGCTGGGAGCCCTCTCCTCGTGTGCTCTCGGGACATGCTAGGCAGGGAGGATGGCAAGGGAACAGTTTTCTGCCTGGGGGGCCAGTGCACTCATGCAGGAAGGGGGGTGGGGGTGGAGGTGGGGTGGGGGAGGGGTGGACTAATCAGAGCTGGGCCAGGGAGGGCTCCCCTGAGGAGGTGGCGTTGAAGCCAAGACGCAGAGGGCAGGAGGAGCTGGCCAGTGATGCAAGTCAGGAGTGGAAAGAAAGCTGCGGCAGGAAGAGCAGCATGATTCCCCTTTCTTTCTTGTAAAGCCACCAATGCCCCACGAGGGACCACCTGAGACCTCATCTGGCCTACTTACCTCCCAAAGTCCTTGTCTTCAGGTGTCCTCACACTGGGCGTTAGGGCTTCAACGTATGGATTTCGGGGGTCACAGTTCAGTTCATAGCAGTGCCTGGTGGAGGGAGGGCCCAGGAGCCTCCGGGGGCTGGGAGGACTCTTGGTGGCCTTTTCTAGAGCGTCCACCCCAGGAGGGCAGGTGCCGGTCTGTCTGGGGCTCAGAGCAGGGTGTGGCTCCCAGCGGGTGTTTGGGACGTGCCTGTTAAACCGGGAGGGCACCCGGCTCACTTCATCTGGAGAAACCAGGGCTTCTCTGGGGCCAGGGCGGTGCCCAGCCTCACCCGAGTCCTGTGTCCAAGCTGGGACCAGGACTGCCCCCATGAGCTCCTCCTTCAGCACCATCTTCTTCCCTTTATTGGACAATGATTTATTAAGCACCTTCTGTATGCCGGGGGCAGTTCCAGCACAAGGCACGCGGCAGTGGACCACAGGTTCTGACTTCACGGAGCAGATGAGATCGATGACCACACTGGGACACTGGTGACAAATGCCACCAAGGAACGAAGAGCAGAGCAGGAGGTGAGGGAGCCGCGGAGGGGGTCAGGGCTGACATCTCCAGGAAGGAGGCCCTTGAGTGAGGCCGGAGGCAGATACAGAGGCTTTGACCAGGAGCGAGGACTGGACCCCGTGATGACGTAGTTCAGACGAGTCGAGTGTGCCCGAAACAGTGGCGTGTGCCTTCTAGGGTAGGCTCCGATGCCACTGCAGGACCTGGCTCGTCCTCTCCCTTGGGTCACGGCCCTAGGGAGATGGGCGGATGAACCCTGAGGCCCTGGAGCAGCTTCCTGGAGAGTCCCACAGGGAGGAACGCACCCCTCTTCCACAGCCCGTGGGGATCAGGGGCCTCCTGCTGGCCATCGCAACTGGCCCTCTGGGAAAGGGGACCCCTCCGCCCCAGGGGGACCTTCGGAGGGCTGCGCCCTGCTGCTGTCCGCAGCCCCATCAGAATCCCTGAGGCAGAACCAGCCCCTCCGCACCCTCGGCCCACAGAGACTGTGGTAACGAGTGTTTGTTGTTTTAAGCCACTGGACTCGGGGTGACTGGTTATGCAGCGATGGACACAAATACAGGAGGGGGGGCCAGGTGGGTGGGGACAGAGAGTGGCCCGCAGAGGCCCTGTATGCAGAAGACAGACCACCTGCAGCTCAGCCCCTGTTTGGTCCTTGGGGAGAAGGCCGCGCCTCTCTGCCCTTCTCAAGGTCAACGTCAGGTGAGAAATGCAATGACCTTGCTGCTGCTTCTGGCCAGCCTGGGACTCAGGGCGACTCTGCTCAGCGGTGTCCTTCACGCTGTGCCTACTGACCCCGTGCCCGGCCCCTTCCCAGGCCGCCCGGGTCTGACTCTGCCCAGGAGGACCCAGGAGTCCACATTTCCCCTGGGATCCACACCTTGACCTGCAGCGCCGGCCCTGCGTCCTGTTTCCTTGTGTTTTCCGCAGCCCCTCATCTCCCTGAAGGCTCCTGGCTACGTCTTCTCACCCTTCCAAACCTACACCAGGCACCCTGTCCTCTGGGGGCCTTCCTCCCCAACCCTTCCCCAGCCCCCAGAGTCAGACCTTTCTGTCACCGGGTCCTCGGGGAGCCTTGCTCTAGCTTCTCCTGCACAGAGATCTTGTTGATGGCCTGTTGTTTTAAGCCACTGGACTCGGGGGTGACTGGTTATGCAGCGATGGATACAAATACAGGAGGGGGGGAACCCAAATGCTGTGCTGCGATTGCCCATTTGGATGCCGTCTCTGGTTGGAGAACATGTCTGCTCCACACGTATGTCAGCCCAGAAGCCGACCCAGGCCCTGCGGCCTAGTCTGTGCTCAGGAAAATGTTCTAGATAGAAGGACGGAAGGGAGGACAGAAAATCAGAAGAAAGGAGGAGAAAGGAGAGGAGGGAGGAGGGAGAGGAGGATAGAGGAGGGACGAGGGGGGGCTGGGGGAGTGTGAGAAGACGGACGGGAGGAGGGCTGGGGACGGTGGGGAATAGGCACAGGGTGGTGGGCGCAGTCCTCCAGCTCTGTGGCTCCTCTGCCCAGACAGGAGCTGCAACCTGCTGTAACTCCCAGGGGCTTGGCTCAGTTAACCAGGCCTCTGTTTTACTAACGCTCTCTTTTGCAGCAGAGGCAATTAGAGATAAGGGCTGTAAGCTTCTCCCCAGGCAGCCCCACCTGCCCTGTCCTGTCCCATTAACTTCCAATTCAACAGCCATCCCCGACCTGCAATGTATAATGAAAGACATTCAAAATCTATCCAAATGGCATGAGTATTGATTTATTAATGCCGGGGAATGTTGCTCTAATTGAATTGAGATCCAGGAAGTAAGTTAATGTAGCTGACGATGCTACAGGAATTGAATTACCCCAGGGCCCAGAATTATTACCTTTTCACTCTCTTTGTTGTCAGTGGGATAAATAACAAATCAATTGACGATTCACCCTGGTGGCAAAAAAAAAAAAAAAAAAAAAGAAAAAAGAAAGAAAGAAAGAAAAGTTCGCAGAGCTCTGGACACAGGACTGGGTAACGGGCATAGGTGAGGGGTGAGGGGCTTCCTGGAGGAGGCGGAATAGGCGGAATAGAAGAGAGAAGGGTCTGTCCCTGGACTGAGACCCCTCCCTTGACCTCTTGTCTGTCCAGCTTCTCGACTCCGGCAGCCGGAGTGCCACAACACACCAGCTGCACGGTCTGGGACAGCCACGACAGCGCGTGGAAAGCTTCCCGGATGTTCTCCAGGCCCAGAGAGGGGAAGGGACTGGCCCCGAGTCACACAGCAGGTCTCCTTTAATTCTCACCCCCTCCCGGGGCTCTCTAAAGCCACTCCAGGGGTGTGCTGGGGCTCGCCCCCTCCCTCCCGCCAGAGGGTCTTCTGTGGCTGGAAACTTCCACTGGACAGCGGCCTTTGTTTCTCTGTTGAAGGCCAAACGTTCCTCTCCCCTGACCACTCACGCAGGGATTCTGGAAACTTCTCAAAGGAAGGAAGGCTGGCTTGCCGCATCCTGAGGAACCAGCAAAAGGAGGCCAGGATCTGCTACGGCCAGCAGCGCTGTCCTCAGGATCCCGCCCCGGAGCCGGCCAGCTCCTCCCGCCTCTGCTGGGAAGCAGCATGCTGGACCCTCGCGGCCAGCTCCGCTCTGGGACCCGAGTCTCAGTTTCCTCGTGAGTCAAACCCGTGGAGCCTAGGAGCTGGCGGCCCCCACGTGCTCCACAGGGCACCCGGCAGCCTGGCAAGTGTCCCCCAGGGCCATCCACACCTCCCTCCGCCAGGCACCTCGGCCGGCGTCGCCAGTCCAAATGGGTGTCTGCAGAGCAGCCCGCTGGCCGAGCTCTGGTCAAGGAGGAGAGAGGCTGAGTTAATTAAATCAACAGCTAACAGTGCAGGTTACCCACAAAAGTGAACTTCAGTGCCCCTGAAACCACTGACCAAAGGAGGGCTGGGGAAAAAATGAAACCACAGTTGGAGTAAAATGGAAAAAGAAATCATCAGCTCTACATCACTTCAGCTGGCCACAGGTATCAGAATATTAATTGGTCTTTGACTCGATTTGGCTGTGGGAGTCAGGGCAGGCTGTGGCTTGGGGAGCCGACAGCGCCACGGGGCTGGGCAGGGCATGCTGGGAGAGGCCATAGTGGGGGGAGGATGAGGGGGGAGGGGGGAGGGAAGAGGGAGGGGGAGGAGGAGGGTGTAGGTAGGAGGGAGGAGGGGGGAGGAGGGAGAGGGAGGAGGGTAGAGGTAGGATGGGGAGGGGGAGGGGGAGGGAGAAGGGAATAGGTAGGATGGGGAGGGGAGGGGGAGGGAGGAGGGGGTAGAGGTAGGATGGGGAGGGGGGGGGAGGGAGGAGGGAAGAGGTAGGATGGGGAGGGGGAGGGGGAGGGAGGAGGGTAGAGGTAGGATGGGGAGGGGGAGGGGGAGGGAGGAGGGTAGAGGTAGGATGGGGAGGGGGGGAGGGGGAGGGAGGAGGGAAGAGGTAGGATGGGGAGGGGGGAGGGGGAGGGTCCGGGGTTAGAGGGTAGAGGTAGGATGGGGAGGGGGGAGGGGGAGGGAGGAGGTCGGTGTTAGAGAGGTAGGATGGGGAGGGGGAGGGGGGAGGAAGGAGGATAGAGGTTTCTTTGAGAGGGAGGAGGGAGGAGGGAAGGAGAGGGGGGCTGGGAGCAGGGGGCAGGGCCTCCCCGCTGGGCGGGCCTGTGAGACAGCGATGTGGACCTGGGCGTGGGCGCCCTGTGGTTGTGAGGACTGGGGACTAGTGTGAGCTGCGAGCCAGCCCTGGCCCCCGCAGTCTCGCAGGGAAAGGCCGCCTGTTACCACCACCATCTGGTTCTCCCCGCTGCCCTGGCAGAGTGGTCTCTCTCCATGAAGGAGGTGGTGGAGGATGGCAGATGGGGTCTTGCCAGGTCACCCGGGACAGTCACATGATGGAGATCATGGTCCTACTAGCTCGTATTTAGGAAGCTGCTGGCCTGGCACAGAGGAGGCCCGGGAAGCATTTGTATTGAATTTACTCTGAATTTCTGCTCTGGACAGGGGCCTTTTGTGCCAGCCCGGGTCCTACCCCATCTCCTGGTGACACCTGGGGCTTATCTGCTGGAGCTCAGCCTGGAGGTCACCCCCCTCCATAATTCCCTGGGTCTCCAAGGCCACCAGGAAGGGTAACATTTTACTGTGGCCCGGGGCTAGCTTTCTGCTGCAGCAGCTACTGGTCATTTCCGTGTTCTGCTAATGGTCTGCGAAGCGGAGACCTGTCCAGCTCCTTCGCCTGCTGCCCACGTGTTGGGCGTGACTGTGGTCCAGGAACAGTGGACCATCTATCAGAAGGGGGTGACCTCTGCTGGGGAGCGGTCCGGGTGTGGCTGTGGAGGGGCAGCAGGCACCGCAGAGCCTGGTGGGCAGCGGGATGCGCCCGAGCCGGAGGGGCGGGGGGTGCACAGTCACTTCCTGGCCGTGTCCTAGTGGACCAAGGAAGGCCCGGTTGGCCTCATGGTCTCTTCATCAGTTCTGTGACACCGTGGGTGAGAAGGGCTCTAAAGTCACCTGTATGGTCCTTCCATCACAAAGGAGGCAACCGAGGCACAGAGAGGAGAAGGGACTTGCTTGAGGTCACACAGCAAGACAGAACCCAGACTTCCAGACTCCCGGCGTGGGCACTTTCCTCTTAGACTCTGTGCTTCCAGGCGGGGCGTGCAAGCTGCAGAGTGGCCGCCTGTGTTGGCCCGGCTGTCAAGGAGGCAAAGCGGCCCAGTCCATGCTGGTTCGGGGGCGTCTATGAATCAGCCTGAGCCGGGGTGGGTTTGCCCTGCCAGACTCTGCTTTTTCAAGTCAGGCTGAAAACCTGGGGTCTACGTGACATTTCACAATTGTTAAGTGTTGACGAGGCTCCAGTGATTTAAAGGCATGTTGACATCAGAGCAAAGTGACACATTTGCCCCTGCGGGCTGCGGTGGTGGCTCTGGGGCTCGGTGGGTGGAGTTGTGGGAGGTGAAAGGCCGGGGTGCTGGTGGGGGCCCTGGGCCTGTCACACCTCGCCCTCACCTGCTCCTTCACGCCTCGCCCTCCTGGTCTGGGTCTTGCTGTTTCTTCTTGGTCCTGGGGAGTCCTGGCCTCTCCTGGCAGAGTCCACCTGTCTGACCCTCCAAAAGCCGGGCGCAGGCAGGAGAGGCCTCCCGGAGAACTCGGGGGCCTCCTGTCCCTCTCTGGCCTCTTCCCGGACGGGTCAAGGGCTTCCTGGGGATGGCGGAGAGTGGAGCTGCGCTGGGTCGACTTCAGACAGACCCAAACCTAGTCCTCGTCCCAGGGGTTAAAATTTGGGACTGGATAGACCTGGGTTCAAATGCTGGATCTGCCATTGGTAAACTGTGTGTGTGACCTCGAGCCAATGGCTGCCCCCCGGGCCTGGCCCACGGCTCCCTGGCCCTCACTTCTTCTGCTCGGGGGCTGCAGACCCCAGGACTCTGCCCCAGGCCCTCCCTGCTGTGTGAGTGGGACAGGAGCGCAGAGGTCGCTGCCGGCACCGGAGTAGGAGCCCCCAGAGAGGGCAGCTGGGTGTCGGTGGCCGATGCCCAGCTCCCGCAGCCCTGGGTCGGGTGAGTCTGAAGCATATTCTACACCGTGTCACTGCGTTCCCTGAGGACCCAGGCTCCAGCCACCCACAGTGGCATTTGCTTGGTGACTTGCCCTTTGAGGACTTTCTCCCTTCCCTGTGTCATGTCCCCAAGTGCCCTTACCAGTGTTTCCTGATCTCATCCCCTAGATAACGTGAGCCCTTGCCTAAGTTTGGCTTAGGGGAAAACCACTAGATCCTGCGTTCATCCATCTGTCAAATGGGTGTAGCAAGCGTGGCTTCAGAGGTGTCATGGTCAAGTGACCACGTTCATAAATGCCCAGGGGCGGCCGAGAGCCTTTCCTGCAGGGGCGGAAGCTTCTGTTGTGTTGTGGGGGATGTTGTTGTGATGTTGGCTGATGGCCACATCCCAGGGCCAGGGCCACTGGGCACTCTTGATGTGGGAGCCTGGCTGCCCCAGGAGGGCCTCAGGGGTGGACTTGAGGGCTCAGAGTGGAAGGGGTGGGGAGCCTGTGGCCTCTGTGGCCAGGATGGTGGATCCGTGCTGCAAAGAGGGCTGGGCCCCGGGGGAGCCCATCAGCCCCACCCCAGACCTCAAAGCTGTTAGTGGAAATGGTGCTAATGGGGCCAGGCCCAGCTGTCACCATGGGAGGGTGGGGACCCTGAGGGGCGGGGCTGTGACCGAGGGGAGCCTGCAGCCTGGCGTGCCCAGTGGCCACAGACGCACGAGATTGGCCTAGTCAGCACAGGAGTGTTCTGGGTGCTGGTGGGAAGGCCAGGACCCCCGCTGTCTCCCTGGAAGGTCAAGTCCAGTCTTCAGTCTCCCCAGCCTCGGGAGAGGCCCGAGAGGGTGAGACCCAGAGGTTCTTGAGCCAGGCCCTTGGGCAAGACGCTGCCTCCCTAAGCCCACTTCCTATTTCTAAACTGGAGCTCACACGTGAAGACCTGCTAAGGTTGTTTGGGAGCATCAGTAAAATAAACGTGGGCCGCAGAGGGTGAGCACGCTCCGCTCCCTGCCGGGCCTGCTCCTGCCTCCTCCAGCTCTGGCCTCCTGTCTCACCTGCGTGGTCTGCAACCCAGGCTGCCAGCATCTGGCTTCAAGCCTCGTGCAGATCCCAGGGGCCCGTGTTGCTGTGCAATCTTTATGTCCTAAGGGACCTGCTTCCCAGGGGACCGAGGACCAGGGTGACACTAAAAGTATTAAGGAGCGAGGTTCCAGGTGAATCTCTTGCCCTCACTCATTGTGGTATCCACCCTTTCTGCAGCACACGCATGCACACACATACACACACGCACACACACATGCACACATGCACATGCACACACACATGCACACGTGCATGCACACACACACATGCACACGCGCACACACACACACGCACACATACCTGGCATCCTCTCTGAGTCCTGCTCCTGCCTTTTGGGAGCCTGTCCTGGGTTTGAATCTCTCAGTTGCCGCGGCCACGGTCACCCTCTCCCCCGCCACGCCCAGCCCACTGGGCCGCCCCAGCTCCAGCCCCCCAGAGCTCGCCAAGCCCCGCTCCACACGGCAGGTCAGAGCTCCCAGAGCCTTGCAGGCCCGTTTTGTGGGTAAGAAACCTGAGCAGGGCTGGGGCTCGGTGAGGTGGATGAGGTGCCAAGGGACGCTCGCTTGCACAACGCTCGCTGCGGTGTCTCCGTGGCGCTCTCGGGAGCCTGGGCTCAGCACCCTGTCCATGCGCGTCCTGGCCCTGAAATTGAGGCTGGAGGGGCCGCAGGTCCTGCCTGGGTGTCTCATGAGGGAGTAGCAGGCCCTCCCCAAGAGCCCCTCCCGGCACCCCGGCGAGAGCCTGGTGATTGTCCCAGCCGTAGCCTCTGCCGTGGAAACCCTTCTTGAATCTCGATCTTCGCACAGGCGTGCCGGCTCCCGGGCTGCAGGACAGCGGTGGTGAGCTCAGCTCCGACTCAGCCCTGCGACCCCCGGAGGAAGCCACCCCGCCCTGCACTGCGCGTGGTCCTGGGCTGGGCCCCGTGGCCTGGGCGTGTCCAGTACGTTCTCTGGCCTCCCACAGCTTCGGCTTGTTGAGGTTACAGAGCCCCGACTCCTGTGTGCGCCGAGGAGGCCTGTGTCTGAGGGTCTGACGGGGAGCGGGCGGGGGTCCCGTGGGGAGCTGCCATTCCGGGGATTCTTATTAACCTTCCAGGAGGAGGGGACCACCCACCTATGGGGGGCTCACGTCCTCAGAGGGGTGGGGGCAGGTCAAGTTGGCAAAATCGGGTAATACCGGAAAAGTGCCCACCACCCTGTTTCTAGAAGTAGTCAGAACAGCCCCCCGACCCTTCCTCTGGGCATGCTCATGTGTGTGTGTGTGTTGTGTGTGTGTGCATGTGTGTGCACACACGCGTATGTGTGTGCATGTACGTTTGTATGTGTGTGTGTGCGCGCATGCACGCGCGCACTCGCACATGCTCACGAGGACCCAGGGCAGGTACGCTCTTCTTCCACCCACAGTCCAGGGGAGGAAACTGAAGGTTGGAGACGAAGATCTGTCCTGTGCCAGGAGGAGCTGAGCTGGCTCCTGCCTCTGCACTCCCAGCCACCTTCAGCCATGGTCTCCCGAGGGGGTGGGCCCACGCTGCACAGTGTTCATGGAGGAGGGGACTGCACCCACGCCCACCGAGGGGAGGAGCCTCACTCAGAATCATCCAGCAGTCCTCCCGACTCTCCAAGAGAATGAGACCCCCCCTGGCCCTGCCCAGACCCCTCCAAGGCTCCGCCTCCTGACGAACTCAGCGTGAGTTGAAAATATCACTACGTCAAAAATGCATTTGCAGTTGGGTGTGTGGTGGCGCACGCCTGTGATCCCAGCACTTGGGAGGCTGAGGCTGGAGGATCACGAGTTCAAAGCCAGCCTCAACAATAGCGAGGCGCTGAGCAACTCAGTGAGACCCTGTCTCTAATAAAATACAAAAAAGGACTGGGGATGTGGCCCAGTGGTCCAGGGGTCCTGAGTTCAATCCCTGGTACCCCCCCCCAAGAAAAAGCATTTGCTGCATCTAACCTATGTCATGGCTGGGCAACCCCCGTGCTGTTCTCCTGCCACCTGGATCCCAGCCATGGAGCAGCTGGAAAATGCACCCAATATTCTGTCTTTCCTCTCCCCACCCTTAGAGTAGCAGTTGCTTCTCCTCATGGTCACAGGGGGTGCTGCCCAGCATCACAAGAGAGAAAGAGAAACAGAGAGACAGACAGACAGGACTCTGCATATTGTTAGCAGGGGACAAGATAAAAGATCAAAATGCAGAGAACGGTTTCCACCGGATGAGGAGCACATGCCATTTGTACATGGAAAAATCTCAGCGTGACACCTCGTAAGTCGAGGGTGGTCTGCATCACTCTGTAGTAAACTGAAAAAAAAGTAGCCTGCTGCTCTGTGCCAGAGCCCATTTTTATAAGAGAAAACCCAAAATAGGCACACAGGGCTAGTGTCCCAAGATGCCTGAGGGATGGGACAGAGAGACAGCTCCGGGGACAGTAGTGATCTGTCCGGGGAGCATGTGTTACTTTCACAATTAAACAGGAAATGTGTTCTTAGAAGAAGAATCCTTAAAAAAAAAAAAAAACAAAAAGTGTCCTAAGGATGCCCTGCTCGAATTTTGGCTTCCAGACCCCCGGGGAGGTCTCTGGCTGTCCAGTGTGTCCGCAGGCAGAGGGAGCCGTCAATACGTGTGATCAGCTTACTTTTGGCCCTGGGGCTGCCTGGCCATGCTGTGCTGCTGGCCTTCGGTGGCCAAGGGCAGTTCACCCTCGCGGGACCCGGCATCCTCCCTCCCAGCCCCGACCCCTGGTGTGAGCTTGGAGCTCCTGCTTCCTCTGGCCTCAGTTTTCTCCCCTGCAAAATGGGAACAACATCCCTCCTAGGCTTGACTTAAGGATGAAGTGAATCGCGCTTGAGAATTGTTCAAGAAGAAACGGCTCGAGGGGTCATTGTCATTTTTATTTAATAAAATAAAACTTTTTTTAATTGAATCAGAGCATTCTGGATTCAACCACTGGTTCTGCTACTGATCGGCTGTGGACAGGCTGTGAGCCTCTCTGGTCTTGGTTTCTTCTTCAGCAAAATGGAAACAAAAGTTGGTAACATTCAGGGTTGAACTAGAAGAAATTCAGTGAGCTAGTTCAGGGAAGCACTCAATACGTATGGTATGTAGTAGGTGCTTAATAAACAGTGGTCACGAGGAGGAGGAAGGGGTCCAAGTTGCTGCGTGGGGTGTCTGGGGCTCAGCAGGGCCTGAGCGGGGCGGGAGGTGTGCTTGGAGAGCCAAGGGCTTGGGGACGTGGGCCTCCTTCCTGCCGTGACTTGGAGAAGGGGAAGCAGGGCTGGGGCTTGGCCGGGAGCGAGGCCACTCTGGTGAGTCCCACAGCCCGAGCCTGGGGGCTGCTTCCCCGCCACACGCTAGCTGGCCTGCCACAGAATGGGGAAGTAGGGACTGTCTCCTGGGGAGGCCCGGGCAGGCCTGGCCTGGGGTGGAAAAAACCCGCTGGTCAGCGAGGCCTGGGAGCTGGGCAGCGCTGGCCTCGGGCTGGCCACCTGCACCCCAGGTAGCCCCAGGCCTCCCCCTGGACCTACCAGGCCCACTGCGGCCACTCTGCTGGTCAGCGGCTCCCCAGTGTCCACAGACCCAAACTCCCTACCTCGACCTTCTGTGTCTTCCTCGGCTGACCTCAGCTTGCCCTCAGCCTCCCCTGTGGCCTGAGGGGCCGTGCAAGACTCACTGGGCCCTGAGTCTTCAGGGCTGATGGCGGGCCCGTCCCTTCCGCAGCCTTGCCTTAAATCCTCCACATCTGATTCTCCCCGGCACGGGGCGGCTCGGCAGTTCCCGGGGTGTGCGGGGCTCGTCCTTGGTCCCCTGCACAGCAAGGCGGGGACTGGAACCCCACCCCGGCAGCTGCGGGGAGCAGGGCGGAGGGCCCAGCAGCGCCCCCCACTGGACGTGCCGCCTCGCGGGCACGGAGGCTGCCCTTCCCCAGGCTCCCCCGGCCACCGCGGAGCCAGCCCAGGCCCTGGCCAGCGTCCTCCTGCCTGTCCAGCCTCTCCCGCCCGGGCATGTGCCCACCCGTCTCCTGCACGTCTAATCCCGTCCCGAGGCCCGAATAACGACACCCACTTTACAGCTAGAAAGATGGAAGCTTCCGGTAACCAGAGACTTGGGCCCGCGCCGGGGCAGAACCCAGACCCCTCCACCGCCCGTGTTGTCCTGCAGCTTCGCCCCCTGACCCGTTGCGGGCTGGAAGGCAGGACAGACCCCTCAGGTGGGGCAGGGCTGACCCTGGATGGGCCGGGAGCTGGCAGTCGGGGAGGCCCCTGCCCTGGGGCTCGCCCCCAGCCCCCGCAGTGACGTGGGGACTCAGCTCCGGCTGCCCATCAGGGTCCCCCTGGGATCTGACGGGAGGCTCTCCAGAGAGGTGGGAGCAGGCGCCCCTGGCTTTTAGAGCAATAAGCATCCGCACATCTCTGCTGTGGCAGAGGGGAGGGTGGGCGGGGCAGGGACGCAAGGCCCTAATGGCTCAGGACCGACTCTCTGTCGCCACTCCCCACTGCTGGGGGGCGGGGCGGGGCGGGGGCTCCGTCATGGGGTGTGGCGGGGGAGCTCGGGAGCCTCATCTCGGACTCGGCCAGGAGGCCCTCTGTGAGGGGCGGCGCCCTCTGACCAGCCCTGCCTTCTGTTTAAAGCAATAACTGGCCGCCACTGCTGTGTCCTACAGAGAGGGCAGCTGAGGCCCCGCGGGGTGAAGGGACTGGCTCCTGGCCACAAGCTGAGGCAGCACCAGAGTTTTCTGACTGCCTTTGCTTCTTTCAGCTGTCCGACAGCTCTCCCAGCATCTGACCCGCTCCCCAACAAACCATGGTCACTGTCACCTAGGAGGAGGCAGGCCAGGGGGAGGCTGGAGGAGGCAGGCCAGGGGGAGGCTGGTGGAGAGAGGCCTGGAGGAGGCTGGCTGGAGGAGGCTGGCTGGAGGAGGCTGGGGGAGGCAGGCAAGGGGGAGGCAGGCCAAGGGGAGGCTGGTCCAGGGAGACAGGCCTGCTGCTTCCCTCAAAAGGGAAAGTGGGCGGCTCACTGCCGGGGTGGGTCTGCCTGTTGACGGCCTCCTCTCAGCAGGGAGCCGGCGGGCGTGTTTTATCAAAAGCCGACGCCCAGCTGCACACAGCTCAGCGTCACTTTACCACCGCTCTCCAGGCAAACCTCAAGCCTTAGTGTGGCCTTGGAGGCCCTGGGAGGTGGCCCTGCCGGTGTCCTTGCCTCCCTCCCTGTGGCCTCTCCCTGGCCGCTCCCTTGGCCCCTGCAGCGGGTCAAGCCCCTTCCCTCCCAGGCCTCGGCCCTGCCTCCTGCGCCCCACTGGGGGGCGCTCAGCCCTCAGCTTCAGGCTGTGCTCCTGGGGACGTGTCCCCCGCCCTGACGGCGCTCTGCCCATGAGCTCCTCACGCGCAGTCCCGTCCGTGTGGGCGGGTGCCCTGTGACAGGGAGGCCGGTGTCCTTGTCACCCCTTCCTGTGTGCACTCCTGGGCCTCGGAAAGCCAGCTTCTCACGACCCCTGTGGGTCAGAGCTGAGAAGGTGACACTGAGAAGCATCTGGACCCGCGCACGCCTGTGGCATCATTGTCCTCCAGTGACAGGACACCTGCGGGGTGCAGGGGACCGTGGGCACCGTGGTCTCCAGCAGGTCCCCTGCACCTGCCCTGGCCTGGCTTCCTGGGGGAGTGGACTGAGCTGGGTGCACCCTGAGCGTGGCTGGGGTGTGTGGAGGGGAGGGCGGGAGAGACGCTCGCCCTGTAGGAAGAGACACCGGGGACAGGGACAGGACGCAGGCCAGGTGGCTCAGACATGCTCAGCAGGGTTCCAGAGCTCTGGGAGGAGGGGACATGCAGGGGCCCTGGGGTGGGGCAGGGAGGACTCCACGCTGGGAGGAGGGGCCGGACGTCACAGGTGCTGCCTGTGGGGACCCCGCGAGGCTGAGCTTGGTCCTCGCAGCTACCTTGAGGGACACCGGGGCCCAGGAGGCTCGGCCGGGCGGTGTCCGGTCCTGCTCCCTGCAGTCCGAGCGGCGCACACGACAGGCTCCTCACAGTTCTGGAGGCTGGCAGGCCAAGGTCCAGCTGCGGGCCAGGCAGGTGTCCTCCTGAGCGAGGTTTGGCTCTCGGCTCGGTGGCCGCCAGCCCGCAGGAGCCCTTCCTGTGCACGTGCAGAGGGACTCTCCTCTCAGGAGGAAGCTGGCCTGCGGAGCAGGGCCGCCTCGGGGGACCTCAGCCACCGTTGCTTCTGTAGAGGTCACATCTGGGCAGATGGCCGCTCTGGGAGTTAGGGCATGTGAACCTGGGGACGCGAGCATTCAGTCTGTGGCAGCTACTAAGGGGCCAACTCGAGACGCAGAGCCAGACTGTCTGCAGCCTGGGGGGGCTCCAGACTCCTGGGGCGCTGTGCAAGTTCAGGGGCTGCCTGTGAGCCCGCAGAGCCCGCAGAGCCCCAGCCCAGGAGTGGAGGAGGGGGCTTTCCAGGGAAGGTCAGGGGTCACTGGAGAGCAGGGGAGCTCCTCTGGGCGGGGCCAGGGGCTCATTAGCAGGAGGCCCAGCTGGCCGGCTACTCCAGACCGTGAACTTGGCAAAGGGCAGTCATCTGGGGCAGAGGGTGGCCTGTCCATGCAGAAAGGGCTCCCGGGGGGCTCCTAACTGGATCAATGAGGGCAGCGAGGTCCACGCGAGTTCAGGAGGCCCTGGGGACGGACGCCGGACCCGGGCCGAGCAGTGACGGCGGAGCTCACTCACCCGCGTCAGGCCACGTGCCGAGGACCGCCCAGGCCACCAGCGCTGCTGACCAGACCCTCCGTCAAGCCTGTCACCTCCTGCAGACACCCTGAAAAGCTGCTCTCGCCATCCCCACGCGCAGAGGGACAAGCTGGGACTCAGAGAAGGTGGAGGAGCTCGCCCAGCCCATGGTGAGAGCTGGGACGCAGGACGCTGGGCCCCAAGTCCCCGTGCGTGTGGCTACGCCCGCAGCCCCTCCGACTCTGTTTAATCGACACTTAACAACTGTACCCACGTGTGGGACGGTGTGCCAGGTGACAGCAGGAGCTTCTCCTTGGACACTTTCTTCGCGCTGGGAAACTTTGAACTCGTCTCTTCTTCAAAAAAAAACAGGTGATAAATTGTCAGAAGTCGCCGTGTGGCGGAGCCTCAGGTCGTACTCCTCCTGCCCCCCGGGTCTGGTGCCCGGCGGCGTCCTCTCCCTCCTGCCCCTCCCTCCCCGCCGCTGGTGACCACTGTCCTATCCTCTTCTACGAGATCCACTTTTTTGGCTCCGGCGTATGAATGAGGGCACGGCTGTCACCGTGCTGGGTCCGCCAGCTCATTCACGCTGCTGCAGACGACTCGACTTTCTGTGGCGAGCGGCCTTCCGTCGGGTGTGTAAACACCTCGTTCTAAAACCCATCCATCCGTCACCGGGTGCCTGGCTGACTCCACGTCTTGGCGACTGGCCACGTGCTGCCGTGCACATGCGGAGCCCAGACTCGCGGTCCTGGGCTCTTCCAGTCCCACGTCTCCTTTGTTAGGTCCTGGGCAGCTCTCGTGCCTGCTGGCTCGGGGGACAGACGGCTAGGTGGCCTTCCCTCCTCTCCACGGCTGTCTCTGGTTCCCCAAGTGAAAGGCAGAGGTTGGGGGAGAGGCAGGAAGGCTGGACTTGACTCCCCAGGGCGGCTGAGCACATGGCCGGGCTGAGACCCAGGGGACCCTGGGAGGCGGCAGCCGGGCAGCTGGGCGTGGACCTGCACCAGGAGCTAGGCTGGCCCCAGGGCCCCTGCCCGGGTCCTGCTGAAACTTTGCCCCATCAAGACACTGACACCTGGAGCCTGGTGCTGGTGGGACCGGGTGCCAGCACCGTGTAGATTGTTGCGCACCTACTATGTGCTGGGTGCAGGGGATTCGCAGCAAGTCAGAGCAGGACAGACCCTGCTTGCCTGAGGGTCACCATGCATCAGAAGGAGGCTGACATTCACCACCTAGTCACACACAAGGTGAGACTGCAGCCTTCACCGTTACCACGGAGGTGCAGGAGACAGGGAAATGGTGTGTGTGGGGTGACCTAGAAGAGAGCATCAGGAAAGCCTCGTCGAGGAACTGGCATGGAGTTGCTCTCTTAAGGATGAGCAGGTTGAGTAGGAAAGAAAGAACTACAGCAAGTGCAAAGGCCCTGTGGTGGGAGGGAACACTCACATTCACACACACACTCATACATAACCACACACACACTCACACGCTCACATACACACACTCACACATTGTCACAAGCACATATTCACATGCTTGTACACACACATACTTTCTTAAATACACCCACATACTCAAACACACTCATACACTCACGAACTTATACACTCACACAGACACTAACATACATACATTCACTCACTACACATTCTCACACACATATATACTCACATAGACACTAATGCACACACGCTGTCACACCCACCCACACACTTATGCACATTCTCACATGCATACACACTCACACATACTCTAACACACATCCACATGTTCACACAACTCACACACATCACACACACTGAGATGCACACCTCTCACACACACTCTCATACACACACACACTCACACACCCCCACACAATGCTCTCGGGCCCTCTCTGGCTGGC
Organism: Tamias sibiricus; assembly: GCA_025594165.1. Classification (NCBI taxonomy): domain Eukaryota; kingdom Metazoa; phylum Chordata; class Mammalia; order Rodentia; family Sciuridae; genus Tamias; species Tamias sibiricus. The sequence continues at coordinate 20,224,153 of CM046658.1, read as the reverse complement.
CGGTGGCTAGCGCGGGCCACAGGTCACACGTGTGAGAGGGTCAGCAGCAGTGGGCGGCCCTGCTGGACTCCAGAGCGCTGGGCCCGCTGTGGTTGGACGCAGCTGGACGCTGCGCAGCGAGGGCTGGTCAGACCCGGGGCCAGGCTGGGCCTGCCGTCCAGGAAGGAGCCCACAAGCCCTCCCTCCCCGCGTGTCGGGAGCCCACAAGGCCTCCAGCCCAGCTGATCGGCACTGCGGGGGGGCCGGGGTGTGGGGGGCAGCTGGGGAGCTGCTTCCTGCCTCCCCGAGGGTGCCCGTGGCGAGAGGTCACCGTGGCGATGGAGCTGGGGAAGGACGCACTGTGTTTAGCGCTTGCTTGCCGAGGTCCCAGCGGGCCTCACGGCTGTTTGGAGGAGGCCACGGGCAGGCGGCGCGGGCTGGGAGGGGTGGCCTTACCCCTCGCCATTCATCCTGTGCCCAGCCCAGGACTTTAGGACTCAGAAGGGGGTGCAAAGACAGAGGGAAGGGACGCTCGTTCCCACAATAGCAAAGGCCTGGAACTAACCGCGGTGTCCATTGGAAGGGGCCCGTGGGCACGCCGGGGGTGCGTCGAGGACGGAGCACTATTCAGTGGCCGAACAAAGCCAGGCACCAGCCAGATCCACTGATCCGGAGGAATCTCCAAGAGAGACAGACAAAGGAGAGGTAACGCACAGCGCGGTGAAGAGCAGGCCCCGTGCCGCAAGCCCAGCCTGCGTCTGGAGAGCGCGGGCCTCGGCCCAGCGCCGGCCCGGCCCGCGCCACAGGTGGGGCTTGTGCTTCTTAATTTATGTACGTAAGGAAAAATCTTTGAGCGTGGAGGGGGTCTGCCCTTTCTGACCTGTTTTCTGGACGATGTCTGCCGTGGCTGCCGAGGTAGGCAGACCCTGCACGGAGAGTGTCTGGAAGGACGAGGATGGCTCCCAGCTGCTGGCCGGCTCACCTCGGAGGATGGTGGGGAGGGGGAAGGGGACTCTCAGCCTCCAAGGCCGTGACACCACGAGGACACAGGGACCCTGGCGGAGGGCAGCGCGAGGCAGTGGAGACTCAGGTGCAGTGAGGAGGCTCTGGGGGCCGCGGCCATGCTGGGGGGGGGCGGGGGGCAGGGCTGACTCTGCTGCACACTCGACCTTCACATCCGGAGACCCGCAGCCGTCCTCTGCTGCCCCTGACTCGGGGGCCAGGAAGCCACCAGGGGACCCTGTGTGGTGGGTGGGGCAAGGGTGGGGCCTTGGTCCCTGAGGTTGATGGGTAGCTGGGGACCCCAGGGCCTTGGCTGCTTCCAGTCCCCTCCTCTCCCCAGGACAGGGGAGTGTGGCTGCAGACCCTGGCTCCTGCCCCAGGACTGACCACAGTGAACAGGCCCGCAGCCCACAGCCTCCGCCACCCTGACCTTCCCGGAGCCCTGATAAGGCTTAGCGTCCAGCCACAGAGGCCGAGGCTGCCCTCGGGGGATCTCGCTCAGACGTCCAGGAACACGGCCAGTCTCTGCTCAGCCCTGTGTCGGGCTGGCCAGGGCTGGCCTGTGGAAGCACAAGGCCAGAGGGCCCGGTGGTCAGCTATGACAATGGCCAGCGCTCGGGGCCCACACCCTGCTGGGCACTTCACCCAGGGCCACTGCTGAAGGGCCGCGGTTCTGGGAGGCGGGCGAGACCGCTCTGCCTGCTTTGCAGGTGGAGAGGCAGGAATGGCTCATCCGCTGTCCCAGGCTCCGGACTCCCGGCCACCTGGCTCCAGGGCCTGGTCTGGAGTGGGCAGGGCGGCTCCGCGACTGGGGAGACCCAGAAGCACCCAGGCTGCCGTGGGCCCATCCCCCGAGGCCTGTCCCTGCAGGTGGAGGCCAGCGGGGCCCCGGCACCCTGCGGCGGGCAGTTAGCGCGTTGGCTGAACGGCGGGGGCCTGGGGTGGACGACGCGGCTGGACGCTCGCTGGTCCTGCCCGCTGCCCGGGAGCTGGGCGTGCCCCACCCTTAGGCTGCCGCCCTGGAGACTGAAGCTCCTGCTCTCCAGGGAGAGGGAGGCCTGGGAGGGAGGAGGAGCCCGCCGCGGGGACGCAGCTGCCCCCTGAGACCCCGGACGGAAACCCGCACGTTCCAACGACTTCTCTGGCCCAGAAAGGCCAGACGGGAGAGGCCTTCCCAAGTGGTCCAGGGGCCCAAACTCCAGGAGGCTCATCCAGGGGCCCAGCGGCCTGAGCCTGTGTCTGATGGACCCGGGGACGATGGACGCCACCCGGGACCTGGGTCCATCAGCCCTGGTCCTCTTTTCCCTGCTTCCTCCCCTCGCCTCTCTCTCTTCCCTCCCCCACCCCTCCCTTTTCCTTTCCTTCCTCTCATATGCCAGGAATAGACAAGACACTTTAAAAATCACATTTATTAGCGTGTAGTTTGCATACACTGAAGTCTCCCTTTCAAGCTCATACTGGGATATATTTTGAAAATGATTTCAGTTGTGAGACAGTCTATGGTGGGGACATAGAATACTTCCATCAAGCTGGGCACGGTGGTGCATGCCTGTCATCCCAGCACTTGGGAGGCTGAGGCAGGAGGATCGTGAGTTCAAAGCCAGCCTCAGCAATGGTGAGCTGGCTACTGCTTTCCCCCTATTTCCTCTCTTTTTGAACGGAAGTGTGTAGACTAGTATCTCATGCCTGTCCCCCTGTCATATTTTGGAAGCAGGTGGTTTGCTTTCTAGTCCACAAGTCCACAGATGGAGAAGACTTTTACCCAGAGTGGATCATATCCTGAGTCCCACCCACACCTGAGACTGCAGATGTGATCAAGGACCCTGAGACGGAGGGCCTGTCCCCCAGCTCATCCTGGAGGAGGGAGGCGGGAGGAGTCAGAGACAGAGGAGGGGGGGGTGATGGCAGAACCGGAAACTGAAGTGTTGTCCTCTGGAGGTGGAGGAAGGGGCCACAAGCCCAGGGATGCAGGCAGCCCCTGGAGTCAGGAGAAGGCGGAGCTGCGGATCATTCTGTGAGCCCCCCGGAAGGAGCACAGCCCTCCTGACACCTCACCTGGAGCTCAGTGAAACTGATTTCAGACTCTGACCTTCATAGCCCTAGGAGAATGCTAAGCCCTGCTCACAGCCGCTGTTTGTGGGAATTTGTTGCACCAGCAATAGGAAACTAATGCACCCAACACAACTTTAAAGAGGATAAAGAAGAACTTGGCACCATGACTTATAAAGCTGTAGTAAACCAAAGGACTGTGATGCAAGAACAGAAGAGAGAGCCCATCCATGCATCCACTTATAAATGGGGGCCCAGCATAGAGCAGAAATCAGCATTCACAGAGCAGCCCACGGTGCAAGGTCAACTGGCTCTTCACATACAAAAGGTAAAATGAGATCCCTACCTCACACCACACAGACAATGAATGATACAAAAGGTAAAATGAGATCCCTACCTCACACCACACAGACCATGAATGATACAAAAGGTAAAATGAGATCCCTACCTCACACCACACAGACCATGAATGTCAGATGACTTAAAGCCCCGAGTACAAAAGAGTAACACTTAAATATTTAGAAGTAAATGGCTATTCATGACACTGGGGCAGAGAAGGTTTTCTTAATGAGAGACACAAGGTCAAATCATAAATACAAGATTAATAGTTACGGTGCACACCTGAAATCCCAGAGACTCGGGAGGCTGAGACAGGAGAATTGCAAGTTTAAGGCCAGCCTCAGCAACTTAGAAAAACCCTGTCTCAAAATTAAAAAAATAAATAAATAAAAAGAACCAGGGTTGTGGCTCAGGGGTAAAGTGCCTCTGGGTTCAATCCGTAGTACTGCGAAAATAAATAAATAAGTAAAATAAAGACTGCATCTGTGTTGAGCACACCCTATATATGGAGCATGGCGTCTCCACATCCTACCCATCTGACCATATTTGCTCTTGATCAATGCCTTCTCTTCAGCTTGGTGGCAGCCAGCTCACCACCTGCCATACAGGCCCAACACTACCGCCAAGTTCGACACTGTTGCCCTGAGCTTATCACCTCCCCCTCCATCGTGACATTCCTAAATGTGGCCTCCTCTTCGCTGCCTCTGAGCCTCCATGCATGTTCTTCCTTCTGCCTGGTGTGTGCGTTCCCTTTCTCCCCCACCTGGACCACTCCTATGCATCCTTCAACCCTCAGACCAAGTCCCATGGCCCCAGTGAAGCGTCCTTGGCTTGCTGAGGAGCCGCTGCCTGTGTGACAACTGGCCATGTTTTTCCCCCCACTGCTAGGAGCCCTCCCTGTCCTGCGCAAAAGTCCCCACTCTGCTTCCAGCATCAGGGAGCTGCTCCGTGGGGAAGGGGAGGCACGTAACGTGTTGGTGGAGCATGTGGGCCCTGGGGGCCAGCAGCCCCTGACTCCAGACCTGCTACTTATTTGCAGTGTGACTTGACAAGGACCTTAAGCCTGCTGGACATTGGTTTCTGTGGGATGTGGTGGTGAGACGGCCTCCCAGGGATATTGTGGAGACTCAGTGAGATGAGGTATGTGATGTATCCAAAAGCACACACCCAAACTAAGGTGTGGGCTGCAGGTTGTTCGTTTGTGACCCCAGGAGCCCCTGTAGGGGAAATGCGAAGAAGCCAGCAAAGAGGGCGTCACCCAGCAAGTTGCTGCTGTGGGTAACGGGGCTCAGACCTGCTGGGAAACGTGCAGAGATGTGCTCGTCAGCTTTCTGTTACTATAACACATACCCACAGTAACCAACTTATAAAGACAGAAGGTTATTTTGTCTCAGTTTTAAAGTTTTCAGTTTATGATCACCAGGCCTCACCACTTTGGGTCTGTGGTGGCACATCTTAGCAGGAGCATGTGGCAGAGCCAAGCTGCCTACCTCATGCCAGCAAGTGAAAGAGACTGAGGGGAAGGGGGTCCTCTTTGTTGGGCACGCCCCCAATGATCTAAAGACCTTCCACCCCCCCCTCCCAACACCACTGAGAGCCGGAGACCAAGACTTTAACACAGGGACCTTGGAAGGGGGCACGTGAGCCCCTACCTAAGGCAGGGAACGGTGTCAACACCTGAGTCATCCCAACCAAAGGGGGCGGGGCTGAGTGGTCACTCCTGTCCTCCTGTTACCACCGTGGAGACTGCCCCAGGGAGGCTGACTCCTGGGCACTCCGGCTGGCCCCACACCTGCCCCCCGGGGAAGCTGCCAGGTGTGGAGTTACAGGTGCTGGGCAGGAGCTGCCTGGCAGAGCAGGGCTGGGGGCAGGGATGGGCACGAGCCCCCGCCGCAGCCCGGCTCGCTCCTGCTGCCCAGCGGTCGCAAGCTGCCCACACGTTTCCTCACTGTTCCTCGCAGCCACCCCCGGGAAAGGCACACGGCACACTTCGCAGAGGACACCGAGGCCCAGGAGGCCACCTGAGAGGCCACCTGAGAGGGCCTCTGTCAGGTAAAGGAATCAGCAGGACGGCAGGCGGCCCAGAGCCTCTCTTCAGCCGAGACCGCGTCAGTCCGTAATGACGAGCGTTCACGGGCCCAGGTTCCTGCCGAGGCCTCTGCTCTCGCCTCTGGGCCTGGCCGCCCCCACGCACAGCCTCTGCTGCCCCCAGGCTCCCTTCAGGAGTGGCGGAGCGGGTGGCAACCCCTCAGGTGTCAGGACGGGGGGTTCCGGCCCTCGCCGTGCTCCTACCTGTGGAACGACACCGGGCAGGGCCTGGCCCTCTCTGGACTCAGGTGGTAAGTGGGGGTGGGGGGCTAGGCCCGCGGAGTTCCCCAAGCTGTTGGAACGATGGGGAGGTTTGGGGGCTGGTTGCCCAGGCTTCCTGAGGCTGGTGTGGGGGAGGGAAGGAACTGACCCGTCCCTGCCGTCCAGGACTCTGCTTGACAGCTGGGATCTCAGTGGTCAGAGCACCTGAAGGCTTGTCCCCCGCCTGGCGTGGTGGCCTGAGGCAGCTCAGCTGCAGACTTCATTCCACAGACACATGCCCTTGCCCCTGGCCAGGAGCAGCCTGACCTTGGCCCGCCTGATCTATGACCCTGGTGCTGCAGGAAGTCGTGAGCTGAGCCCTGCCTGCTGCCCTCGTTTCACAGGCTGATTCCCGAACCAAGCCACGTGCTGACTCCCCATCTGGCTACAGGTTCGACTTTTGATTCCAGCGGATTCCTGGTCCGACCACAGACCTCAGACCCAGGCTGACCTTGGCCATGGGCTGACCTGGGCAGTGGCTGGTCAGCCTAAGGTCACTCATTGGCGTTCTGTGGCCATTCCCCACCCCCCGGTCTGCGTAAGGCACAGTCCTCTTCAGGTAGGAGAGCCCCTTCACTCTACTGGGGGACTTGGAGGCCCTGCCCCTGCAGTCCACCATGGCTCAGCAGGGCCACCAGGGGACTCTGCATGCACGTGGGTTGGGTGGGGTTCCTATCCGTGACGGACCAGCCCTTCTGGAATCTGTATTCTGCCCCAGTTTTTAGGCATCCCTAATCTCTAGGGGTGCCAGACAGGGCACCTGTGGAATCTAGATAACCTTAAACCCACTCTAAAAGGCCCTGGTACAGGAGGCAGAAGGCCAGAGTTTGGATCCCAACCGCCATTGACTATGTGACCTTGAACATGACCTTCCTAGGCCTCAGTTTCTCCACCTGCCCTGCCTCTTCCCCACCAGACTTAGAAAACCTCCCCTAAGCTGGGGATCTATGAAATGGGAACCGTGGTGGGGGCTCTGGGTTGGATACGAGGTGCTTGCCCCAAACCCTGTGTTAATGCAGGAGTATCCAGAGGTAAAATGACCCCATGTCTGAAGGGAGGCAGGAGGCGGAGGGTCACTGGGGCTGGGGTCACTGCAGCCCCTCCCTCTCTCTGCTTCCTGCCCACCATGAATGGAGGGGAATTCCTCCAGCACCCCCTTCCGCCATGGTGCTCTGCCTCACCTTGGGCCCAGAGCGACGGAGTCCGACCGCCAAGGACCAAATCTCTGAAACTGTGAGGTCAGATGAACTTCTCCTCCCTAAAGCAGTTCTTGGTGGGTCCTTTGGTCACAGCAGCGAAACGCTAACACAGCGGTTTATAAACTCAAGGTTTCTTGAGATGGACCGTGAGATAGTGGCCTCGGGCCTTTGCACCCCTGTCCCCTCTGCCTGGAATGCTGTCCCCAGACCCCGCATGACTCCACCCTGTTTCAGCTTTCTGCTCTCCTGCCACCCCAGGGGAACCTTTCTGACCACAGTTTAGCTCCACCCCCTTCCCCAGAGGCTCCGCCTTTCCGCTCTCCTCCGTTCTGCCCAGAAATCGTCACCACCTGGTGCACCTTATACTTTACTTATTTTGCTCATTGTCTTGCTGACTTTTCCAGAATATAAGCCTCCTGAGGGCAGGAGGTGTGTCTGTTCTGCTCACCGTTGAAACTCAGGGCCCCCCCGCACATAACAGCATAGGCGACACTCAGTGAATGTTGATTAAGTGAATGAATAAAGGAGCCACGTACTTAAACCGCAGCACCAATGTGCTTAAAGAATGGTACTGAAGTGCTTGTTGTTGTTGATGGGTGAAGTGACCGCAGGAGATGGTCCCGTCTCTGAGTGGCAGAGTCCCCCCTCCCAGGAGCCTGCCAGGACCCCTCCCATCTAAGCCAGCTGCATCACTCAGCGGCTGGCCGTGGGGATGGCATGGGTGGCGGCCCGCGCGCTCGCCCTGAACTCAGCCCGCGTGGGCTGCATGCTGTGTCACACCCCCTCGTGGCGCTTCAGCTGGCTCAGCTGAGCAGCGGTCAGTGGGGACCTGAGTCCTCACCCCACAGGACGGTGGGGCCTGCAGAGAAGGAGCACCCACGGTCCTGGGCGCGCTTGGCTGCAGCTGCCAGGACGCAGGTGGACAAGTCTGTGCTCTGTCCTTGGGTCTACCCGGCCTCCTCCGCTGGACTGTAAGTCCCTGCAGGGACTGGGACCTGGTGCTCTTGGTCCAGTGTCTTCCAAACAGCCGAGGCCAGTAAGGCAGAGAGGCAGCTTCTGGCTGACAGTGGGCAAGCTGGTGACTGGCTCTGGACGCTGCCAGTCGTGGCCACCAGGGGGCGGCCTGGCTATGTGCAAAGAGGGGGTGGGGTTGCCCCTGGCCAGTCACTGCTAACTTGGGCTGTCCTGCAGACAGGAGGAGGCCTGGTCATCTCCCAATCTGTCACTCATTCCTCACATTCCCTCAGGGAAAGAGCGCAGGAAGTCTGGACTCCAGGCCTGGTTCTACCCGTCACTTGCCGTGTGTGGTCTTGGGCACCAACACTCTTCTCTCTGGAGCTCAGTTACCTCCGCCACTGAAGAGAGAGCATCAGCCTTGGTGTCCCGTCAGGGTTTGTCTCGAGTCTTGAGTTGATTGCTGCATCCATGCCTGCCACAAAGTATCGCCTCCTCTTCCTCCTACTTCCTTCTTCCTGGCTGCTGGAGGAAGGAAGGTCTAAGCCTGTTGCACATGCCGCTCTCCAGTTTCGGTGAAGGCCCTCCTGTGTGGTTGGTGGGGGAGGGAGCAGGAGCTGGGGAAGGGTTTGAAGGCCAGCGTTGATTCACTTCCTCAGGCAACAGTAAGTCCCTACTGTGCACCAGGCCTGGTGGTGGGACCTGAGGACTCAGCACGCAAATCACGTGGCCCCTGCCTCAGGGGGACCACGGGCACAGCAGGACTGTGCACCGGGGGTGTTCTTTGGCCGGCCCGTGTTCCTCCACTGTGACAGTGCAGTCTAGTGGCTAGGGGCTTGCACTGTGGTCAGGGACGCCTGCGTTCAGACCCTGGCCTTACCGCTCACTGGGTGTCTGACCCGGAGCAGGTCATTTTGCTTCTTCTGCATAAAGCAGGGATGGTGACGTGACCTCCCTCACAGGGTCCCTGCAGGGCTGAGTTCGTTCTTGTATCTGGAGTACTTAGGAGAGTGCTGGACGCTGGAAAGATGGGAGGAGCAACGTGTCCACTCCCACGACTCTGAGGGAATGAACGCTCCCCGTCCTGCCCACCTCCGGGGCTCTTATTTGAGGGTCAGGTCAGTTGGGTTCATTCTGCAATTGGCACTTTTACTTCTGAGTGTCCCCAGCCATCTCAGAGCTCTGAGGTTGGCTTTCAGCCACCCTGGGGACGGCCCACGGTTCTGGGGGGCCTCACAGGGGCCTCCCACCCTCACCAGCAAGGGCAGGGGTGACGAGGGTTACTGTGGAAGTGAGGTGCTGGCCCAGCCTGTGAGGCAGGCCCTGTGCGGCAGCTGCTGGGTGTGACAGTGGTGGTGACGCTCATGGTAGTGGTGATGGCCGCGGTGGTGACAGTGGTGGGAGGTGGCTGTGATGGCGATGACGGTGGTGGGAGGTGGTGGTGATGGTGATGGAGGAGGTGTTGGTGGTGGTGGCCGTGGTGATGGAGATGGTGGTGGTGACAGTGCTCATGGTGGTGATGTGGGGTTGCTGGGACTCTAGGACTCGGTCCAGTCCCGCCTTGCCCCAACCCAGCCATGTCACGGGTGCTGCCGGGCTCGGGAGCCTAGGAGGGTCCCCTGGCCTGCAGGGGAGGTGGGTTTGGGCTGGTGGGAGCCCCGAGGGAAGGTTGGGTGTTGGTGGCAGTGGCCTGTCTGACTACTGGCATGGGCGGGTGAGTTCTCACACCTGGCCCTCCAGGATCACGGGCTCCAGTGATTCAGTGGAATCAGGGAAAGAGATTTGTCCCCTGTCACCCCAAGTCAGGGAGGTGGGGACTGAGAGAAATCTTCCCCTGAGCAGCTTCTCCAGGTCCCAAACTCACTCCCTGACTTTGAACCCAGGCTGTGGGGGCAGCAAAGGACACAAACCTATGAGCTCTGGGTTCCAGCCCTGCTCCACAGAGTGGCCCTTTGTGTGCACAGCACATTACAGTTTGTAAAACATCTCTATGTGCAGCGTTCAGGGGGGCCCACGGGGCCTGGAGACAAGGCCTGTTTGCTCATCACAGGAAAAGGTGCCAAAGGCTGGCTGACGTGACCAAGGTCCTGCGGCTGGAAGGGGCTGCGTGAGGTAAGCCCTGCCCCCACTGTAGCGCTCCGCCCACCTCAGATGGCCCTGCTTGGGACCTGGGCCATCTCCTGCCCTGTCCACCTGCATCCTCCCGTCAGAGGCCCTGGGGGACTTTCCAGCTCTGACCTTTATAGGACTGTCTGTCTTCACTGTCCTCTGAGGTGGCAGGTGGGGGACTGTCACCCTTTTAAAGAGGGGGAATGGGTCCAGACGGGGAAGCACGTGGCCAAGACTTCAGGGCCAGGACATGGCAGAGCCGGGGTGAGGGTCTGCAGCCCCCCAGCCACAGAGTCGGGCCGGCCGGAGCTGGGTTTCTAAGAATAAAATGCTGCTCCCAACGGACCCGAGAGCAGGGGACTTTCGGGCCGGCAGTTCCCGGGTGTGAGCGCAGGCCGGCCTGGCGGCAGGGCTGGGAAGGCCAGCCACTTCCTGCTCGGGCTGGCGCGGTCGCCGCGAGGTGGTCATCAGAGGCCGACCACTTCCCGGTCTGGGCCGTCTTCCCCTTTCTGAGCCTGGGAGGGCGGCTGGTGGCTGAGGCGGCCTTGCGTGCTGTGGCCTGCGCGGCGTCTGGCCTCTTTTCATTTCCCTGCTCACCGCGGCCCTCCCCGCAGACGCCAACCGTCCTGGGAGCTGCTCACGGCGCCCCGGCAGCGAGCCCCGCCCAGTGCCGACTCGGACCAGGGTCACACACAGCCAGTGAACGGCAGGGCTGGAACTGGAACCCAGATGGTTCTGGCTCCAAAGTCCACACCCGACACACATTACCGTCCCTGGTCCCGGTCGGGGGGACTGTGGGCGGGGGAGGCTTGGAGTGTGGGGCCAGGATGAGCCCCAGAACCCCAGCGCTGCGAGGAAGGGGATGGCGTTGGCCTTCCTCCCGCCACACCCCAGTGACAGCCTGTGCCTGCCTGGGCAGGTTCTGGGGACCTGTGGGGACACGGGGCATATTGACCGCTCCTGTCCAGCTGCATCATGCTCAGAAGCACCTGTGGAGTGCCAGGCCTGGGCTTGGGGACACCGCCCTGGGCCGGGGGCAGGTGCTGCTGGAGCGCAGTGGTGGTCTCCTCCTGGCCCAGGTGTGGGGGTGCTGACCGCGTTTAAACGCCCCCACCCTTGGTCTGTCCAGCAGGGAAGCCGGAGGCTCAGAGGCCCCCGGGGTAGGCAGACAGGGGGCAGCAGAGAGCAGGGGTGGGGAGCAGGGGCCCCAGGGGCCTGGGTTCTCTTCCAGCTCTGCCCAGAGTAGGGGGCTTCAGGGAAGGGACGTCACGTACCTCGGTTTCCTCATCTGTCAAACGGGGATGAAATAACGGAGGCCTGTTACGGGACCTGGGTTCAGCGGCTCCCGGATGAGCAGACAGGCTCCGTTTCCCGGGGAAGGCGGGTGGGAAGGTTCCTGCAGGTTGTGAGGGCCACGGCCGGGAGTCCCCTGCTCCTGCCGGCCCGGGCCACCCGTGGCCACTGCTGAGCCAGAGACGAGAATGAGACCAGGGAAGAGCCGTCATGTCTCTGAAAACGGAAAAAGGACCTTAGGAAGGTCTCCAAGAAAAGGTGAGGTGTCAGAAAAATAAAAGAAAAGAAAAAAGCTTCAGAATCAGACATGAGCGAGGCGTCGGGGGTGGGGAGACGATGGGGACCAGGGAGGACAACACAGCGCCCTTCCCTGTCCCTCATCTCACTGTTCATGGTTTCAGTTACTCTGGGTAAACTGTGGTCTGAAAGTATTAAACGGAAAATTCCAGAAACAATTGTGAAGTTTTCCGTCGTCCGCCTTCCTGGGGACAGTTTTCACATCTCATGGTGCCGCTCCATCCTGCCCGGGACGTGAATCGTCCCTTTGTCCGGCGTCTCCAGGCTGGACACGCGTGGTGGCTCAGTGGCCACCTCAGCACCACGGTGCCGCGTACAATGAACTCTCCCTTTACTTAATAACGTCCCTGAGGTGCAGAGGCCGTGATGCGGAGGCCGGGGCCTGCGGCCTGGAAGGACCTGTGAGTTCTGAGACTTGCGGGGAGGCCGCGGGGCCTGAGGGGAAATCGCGGCGTCCACTGGGTCAGGTGTCATCTCGGGTTTCGGGCATCCCTTGGGGGCACCCCACCCTGGGTGAGGGGTCCTATGTAGTCACAGTCCTCCAGGGCCGGCAGTGGCAGAGCTGTGGCCTACCCGCACAGGCCCTGGGCTCCAGCCCCAGCCCTGAAACACAAAACCAGGAAACAAACAGGTCAGCCAAACCCAGCTGGAGTCCACGCCGAAGCAGGTGTGCGCTGGAACCTGGGGGCTGCTTGGACACCTGCGGGGGGAGTGTCTGGAACCCAGGCTGCCGCGAGCTTCTCTAAGGTGTCACTCTCCCTGCAGAAGCCAAGTGGGAACACGCCTGCCGCTGCTTTGGTTTGTTTAATGCAAGAGAAGCAAGGCAGGGCTTCCCCGGAGGCCTTGGTGGCAGGGATGGCCTTGGGGCCCGCGCCAAGAGGTCGTTTAATAAGAGTCCACGCATTACTTTCCAATAACATTCAATCAGCTGTGTTTACGTTCAATAAAATGCCTATTTTATGTAGCATAACTCTTCCTGCTTTGAATATTTCTTTTCTATTTACCAACCGCTGGTCGTCCCCCATTGGATGAGAGGTTTCTTCCGTTAATGGCACTTACCTTCCCGGGCGGCTGCGAAGGCGGCCAGGTGGTGAGGTGGGCTGGGTGACCACCCACAGGCAGCAGCTGTTGTGATCATCTTCCCGTGTGAAGAACGCCCATCTGGCAGATGAGGAGACCGAGGCTCAGAGCAGGAGAGGCTCGCTGAGGGCTGTGACGGTCGGCTGCCGGTCCAGGTCTGGACGGGGCGCCGTGGGGGACGGCTGCACCTGGAGCCCCTTCCTGCAGCTCGGCCGAGCCTCTGCCCCGGCACTATTTTAGAGCCGGTGGTGGCCGGTGGGCAGTCAGGGCCATCAGGGACAGGGTCTGCAGCATCCCCCCCAGGTCACACTGGCCAGCTGTGAGCACTCCTTCTGTTCTGGTCCAGGTCACAGAAAACACTGAGTTATCATCTCGGTGGCCTCCGCGTTCACCCACAGGGAGTATTTTTATCTCAAGCCTTCATTCATGTCTTTAATTATTTGTCTCTGTGTCGGTCTCCTCCCACGGCCGGAGCCCGCGGGGAGCAGGCCTGGTTCATCTCGAGCCCCGGGGCCAGCCCCTGGCTTGGCACAGAGCGGGCCGTGGTGTGTGCTTGCTGGACGGGGGACCAGGCAGACGTGAAGGAGGCGCGACCCATCTCTCACGTCTGCGCCCGAGCCCTGGGCCCACAGCCGGGAGACTCCAGGCCCCATCTGACTTTGGAACCTGCCAGAGCATCTTCGGCTCTCTGGCTCCCCGCCAGCTCCTGGCCAGGCCCTGAGGCCACAGCTCGGCCCAGCCCCTCCTCTCTGTTTTGGCCTCCTTTTCCTGGGAGCCTGAGAGGCTGTGGTGGGCAGGGGGACCCTGGGACACCTGGCCCCGGCAAGGCTCCCTTGCTACCGTGGGCGGGTGTGGCCTGGGCTCTGTCTCCTTTGAGTCACCTCGGCCGGCGGCTGTGGTGCTGACTCAGAGGGAGAGTGAGAAGGAGAACTCCACTGTCCTCCTGCCTCTACCCGGCCGGGCAGGGCTGGTGGGGGGACAGGGGCACCCCTGCCTGGAAGGTGTGAGAGCCCACGCACGGGCCTGACGCAACCCCAGGTCTCCGGGACCCACGCAGTCCCACGCCTTCCGCACGGCACGGCCAGCCTGGGAGTGGCAGCTGGGTGTGGCGGGGTGGGGGCGGGGGCCCCATCCCCGTCCCAACTCCCCTCCCAGGACTCAGACTCTGCCCCTGACAGCCGGGGGCTTAGATCTGAGTCCCCAAAGACCATCCTGGACTGGATGGAGAGAATGACCACCCAGAGCTGGTGTCGCCTGGGCACTTAGGCCTGCTGGGCCCTTCTGCCTATGGGGCCTCATGGGACCCTAACAGCCCTCCAGGGCCCCATTGTGCAGGAGCCCTGTTTGGGGATTGACTTGATTTGCAGTTGACTATGAGCCGTGGAGATTTGGCCATTGTCGCCACCCGTAGTCTCACGGGATTTGTTGCGGGATCTCGAGTGACTTGGCCGAAATTGCTGATCGGTCAGCGCCATTTTTAGGGTGTGTTTGGCGTGTGTTAGTTGTTGTTAGAAACCAGAGAGAAAAGTTATCAGAATAAAAAGCTGTTTGTATACAAAGTTCTTGGAATTGCGATCGCCAAACCAAGAATTGCCCCCCGCTTAATGTTGCTTTACATAGACTTTTCCAGTCTGAGGGGGTTAAGCTAAAGGTGTTAAGGGACTCCAGCATACTCAACGTGAAAGGAGCTTGGGGCCCATAAGTCATTACTGCCTCTTTGAGATTTTTTATTGTTTTGAAATCTACTGACTGATGGACACTCTGTCCATTTTTCTTTTCAAATGCTGGCGGTTCCCAATGTATCTGTGAGTTGTCCTCGAGAGCGCATAAAGCGATCAGAAAGACTTTTTATTTCTGTTTCTAGGGTATGCAAATGCCTAGTAATACCCTTCATATTTTCTGTAATGGATTCCACCCATGGGGGAGTAGAGGACACAAGTGACTCCTCTGCCTGACGGACCTTTTTCTCGGTCTTTTTAATTTCTTTTTTCCTCATTTTCTCAGGATCACTTTTACTAGATTCCTCACCACTGCTAATTTCACTGACAGCAATATCCTGAGGCCCAGGTTCCAGTGAGAGCAAGTATCCTTCAGCTTTCGCCAATAACTCCCGAATAGCTTTAATAGCTTGGATTTTTGTCATTTTTGGGTCTCTTCTAATATTCTCTTTACTGGTCTCAGTTGGCCCAGTGGAATCTACACTTTTTTTGATCACTTTCACTTTTGTCTATATACTCCTCACTGAGAACAGAGTCAGGTATATCAAGGAGTCTTTGCATAGCCTCTATCACTTGGGATTCAGTTATATTCGAACCCATCTTTAGAGACCTTTCAGTTCTTACCTGTCCGCTCCGAAGTTCCCCGTACGGGCCGCCACCTGTTGCTGCCTGAAGCGCTTGGAGCAACGGAGCCGCGGGGAAAAACTTCAGAAGCAAACTGGAGACAAACAGCTTTTTATTCTGATAACTTTTCTCTCTGGTTCTAACAACAACTAACACACGCCAAACACACCCTAAAAATGGCGCTGACCCGATCAGCAATTTCGGCCAAGTCACTCGAGATCCCGCAACAAATCCCGTGAGACTACGGGTGGCGACAATGGCCAAATCTCCACGGCTCATAGTCAACTGCAAATCAAGTCAATCCCCAAACAGGGCTCCTGCACCATTGCACAGATGGGGAAAGTGAGGCTGGAGGAACACTGGTTTGGGAATGCTCTGGTGTTTGGGAATGCTCTGGGAATACCCTAGGTTAATAGGCAGCTGGGTCCCCCAGGCCTGCTTGATTCCCCACGATCCTCATCCCTGACCACTTGTCCCCAAAGCCACTGTCTCCCCCTTCTGGTTTACCTGCACCCCAAGATGCTGAGAGTGGTGTCCTCTGACTCTGACCCCAGACCTGGGAAGGCATCCAGGGCCACCATTCCTGTGCCCTGAATGGCCACCTCGACCAGGAGCCAACTACAGCCACCCCAGACCACCATCCCCAGAGCCCTGAGCTCCAAGCAGAAAACCCAGATAAGCACAGAAAAGAAAGAGGCTATTCCTTCCTTGCCTTCCTCACCGGAACGTCAGCACTGGCGCGTCTCATCCAGGTCTTACTTCACGCGTTACCACCAACGGGCATTCCCTGAGCACCCCTGGGGGTGTGAGTGACAGGTCCTCCTCCCTGCTCCCAGCCAGGTCCTGTGGCCTCCAGGTGGCCTGAGGATGGGGGGATGGCGTGTGCTCTGGGAGGGTAGCCTTGTGATCTAGAGGCCCAGACAGGGGCAGATCTGGGTTCCTGGCTGTGTGGCTCTGGGGGCGTCCCTTGACATCTCTGAGCTCCGCCTTCCCTGCCTGCAGAGCAAGGATCATGGCACCTGTCACAGAAGGGCTTTGAGAGTCAAATGGGCCAACGCGGGGGGCATTTGGTCAGTTGCGTGCTCTGGGGGTCTCGGGGACCGCTGCTCCGAGGGCGTTTCTCTTCCTGGAGGTCCCAGGTCATGGAGATTGCTGAGGACGGTCGTGAGCAGAGTCAGGGTGGAGGCCGGGCCTGGAGGCCTCCCCCTGCTGCGGTGCGACAGGAAGCACAGGCTCTGGCCCTCGTCTTCCTCCCGGGGGCGGCTCTCGAGGGTGTGATCCTCAACCGGAAACCCAAAGCCCCCCGGGCTGAAGACCACCACCAGCTGCCCCGGCTCGCCCTGGCCGGGGCTGAGGGACAGGTCAGCCGTGGGCCGGGCCCAGGAGGCGGCAGGCAGCGCTGGGGGCCGTCGAGGCAGGTGTCCTGTTGCCGCCTGAAGCGATGGCCGCTTGGAGCAACGAAGCCGCGGGAAGAAGTTCAGAGGCAAACTGGAGACAAACAGCTTTTATTCTGATAACTTTTCTCTCTGGCTCTAACAACAACTAACACGCGCCACACACACCACCAAAATGGCGCTGACCCGATCACCAATCTCAGCCAAGTCACTCGAGATCCCGGGCCAAGTCCCGTGAGACTACGGAAGGCGACAATGCCCAAATCTCCATGGCCCATAGTCAACCACAATTTAAGCCATCTCCCCAAACAGGGCTCCTACAGTGTCCCCTGTACCTGACAGGTGCACCATAAAGGCTCCCCGACAGACAGGGGGGAGGGGCCGACCAGGCAGCTGGGGACGGGCCTGGAGGACGCGAGGGGACTGCTTTTTCCCTGTCTACCTTCCGATGCCCCAGAGCCCCGAGGCCACCTCACTCTGACGCCCCTGGGGCCCCACCCTGGCCTTTGTTCACTTTGTCCCCTGGGGTGCCCTCCCTCCTGCTGAGGGTCCCAGCTGCTCCTCCAACCAGGGACCTCTGCAGAGACCTGACCCAAAAGGACGGCTCATCGGGTGGGCCTGGGGGGCCTGCTGGTGCCGGCAGGAGGCCCCCCAGAGAATGCCGTGGGGTTCAAGCGTCTCCACCCAGGGGTAAGGCCCACCTCAGGGGTGACACCACGGAGCCCGTCCCGTGGTCTCCAGTGTGCACTACCCAGGGGCAGCAGGCGCTGGTGCTGGGAAAAGGACACAGTGGTGTGAGAAGGGGCCGCGCCCTGGGGCCTAGGATGGGGCCTCGGCAGGGAGGGGCTGAGCCCAGTGCCAGCCCTCCTGGAGGGCACAGCCACACGTGCTGCCACACAGGGCTGGCAGGTTCCCGGATGGGGCAGCCCCCCCCCCCCGGGAAGCCGAGAGCATCATTAGGAGGAAAATGGACGAGAGTGATAACAGGTGGGACTTTCTCAGAGCATCTCATCTAATCTCCGGGGTGACTGCCCGGCACAGCAGGCCCTGAAGACCACAGGGCCTGGGGTGCCCCGGTAGGAGCCACTCCAGGCCTCCGTCCCTCACCCCCATGGGGATCCAGGACCCTGCCCCAGAGCAGCAGTGTCTGAGAGGACCACTCGGAACACCTCTGGCAGAAAGGAAGGGCTCAAACCATGTGATTACTGGTATTATCGATGAAGAGATGGAGGCTCAGAGAGGTAAAGTCACTTGCTCAAGGCCACACAGCAATAATGTGGCAGGACTTGACCTTAGGCCTGTCTGGTTCAAAGCCCAACCCTTCCCCAGCAGTCCCCTGCCTCAGCCTCTCTGGTATCCCTTCTGGCCCTGCAGGAGAGCGAGGCATCCAAAACCCCAGGAGGTGGGAAGTGTCCTTCGGTACCATTCATTCCAGGGGAGGAGAGGAGAGAGGAACTTGCCAGAAGTCACACGGCCAGTCCACATCCTGGCCAGGACTGGACTCCCTAGCCAGGTCCCCCCGTGGCGGCAGGGCCAGCCCCTTTCTGGCCCCGTCTGGCTCTCACCCCTGGTGGGGCACAGGAAGTGATGGCAATAGCCCATCCCAGACCACAGGGGGATTTTCTTGTCTGGGCTGGACCAGAATCCGGCCAGGGCTGCAGGTCAGACACTCTGTCACATGCAGAAGGCCAGGGGGGGTGAGTGGGGGGGAGGGGGCATTCGGCCCTGGGGTTCCCCTCTCCTGGAACCCCCTGCCTGGGGTCACGGGCCAGCTGAGCCTCCAGCCTGCTCAGCCCCTCAAGGAGATGAGGAGACCCTCACCCAGTGTCACCAGACCCGCCATGTGGCCTGGGGGTCCCTCGTGCTCCCTTCCCCGCTCAGCAGCCTTCCAGAACCCCCTCCCGAGGCCCCCGGAGGGCTCCTCCCGAGTCTCGGCCCCCCAGGACCAGCCCCCGACCCGGGGAAGCCGGGAAACGTGGTTTCACCTCCTGCCAGGGCAGGTGCTTCTGGCCTCTCGCCTGTCACCCTCTGGGCTGGAGGGAGGCTGCAGGGAGAGCTCTGAGGGACATCTCTGCTCGGCCAACTGCAAAGTCCCGAGGACAGGCGCAGACGGTCCCTCCCGGGGGGGGGGGGGCTGAGAGCGGCTGGAGGGCCACGTCGGTCCTTCCGAGGCCTCGGAGAACACGGCGCCCCGCTCTGGCCGTGGCTGCAGCCCGGGCAGCCCCTCCGGGGCTCTCCTGGAAGCTGTGTGGGTGGCAGTGGACAGTGCCCTGTCCCTGGGACTGGCAAGTGGACAGAGGCCCAGGTTGGGCTGTGGCAGGAAGCAGGTGCAGCTGGCAGTGCCACAGTCACAGGCCCCCTGGGGCTGGTCCCTGGGCCCCTGGTACATCTGCCTCTCTGGGTGGTCTGGGTGGGGACCCGGGGCGGGCACCGGAGTCAGGGTGCCTGGGTTCTGAGCCCTGACCTGGCCCGGCCTCCCCGGCCTTGGCCTGCCCCTCTGCACTGTGGAGTCACCAGGCGACACCCGCATCCCGAGGCCGGGCCGGGCCTCGAGCGGTCAGTGAATCTGTGGCTTTCGGCTTCGAGGCCGCCGGCAGCCGCGGCCTGGTGAAGATGGCCCTTCCTGAGGACGGGCTGGAGTGGGGCAGGTCCACGCGTAGCTCCCCCTCCCCACGGGGCTCGAGCCCCGAGGCCCAGGCCCCACCCAGTGAAGGTCCCCTCCACCCTGCCATGTCACGGTACGACCTTGGCCACATCCGTGCATGACCTTGGCCAAGTCACCTGGCATCTCTGCGTCTCCGGCCTCCCCGGGGTCAGGGTGGGTGGGTACGGAATCACCGAGGCCTGGGGTCCCCTCTCACAGAAGAGGCCCACCGAGCTAGGACGGTCCTGGGATGTGGAGGCTGAGGGTTTGGTGTCACAGACGAGGAACCTGAGGCCTTGAGAGGAGGGGACCTGCCCAGAGCCCTGTCTCCGTCCAGCAGGTGCCGTTTCTCTCTGCGGCTCGCTGCCAGGACACAGGACTCACGGGGCGGGGAAGGGGGGACAGGCCTGCAGCCAGACTTCAGCCAACTCCAGGTCCCTCCTGAGTCTCCAGCCTTCCTGGGACGCTGTGTCCCTGTCTGTGGGCCGGGTGTCACCCATCCCGCTGGCAGGAGGGTAGGGGCCTGAGGGACCCGGGGACTAAAGGACAGTGCTTCTAGGACGGCCCCCTGCTCCCGCCCCCAGGGCCACGGGGCCAGGACCCTCTGCTGACGTCCTGCCCTCTGCCCGGGGAGCCCCTCCTGGGAACGCCCCTCACCCGGCCCCCAAGGCAGCGGGAGAAGCCCAGGAAGGGTCGGGTCTTGACGGCAGGTGGCAGGGCCAGCCCCACGCATCCTGGGGACCTGGAGGACTTGCCCCCAAGGGCACGCTGCCTGCAGGGCCAGCTGTCCCTCTGGCCAGCCCGGCTGCCGTGGCCTCCGCATAGCTCCCGCCTGGCCTGGCCCCTGGCCACCTGTCCTCCCCCTTGCCCGCCTGTGGGTGCACGCACTGGCCACTGCGCTGTGCCTTTGGGAGTGGCAGCTGCCGCGGGCCACGCGTGGGGGCAGAAAGCGTGGTCTCTCTGCGGGCACAGGTGCTCCGGGTCAGGCGGCTGCCTGCTCCCCACAGACTGTGGCCGCCCAGCTGCCCGGGTCAGTCCAAGGCCACGGCTGTCTGCGTTAACGGCGGGACTCGCGGGACACCTCCAGACGGCGTCCACTGCTCCCTGGACCAGGGCAGCCCGCTGCCCCCAAGCCCACCTCTCCCGGGACCAAGACCGTGGGTCCGCCTCCCCCGACCCCTGCCACCCTGTGAGGAGCAGCGCCCGCCTGCCCTGTGCCCTTGACTCCAGGAGCAGAGCCAAGGCGTCCTGCCTCGGGGCAGGGGTGGCGGGCACGGGGACCCTCTCTCCTGCGTCCTTGGTGCCCAAGGGCCACACAGAGCCCCGACCCCAAGTCCACAGAGGGGCACCTGCAGTCCTGGGGTGGTCCCCGGCACAGCCCCTCTGGGATACTCCAGTCTCTCCCAGACCCTCAGTGGCCATCAGAGCCCAGAGGTGACCGCGGGGGACGCAGGGTCGTGGCATTCTGGAGCAGTTCCTGGAAACTGCCGCCCTGTGCTTCCCTTTGCCTCTGGCCACCGCGCTGGTGGTGCCCGTCCAGCTCCCCGACCTTGGGGCCTACTGTGTGCTTCGAGGTCCTACTGTGTGCTTCCTTTGGCGCTCGGTGATGAGGGCCAGGTGGGGACATGGCAGGAAAGCGAGACCTGGCCCCTGGTGAGTGTGCAGAGAGGTGCCGGGGCCTCAGGGCACCCCACAGCCAGCTTTGGGTGGCTTCAGGAGGAAGCCACCAGGCTGGGGTCTGAGGCTTGGGGTGGACACTGCAGGCAGTGGGGGAGGGGCAGAGCTGCAGGCAGCGGGAACAGCGCTTGCGGAGACGCTGTGCCAGGGGCTCATCAGCCTCCGTGGCCAAGCTCCAGGGATGGGCTGGCATTGTGGCTCGTGGTACAGGTTCTGGTACCGCGTGGCCTGGGTTCAGTTGGCATGAGAGAAAGCCTCCGTTACTCCCACCCCCAACGCCCAGCTTCCAGATGAAGAGACTGAGGGTCAGAGAGTCACTCAGGGGAGCTGGGGGTCCTGGAGGAGGTGTGCTGGCGCGAGGTTGGAGGATGGTGCCTCCCAGCTGGGAGCCCCAGCCTGAGCAGGAAGCTTCAGCCTAGGCTCCCTGGGTGGCAGTGGGTACTCCCGAGGCCTTCCAGGAGTCCCGGAGAGGGAAGGCCCGGCGGGCTGGGTTCTCAGGCCGCAGCGCCTGGAGGCCTGGAGCGGCGGGCGTCAAGCGACACAAAGGCTTCTCTCACTCTGGATGAGTCACCAGACTCAGCCTGTGCAGCTCGAGAGACGAAACCACACATCTGAAGAAGTTTCCCACGGCCACCGCCAGCTTTAAATAGCTGCAGCAGAAGTGGGGGCGGGGGGCTCTCCCGCGGCCGGGCTGCAGCCACCCAGGGCCGACCTGCGCACTCCAGCCGGCACTGATGGCAACTCAGGCCTCAGGGGACCCCCGGGGACACCCAGAGCCCGAGCTGGGCCGGGGCTCCGAGGGACAGCTGCACAGCAGGAGGGACGTCCAGCGGACGGCAGGGTGGGTGCGGGCCCAGGAACGGGGAAGTTGACCTCCCTCTGCACCCCTCTGCTGCCTCCAGGCCCCCCGCCGAGCTTCCTCGCGGTCACCTGACCCCTCCCGCCCGGCGAACCCGCCCGCGGGGTTCGTGACTGCGCCCCGGGCGGCGTTTCCGGAGGCAGGCGGGAGGGGGCTGCTGACGCACTTGCTGCCCCCAGCAGCCCCGGTGAGAAGAGAGCCCCCCGTGTCTTCCAGTAAGTGAGCTCAGCCGGCCTCCGGGGCTCCAAGAGCTGGCACCTGCTCCCTGCCCGCCAGTGGGCAGAGGCCGCGCCTCACTTCCCTCCTGCGCAGCCTCCGGCCTAGGCTGGCGGTCAGGGGCCTCCTGGGCTGGCCAGGTCCTACCCCTCGGTGTGGACACGTGCCCTCTGTGCCCAGGTGGTTCCACCCGGGGTTCCTGGAGGGCTGGGGCATTTTGCAGAGGGCCAGCAGAGAAGGCCAGGAGTGCCTGGCCGGTCAGTCCGTTCCCTCCCAGTCTGGGAGTAAGACCACCTCCCGGGTGCTGGGGCAGACCCTGGGAACCAAGATCACCCTTCTGTCACTATTGAGCTCATTTGAGCTAAGGCCCAGAGAGGGCAGGGACTTGCACAATGTCACACAGCAGGCTAAGGGGGAGCCACTGTACCTCTGTGTGAGCCCACGCCTGACCAGCCCCGATTCACCGTCCAACAACACCCCCCGGAAACCTTGGGGTGGGCGTGTGGGATTAAGCACAGCAACTTGAGGGGCAGGAAAGCCGCAGCGGCAGGCCCAGGCCTGGGTTCTCAGTGCTGCTGTCTCATTTGAGTCTCGATAATTTCTTTTAATGCAGATTCTGGGGCTCCAGCTCCCAGGTTGTGATCCGTGCCATGAGGAAGGGACCCCGGAACCTGCACCTCACAAGGCTCCCCAGGAGCCTCTGGTGGGTCGGACGCTCCGGAAGAGACTGCGCGGCGGGGGTGGGGGCGGGGCTCCCCTGCGGCCCTCCCGCCCCCACTGGCCTGACAGATAGCCCCAGGGTAGAACGCACCGCACCACGCTGGACAGAGGGTGGCCCCAGCAGCCAGCGGGGTCCCTGGCCCCGCAGTGACGGCTCTTGAGCTGGGGTCCCTTGGCGCTCTCCTGGGGTCACTGCAGGGCTGGGTGGGGCAGGGGTCTCCAGCCTGCCCAGTGAGCACCTGTGCTGGCCTGCCTCGCCCAGCACTTGGGGACCCTGGTCCTCCCAGGCCTCATGGCTCCTGGTGGCTCCCCTCCAGGTAACCCAGGAGGCCACATGGACCCCAGGCCTAGCGCAGTGTCCGGCAGGACCGGGGTCAGCAGGACTTGTTGACAGATGGCGTGGGGCCTGGGCTGGTGAGAGCCACTCCCCTCCTGCCTCTGAGCCCTGAGGGTCAGGTCCCGCACACAGTGCCCATCCTGTCCCTCACGAGGCCACCGTCCTGCCAGAGGCTCCCACCACCTTCCTCACAGTGGACAGCAGCAGGCGGGCACGGAGAGGCCTCGTCCCAGGGCAGTGGCTGGGCCGGGAGCGGGCCGCGACCCTCCGCAGGGCAGCATCTCCCGGCTTCCGTCCCGGGCAGAGAGCAGCGGTCACTGTCGGGAAGCAGTGACCGTCCCAACCCTGTACGTGGGCTGCTGCTCGGCAGCTCTGGGACTTTGACCCCAGTGTCCCCACCCACAGACACCGCCTCCAGGGTCGTGAGGGTGCGAGGAGCGCTCAGGACCCCGCGAGGCCGGGGCTGCGCCCCCGGGCCTGGCAGGTGCCGCCTGCACGCGGAGTGGGGTGCAGGCAGGTGGAGCTGTCCCCCGGGCCCGTCCACGAGGCCCCCGGCCACCTGTGCACACGCGTGGGTGTGCACACGCGGGTGCTGCGCCGTCTCTGGCCTGCACCTTCCTGCACGAGGCCCGCCCGGGCGTGCACACGCGCCCCCTGCGTGGGCCCCTGCTCCACGCTCTGCACGCGGCCTGGCACGCGGCCTGGCACGTGCGCCTTTGTTCTCGGGGGTCGCGGGGCCCGAGGGCTGGGCTCGAGGCTTAGCCGTGTGCGGGGGCAGGGTGTGCACTGCACCTGACCCCGGGGTTCCCAGGCCTAGGCCCACCTGGGCCAGCCGGACGGTGCCCAGCAGAACCCGGGCCTGCGGAGGCCCTGGGAGGGGCCCCTCCGCACTCCCAGGCCCCCTTCTTCCTGGTGACCCCTCCACTTAGCGGAGCAGCCTGTCCTGCCAAAGTCCCATCCCTCCTCCCCAGGGCCACGTCACGTGGTCAGGGGCCACACCTGTGCCCCTCCATCTCCTCTCTCTAGACTCCGCTGGCACTCCCCCCCTTCCTCTTGGAAGCCTGTCACACCTCTGCAGGTGTCACCGGCTACTTTTGTGAGCTCCAGGGGGTGCCAGGCGCTTGGCACCCCGCCCGCGCCTTGGCTCCGACCAGGCACCTACTTCGTTCTCCCCAGAGCATCCAGACAGAGTTCTGGCGGGAGCCTCATTTGATCAACATGGAAACTGAAGCTCAGAGAAGTTGAAGGATTGTCCGAGGTCACACAGCACAGCGAGGGAGAATCAGACACAAGCGAGACTCCTCGTGCAGCTCCCTACCCACCGGGCCACATGGCCCGTCCAGCCGGTCTTGTGAGCCCCTCCCCAGACGGGCCTCAGAGGCCTGGGCACCTCCGTTTCCCCACGGATGGGCGGATGAGGCCTGGGCCGAAGGGCAGGGGCTCTGCCCTCCTGATGCAGGATCCTCAGCCCACCCTGCTCCGGGCGGAGCCTGGGGACCTGGCGTCCTCCCAGAGGGCCACCGCGCAGCCCCCCTCTTCCCACTGCTGCACGGCGCGGCCTGGCACCCCTCGGAGACCAGGACGCTCGCCAACGGGCAGCTCAGAGTGTGCTTCCCCTTGGCACGGGCCGCAGGTCGGGGACATGTGGCTTTCATTTAAATCTCACCCTGGAAAACAATGGTTTGGATTAAGGAAGCAGCAGTTGGTGAAGTGTCACGAGAGGAGAGGAGGGAGACGGGGCTCGGTCACCAGAGTGGCCCCATCTTTGAAGCCACATTCCAGAGGTTTCTTGGGCCTGCCGTCCTGCCGTCACCTCCTGCCCCGGCGGCTCCCGACCCTCAGCCGCACTGGGGAGCTTCCCGAGGCAGGGGCTGGCGGGCTGGCGCCTGGGCCCGGCCCTTCCTTGTCCAGGAGGGGAAGCTGAGGGTCAGAGAGGACCACCACCTCCCCGGGACGGTGACGGTCCTGGTGGCTCCCGTGAAGGGGCCTGGGGAGGGACATGAGGCGCCGCTCCCCGGTTCTGTTGGAAGGGGCTGAGCCCTCGGTTGTCCCCACTGAGCAGGGGAGGACGTCGCGGACCCGGACGCCTCCCTGGAGCTGGGGAAGCCCAGGAGCCCGGGAGGGCCGGGGGCTCTGCTCCGCTCCCTGGGCTCTGGGCAGGGCGCGTCCCACGCACCGTCCCCCTGAGCCCCGCGCCCAGGCCCCACGGCACCGACCACGGGCTGCGGCTGGCAGGGGCTCTCGCGAGTCCCCTGGCTGGACGTGGCAACGGGCCTGGGGCTGGCCCCAAGAGCAGGTCGTCCCTCGTGTCCCCATATCCAGGGAAGGTCCTGCCCTGGCCGGCTGCGGAGGGAGCCAGACCAGCCGGGTGCTCCCGGGCCTGGCCCAGCCGCGTCTCCCGGGGCCGCCAGGTCTGCGGTGTCCTCTGGGCCGCTGGAACCACGCGCTGACCTTCTCCTTGGGGTGACCGCCCGGCCTCCTGGTCAGCCTCCCGGGGGGCTCTTCCAGGCTGCCCGGCCTCTCTGATATGGCCGCAGAGGCCGGGCCTCTGGCTGTGGTTCACGGGTGTCTGTGCAGGGCCAGGCTCGGGGCGCGGCAGGGCTGTGGGGCGGGAATCGGGGCTTGGTCTGTGGCCAGGGTCAAGGCCGAGGAGCTGAAGGCCACGGCTGACTGTGGGAGACCAGAGGGACTCCAGCCCCCAGGGCAGTGCGGCTCACGGTGGGTGTGTGTGGGAGCCGCAGGCCGGGCAGAGGCAGAGGCTGGGCTCCGGAGGCTGGGTGGGGGGGGCGTGGCAGTGCCCCTCGCTCCTGCCCGCAGCCTGCCAGGGTGGGCACACCCGGCCCGTCTGATGGGAGGGGAGGCCAGGGAAGGGGAGGCCCGAGGCCAGCAGCCGGCGCCAGCCGTGCGAGCCCACCACCTGTGCCGCCGGCCTCCCTCGCAGCCCCCACCAGGGCCCAGGAGGCAGCAGCCCCGAGCCGCCTCCTCCCCTGGCGTCTTTGCAGAAGTTCAGCCTCCCCTCGGCCCACGAGGAACCTGGTCTCTACCCTGTGGTCCATCTCACGAGAAGCAAGAGGAAGAAGAACCCGCAGACCCAGTGAGGAAGCCCACACCTGCGCCGCTTCCCCCCCGGGGGCCCTCCCCCGCCACTGAGCAGAGGTGTCACCAATATGGAGAAGGAATTGGACGGGGGCTGGGCGGCGTGGCCAGGGGCGGCCGGGGACCAGGGGAGGGGTAGGCAGCCTGTTGCTCCCCACGTGCAGTCAGCTCACTCGGCATCGACCTTGAACAGTTTCAGGGCGATGGGGAGAATCTAGTGCTGTGTGACCACGGACAACTCGCTTACCTTCTCTGGGCTTTGTCATTCCAGCCATAACATAAGAGACTTGGCTTCATCAGTGATCCTCAACCTGGCTGCACCGGGGGCCTTGAACACATGCGTTTACTTGGTTCTAGGTGGGCGCCCTTAGAGCCCCTAGGCCAGGCCCTGTGCATGGGGACGACACGTGCCCGTCAGACAGGCCGAGGCTGGAGTCGGCTGGGCACTACCAACCGCAGCGTCCTGGCCTGCCGCTTTCCCATCCGTGGCCACTGTGCCCTCCCTGCCTGGGCTCACGGGACAGCCAGGTGGCCTGGTCTGCTGAGGTTCTGGCGGGGGCCGAGGAAGGACCGAGGAGCCGCCCCTGGGCTAGCAGCGGGCTGGGCCCCTCCTCAGTTCGCAGGAGGGCGGCCGAGGCCCGTCTTGGTCACTCAGCCCGAGGCTCAGCGGGCAGGCGGCTGGCGGGCGCAGGGCAGCTCTGTGCCCAGGGCCATCGGCCAGCGCTCTGAAGCCTGGAGCTGGTGGGTGGCCACGGCGAGGGGCCCTGCCGGGCTCCTGGACCAGGTCGCTGCCCCAGGGTGGCCGCGGCTGGTGTGTGTCGGGAGTGAATTCAGAAGCCTGGGCTCAGGAGGAGGAGGGGGTGACGACGCCGCAGCCGCGTGGGGCCCGGGCTTGCTGCAGGCAGCGGGAAGGCCTGGAGCGGGGGTCAAAGGTGACCTCCAAGTGGCCGAGCCCGCGGCTTCAAGCTCTCTCTAGGCACTTTCCGCCGACCTCTCAGCCATCCAGAAAGCTGAACTCCACGCTCAGAGGAAGCAGCGGAGGCACAGAGAGGTCCAGACAGTTGCCCGAGGTCACGGAGCCAGGCGGGAGTAGAGCCAGGTCCAGGCTCCGCGCTTGCACAGCCGCGCCGTGGACCTCAAGTGCAGCCGTCCGGCTGACCGTCCCAGTCTGCCGCCTGGGTTCACGTCCCAGCTCTGCCACTACGGACCACCGTGTGACCCCGGGCAGTGACTCAGCCTCTCTGTGTTCAGCCTCCCCACCCACGGGCGGGGTGAAGAGTGCAGCGTCTGCTCGCGGGCGGTCACGGGGCGTGACACCTGGCCAGCCCGGCCCAGCGTCAGCTGTGCGCACCACGATCGGGTCCCACTGGACGGCGGCAGTGGCGCCAGGAGGGCGTCCACCTGGGTTTCGTCTCTGACTCCACCGCGACCGTCTGTCACCGGGAGACCCTCGAGCCGGGTGTGTGCAGGCCCCACGAGGACCCTCTCCGGGCGGCGGCTTCTGAGAACACGCAGGGAGGATCCGGTCACCGTGCCTGTGTGCTGAGCCCCAGCTGCGGCCGTGCGCAGAAGGCCGGACGCGCCACGTGGGGTGACAAGGACCTTGGCCCTGCACCCTCGCTCACAGGCGCCACCGGCCCTGGCCCTCGGGCGGGGACGCGGGGCTGGCCCCGTCCACTCCACCTGCCCGGGCCAGGCCCCGGGCCCCACGGGCTAAGCCCGTCCACACCTCACCACGTCCAGCACGAGGACGGGGCCCCGTGGGGACTGGCCAGGAGCGGAGCCTGTGCTCCTGTGACCCGCAGCCCGCCGGGGCGCAGTGCCGCGGTCACTCCACGAGCAAAGCTCACGCTGCACCCAGCGAGTGGGGGCCGGAGGGAAGGCCGTGGTGCGCCCAGCGGGGACCGGGACGGGGACAGGGAGGCAGTGCGGAGGCCAGGAGGGCACGCGCAGGCCCAGCAGGGCCAGCATCACGCTGAGTCCCACAGAGTGAAAGGGAGCTGGGCCCGGGCCTGGGCCTGGGGTTGACAGAAAGAAGGAGGGACAGGGCAGGTCACGAGAGGGTTGTGGCCAGGATTTGGCCTCCGTGCCGAGAGCCAGGAAAACCTGGGAAGAAACCAGGGCCGGGGTGAAGTTTCACCCACATTCTGTTGAGAAGGGGTTGGGTGGAGGGTCAGAGTGGACCCCTACCCATCACCAACTGTGCAGGCCTGGGCCCAGAGCAACACCGTCCATCCTTCTTCAACTCGCAGACATAAGACTTAGATCAGAGTCTTTTTATTATTTAATAGCTTCTTTTTCTGAATATAAGATAAGCACTCCACACTGCAGGGCACCGGGCAGTTACCAAAGTTGAGGGACTGCCGTGGGAAGGGAGGGTCCGGCCCAGTTCCTGGGGTTCTCTTAGGTGGAGAGCCAGGCCGGGAGGCCCGTCGCAGGCCTGTTCTAGGCGCCGACCTAAGAGTCCCGGGTTCTTTGGTAGGTACTGAGCCCCCCCATTCCCGGGGGCACGTGGGCTATCTGAGTGTGGTCAAAAAAAAAAAAAAAAAAAAAATCATCTCCCTCATCCAAATATAGATCACACACACGTCAAAACGTGTTTGACTCTTTGACTCATGACAAGGAGACCAGTAGGGCGACGAGGCTGAGTGGAAGGAGGACTGGAGGAGCGGGGTCAAATCAGGAGGTGCCTGCGGCACTGGCGCAATCCCAGCAGCACCCCCCAAGACCAAGACCTTTCTGAGGTTTTTTCTGCAGGACGGACCCTGTCACACGTCACTTCTGAAGCCTGGCCCCACAGCAGCAGCCCACTAAGTCAAGGGCAGCCCGCTCGGGCCCGTGAGTGCCGTCACGGTCTGGGCCGCTGCGGCAGAGCTGTCGGGAGCTGGTGACTCAGGAACTTGGGAACTCAGTCTCAGAGTCCAGGCAGATGCAGGGTGTGGCGAGGCCTGCGCCCTCCCCGACACCCCTCGCAGCGTGGAGGGACCGGGCAGCCCTCGGGGCCCTTTCGTAGAGCACCAATCCCGCGGCCGCAGGCTCCGCCTCGTGACCTCTGCGGCTTCCTGAGGTCCCTGTCCTGACATCGGAAAGTCCTGCCGTCCTCTGCCCATTTCCAAGTTTCAGGTGACTTTCCCGAGTCACCCTCCGGCAAACAGCTGCAGAGAGAGCCTGCGGAAGGTTCTGGTGGGAGGGGGCTGCCGGCAGCGACCTTCGGCTGTCGAACATCACCCCAAACTCAGCGGCTTCCCCAGTAAGCGCGCTGTGCTGCCAGCTCTTTGGGCCCTGAATTCCGAACAGCTCTGCTGCGCATCTCTGGCCCCGCGCCCGCGGGGGTGGCCTTCCTCTGAAGGAGGGACCGGGGCTGGTGTGGGACCCCCTCCCCAGGGCTCACCCCCCAGGCAGAGAGCTGATGTGGTCTGTTGGTGGCCTTCCGTGTGGGCCTCTCCCTGGGCTCACAGATGTCCTCACGACACGGCGGCCGGGCTCTCTCCAAAACGATGGATCCCAGAGAGAACAGAGCAGAAAGGCAGCAATGTCTTCATGACCTTGCCTCGGAAGCCACTGCCCCACCATTTCTGTAACATTCTGTTGGGGACATATGTCAGCCCTTCCCGTCGTGGGTGGGGACTTCACCAGGGGCTGAACATCAGAAGCTGAGGGTCAGGTGGCACCTTGGGGCCTGGTCCTATAGTTGGGCACCTCTAGGTCCTTCAGGCTAGAAGAGGGGTGGGCGGGCAGCAGGCAGGGCACCCCCAGCCTCCCCGTGGTCCCAGGTCCCTCTCCTCAGGTGCCACACAGGCAGGGCCCAGGCAGATGGTTCCACTTGTGCCTCTGGTTGTAGCCCTGACCAGTGTCCAGAACAGCTGTCCCATGCCACAGCCTCGCTGCAACAGTGGGGCCCGTCAGCCACACCTCGGTCACACCAAGTTGCTCATCTTCTGGGGAGAGAAAGGACGGGCTCTGGGGGCGGCGGGGAGTGGGTGCTGCGGGGAGCGGGGTCAGTGCTGCGGGGAGCGTGGGCCAAGCAGGGCCCCCGGGGACTACAGAAGGGAGGAGGACCCCTCTCCCAACCAAGGAGGGCCACCAACCAAGAGGCCACGTGCCCAGGAGGCCTCCTAACCCGAGCATCCAGGAGAGGGACCCGGGACCGAGAGTCTGGAGTCTGGGTCCCACCCTGGCTCTCGGCCTCAGGAAGACCCTCCCCTCTCCGGGAGCAGCCAGAACCTGGGCGGTGGAGCCTGGGCCAGCTCCGGGGCTCCCACGGGGGCTTGGCCCCTGCCTTGACTGTGTCCTGGGGACAGCCAGACCCTCCCCCACCTCTCCTCCTGCCACCCTCACAGATGAGGAGGTGGGTGCCAGGAGGGAGGGCAGCGGCCTGGGGGCTCCTGCCTAGGGTTGGACCCAGGGCTGGCAGCCTGGGACGGGGACCTGGCACGTCCGGCTGGAACTGAAAGTCTGTGAGACTCTCCCAGAGACGGTCACTGGGGGGGAGGAGGAGGGGCCTGCCGGTTTGGGGGGTAATTATTTTGCAAAACTTTACGAAGTTTCGGAAAATCTCGTTTCCCCCTTCATTGAATCCATTGTTTTTCAAGGGAAATTGAATTAGAAGGTGGCGGCTGCGGAGGGGCGGGCGGGGGCAGCGAGCCGCAAGTTTCTCTAACTAACCGGGCATCGTCCTGTGCCAACGGTTCCAGAAGCTTCTTGTGCTTGGCGTCGGGGACCACCAGGGCTGCAGCCAGGGACTGGAGAGAGAGCCCCCAGCAGCTCTGGGGACGGTGGCAAGACGGGAGGTCCCCCACCATCGCCTCCTTCCCTCGGTGGGGGACAGTTGGGGTTCAGCTGAGAAGTGGGTTTGGGGCTTTGGGTGCTGGTGCAGGCCCAGGAGCAGCTTGTGCAGAAGCCCAGTGGCCTCGTGACGGTCCTGCGCCTCGGTTTCCCTCTGCCGAGAACCGAAGCCGGTGGTGGCCCTGAGGGCCGGGTCGGCCACAGGAGGTCACAGGCAAGATGAAAGCCAGAGCTGCTCTGTGAGGTGACAGGGCGCTTGCCGTCATTGTGATGGACACCCCACCCTGGTGGGCACCGTCCTGCAGGTGGGTTCTGGGACTGGTGCCGACTGGCCGGTCCTGCGGAGCTCCGCGGGAGAGCGCGGGCACCGCTGGTGACGCCCGGTGTGGCCGCAGCTCTGGAGGTGCCCAGCCAGGTCCTTCCAGTCCTGGCAAGGAGGCCGAGCCCTTGGGAATCCAGGGACACTGAGCTCTCCGAGGGCGACTTCCGTAGTGACATGTCCTCCTCAGAACCGCCTCTGGCCCCGCTGCCTACAGAGTTCAGGCCCAAATCTCAGCTGCCCCGGGACTGGCACCAAGCGCCTGTTCCAGATGTCCCCTCCTCGGGGACGTGCCAGCCGAGCTGCCAGGGTGTGAGCAGCTCCTGGTCCCCGGCTCCAGGTCTTGGTGCAGGCGAGGCCCTGCCAGGGTCCATCGGACCACCTTCCCCTCCTGCGCCCCAACCCCAGCCCCAGCACACGGTGACGGCCGGGTCCACGCCGCCCCGCTCCCTTCTCCCCGCGCACGGCCAGGCAGTGGCCAGTGTCCACCGTGTGATGAGAGGAGCGTCCCGCCCTCAGAAGGGGCAGCGTCCTCGCCGGACCCTGGGCCTCTGGATTCCTTCCATTGCCCCTCCCAGGCCCCCGCTGTCCCCCGACTCTCCGTGTCACCTCTCACGGTCCCAGGGCCAGTGAGGCCTTTCCTCCTCTCCTCCCCGTCCCACGTCCCTCTCAGAAGCAGCAAGGACCGTATTTCCAGGAGCCCCGCCCTGGGCACTGCCTAGCTGTGTGACCCAAGAATGGAGGAAACCCCAGTGGAGTCCTGCCACTGTCCTTCCCCAGGACTCGGGACGTCCATCATGTCCCCTGGAAATGCTCCCAGTGGGCCACTCTGGGGATCTGGTGGAGCTTTATCTCTGAGTGTGAATGAGCCGGCGCAGGGGGAGCCCAGGGCCGGGGTCCAGGTCACTCTCTCACTGTGTGACCTTGGACAAGTGCCTTGCCCTCTCTGGGCCTCCTTCTTCAAGGGACCCCTCCAGCTCCGACAGACAAGGCTCCTTTGTGTCCCCAGGGTAGTACAGGTCCGGGACTGCCTTGGGGGTGCAGCATGGGCCCCACTGTCCCCTGCCCCCAGGACCTGGGCTCCTGGTCCCTGTGCTGGAGCCCCTTCCTGCCAGGCCCTGTGTCTGGGGCTGCCACGGTGGGGGCACCTCAGACCCTGACTGGCCCACCTGGGCTCCAGCAGCTCCTGAGCTGAACCCAGGGGGCAGCTCTGGTCTGCCATATGTCCTGTGAACCACAGTGCCTTTGAAGGAAGCTGACTTTTAGGAAGACGTTCACCTCATTAACCAAGACAAAAATAACGCCTGTATTTTCACGTGTGTGCACACGGCTGGCTCCAACGCGTAAGGCTTCGACTTGGGTCTTTTAGCTTCTCGATGGTGTGAAGTGTGTGTTCCGCCAAACTGTACTTGACGCTTCGAACTTGGGTCTGTTCCTGGGCTAGAAATAGGGACATCCCGTTCCTAGCCAGCTGGGCGTCCACGGTTGCTGAGCTACGGCATGCAGCAGGTTAGGTGTGCTGAACGCACTTGTGACTTGAGTTTACATTTACCAGGATGCAACCCCAGAGTAAGCTGGGCAGCATCTGTGTGTGTGTTGTTTACATAAATACAGAGATCATTAAAAATATATATTATAAAGAAAGGGAGGCTCCACTCAAGAGACAGGGGCAGAGCCAGGGAGGACAGAGGACTCTGCCTGCTGGGCCTCTCCAAAAACACCACAGCCACCTCCAGCCGCCACTTGGTCTTGGAGCCCTGCTCCTCCTCCTGCTCCTCCTCACGGCTCCATGAAGTGGAGTCCAGCCTCCCGGCCTCTGCTCTGGCAGTCTCTGCAGCTGGAGGAGGCTCCTCTCTTCAGTTTGGTCTTGCTCTTCTCCAGGGAAACAGGCGAGGGTGGCAGGCGGGGTTTGGGGCTCTGAGCTCAGAAAGGCCGGGGCCGGCTTCACCCCTGCCCCTCGCTGCACCTGACGCAGGCCGAGCGCCTCGGGCCTCTCCGGAGGAGATCCTGAGCGTCTCCTCCATCTGCTTGGAGATTTGATCGTTCTAAGGTGCCAAGGGCACTGCCTGGCATGGGTTAGTGCAGGATTTTAGGATGCCAGCTATTAAATAGTCACGAGGGCCAGGGCCCCAGGGACAGCACGCCCTGCCCACTACTCAGTGCAGGGGCTTCTTGCCTCCCTCAGCAGGGGACACAGTGCAGCAATGTGGCGCCACCTGGCCGGGAACCATCACCCCTGTTCCCAGGACACTCAGGGCCTAACACGTCGGGGCGCGTGGTTGAATGACGGAGCACCCGTTGTGGCTGCCCCAGGGCCTGGGTCATCGCTGACACACTGCGGTGCCCCCTGGTGGGACCGGTGAACTGCATAGGGGGCCCCCTCGGCCTCCCCTTGCAATGCCTAAATCACCCAAGATGTGTGGTAT
This sequence comes from Tamias sibiricus, assembly GCA_025594165.1. NCBI lineage: Eukaryota > Metazoa > Chordata > Mammalia > Rodentia > Sciuridae > Tamias > Tamias sibiricus. Next base: position 20,190,688 of record CM046658.1, on the reverse strand, counting down.
GCAGTAGGTGCTCAGCAAACGTGTGTTGCTGGTGGGGCTGCGGGTGCAGAGGGTGGACGGGCTGCAGGATGCCATCAAAGCCCGACCTCGGGGCAGCCGGCACCCAAGCTGGTCCCAGACGGTCTGAGACTTTGATCTTCAAACCGCATGAATGTGTCGCTAATGGCCGGCTGCTACTGCTGCTCAGCAAACCACCCTCCATGTAACAGCTCAAGCAGCCGTTTTATTTCGCTGGACGTTGCGGTCAGGACTACGAGAGGCGTGGTAGGCATTTCTTGTTTGGGGTCTCCTATGCCACTGTGGTCAGAGGCTGGCGGGCTGTGTCCATCTGAAGGCTTGACAGGCTGCAAGTCCAAGTGGGAGCCTCACACAGCTGGTGGCCAGGAGCTGGGCGGGCCGGTGGCTGGAGGGCTACACGTGGCCTCCCAGGGTGGCATCTGTGTGAAAGCTGGCTTCTCCTGCGCTCCGTGCGTCCCTGGCCTACCAGGCTGCGGCTGTGCGGCCTCTTACGCCCCAACCTTGGAGGTCACTGCGTGCCCCCTTCATCACGCCTGGGTGGAAGCAGACACAAGCCCGCCCGGATTCTCAGGGAGGGGGCACGAGGCCCACCCCCTGAAGAGTATCCAAGAATTTGAGCCACTTTCTTAAAAACCCTCCACGCTGATTTTAAAAATTGAACTAATTTAATTTTTAAAATATTTTAAGGAAACCTTATCTCTACACTACACAGAAAATCAATACCAAGTGACTGCAGAAGCACCGACGGCCAGGCTCAGGACGGCTGGACTTCACCACGATGGGAAGGAAGCGGGTGGTTCACTGGAGACCGACCTGGAGTCGGAATCAGCACCTTTCCCCAGGGAGAGATCCGCGGGCAGCCCTCGCTCCCGCTGGGGGGCAGCAGCTCCTGGGAGCCGAGACCACAGGAGAACCGCCTGCGCTGTGGCGGGCTGTGGCCGGCTTGGGGGCCACGCTGGTGCTCCGCAGGTCAGGCGGGCTCAGCGCCCACCGAGGAGGGTCTGCGAGAGGAAAGCAAAGTCCGGCCAGCCCTCCTGCTGAGGGACGAGCTGCAGCTAAGTGGACACGGTGAGCCGGGGGGCCAGGCCCGGAGAGCTGGGTCTGGGTCCCTGCCAAGGGTCTCCCAGGCTGCAGTCAAGGTCTCGGCTGAGCTGACGTCTCGCGCAGGCTCAGGGGCCTCTTCCAGGCTCATGGTTACTGCCAGAGTCCAGTCCACTGTGGCCGTGCCAAGTCTCCAGGTCTTGCTCGCTGCAAGGCCTGCCCAGCCCGGCAAGGCCCCCCGCAGCTCCCTGCCTTGCGGCCTCACGCAGCCGCTCACGCCTGGCTGTGTCCCCCAAGGCCAGCTGCAGCACCCCTGTCCGCAGTGCACCCTCTCTTAAAGGCTCCTGGATCAGGTCAGGCCTCCAGGGTAGACTCAAGGTCTGTCCACAGTTCTGCCCACGCCCGAGGGCTCAGGGGGACCAGGGGGACCCGGAGTGTGTGTACCTCGCAGGGGGGCGTCTGAGGAGGGGGCCTGCAAATGTCATGAACTCCAGGGAGACACCGTCACCTGCCAAACCCTGACTCTGCACTTGGGCTTAGGGGAGAGGTTGGCAAGACCCTCAGCAGGGGCTCCCGCCCTGGTGGCAGAAATAGGCATGGCCACCGTGGAAGAGGGTTGATGTCCTACCAGTGATGCCCCAGGTCACCTCCTAGACCACCCTGAGACCAAAGCACCTTCGGTCTCTCCCTTGATGACACTCAGATTGTGGCCATCAGCCTCAGCTCCATTCTTTTTGGTCACATGGCCTTAGGCTGGTCACGGTGGCCAAGGGCTGGAGAATAGGGCTCTATAAACTATAGAGTGCTGTGCCAACACGCGGGGCTCCTAGCCGTAGTGCTGCCTCCTGAGCTGAGTGGGGCTGGACGTGGCCTCTCCTCGGGGTACTCGGACTGGCTGGGCAGAGTGGGCCCGGGACCCCATCCACTCTCGTGACATCGGGCGGCTTGCTGTGACCCAGTGTCTGTGGGGGGCTAGAAGGAGCCAGGCTATGCCTCTCAGGGGTCTGAGAAGAGAAGGGCTCAGGCTTCTTCCATACGAATAACCTTCCCGATGGTCTCCAGGAACAGCGTTAGAGACGGTCGCCAACCTGCACCTGCCGTTGTTAGAGGGAGATGTGTTTGGTGAATCAAACCTGAGCAAGATCCCCATCCCCTCCCCCACCCCTCCCCCTCCCCCTCCCCCCCCCCCTCCCCCTGCAGCCCTGGAGATGGCCGCAGGGCCTCGCGCACACGTGTGCACTAGGTAAGTGCTCTACCATGGAGCCACATCCCCAGGCCCATGGATAAGATTCCTTAGGCTGAGGCTAAATTTATTTGAGTGAAAAGAATTAATCCATTTTTTAAAAAATTGAGTAAGGGATATTATATGCAAGATGAACGTAGGGTAAGAAAGGCCAGGAAGCTATTCCTGGAATGACTGAAATTTTGGGGGGAAAAAAAAACATTTTGGGGACAGAAATTCACCGCAGAGCGGCCCGATGCCCGAGATCGCGGGTGTGGCTCTGTCCCTCCCTGAGTCATCAAGCAGAGAGTTTAGATAGGTCCCTGCCGGGTCCCAAGGCCCTGGGTTCAGGGTGCGCATCTCTCGAGGCGTCGTGGCAGACAGCAGGTCTGTGTGGATCCAGGTGCCGCGGGACGGCCGCTCCGCTGCTCCGGGACAGCTGACCAGTGCTGCAGTCCGTGGCCAGGAGGCCACCTGGCCTGGCAGCAGCGTGGTGCCAGCTCCCTGCTGGGCAGTCCCTGAGCCGCCCTGGAGGCTCCTGAGTCTTTTTTTCCGGTGGCCAGGGAAGGGACGCGGAAGGAGAGCCTGTGGCCAGGGTGGAGGGCCGAGGGCGGGGTGGCAGGAAGACACGGCCACCCAGTGCCAGGCAGGGCAAACCAGGCCGGAAGCACAGGCGACCCGCAGACCCTCACCGCCGGCACTAGTGCCCACACGCAGAGAGCAGATGAGCCCGTCCCGCCCAGCCGAGCCTGTCCCCTGGTGGCATCGCGGCCGTGGCCCGAGAGGGGGCTCTGGAGGGGCGACTCGGGGAGACCAGGGCAGATGCCACGGAGGTGCTGTGGCCGTGTCGAGGTGTCCAGGGATCAGACCACAAGCCCCGCCCAGCCCCAGGGATGGGGACTCGGGGGCCAGGACTCTGCTGGGACTTGGGAGCCTGAAGGAGGGCGCAGCAGGAGCGGCGGAGGCGGGGGCGGAGGGGAGAGCACTCGCGCTGCCCGAGCGGCTCCTCGGAGGTTTGACCATCTGGGCCGCCGTCGTCCCTTGGCTGAGCGCTGACCCTCTGCAGGACGAGGCCCTCTGCGGCCCCGGGAAGAAGGCACTATTATGATCCCCGCTTTACAGATGTGGAAGTTGGGGCCCAGCAAAGCTAAAAATGTGCCAGTGTCATACAGCAGGGAAGTGGCACAGGCCAGCCGTGGCCAGCACTGGGGGTCCCTGCCCTCACGGGCCAAAGCGCAGCTCCAGTCACTCCTGCCTTCCCTGAATGCGCTTCACCAAGGTGCGCTCACGGCCACCAGCTCCTCCGTAACCGGCACGCGGCAGACCCCCCCCGGGTCCACGCTAATCCCAGCACTGCTCAAGACTGCAAGGACTTGGAGCTCGGGTCCCCATCAGTCCCCGTGCACTGTGCAGGAAAGAGGGTGTCTCGGCCTCATGGAGAGCGCCTGGCCCTGAAGAGGACACTTGCTCTCAGCCCTCTGTGCCAGCCGAGGCCTGGGTGCTGGGACACAAACGTGGCCCTGCCACGGCCCCTCATCAAGGACTGCTCCGTCCAGCTGGGGTGAGAGGGGCTCAGACGGTTCCAGAAGGGGCTGATCTACTGGGAAGAGGACTCTTGGGACACCCGACGGCTGGCGCTGTGCTGGTGGGACAGACCCGAGGCACAGGCAGCCCAGCAGGGGCGGGCGCTGGGCTGGACGGAGCGGCCAGGCCTAGGGAGGGACAGCAGCGGCCACTGGGAAGAGCAGAGTGAAGTCTGCAGGGGAGGACCAGAGAGTGGACTCCGGGGAACGAGACCCAGCGGCCACTGAGCGGCCTGGCACTGCCAGCCTCACCACATGAGCACTCGTGTGAGCTTGTGACCGTGACCGGGAGGTCCTGCAAACTGGGACTGGCCCCTGTGGCACAGCTGCCCAAGCCGAGTGCTACTGCCCTTTGGGACCAGAGAACCTGGGGTGGGGCTGCAGCGCCCTGAGGGCACTGAGCAGTGTCCCTGGCTGACCCCCCAGGTGCCCCCGCACTTCCCAGCTGTGAGCTGCCTGGTGTCCCCAAGGGCAAAGCTGCCCAGGTAGAGAGCCAGTGCCCCAGAGAAGTAGGCTGGGGGAGCAGGAAGACACGCACCCAAGGCCACGCGGAGGTGGACAGCAGGCCTGGAGCTGCTCAGGGAGCTGCCCCTCCAGTGGGTGGCCAGGACACCCGGACAGCAGCCCGAGCTCACCTCCCACGCTCTCCATGTCCCCAGCAGGACGCTCCTGACTCTGGGCCCAGCTCCCCCTCCCCTAAAGAGCAGGCTTAGACGGACAACCTCCGAAGCCCCTTGAGGCTCTGCCTTCGGGCCGAGGGAGGGTCAGTCCAGCTGGCCTGGGTTGGAGGTGGCACGTGACACAGGCCAGAAGGCAGAGAAGCTGGGTGGGTGGGGAGCTGGGCCTGCAGTGCCCAGCCCTGCTGTCAGGTCCTGGCCATGGTCTCCCCTTGCCCACTGGGCACACCTCATCCGGTACAAACAGGCTCTGAGCTGCCCGTGGTGGGACCCGCCAAGGGAGCAACAGGAGGGCTGAGCAGAGACAGGGAGGAAATGGGGCTGGCTTGGCCACACGGCCCTTCAGAAGCCCGTCTCTCCAGCCATCACCTTCTCTCCTTCCTCTGACCCCTGCTCGCCAGGCCTCTGGACCTCGTGGCTCAAGAAATAGTGTTTGAATGAATGAATGAACCCTGGCCAGGCTCTAGCTCAGCTGTGCAGAAACCAAAGTCCCAGACGCCCTTGGGCTCTCCTGGGCCTGCAGCTGAACCTCAGCTCTCCGCCCCCAGTCCTGCTGGTCACATCCTCAACCCTGCCCGGCCTGACCCATGGCCCTGCCAGGACGGCCGCAGCCGGGATGATCCCCACCTCAGGGGCCGGCTCCTGTCCCAGGCAGAGAGCACCTGGGCCCCAGCTGGGGGCTGCCTGGCAGGGCTGGTGGCTGCTGCAGAGACTCTGCAGGAGCCCCCAAGCTCCTGCTCTCCGCCCCCCACACTGTGGTTAGCTTGCAGGAAGCAGCAGCTGGGCCCCCACACAAGGCCTAGCGACGTGCTTGCTGGGGCTGGGTGGAAAGTTACAGCCGCCACCACCGAGGGCTTTGAAGACCAAACTGTTTGTGTTCCCCACAGCTATTTGTGGCCAAGGCGCCCACCACCTCCACCCGCCCTGGCTCAGAGGTGGAGACTGAGCAGAACTCAGTGCTGTGGCTATCCCCAGGCCACGACGCCAGCCCAGCCCAAGCCAGGCAAGCCAACCAGCCCCATCCATCAAAGCTAACTCAGTTCTGGAAACCCAAGTGACCATCCTCCCTCCCACCAGCTCTACCCAGTTAACCCCACTCAAGCCAACTCCCGCCAGTCACCCAGCCATCTAACCCAACCAAGCCAGGAGCACCACCACCTAACCAAGCCTACCTCAACCAGTCACTCCAACCCTAGTAGCTCAGCCCCACCACCTCACCCAGCCCCACTCAACGGGCCCAGCCCAGGTCAGCCAACCAACTCAACCTGGCTGCCCAACAAAACTGATGTATCTGACTGAAACCAAGCAACCAGCTCCACCTAAACCAGCCCAAACCAACCCGATGGACCCAATCCAACTGAACTACCCCAAACAAAGCAAAGCCAGTAACCCCGCTCGACTAGGCCAAACCAACCCAATACCCAGCTCAGGCCAATGCAGTTCCCCCAATCCAAATAATCCAACCCAACTCAGCTACGGAGGCCATGTCAACCATCTCGCCAACACAGGCAGCTGGTCGGATCCCGCCCCACTGATAGTGCAGCTCAGCCGCTCTGTTAAACGCAGCTGAGCCCAGATGACCCCGCTTAGCCCAGCCTGCCGGCCAGGCCCACCCAACGCGATTCAGTCTAACTCCACCAGGTATAGCCTAAATCCTCCCCATCCAGCTCGTTCCTTTTAACCCAGTCCAGTTCCAAACCATCCCAACTATGTTCTCCCCTCCGGCCCCTGAGGAAGTTATGAGGAGGACCTGACCCCCAGGGACCTCGTGGTCTCCCAGTCTCCACAGAGTGATCCCCCTATTGTGGGGTCACCTTGATTCTAACCCAGGCCTGCAGGGTCGGAAAGGCGTGGCCAGTGCTGTGGGGGTTCGGAGGGACCCCCACCCTGTCACCATGGCTGACGTGGTGCGTGTGAGGCTCTTGAAGAGTGACAGAGGGAGCCGGGCGCGGTGGCGCACGCCTGTAATCCCAGCACTTTGGGAGGCTGAGGCAGGAGGATTGCGAGTTCAAAGCCAGCCTCAGCAATGGCGAGGCACTTAGCAACTCAGTGAGACCCTGTCTCTAAATAAAAATACAAAAAAGGGCTGGGGATGTGACCCAGTGGTTGAGTGCCCCTGAGTTCAATCCCCAGTACCATAAAAAAAAAAAAAAAAAAAAAAAAAAAAAGAGTGACAGAGGGAAAGGGCGGGAAGGTATTACTGGGCGACGGCCTAGAGGTGGGGAAGCCCTGGCCTCAGGGCTGGAGGCAGTGGGAGGGAGGACTGAGGGAGGAGGGGGTGACTGGCGGAGAGCAGAGAGGTCCTGTTAGCTGGAGGCCAGGGTCTCCACGTGGTCCTGGCAGCAGGCAACCAGCCGCTTGCTGGGCGGGGCAGGGTGGGGTCCGGAGGCCTCAGGATGCAGCAGCAGGAGATGGCCAGACAGAGGCAGCAGCCAGGAGGGGAGGGGGCATCCCGGGCACACAGAAAGCAGAGGCGGTGCGCGTGAGAACAGCAGCCCAAACCAGCTCAGCGTGCCCCTTCTGCGGATGGAGACACTGAGGGCCAGCGATCAGGGTGTGTCCAGGGCTCAGGACCCAGCCCAGAGCATCAGCCTAGCATTCCCTGCTCCAGCAAATACCAGAGCCAGCCCCAGGGGCCATCAGAAGGCCCTTTCCTGGGGCCCACCCCACCCCTGCAGAGAAAGCCCATGATCTAGAACGCGTTCCTGACCCTGGGGTGGGGGAGGAGGGGTGTCATGAGGTCTTGCCAGGAGGGGCAGGAGTGGGGGGGAAGGGACAGAGATCGACATTCTGGGATGGCAGTTAGGGCCCAGGGTGTGAAATGAGCCCCCATGAGAGCCAGGCCTACCCCCTAAACCACCCTAGGACTCGTGCCCAGGGAGAAGGAAGAACTGTCACAACCATTCTTCAGGGTGGAGCTGACGCATGACGACTGTCCTTACTACCCACTGCTTTGACCCCTCCTTTGACTCCTGGGGAGACTGAGGCCGGGGAAGGACAGACTTGCCCAAGTCTACGGCAGCGTGTGGACGGCCTGGCCAGAGCTGCCAGGCCTGTACCACCAGGCCGCTTGAGGGGTTCAGAGCCCAGAGGGTGCCCCGGGGCCCAGGCCTCTTCCCAGCATGCTCTGAAGCACCACCACCTCACTCGCTGCCCCTGGCGCTGCCCCTCTGCTGGGTCCTGAAGCTCTAGGGGCACTATTTCTTGGCTCCAAACGCTCCTGCCCCATCTGCGAGACCAGGTCTCATTGATTTCAGATTGGAAGGAAAACACATGCTTTCTCCGGCTGACAGCGCGGATCAATAGCAGCAGCCCTGCCCCTCACTAGGCCAGACAGGCCTGCGCAGCCGGTGGGTGGCTGATCTATACCAACACAGGACCTTGGTTCCCGCCTGCCTGGGCTGTCTGCCTCTGGCTGAGGAGGGAAGCCAGGAGGTAGAGTCCTTGGATTCCAAGAGCAAGTCTCCAGTGGGGGGTGGCTTTGGGGAGGGGAGGAATGGACGCTCCGGGGCAAGGGTGGAGACAGGAGGGGTACTAAGAGCTCAGTGCTCCCAGAGGAACTCTGAGCCTCAGAACACATCTATTCCTAACTAGGGCAACAGAGGCTTAGAGAGGAGGAGCCAGGACCTGCCCAGAGTCGCAGGTGAGTGAGATCTGAGCTGAGATGGCACGAAGCACATTCTGAAACCAGAGACCCGAAGACAGGGGCCAAGAGTTGCCACCCTCACCACGCTCGCTCCATGAGGACAGGGGTGCTTCACCACCCCCCAGCAGAGGTGGTGCAGTTAGTGGTTCAAGGACACGGACCAGGATCAGACACCTAGGTTCAAATCGCAAGCATTCATGAGCTGTGTGAGCTTCGGGTGCCTCAGTCTTCCTACCTGTAAGATGGGAATGATGGCGTTTCTAATGAGAGCGCACCAGCCGTGGGGAGGCCAAGTGCTGGGAGTCACCAGGACTCCCCAGCACTTGGTACTTAAGGGTTTCTGTTAATGAGTGAGAGGGCTTCCCCAAGAGCGGAGCGGACAGCGGCAGAACCAGGACTTGCACTCAGGCTTCTCGGTGCTATTTTCTCATTTGTAAAATGGGGTGAACGATTAGCATCAACAGCATCGCGCACCAGCTTGCTTGGAACAGTGCGGAGGGCAGCCCCGCTTAATAAGGGGCAGCAGGCGGGGCCAAAGTCAGCTCTCATTGGTCCAGCTTGGGTCACATGCCCAGCTGTCAACCAATCACCGTGGCCAAGGGCTTGGAAAGTTCTGAATGGTCAGTCTGTGTCAGGCGCCTCCTGGAGAGGGCGTGGCCAGGTCCACAGGAGCACGGGAGTTGATTGGACCTCAGGGTGCAAGAAGCGTAAATGCAAAGGCCCAGGCACGTGGGGTCTGAGCAGCCAATGAGAGAAAGCCAGTAGCCACCACCTCCTTTTCTAAGTGCTGCCCAGGGATGCTCCCACTCACCGCAAGTAGGCACTGCTCCAGCTCAGTTCCAGATGAGGACATGGACAGCACCCGGAGATTAGGGTGGTCTCTGGAAATGCATAGCGATTATCCCCCTCAGACGCTAAAAGTTGCACATGTTCTGTTGAGTGATGTTAGGATGATTCACGTTAATGTTGGTATAATCACAATCGTTAATTAAGCATGTACTACACGGCAAGGCATTGATCCCGGCACTTTTCATGAATCCCATCCCATGGTAGGCCCGATAATATACTCCGTTCTACAGATTGGAACACGGAGGCTTGTAGGTAAGTCCCTTGCCTAAGGCCCCACAGCTAATTCTCGAAAGTTTCCACCAAGAGAGGTTCAGTTAATCATGGTTTTGCCATATGATGGGGTCCTGCTCCATTAGCATTTATATGGAACATCTCCCTTCCTCTGACTGTCCTTCCCCGCTGGACAGATAACTAGTGTCGCCTCAGCACCACCTACTTGCAAGTTTGCCAGACGTGTTACTGACATACGTAGTCTGCCTGGCAAGACCCCAAAGTCTGCCTCATCATCCCCATTTCACAGATGAGGAAACTGAGGCTCACAGAGGCACAGTGGCGTGCTCGGGGCACACCCATAATAGGAAAAGGTGGCACAGGGCCTGGACCAGGGAGGCCCCGGTGGGAGGCCCCTCTTGCCTTGTGGTGAGGGCCTGGATAAATGGGGCGCGACTGCGGTGTGCGGTGGAACGTCTTGTGCTGGCCCAGCCCTCTCAGCAGCACAAGTCCGGAAAACCTGTCCCCAGGGAGGGCAGGAGTGGCCTGAGCAGGCCGTGGGCTACACTGCCGGGGGCCGGATTCCAGGTGACCTTGGCATGGGCTCCTTGAGGACCACAGCCTGACCCTTGTTTTGCTCGGAGAGCACACACGCCATTTCACACAGGAAGCCCAGCCTGGCCTTCTCACGTCCTGTTCTCTAGAAGAGGGGAAAAAAACCTGTAAAGTCAGTCGCTGGGCTGTTTTCAAAACAGTCTTTGAAATTTCCTGAGAGGGAGAGAGAGAACCCGGAGGTAGAAATGGGAGGGACCACGCGCCAGGACAAGGACACCGAGGAGCAGAGAGGGTGTCTGCGAGGGACACCGGTGGGATGGCGAGGAGCACAAGGCCTGGCTTCCCTCTGCCCGGGATCTCCCTCCACCGTATCCCAGCAACGCCAGCCTGTCCTGCCACCCGCCCAGCACAGGGCCAGGGCAGGAGACCTTGCTTTGGGTTCAGATGGGCCCTCAGTGGTATGCAAGAAGCAATTGTAAAATCTTTGAGCATTTTGCAGACCACTGTTGGCAGCTTGAAAATATCTTCGGTGGAGGCATTTACACTGTAGAAATTGGCATAGTTTACCATTTAGGTCTCACCCTCTCTCTCCGTCTCTCTCCTTTCTTTTCCAGTTTGCTGCCAGCACACCACTGCCTGGGATCCAATTCTATCTTAATTCCTGTGTGACCTTGGTCTTGTCACTGCACCTCTCTGAGCCTCAGTATTCTCACCTGTGCAATTAGAAGACTAATGCCCATCTCACAGGCCTGTGGGAGAGAGAAACTCAGAGCAGGTGGGGAGCACCCAGCAAGCGCTCCCTTCTTGCCTCAAGTCTGTCTCCCTGACGCCCAGGGTCTCCCCTTAGGGAAAAATGAATCTGCGCCTCGCCCTCACTCAGTAGAAAAGCACTGATCTTCCAGGTAGAGGACGACACGGGGACATCTCTAAGGCCTTCCGTCACACTCAGCGGGCACCACACGCCAGGGAGGGCCTGGGAAGAAGGAAAAGGTGGCGATGAGTAAGACGTATTTCCTGGAATCGCAGGAAGTGGGGATGAGGCAGCACATCCCGAAATGACTGGTGCTGAGAAAGAAATCACATCTGGCTTTGAACGCGAGGTTCAGGGGTGGTTCCCAAGGAGGTAACCTTTGAACCGGACCCCCCTCCTTCCTTCCTCCCTCTCGCCATTCAACCCTAACTTCTTCACTCATTTTTCATCTGTTTCATTTCCTGCTCGCCTGCCCAGGCGGGGTGGTGAGGGCACAGAGAAACAATGGGTCTCCCTGCCCCGTGAGCGTGGGCGCGGGGAGGTGCCCAGCTGCCTCTCCCAGGACGGCCTGGTCCCCTCTGCAGGATCGCAGCAGGTGGGCGGGGAGGAGGGCGTGAGCCAAGGTCCTGGGGCTAGAGTGGGCACGGCACGGTCAGAAGTAGCGAGGGCTGAGCGGCTGCAGGGGAGAAGGGTCCAGAGCCCTAATGAGAGAGGCCAGGGCTTCAAGGCCCGGACAGGACCCTTTATGTCACCCAACATGACGGTTCCAAGGACTGGCGGAAGGCACAGGGGAGGTGGAGCAGGATCGCGGAAGCCCTGTTCCCTGCTGTCAGAGTCGCCCCCTGGTCCACACTCCAGCCCGGCTTTGCAGAGCTCTGCAGCCGCCGCCCTGCCCGTGGGCACCGGTGGGCACCTGTGGCTGGACGTCCCTGCGTCCATCCTCCTTTCCTCTGAAAATAGCACCTGGACTCTCCTGTGAGGAGCTGCCAGTCCCCCGTGCGCCTCCCCTGTGGCTGGGGGTGGGGGTCGGGAGGCTGATCCCACCACCAGGCTCCGGGCTAGGGCTGTGCTCAGGCCCAAGCCACCCATGGGGGGGGGGGGTCCTGGACGTTGCTGCTCTGCTGAGAGGTGTGCTCTTTCCGCTCGGGTGGAAACTGATGGACGGAAAGCCAAGCTAATGGTGACCCCTTCTACGCGGAGTTGGAAGAGCCTACCTGAGGACGGAGCAACAGCAGAGGAAATCAGAATTGAATAAGGGGCAGAGGGGACTTCCAATGGCATCACTCGAGCCCCTGGATCCACCTGTGCCTGAAGCAGTCACTCAGACCTGTGGGCCAATATGATCCTTTTATTGCCTGTTTATTTCACTTTATTTAAGCCATCACGAGAGCTGGGTCTCTAGCCACTCGCCACCTGTGCTGACCTGTCCTGATATAGCAGCGTTGTGGGACAGACGAGGCTGGACTCGAGGAAATCGCAGGGAGCAGGTTTATTTGTTGGCTGTTGCCAGTTTCAGTCCATCGATCCCTCTGAGCCCCGAGTTCAGAAAGTCTCAGAACTTTATACCCAGTGTGGAGGGGAGAGGCTCAGAGGCTCACAACCTGCAGAAGTCCACACCAGGGCAGCTTTTGCCAGAACAGAGGAACCCAGGCCTGGATACAAAATCAAGGACACGCTCTGGGAAGATCAGCGCCCAGGACAGGGAGGGTTCTCCCCTTCCTTGGGCCTCGCTCGCAGGACCTGGCCATCGTCTGTGGAAATGCAGGCGCCTCTGTGAAGGCCTTGGCTACTTTCTTCTCTGGCTGTGCTGCGGCAAGTAAGCACACCCCACGCCTGAAAATTCTTGTGCAGAAAGTTTGCTGAGAGTCCAAGAACAATTATGGGGATGGGGGGCTCTGGAGAAGCTTAATTGGGATTTTCTGAGGGGGACGGGGTGCCACTACAGCGGCTTCCCTATTCCTTGCTGATATCCCATATTCTTTCAGACTGGTTCTGGGCTCGCTGCCTGGCCTTGGGAAACCACTTTCCTCTGGGAGGCTCAGCGTTCTCGTCTGTACGGGGGGAATGGCCGTCCTGCCACCTCGCAGGATCACGGAGGGATCAGAGACGGCACCTGCAGAGGACTCTGTCAGGCAGTCCCCAGAGATGGGACTTGACACGGAGCCGCCCTTTAAAGGGCTTCCGTCCCCGGCCACTCCTCCGTCTTAGCCGCAGCCCATCCCTGGGCCTCCCAGCCCCCTCCGCGGCAGCCCTCCCTCCACTGGGCATGGCCCACAGATCACTGCCAAAAGCAGGCTCCTGCCCCCTCCCCAGGCAGTTCTCTCTCCCGGGTCACAGATCACTCCCCCAGGCCTCCCTGCCGGTGCCCCCAGCAGCTCCAGTTTAGAAGTTGTAGGAGTCTCCCTGCTTCCACCAGAGTCTAGCCTCAATAGTGGCGGGGCAGCCCCCTGGACCACCTGACCACAATCACAGCATGTCTCTGCGCCCAGAGGAGGGAGGAGAGAGTTGCCCCCTCCCTGGGAGGCGCTCAGCCTCCAGCCCCCGCAGCCTCCGCTCTGCCCGCCGCTGCCACCCGGTGAGCCCACGCCCACGCCCACCCGCATGCCCACCCGCACTGCTTCTGGGAACAGCACTTTTGTTTTCCTGTGGGAACACACACACACACTCACACTTACACACATTCTCACACACACCTACACACTCACACACTCACACATGCACACTCACACATGCACACTCACACTCTCACACACACTTATATACACTCTCACACCCACACACCCAGACACACACTCACACACTCACTCTCACACCCACACACCCAGACCCACACACTCACACTCACTCTTACACCCACACTTACACACACCCACACTCACCTTACACACACATTCTCACATGCATATTCACACACACTCAATTACACTCATTCTCACACGCACAATCACACACACACTCTCACACTCACACTAACACACTCATACTGTCTCACACACACTCACTTACACTTACACACCCAGACCCGCACACTCACACACCCAGACCCACACACTCACACATTCACACTCTCACACTCACTAACACATACTTACTCACACTCTCACACTCACACACACTCACTAACACTCACTCTCACGCACACACTCACTCTCACACACTCACACTCTCACACTCACTAACACTCTCACTCTCACACACACACTCTCACACTTACAATCCAGACCCACACTCACTCACTCACACTCACTCACACATTCACACTCACACACTCACATTCACACTCTTACACGCTCACATTCACACTCACACACACACACACTTCACACTCTCACACACTCACATTCACACTCACACACTCTTTCAGTCCATGAGGTTCTGGCGGGAGTGACATCTTCCCAGCTCCCAGGATGAGCAGGTGATCCAGGCTTGGCCAATCACAGCCCTGGATCCTACATCTAGTCATTAGTTTGAAGAGATCACATGACCCAGCCAAGCCAACGAGAACCAATCCTGGCATATGGAAAGGAAAGTTCTTTCCCCTGGAACTGTTGAACTGAAAAAATGTAAAAGTTCGGTTACTAGGGACCACTGAGAAGAAAGGCCTCCCTGGAGACCAGGCCAAGTCAGAGGAGGCCTTGTCAGGAGCTGCAGAGGGAAGATGAGTCTGAATCCTGATGTTAGTAGAGCTTCTGGATCTAGCCATTCCTGAAGCTGCCCACCCTTGGAATTTTCAGTTGAGAAGGATTTCCATTATGTAGAACCAGAAGATCATGATAGCTCAGTCCTGGGCACCCCACTTTGGGAAGCTTTGATCACCTGAACCATGGCCACAAGAAAGCTTTAAGGCAGGGGGGTCTTCAAACCATGTCATCTGAGAAACAGTGAAATCCAGGACAGCCCTGTGGCATGGCTGAGGGCCGGTCTAGAGACCTGGAGTCATGGCGTGGCTGAGGGCTGGCCTGGTGCCCTGGCTGGGGCAGGAAGGGAGAGGGAGGCCATGGAGGAGCAGATGGCAGGATCGGGGCTCAGCACAAGGGAGCACCCCGGAGGTCATGGGGGTCCTGACGGGTCCTGGGCTCCTGTCCCTGCAGGCGTGCAGCCCTGGGAGCTCAACAGAAGAAGGCAGCACTGGTCAGAAGCAGGCACTGAAGGACCCCCGAGGTCCCCTGCGGTGGGGTCCCCAGCCAGTTCCCTGTGAGTCCTTAGACCTGGCTCTGCCCAGATCCGGCCCTGAGCCCCGGGCTCGGCCCAATGAGGGCTGCTTCTGCCCCTCTGCAGTTCTGCTCTAGGCTGGCCCACCCCGGGTCTGCTGCAAGGCAAGAATGTAGGGAACTTGTGGTACCCCAGAAAGGAGGACTCCCTGTCCCTGGGGCCAGTCATGAGAATCCGCCCCAGAACTGTTTTTTTTGGTGCCGGGGATTGAACCTAGCAGTGCTTGACCACTGAGCCGCATCCTCAGCCCTTTCTATTTTTTGAGACAGGGTCTTTTTTTTTTTTTTTTTTTTTGGTACCAGGGATTGAACTCAGGGGCACTCGACCACTGGGCCACATCCCCAGCCCTTTTTTTGTATTTATTAGAGACAGGGTCTCACTGAGTTGCTAAGTGCCTCACCATTGCTGAGGCTGGGTTTGAACTCGCGATCCTCCTGCCTCAGCCTCCCAAGTGCTGGGATTACAGGCGTGCGCCACTGCGCCCGGCTGAGACAGGTTCTTGATAAATTGCTTAGGGCCTCACTAAGTTGCTGAGGCTGGCTTTGAACTCACAGTCCTCCTGCCTAAGCCTCCCGAGCTACTGGGATTATAGGTGTGTGCCACCACGCCCGGCCCACCCCAGGATTTTTGCTAGAATGATTTAAAAAAAAAAAAAAAAAAAGAGCCCCTTCCTTTACTTGGCTTGCTAAAGCTAAGGCAGCAAAGGAGGGCTGCAGTCCAGGAGAGAGGCTGTTCAAGAAGCCAGTGCAGGGGAGAGCAGAACAGGGGGTGGGGTACTTTAGGGGCTCTGCTCTCTGTTGTGGAGGCTGGCCCTAAATCTGCAGGACAGGCTGGAGGCTCAGGGAAGATCTGTCTGCGGGCAGAATTCCCTCTTCCTTGGGGGAGTCAGTCTCCCTGCACCTTTAGGCCTTTGACTGATTAGACGAGGCCCACCCACACTGTGGCAGGTAACCCGATTTATTCAAAGTATATCAATTTAAATATCAATGTCATCTTAAAAGAATATCCTCATGGCAACCTCCATACTAGTATTTGACCATATATGTGGGCACTTTGGCCTGGCCACGTCGACACATAAAATTACCCATCATCATTGGGTTTCTGTCACTTGCAATAACCAAATCTGTCCTGACTGGTAAGGGCAGTTGCCTGGAGGCGGGGGATAGGCAGGTCACCTCCCCAGCCTTCTCTGGCTTAGGAACTGCACCCGGAACAGGGGCAGCGGAATGGCTTGGAAAGAGCACTGGATGTAAGAGTCAGGCCTGAACCTAAATTTCTTTTGCTGTAAGAAAACAAAGAAGAAAGACCTAGTTGATACCAAAGTCAGTGTGGACACAGGTCACCTCTCTGCCTCTTCCGAGCCCCAGGGTGCCCCACAGGAAGAACGGAGCATGGGGCACGAAGACCCAGGTTCTGGACTTGGAAAGGCTCGGCTTGTCCCCAGCTGTGACCTCTCGGCTGTGTTGCAGGAGCCCTGCTTGGGGAGATGGCTTAAATTGCGGTTGACGATGGGCCGTGGGGATTTGGGCACTGTCACCTTCTGCAGTCTCTCGGGACTTGGCCCGGGATCTCGAGGGACTTGGCCGAGATTGCTGATCGGGTCAGCGCCATTTTGGTGGTGTGTGTGGCACGTGTTAGTCGTTGTTAGAGACAGAGAGAAAAGTTATCAGAATAAGAAGCTGTTTGTCTCCAGTTCGCCTCTGAACTTCTTCCCGCGGCTTCGTTGCTCCAAGCGGCCATCGCTTCAGGCGGCAACACTGTGTGACTTTGGATGTCTCTTAGCCTCTCTGTGCCTCAGTTTCCTGACGTGGGGTGCTGACGTCACCACACCATTACGCACATTTAAGCAGGGCTCTCAACAGGTGAGTAAAATCTGCACAGGGCAGAGCGTTTCGTTGACCGACACCCACCCATGTCCACACCGTGCCAGACATGAGGGGGACACAGACTGCCGGAAGTGACATTTTAGATCCAAAAAGCACGAGCAGGGTTCCGACCAGGGCAGGAGGGTGGGGGGGATTCCAGGGGGCAGAACCCCTGCAGCTGTGACCTGGAGATGGGATCTTGCAAAACGGAGTCCACCCTGATCCGGTGCCGGGCACAAGCAGCAAGAGGGTGACCTGGGAGGCCTGGGACGCCAGGCGGAGGAGTGTGGCGGGGATGCTTCAGGCCCTCGGGGGCCACGGGTGAACCTAGACCAGGAGAGGACTGGGCAGCGTGCGTCCCCTGGGGCAGCCACCCGGGCTCCCTGGAGGAGGGGGCCCCGCCCACACCTTCCCGGCTTCCCGGAGGCCCAGCTGAGCTGTGAGAACCGCGCAGCCGCCTGTCTGACACCTCGACCACAAGCAAGAGAAGAGGCTTATCTATGGCCGTCAGCCTGCAGAGCCAGGGAAGGGCCTCGACTTCCCTGTGCTTGGCTGCTCTGCCTGGGAGAGGCTGCGGGGCCTCTGCAGGGCTGGCGGGTGGCCCTTGGCCATCTGCAGGGGCAGGGCCCTGGATTGCACGGGGACAGGCCCCGGACCCCATCACAGGGCTGTGCAATGCTGGGAAGGTCTCCTGTCCCCTCTGCTCCCCACTCCTGAAGTCCCCAGCATGTCACTGCCCCTTGGCCCGAGGGCTGCCTGTCCGCTCCCAGGGAGCTGGTGGCCCTTCTATTGCTTCTGGGTGCAGACTCAGGAGGGGAGGCGGAACAGCACTGGGACTGTGGGGACAGGCAGGGAAAGGGCAGGAGGGGACCCTGGGGCTTCTGAAGCCGCACTCTGTCCCCTTTGGCCTGGAGCTCCCCGGCCATCCCCGGAGCTGCCTGCGCGCCCTCTCAGTCCTCCGCAGAGCCCCACGGGCCGGCTGGGGAGACCAGTTCTCCAGGACTCAAGGACTTCAGGACAGCCCTGTTCACGCCTGCCTGCCCCAGCCGGCGTCTCGGGACGCTGCCTCCTACAGCCCTCCAGGAGTACCCGCCCCTCGGTCCACGCCACCATCGGGGTGGCTTCCAGGTGCTGCCCCAGACGGACCGCTGGCCTCCCACCGCGCCCTCTTCCCGTGGACCCACCCCTCCCCAGCCCACTCCCGGTCACCTGGGCACGTCCCCCAGCCCTCCCAGCCCGTGGCCCTGGAGGATGAATGGGTGAGCGAGTGGGTCTCGTCTGGCTTCTGTCCCCAGATTGTGCCTGGTCTGTCCCGCCACACCCAGCCACCAGTCCGTTGATGTCACATTGCCTCCGTGGGCAATGCCCCCTCTAGGCCTCCTGGGACAGCCCTGGGCCCCCAGCCCACCCAGGCACCTCCTGAGCTCACCCTCCCCCGGCCCTCAAAGCGATGTCCCCAGGCCCCTCACCCCACGTCCGCAAGCCCACCGTCCCATGGCCACGTCTGGCAAGGGGTGGACGCCCCAACTCCTCAGTCTTCTCTCCCTGCCTGACGCCTCCCAGGAGCCCACCTTCCCAGATGCCTCCGGAGCCCACCTCACTGCCGTCCTGAAGCCGCCGCCCTGTCCCAGCCCTCCGCGCCCACTCCTGGACGGCCCAAAGCCTGGCCCTCTCGCCATCTCCAGTGTCACCCAGACCCCTCCTCCCGCCCAAGGGAACTTTCTGAAATGCAATCAGAGCTCACCCTCCCCTGCTCAGTACCCTGCTGTGGCTCCCCACTGCCCGGCAGGACCAAGTGCAAGTGCTGTGGCAGGGGACACCAGCTGTCCCACCACCAGCTGTCCCTTCCAAACCAGCCTCTGCCGCCTGGAGGCCACCTGGGAAGGCCCAGGCCGGGGGACCCACAGGATCCCGCTGCTGCGTAAACACGAACGGCTGCTTCGGTCCCACTTCCAGACGGCAGTGAGCGGTCTCCAGCACGCCCAGGAAGTCTGGCCAGACCCAGCACCTCCAGGTCCAGAGTCACCTCAGGCGACACCCACCAGGCCTCGGCTGAGGCTGGAGAGGCAGACCCCGGGCAGGCCAGCTGACCGGCTGCGGTGGGAAGGCGGGGACGGGTGCCTCCCACTGTCCCCCCGCCCAGCCTGTGCTCCCTGTCCCTCCTGGAACGCAGGCCCTGCCACAGGCAGGCTCTCACCCTCCTCTCCTCTGGGGCTCTGCCCACACGTCACCTGCTGAGCACAGTCCCCTCTGACCACCTCCTTGTAGCAGGCCCTCCCTGCCCCCGGCTGGCCTCTCCCTGCTGGATTCTCCAGGGCACTGAGGCCCCCTGACTCAGCACGTGGGGACTGTGCATTGTTCTTCCTGTCTCCCAGGAGGACAGAGACCTCGTCCCTTCACCGGGCATCTTAGAACTGACATTCATGCTGGTATACAGTAGGTGCAAAATGAGTGTCCGTGAGTGGAAGGAAATAGTCACTCCCTCCCTCTGGGCTCAGTGTCCCGGGAGCCACACTGGAGGGCGGGACACCCCCACCTCTCTCTGCAGGGCTCAGAGCAGCTCAGAGACCGCGCGCCCAGGGAGTGATGGGCACGCCCTGACCCCAACAGCTCCAGCGTTGACAGTTCGCCGGGGATGGCCCCGCCCCAGGGTCCCCGACATGCCAGCCCAGCCTCCCTTTTCCCGGCATCAAATGGTGACAGATAGTGCCGCCTCGGTGGGCAGGTGAGGGTAGTGGCAGGTGAGCGGGAAACGCAGGGCTCGGCGGAGCTGGGCGCCGC
Organism: Tamias sibiricus; assembly: GCA_025594165.1. Lineage (NCBI taxonomy): Eukaryota > Metazoa > Chordata > Mammalia > Rodentia > Sciuridae > Tamias > Tamias sibiricus. Next base: position 20,171,278 of record CM046658.1, on the reverse strand, counting down.
CTGCCAGCCCTGCCCGGCCCTGACTGCAGGCGGCACTTTGCGCTCTTTGATCTATTTCCTCGAAAGGGGGAAATCCAGCGCGGGTCGGAGGCCTGCGGGCAGAGGAACAGGGGGCGACGAGGGAGGGCAGCTTCCCCCCAGCTCCCCAGGAAGACTTGGGCCCCAGGGACAGGACCATTTTCTGAGGGTCCTTGGCATCTAGGCCTTTTGAGGACCCAAGGTCGAGGGCGAGGCATCGTGGGCCAGCTGACAGGCAGGTCTGAGCTGCTCAGACGCCTGCCCCTTGTTTGCACGGAGTCCAACTCCCCCAGGCCTTCCCAGCCCTCGATGATGAACTTCAGAGAGGGCAAGACACTGGCCCAGATGCACAGCCAGCGGCTCCCGCTGTGGCATAAGTGAAGTAGCGCCTCCAGGTCCCGAGGGGGACTTGGGGAGCACCGCTGGGGTGGAGAGCCGCTCAGCACGCGTGAGAGTGATTCTGAAGGTCAAGTCAACAGTAACCGAGGAGCAGAGAGCGAGCTGGAGTCTCGCTCGGGGGGCGGGGGCGATGGCTGTGTCATTCTTGCAGGGCGAGGGTGAGCGGAGGCCACTCTGGGAGCTGTGGCCCTTGCACCCCCCGGGGAGCCTCGGCAGTGGGGACTCTGGCTGGAGGACGGCGTTCCTCGCCCGCCTGGCCTGCAGGGTCTGCATGCCTCCTGCGAGCTGTGCCGTCCCCCGGAGCTGCCGGGTTTCTAGAACCCTCTGCCCTGGGCCACTGCCAGCTGCAGGGAAGGGCTCCCCGCGGCTTTCTCCAGGAGCCCCACCGTCGCTGGGCCCCTCACCTGCCCGCACCTCCACAACGAGCCACCGGACCCTGACTGCGGGCCCGTGCAGGGGTCTGTCCCCTGTGCTTGGCCTCCTGTGAGCCTTCGTGCCTGCACCTCTCTGACTTTGACTAGGATGCGTTCTAGATCCCGGGGTTTGGTGGAGTGAGACTCCTTGCTCCTTTTTTGCAGGATTATTTTGGCTTTTTTTTTTTTTTTTTTTTTTTTGGCCATTTATTCTTCTATACAGACTTTAGAAATAGTTGTGGGGTTGTGGCTCAGCAGTTGAGTGCTCGCCTGGCAGGTGTGAGGCCCTGGGTTTGATTCTCAGCACAACGTAAAAATAAATAAGTGAAATAAAGGTATAAAAAAAATCCTGTTGGGGTATTGATTAGAACTGGTAACAGTTTATGAATTAGTTGGGGGAAAAGTTGGCATCTCTTTAAACTGCGATCTTCTTGAACACAAACAAGCTATATCTGGGATCTGTATCTCAAACAAATCTTGCCACACAATCTAGAAAACTGAAGGCTGAGGACGGAACACGTGCCTCCTCACTTCCTATCTATAAAGGTGCTGGCTGGTTGGTTGGTTGGTTGGTGGTGGTGGTGTGTTTTTTTTTGTTTTGGTTTGGGCACAAACCTACAAATTCAAAGAGAATAGAAGCAAAGATAACTGCAACAAAGTGTGAGAACCTGGAAAGCCACGTTCTTGGCAGACCCAAGAGACCCAGGTTCCTACAGACCCAAATCCCTACAGACACAGCAGTCAAGACATCCAGAGACAACTCACCTCCTTCACAGCAGAGTCTCCAAAAATCCAGGGACTGACAGCCTAGAGATCTATCCAGAAACTGGGGCTTGAAAGGGGGCTGAGAACAGGAGGCCAATTTGGAAGTCTGTTTAGGAACCAGTGAGACCCCCAGATCATCTTCTCCCCAGTAGAATATTTGAGGCTTATTTTCTGGAGGGAAAACATTTAAAAAATTAAAAAGCAGAAGGACTCAGAACAGGAGAAGGCTCGCCTGTAAAGGGAAGAGGCTTGTGCACGGAAACGGAGGAGCAAGCGAACGTTTCGTACCGACGTCCCATTCCTCTTTTGTCCCAGACCATTGGCAGCCAGCCCAGTACCTTCTGAGCAGGCTAGAAGGTTCTACCTCAGGGCATCTGAGCAGATTGAGATGAAAAGTCTAGGGACTGACCCAGGAAATGACCGATCAGACCCACTCTGTGAAGTCCACAGACAGGCTGCTCACACAATGGCCCAGTTTCCAATCAGAGCTTAGCACCCCACCATTAGGTAGGGCAAGCAGCCAAGAATCATTAGCCATCTGAAGAAAGCCTCGATCCAGAAAGACAAGACAAACACCATGGAAAAGAAAAGTAACTTGAAGGAAACAGAGAAGTGGGGAGATGAGACCTTTAAATTAAAAATTTGTCAGTAATATCTTCAGAGACATAGAGAAGGTTCTTATGTAATAAGAACAGACAGTTGTGAAATATAAAAATCTGAAATAAAAAAGTGCAAACTCAAATGTTATTAATGATACAAAGAGAAACTTAACAGAGTTTCAAGAAACTCAAGAAAAACAGTAAGATATCACCCTTACACGCACACACACACACACACACACACACACACACACACACACAAAAAAGACTAAAAAAAAACCACAGAGATAGAAAAAAAAAAAAGACTAAAAAAACACAGAGATAGAAAATTAGGATAGATAAGAATATTAGAATTCTTCAGAATCAAAGTAAGAGAGATGAGCAAAAGGGAGAAAATGATCAAAGAAATAATTCACAAAAATGACCTGGATTGGTTGATTGATCACTATAAATATCCAGATCACAAAGATATAAATGTCCATAAGGATGAAGAAAATAGAACCACACGAAGGCATCTCACCGCGGAGCACACTGGAGACAAAGACAATAGCTTCAAATCTTTCAGAGAGAAAAACAGAGGCTATTCTCAGAATGAAGAATGTTTTCAGATATAGCAACAGTAGTACAAGAAGCGATAAAGCAATGGAGGATGCCCTCAAAATCAAAAGAAAAAGTGTGTCAGCCATGATTTCTATACCCAGCCAAACTATCCACAAGGATCATTAGCTTTCTGAAGAAAACCTTGATCCAGAAAGATCTATCCACAAAATGTGGCTAAATCGACCTCCACACAGCTTTCTAAGGAAGCTGCTGGAAGCTTGCTCTGCCACAAGGAAATAAATAAATAAGAGAAAGCCTCCAGAAAAGAAAGCCTCCAGCATGAGCTGCAGCAAAGAGAATCCCAGGGAGACACTGAAGGGAGCTAGATCCCAGGTGGACGCTGAGCAGCAAACCTGGATGAAAGCCACTAGGTCACGTCAGAGAATCCAGAAGAGAGGGCGCCCAAGGTAAAATAGAGGACCTGGTGTCCTTGAATTTCTTATTAGGAGATTTGGACAACTGGCCGAGAGTTTGGGAATGAACACAGAAAAGCGTGCAAAAGCAAAGCCAAACAAATAACCACCGTAGGGAAAACAGGCGCAGGGAAGGAAATGAGACCAGAGCCTTTGAAAGGGAAATGCTCACAGTTAACTCTCCAAAATCATGGCCATCCTGAGAGGCTGGAGAGTGGGCAATGCAAAGAGGGGACCGGCAAGAAGGTGCCCAGTCCTCTTCCACGGGGCTGGGGGTCGTGGCTAGTGCCTCAACGGGGGAGATCACAATGAGCTTTGAAAGCAAGTTATTCAGAAAACTCGAAGAAATGCTCAAAGAGACCATTAAAGGAATTGAAAGCGATTTTCTCTGAGGGAGAAGGAGCACCTCATAGAAATATTCCACTCCTTAAACCACGAACAGGTATAACTTGGAGAAAAGAAAAGAAAAGCTCAAGTGAAAATGGAAAGGTGGACAGAGCAGGCTCCTCTGAACCAAGCGGTGGAGGGGACGTCCCTCCTCTTCCTATTCAGCTTGATCCTTGGCACCCAAGAAATCCAGGGGACAATGTTTAAAACCCAGGTTGACATGATGAGCATGCAGAGGGGACCAGTGGGGAAAGCGTTTGCGTCCAGCTGACTGTGCCCAGATGTCCCTTCCCCGGTGGCACCGCAGCTCGGGGGAGAGATTGATGACAATGGCTGGGAACGACACATGCTCACCTGTCACACGAAGTCCTTAGAAGCCCCACGCCGTGAATTGACAGTTCTCTAGCAGGACAGGTGAGCGTGACGGGGTGCTCCAGCCTGGAGTGAGCTCCACCCAGGGGGCACCCAGGAACTGCCTGAGTTAGAGCCAACCTCAACCGGGGGAGGAGGGGGTACACACGGCCCAGGTCCCTCCTGCACCCCAGGAGCAGTTCTGTGTCATGTCGCACACGGTCCAGGTGCAGCTGAGCTCCAGGTGCCCGGGTGAGCTGCTCCCCCTGCACCTGCCGACGCGCGTTCCTTTCCCGGGTCCCTCGCCCCTCTCTGCCTTTGCTTCCTGAGACCACCTCCCAGATAAACTGGGCTGTAGCCGTGTGGCCCGAGGCCAGTGCCTGCCTCTCTGCCTGGCTCCCCACGCCCCCGCCAGCTCACCCAGCAGCCCCTGGTCCTTTGAGCCCCAGGGGCAGATGCTCAAAGCACCCTGACTTAATGCCGGGAGAATGCCGCTCACGGAGCTGGGAAGCCACAGCCCGGGATGGCAGCTAATTCTCTCATTTCCTGGAGGGCTCTAAAATTCCTGGGATGCTAGATCGGTGGCATACGGAACACTCCACCATTTCCCAACCGCATAATGACACCCCCCTTCCTTTTGCCTGGGTCAGCAAATTTGCTGGCCGGCAGAACCCTGCAAACAGGCCATTATAATTAAAAGAGAAAGACGGGGAAGAAAGCATGCAGAGCAGATCAGTTTTTAAAATGCCAACCCAAAGGTGTTACCATGGTTTGAACGGTTCCTTCCATTAATTGTCAACCTGATTTGTCCACATAGACCATGGCCAGACAGACAATGGGGATTGCGCAATTTTGATGATGTCATAGAACTTTGTAGTCCAGCCTCATTTAAGTATGCAGAATATTTCTTAAGGCCAATGCTCCAATATATATGTGACAACAGTCCAAAAGTCAGGTGAGCAGCAGCGTACGGCCTGGGAGTCACGGCACAGGATGGTGGAGATAATTATCGTACTACCGCTGCTTGTAAGAGTTACTCAGTCTGCAGATTCTAAGACCGAAGAAAATGTCAATGCTACTGAGAGCTGCATCTCAGCCATAGGGAAAATGATGACGTTCAAGCCTGACTGTGTAAACGCTGAAGAAGTCCTTCCACACTGGTTGTCTTGGCTTCCACTACATGAAGATAAAGAAGAACTGTTCAGACTTTTAATTATCTCTGTGACTTGATTGAAAGTAATCACCCAATTGTTCTTGGCCCAAACAATACCAATCTGCCCCAAATATTCAGTATAATTGCCGGAGGAGACATGCATGAGGCCATTAAACATGAAGATCCTTGTGCCACACATTCGGTTGACGCAGTTCACCAAGTACAGACTTCTGGAGGATTGTGGACTGAATGCATAGCACAGCTCAGTCCCGAGCCGCAGGCAGCCATACAGGAGCTCTGAACTCTGCTTGAAGGGCCTTACTATCGCCCACCAGAAAACTAACTCCAAATAAACGCTTACCCTTTTGAAAAAAAAAAAAAAATGCCAACCCAATTCTGGCTTCTTCTGGGGTGCCACCCCCCTCAGGGAAGGGTGTGGGGCTGGGAGGGAGGGAGGAAGCTGGGCTCGAGGTGGGAGCTTCCTGCAAAGGGTTGTGGGGTGCAGGTGATGCAGCTTGAATACCAACTCCCCCACTTCCTGGCTGTGCAACTTCAGGTGAGCACACTTACCTCTCTGATCCTCAGTTCCCTCCGCAGTAAAATGAGAAGGGGAGAACAGGACCCTCCTGCCCACCCCATGACACGTGTTAGGAGAATTAACTGGTGTTGCAGGGAAACCCACAGATTGGGGGGCTCTGGGTCAGACAGCCCTGTCCCAGATTGGACCAACATTAGTTGTCTAGGTTACTTTGGGCAAATCGATGAGCTTCTCCAAGCCTCTCTTTCCTCAGCGGTCGAAGGGGTCTAAATAATGATGACAGGGGTGGTCCGGGTTCAAATGCTGCCCCTGTCTCTTCTGTGACAAACTTGGATGTGCGACTGCACCTCCCCAGCCCGTTAGCGGGTTACGTGAGAACTGCGTGAGTTGGTTCAGGCACAGATCTACGAGCGCCCCTGAGCGTCCATCACGACTGTCCTTCCTTCTTGTGAGGGTTTCTGGTGAGAAACACGCAGAGAGGACTCGGGAGTGGGCAAGTGCTGGCCCCAGGCAAATGCTCACAGGGTGGGCCGGGCCGGAGCCTGGCCAGGAGTCGGGGTGCCCACCCCGCCTGCCCTGCCAGGGTACCCTTCCTCTTCCTGCACCTCCTGCCCCGCCCGGCTGAGGAGCTCCCGCTGTCCAGCCAAGTGTGACCCTGAGGCCCAACCCCAGGAGCCTGGGCCCTCCCAAAACCCATGGATGCTAAAAATAGATGCTACCACCAAAGACCAGAGAAAGGTCATCTTATGAGTGGAGGGGGCTGCAGGCGAGGTTTTCTTCCTTCCTCTGAGGAGCCTGCGATTCTGCAGGAGAGTGGCCCACGGGGAGACTGTCCAGGTCTTGAAGAAACACGAGAGAGGCCTCAGGGCTGAGGTGCCCAGGGAGGAGGCCCCGCAGCTGCATCTGTGGCTCCAGCACCCGGGCGGGCCTGGGTCCAGGCTCGGGCAGCCCTGGGCTGTGGTCAGCCTCTGGAAGCTGGGGCTCAGGGCCCGCGCCAAGTGCCTGGACAGGAGTCAGGCCCGTCCCCCCTTCACATGTGCGGCACGTGCAGGTGCACACACACACACACACACACACACACACAGGTGCACACACTTCACGCACTGCGCCTGTGGCTCTCACGCTACAGGCCCTGAAACAACCAGGGACTGGGAGCTGACCCGGCTGAAGGCCTACTGTGTGCGTCTTTCCGAGGGTCACCCTCCTCACCTTGTCACCCTGGAGGAGCCAGGGGCTTTCTGCTGTCCCCATTTACAGGGGGGAAAGTCGGGTCCCGAGAGCCCCTCTCAACAGCCCCTGGGAGGGCCGTGCCAGGCTGGGGCTGACCCTGCTCATCTGACGGGCCCAGGACCTCCCTGCAGGGTCTTCAGGGAGGAGAGGAGGCCAGCAGGGATGCAGGGACGAGGCCGCAGGTGCAGGGCTGGGGTGGCCCTCCCCTCCGCCAGCCCAGTTTCCTTGGCTGTAAGAGGGGAACTCGCTCTGCCCCCTGCCCGCTGTCCTCTGGAGGTGCCCCGGGAGGAGGCGCTGCCCAGAGGCCTGGCATGGAGGAGCAGGGGACAGCAGGCCCCAAGGAGGAGGCCCGGGGACCCCCGCTCAGCCCTGGCAGCCCACCCCGGGGCGACGCTGCGGCTGGAGCTTGTTCAGAGCCAGGCCTGTGCCTGGGCTGGGGACACCTGGTGTCTCCCTGCTGCCCGACGTGAGGCCCCGGCCACTGGCGGCAGACGCAAGGCCCCTCCTGCACTGCTGGGGCCTGCTCCGTGGCAGGGCCACCTCCAGGGCGGCGCTCGCCTCAAGTCCGCACCGTCCGGCCAGGCCGGCACTCGCCCCGAGGCGGCCACGTGGGGTTCAGCCCTGGCTCCGTCTCGTCCTCACCTGCAGAGCCACGGGGTCACGCCACGCTGCTGTGGGCACCCCGCGGGCTGCTGTCCTTGTGGACTGTGAAGTTCCCGGACGGGGCCCTGCAGCCAGGGCTCGTGACAGGTCACACGATCCCCCGCTCGCAGGGCCCCAAGGTCAGGGTGAAGACACCAGTTCGCGTGCGGGTGAGGGGACAGGTGCGTCCTGGGTCCCAGGAGGTGGGTGCTTTCCCAACGGGCGCCCGCAGCCGGCTCCTGGGATGCTCCCGCCTTCTCGGGGGGCACGAGGCTGGCAGAGCCCGTCTGGGCCTCGCCCTCCACCGGCCCTGAGTGTCCACTCACCAAACAGGACTCCAAAATCAGTGACGCCAGCTGGGTCCCATGGTCACAGGGTTTCACTGGCTGTGCTGCCAGTCCTGGGCCACCCCCTCAGCCCATTCCGCCCGTCCCCTGTCCCCATCAGCTCCTGCCAGTGGCATTTCACCAACAGGAGGCCTGAGACCAGGCTGGAAAAGGGGCAGAGGGACGATCCAGGTCCCTGCCCTTTGTTCTTTCTCAGGTGGCATCCCCAGAGTGGCCAAGTCACCCCTGTGATCCAGCACCTGCCAGCCGGGGCCACCGTGGTCCTGCTCCTGCCGGAGAGGCCCTCAGGAAACCACCAGTCCTGTGTGCCTCTTCCCCCAGGTGGCGGTGGCTTCCTGCTGTGGCCGATCTGGGGCTCTGTGCTGGCTTTGCGGGGGCTTCGCAGCCTTCCCGCCACCCGAGGTGCGCAGGGGTCTCTGAATTGGCTTCCCTGGTCCCGTTTTCCTTAGCTGGACTCCTGGCCATGCCACTGTAGCGAGGCATGACGCCCAGCAGGAGTCTCTGCTTCTTATGAGAATGAGGTTGAATATTTCAGAAAGACTCGGTGAAAGCAAGTTGCTAAAACAATAATAATTAGGGTGAGTGGGCCGTTGAAGAAGATTGTGGGGAGGAAAATGTCCTTGGCATGTCCACCTGGACAGTAGGAAGAGAGCTTGGGGGTGGACTTCCGCCCGGAGAATGAGAGGAAGGCGATTCCATGCACGATGGTAAGTTCAAAAGCAAACTGAAAGGGTTAAGGTGCTCTTTTCATGATTCCATTTTAGATACTATTTTTTATGATTCTCTCCTTCAATCTTATTAATATTATTAAACTGATCTAGTTTCTTTTTCCAGTGGAGAATAAAAATGAATCTGCTGACTGAATGCCAAGAGAACACCACGCCCTGTGGAATCAAGCACCTTCCATGAGCCAAGCATACTCACGATTATTTTCTCACTTAACTGTCTTTACAATGTGGGGAGGTGAGACCTGCCATTGGCCCCATTTCACAGTCAAGGAAATCAGGACTTAGAAGAGGAAAGCCTCTTGCCCACAATCCCATAGCTCATTAGAACCAAAACAGGCTTCAGGTACGGCTGGTTCCAGCCTCCATGTTCTTTCGGCTTCCCCAGGCAGCTTCCCGGGCTTTGTTCAAAGTCTGGCACACGCTTATAAGGGGGCATGTGGAGATTACAAGTTCCTCAAGTGCAGGGACCATGCCTGACACTGGAGCGTTGGCAGCCTTGTCCCCAGAATGCACCGGACACCTGAGTCCAACACAGCACCCTTCCTCCACTCCTGCACCTGGACCCAGCTTCTGGGGAGGGAGAGCCCCTCAGGGAGGCCTAGGAGCTTAGGGGGACCCACCCATAGGTGTGGAAAAAACAGCAAAGCGTGTGGGTGTCAGTGGAAACAGCCCCTGGCTTGGAACAAGGGACAGGTCCCACTGAGTCACCCACGCGTGAGTTTAGATGAGTGTCTGTTTCTCTGGGCCTTGGTTTCCATTTCTCATAAATGGGGGGTCTTGCCGGATTTGTCACCGTCTGATCTACTCCACAATATTGCAGACTCGCGGGCAGGCTCCTCCGTGCCCCTGTCCCTGCCCCTGCCCTGCCCAGGCCTCCTAGTGAGGACGGCCCTGCCCTGCTGACTGGCTGAGCTCACTCAGGGACGGGGACGGACTGAGTCGAGGAAACCAGTGTCTGCTGCGTCCTTAGCCAGGGTCCCTCCCTCCCTCGGAGGTGTCATCCCATTTTCCTGGAAAGAAAATTGAGTCCCAGAGAAGGCGCGTGCCTCGCCCCAGCTCGCAGCTCCGGTTCCGCAGAGCCGGGGCTGGACCCCAATCTGGGGCCTTCGCTGTGAGCCTGCTCCCTGCTGCCCGGCTGGGGCTCTCTCCCGGGGACGGGAGGCTGGAACTCTGTGACTCCAGAGCAGGCCCAGAGGGTCCGTGCCCACCCACAGATCATCCAGCGTGGAGGGAAACCAGCCCCGGTGACCCAGAGCAAGCCACGCCTCCCGCTGAATGACGCTCCTTCTCCTTGGCCTATAGAGGCCACTCTGAGCCCAAGGCTAGGACCCGGCCCCAAGCCTGGACTCCCTGGTAGGGATGGTGGCCAGACTGCGGAGGGACTTCCTGAGGTCTTGGGACTTCATTTAAGGGGTACTGGAGGGCACCATGCTGTCACAGCCGAGGCCCAGGAAGGTCTCAGGCCAAAGATCTAATCCCATCCCAGAACACTACGCTGGCTCCATGCCCCTGGGCCTCAGCGGCCTGACCCGGGAAACGGGAAGGTAGAGTCTACAAAGGGAATGGAAGAAGCCACACCCTCCCCAGCCTGACCTAGCTTCTGGGGACATAGAAGTGGAGGGTTGAACCATCTCCCATGTCTTTTGTATTCTCTAGTCCCCCCAGCCCTTACATCCCCCAGGACACGGCAGATTCAAAACAGGCCTGGCAAAGGGCCCATCAGGTGGAGCAACAGCACGTGCAAAGGTCCTGAGGCAGGAAGCTCTGAGCATCAGGCTGGAGCAGAGAACCCCAAGGAGATGCACAGGTGGGTGGGCTGGGCGCAGCTCTGGGGAAGGGGGCTCCTGGCATGATGACGTGGCCAGCTTTCCCAAGGAAGGCCTGCCGCGGTGGGCAGGCTGCGGCCGCTTCATGTGTTTCCCATTTGTGTGTGATCCCTGCTCCCACAAACCCCTCGAGGGCCACCCAGCTGCACAAGCCGTGCCGTCCCTGGCAGCAGGGCGTGAGGGGCTTGGTGAGGAGCCCTCTGCCCGCTGGTGGACCCAGGCTCCTGGCACCTGGTGAGGGGCCTGGGGGCTCCTAGCCCGTCACGGCCAACGCTGCCCTTGATTAGAAGGAGCCTCCCCGCAGTGCCCAGCCACTGCCCGACGCCCTCTCCACGCGGCTTTCAGTTCTGTTTCCCGGGCCGCGTGCTGAGGCCGGTCCCACAAATAAAAAACCATCACCTTTTTTTTTTCTCCCTTTCTTTTCTTTTAAAGAAAAAAAGCCAGAGAGAGAGAGAGAGAGAGAGAGGGAGAGGGGAGAGAGGGAGAGACAGCCACAAGAGCTGCTAAGAGGCGTGACATCACGGCCCGGGTGACCGCGGCCCACCAATGGGCCCAGGCCGCGAGCTGGCTTCTTGCATCCTGTAGGCTGAGGTTGGGTGACACTGCGAAGGCCTGGTGCCTCGACCACAGAACCACAAGGCCAGGCCCTCGCCGCCTCCAGGGCCCTGCGCGGGAGCTGGTTGGCTCCCGGTGGTCCCCACCCCCGGGCCGCCCTGCACCCCGGCAGCCGGGCCAGGAGGGCCGGCCTCATTCATTCATTCCGGGGCTGGTGCGGGCCTGGCTGGCTGCGAGGGCCCTGGCCGCCGTCTAATGATCCACCCTGCGTGCGCCGCTGCCGCCGCTGCTGAGCGTCTGTGGCTAGACATTCCTGTGGGACCGGGAATCCAGACTCTTGGGTACAAACAGAAACTGACTTTCCTTGGGGATTTTTTTCACCCTCCCCTCACACACACTCTCGCGTTCTTTCCTTTTTTCTTTTTCGTAGCAGCAGGGGGAAAAAAAAAAGACAAAACAAACAAAAACCAAAACAAACAAAAAAAGCAACACCACCACCACCCCCTTTTATTTTCAAAAGTAGCTAGAAAAAAAAATTAAAGAAAAAACGAGGACAGCTAACCAAGCCGGTCCCACCCCAAACCCCGAGGGCTGGGCTCTCCTCTGTCCCCTGCGGCCGCGGCATGGCGTCCAACAGCATCTTCGACTCCTTCCCGACCTACTCGCCGACCTTCGTCCGGGGTGAGTAACCACGGCTGGGCTCCTGGGTCCTGGGCCGGCCCTGGCGGGTGGGGAGCTGCGGCCAGGCCGTCCGTCCCTCCACCCACAGCGCGGCGGTCCCTCGAGAGCATGGCCGGCTACCTGAATCCCCCCCCCCCCCCCCCCGGCCTCCAGCAGCCCCAGGGGACGAGGGCTAGGTGGCCCCGTGGCCCCAGGCGTGGAACACGCTGTGGGACCTCCCTCCTCAGCAATGGGTGCTGCCTGACCTCAAGGGCCAGGCTCAGAGGGTCCCGGCTGAGGAGGACAAGGGCCAGTATCCGGGGCCCCAGGCCCTGCTGTCCCAGCCCCTGGCCTGCCAGAGCTCCGACCTGCCCCCCGGGCCCAGGCAGACGCGGGCTGGCCGGCTCAGGGGACAGCCAAAGAGGCCGGTGAGGGGTGAGGCCGAGCCTTAGGAGCCGCAGGTCTCCGGGAGGGCCGTCCCTCACGTTTTCGGGGTGATCTCGGGCAAGAGGGAGCAGAGTGGGGGGAGGCCGCGGCTTCTGTGGGAACTCGCTCAGCCCCGGGCCGCGCGGAGCTGGTCCGCGGAGTGCGGGAGGTCTCGGGAGTCTGTGGCCTTGGCCGTGGGGGAGGAGAAAGTGTTTCTGGGGTGGTTCTTTTATTTTTGCCTCTATTCGTGGCCCCAGCGCTGGAGGGGGTCCCAGCGCTCTGGGCTTCCTCAGCAGGGATCTCGGGGTCCAGGATGGCCCCCTGGAGCCCTCTGACTGAGGTTCTGAGGCCTGCCTGTGTCTGGTCCCAGACGAGGCTGTGGCCCCTGAGACTGGGGTCTAGAGCCTCTCGGCCTGAGTCCCGTGGATCCGTGGCTTCCTTGCTGAGTGGCTTCATGCAAGTTACCGACCCTCTCTGTGCCCCCGGCAGCGTCCCCTCCGATTCTGGCGTTCTGGTTGTCTGAGGCTGGGGGGGGGCTGCGGATGGGGCATTGCCTCTGCGTTAGCCAAGGGGCCAGTCCTCCTCCAGCACAGGATGGCCGAGTAGGACCCACGGCTCCAGGGTTTGGGGGTGGTACTGCCTTTCCTGAGCCGAGGTGGTCAACCAAAATACAGGGCCGTCCGCCCTTCTCTCCTGCCCGGCTGCCGGCTAGCAAGAGCCAGTCCCTGGGCAGTGGCTCTGGGGCCAGGGACACATCTGGGTGCTTGTGGATGAGGCTGTTCCCTGCTGGGCCGAGGTTCAGGTGGGGTCCGAGCGCCGACTGGTAGGTGGGGGAGGTGGGCCTGCCGGTCCCTGGCGGGGGGCACTGCCACTAAACCTGGCTGTGGCTGGTGACAGGCAGCAGCCCCACGGCCCTGGGCGCCCTCCTCCAGCGGCTGCTACTATAACACACTGCCTTTGTAGTCCTTGGAGCTAATTAAAGGCAGTTCTGTGGCAAGAAAATAAGAGTTTATAAAAACCATTTGCTGGGTCTTTGTGATCTGTATTTCTCCCTCCGTGAGCAAGATGGAGAAATGCGGGGTTTAAAACAAAGGGACCTTGGGAGACAGGGTGACGTGCTGGCCTGGCCGTCTGGGATCTGCTCCTGGGGAGCCCAGGAGGAGCCCGAAGGCAAGGGGAGGGACAGCCGAGGCTCTGGTCCAGTGTGTGCCCGGGACTCGAAGCCCCTGGGCAGAGCAGGCCAGTCCTGGACACCAGGGTGCAGAAGGTGCCCCGAGGCCAGGGTCCAGCGAGGCCTCGGGCCTGGGCCGGTCCCGGGAGCTGGTCCCGCTGCTCCAGCTCTCCCTCACACCACGCGCCAGGTCTGTCTCCCACGCACTGTCCCTAGGCTCACGGGGCCACAGGTGCCAATTCTGTGCCCCACGTGCTCCAGCCCTGGGTCCCCTCTTCAGGGCTCTGACCCCCACATGGCCCACGCGGGGTCCCTAAGCTGTTTGGAGCGACCACCCTCTCTGCAGTCTCGGGAAGCCTGCAGGCTCCTAAAATGTCCAAACCCAAGTCCCAGCAGTGACAAAACTGCACTAAAAGGCGAGTTCGTGGGTGGTGACCCTGAGCTGCCTTAGGGACTCACTGAGTGACGAGGCCAGCGGTGGGCCCTGTGGCCTCCAGGTGATCTGTGGCAACCCTGCCCAGCTCGAGCCACACCTGTGATCTCCACTGGTGACGCAGTCACAGCGGGAGAGGCTGCATGTCATTCAGAGATGGGCCCAGGTTCACGGACCCCGGACCTTGCACAGGTCGAGAACGGCAGGTCTCACTGCGGTACGGGGACTCTGTCGCCCGGGGGTTCTAACGGAGGGGAAAGGGCTCCGTTTGTCCTCCTCTTCCTCTTTCCTGCTGCCTCCAAACGCTGAGCCACCCCGGCCCCGGCAAGGTGTTGGGGGCCTGCGGGCTCCCCAGTCGCCGCCCCTCGAGGGCCTTTAAACATGGCCTTTCTGACTCTCGGCTCAGACCTGGAGCCAGCGTCTGTGGGGTCTGGGTAAATCCCCCACAGAGATTCCTGCGTGCAGCCGGGCGAGCTCGGGGACCCTGGCCGGGAGCTCAGTCCCCCTCCTGGCTCTGCCCCGCTGTGCCGGGTGGCTTCATCCACTTGACGTCAAACAGGAGGAGTGGGCTGGAGTGGACGCTCCCCGGGATAGTCCAGCCCCCCGGCGGGATGCTCTGCCTTGCCTCCCTGCCTCTAGAGGGGTCCCCAGCACTGTCACGGAGCTCCTGCTACCCCGGAGACCCCATTGGCCAAAGCGAGATGGACTCCGTCTTAGTTCCCTGTGGCAAAGACGGGCTGGGATGAGCGTCCTATCTCGTCCTTGTCCTGCCTGTGGGCATCGGGGCACAACGGGTGACATGGGGCCTCCTGGGATGGGGTGGCCAGTGCCTCACCCTAGGGGCTGCACACAGGTGGTGGCATGTGTCCCTGAGACGGAAGGTACGGGAGGGCAAGGGGTCCCCAGAAGCCTCCCGGGTGGGACAGGGGTATTTACACTCCTGCCTGACGACCAGGAGGGGACCTAATGACTGTCACATTCTGCGTCCCTTTCTGGGCCTCGGTTTCCCCATCTGTCAACTCAGGCAGTGGCCCTGAGGACCCCAGCTTAGGGGAGCCAGCAGCCCCTGAGTCTCCCTGCTCATGGCCAGGCCCCGGCAGCACCCCTAAACCACACCTCGCGGCAGCAGCGCTCCTGAGGACACAGTGGGGGCCCCTCAGGGAGGCACTGGAGGAAATGGCCTAAACCGTCCCACGGCATCGGGGCCCTGGAGAGGGGGTCTCACTCACTGCCTCAGGAATCCTGGGAGCTCGGACGGAGGCGGGCCCTCGCCACTCCATCCTGCCTGTGCCCCCAGCTCGCCCGGGCAGGTGTCTGCACGGCTCTGCGCCTCGGTTTCCCCTTCGGAAAGGGGTGACGATGGCAGCAGCCTCGTGGGCTGTGGGGGGCACTGTGCGCGGAGCACCTGGCCCAGGGTCCCTGCTCGGAGAGTGCCTCTGCTCTTTCCCTCACCTGCCTGGGCCTGGGGCTCAGGTCAAGGGACCCTGGGCCAGGATCTCCCCCCAGGAGCTCACCGTCTGGTGGGACAAGGGACGGGGCCACAGGAAGGTGCACCAGGGCGCGATAAGTGTCACGAGGGAAAGAACGGGGTCAGTGAGCTTAGAGCCCCTGACCCAGCCGCGGGGAAGGAGAGGGCAGGTCCCCGAGGAGTGGCGTGTGGCTGAGTCTCGCGGGTGAGGAGGCCACCAGGGGAGACTCATCCCAGGAAGAAAGAACAGCCCGGAGGAGGGGCCGAGGCAGGCTGGAGGGTCCTGGGTGCGTGGGGGCGGCTGTGGGCGGGCTGCGGGTAGACCACGGTGTGGCGGGGGCAGGGCCTCACCTGGCTGGCCATGGGTCTCTCTGCAGAGATGGGCTTGGCCAACAGCTCTGCCCCAGAGATGCCCGGGAGAGATGGAAAATGGGCCCTGCATGAAGCAGGCCCGTGTGGAGGCAGGGGGTGGACAAAATGGCCCCACATCTAGCCAGGATGGGGCTAGCCGGTGACTCAGAGGCCACCGGACAGGAAGGAAGCTGCTTAGGCCAGTGAGGTCAGTGCCGTGTCCTGTCCTGAGCCCCAGGCAGTAGCCCTCAGCGGGGGACTCTCTGGGGTTTAGCTGCAAGTCCCCTGAACCCCAGGCAGCCGGGAAGGTTGGTCACCCCAAGCCTGTGTGCCGTGGAGGCCTCCTCCTCCCCCGGGGCCCTCGAGGACGGACGGGCTGACCGCAGCCTTTCCGTACCTGCCACAGCGCTTGCCTGGCGCCACGTCTGCCGGGCCTCTTGGACGGCGGCGTCAGAGGCCGCCCGGCACACCCCGTCTCCCCAGACCACCCTGCCTGTCCAAATGTCCCCCCAGGCTGGAAGGGCACTCCTAGGAGCCCCCCACTGCCCACAGGGTCTGGGCGGTCGTGAGCCGGCCCCACACAGCGGGACTGTGTGTCCGGGCCTCGCCCGTGCCCACTACAGCCAGCGCGGCCCCCAGCGGCCCTGCTGGTCGTATAGAGGGCCCATTGACGCCCAGGCCTTGAGGTGGCCGCATCAAAGCCGAGGCTGGCCGGTTACCTGCAGGGGAGGGGTGGGACACAGATGCCCCTGAGCAGCAGACGCCTGACCTTCCAGAATGTTCCTGGAGGCTGGAAGGGCGCGGTGGCCAGAAGGAACCCTGGCTCCAGAGCCAGTCAAGGCTCCCGAGAGGCAGGGAGGCAGGCCTCGGGTTCCATGGGGCAGCGGACACCTAGACCTCGCGTCCCCTGGAGAGTCCTCACCCGCAGGCCTCCAGCAAATCTGCCGCCAGCGTGTCCAGCGGTGGTCCAGAGTCCGTCCGATCTTCCACGCTCAGCTCAAAGAGCCCCGCGCCGGGGTCTCCCCTCGGCCACCCGCAGCCTCCAGGGAGCTCTGTCCTCAGAGCTGGGTCCCAGGGCCAGCCCCAAGGCTCAGCCCAGCAGGAGGGAGGAAGGGCTCGGGGTCTGCACGGCTCTGCAGCCTGGGCCTCGGGGACTGGTCTTGAAGTAGCGCCTCCTGAAGGAGGCCTCTGGGGTGACAGGCAGGGGGCCATGGCGGGACTTGGGCCGGGAGAGACTCGGCCTTGAGAAGTCACAGGGACGGGAAGCAAGGAGCCAGTCCAGGGGGATGTTGGAACGGGGGGCAGAGAGAGCCCCCTCTCCACGTCACAGACAGGGAAACTGGGGTCCAAAGAGGGGCATGGTCTTATGAAAGACCGAACTCAGCAACAGGAAAGCCACTTTTCTCGGCCACCCAAGGATCCGCAGTCCACGGACCCCGTTTAGGGGTCAGACAGACTCAGGTCCATGCTGCTCGGTAGCAAGTGGACCCAACAGGCTAATCAGCCTCTTTGGTCCCAATTTCCCTCTCTATAAAACGGGGCTAGTGACGCTGACCACAGAGGGTGGTGGCACAGAGTGCAGGTGCCCCCGCCCCGAGCCCCGGTGTCACTCAGCACGGGCCACCTCCTGATGGCTTGGGCCCCGAGGAGGCCTCCAATTTGGTCCCCTCTCTCCAGTGCTGGCTCCAGGTTTTCTCAAGTAGACGGAGCTGAGCAGGGACCCGGAGTCGGTGGGGCCCTGCGACAAGCGCTCCCAGGTGAAGGTGGAGAAGAGGGTGCTCTTTGATGAGGAGGTGGCTTCAGGTACAACATGAAAGACCAGGCTGCCTCTCCTTGCTGTGTGGCCTTGGGAGGTGCACCTCACCTCTCTGTGCTCTGTTTGCTCATCTGTAAAATGGGGATAACGAACAGAACCCGCGGGAGGCTCGTTGGGTGGACTTGACGAGATAATGAACATTATGCGCTTCATACAGAGCCCGGTGCTGTGTGCAGCCCCCATAAAGGCCACAGATTATTATTGGCACTCAATATTCTTCCTCTCCGTGCAAAAAAGAAAAAAAAAAAAAAAGCCTCCCTGACTGTGATAAGGCTGCCTCGCCGTCCCCTCTGGGGAGCCCTGGCCCTTCCCCCAGATCTTGGGGGTCCTCGGAGCAGGGGAGGCTCACAGGTGACACGTGGCTTTTCTTGCTAGTGAATGGAGGGAAGGGGAATAAGGCGATGGATGACGAGTGCCCAGGCCGCCGGCTGGTCAGCGGAGGCCCCAGCTTCTCTCCCACTTCCCCCTCTGCTGTCTGGTTTTTCTTTGAAACGCCTGCCGGGCCGAGCCCAAGGCCTCCCGTCCAATCGGAGCCGGCGGCTTGCAGGTTGAAGTTCCTCTTTGGGGTTTTCTTTCAAGTCTGGGAAAAGTGTTTTTGGCAAAAGCTTCAGACTGCCGTGTGGGCGGGGAGGGCGGCCGCGAGCGGGTGATCTGCAGGGAGCCACCGCCAGCCCCCCAAGGTGCCCTCCCCGTGGGACTCGGTGACGGAGACCCCCTGTGAGCGCCGGGCCCTGCCGCGTGAGGCACTGCCCATCCAGGCCTGGTCAGGCAGGGGCCCTGCTGTCGGGGGCACCTGTGTGTCCACATCCTCTGGGTTGGGCTCACCTTGGCTCAGAGGAGGAAAATGGCTGGTGTGGGGAGGAAGCCGGGTTAGGGAAGGGAGCTCAAAGAGGGGAGAAAGGTCCATTTTGGTCATGCCCCTGTCTCCAAGCTCAACGCACCTGGCGCCAGTGGCTGAGGACAATCCACAGCCCCGACAACTGCCTGTCCTCGGGACCGGCCCCGCGGGGAGTCTGGGCCTGCCCCAGCCACCCCCTGCAGGACACGGGTGATCTGTGAGGTGTCTCCTGCGACCACAGCACCCTGGCATCGTGGGAAGAGGCACCAGGTCCAGGACAGTTGGAGGAGAGAGCGCCAAGGGAGGTGGGTAGGGGCCCACCCAGGGCTCAGGGCCCTTCCCAAGGGGTGAAGGAAGCCACCTCTGAGAACAAGGTCACCTTAGGAGACTGGACAGAAGCCCTAAAATGCTGACCACATTCAGCTCGAGCTGTCGCTGCGACCAAGGCAGGGGAATGTGATCTGAAATTCTCTCGTGACTGTGTGTTTTCCAAACTCTGAAACACTGAGCATGTAGTACTTATAGATTCAGGAGGAAAAATGCTTTTTTATTTTTTCCAAAGAAAGAGGAAGAGGCAGCCCCACCCTCCCAGGACCAGGGCGCCAGGTTCCCCCCTCCCCGGCTCCAGCCCCGGTCAGCGGCTCCTGCCCGGCCCAGGCCGCTGGCCGCCCTCCGCTCAGAGCCCCTCCTGCTTCTCCCCAGCTGCTGGGGCTGTTGCTTTCTTCCTGGCCTGGGCTGGGCAGAGCCACGCATACAGCAGGTGCTCAGGACATGCTTAAGGCCTGAGGTGAGGTTCCTAGAGTCTGGAGGCGGAGTCCCTGGAGAGGCAGTCCCAGTTCCCCTGGAGTCTCACATTCTCAGTGGCCTTGTGAAGTGACGTGAGCACATTGGAGCTGATGAATCATTCAGTGGACATTTATTGAGTACCTAATGCATACACGAGCACCTATCTGGCACTGGGAGTGCAGGAGTGAACATGCCGCGGACACACTAGCCACGTGTGCAGAGAGAGCATCTCTGGGGAGCCCTCTCCCCAGCTGGCCAGCCCTGTAGCTGGGGAAACTGAGGCCCAAGGAAGAGGCGCCCTTGTCCGGCCCTGCAGTTGGGGAGTTCTAGGTAGGCATGCTCTCAGCTCCCCGGCCCCTCGGAGGCCGCCCACCTCTGCAGACCCTCAGCCTCCTGGGGCGTCTATAAATGCTCCCCTGACTCCACCAAGTCCTCATCGCAGCTCAGGTGGGCACCCCCACCCTCACTGTGGAGACGAAAATACAAACAGACCCAGGGAGGCGGCGCGGCTGCAGCACGTACATGTGAGAAGAGAAAAGGAAATGAGAAAGGGAGAGGGAACCACATTTGTCGATGACTTCCTGTGCACCGGGCCCTGGGGTGGCTCCTTTGCGAGTGCCTGTCCCTGCACTCGGGCTCCACCACCCGCGGTAACTGTCCTTGTTGTTATGACCCCATTCCACAGGCAGGGAGACGGAGGCCCCGCAAAGGCCATGCGGCCCGTAACCGGAAAGGCCCAGATTCATGCCAGGGTGTGTCTGACATCACAGTCAGCCCGTCAGACTGTCCTGGAAGTGCCTCCTCTTCCTTAGGGCCCAGTCACACCACCTCCGTGAAGCCCACCCTGATTGCCCCAGGTGAGGGTTACGTATC
Organism: Tamias sibiricus; assembly: GCA_025594165.1. Lineage (NCBI taxonomy): Eukaryota > Metazoa > Chordata > Mammalia > Rodentia > Sciuridae > Tamias > Tamias sibiricus. The sequence goes on along the minus strand of CM046658.1, from coordinate 20,151,492 downwards.
CCTCCTCTTTAACCACAGAACCTCCAGGCCCTTCCCAAAAACTTCCAGAAGGTTCTTAGAAAGGGGACGCACAGGGCGGTTCTCTGCAGCAGACCAGCACCGACACGAGCAGTGACCACAGCGCCCTCCTGCACCCGCCCGCCAGCCCTATTTTTAATCAGTCCCCGGACACACATCTGGGGAGCCGAGGTGCACTTGTTCTCAGGCACGTAGAGTGCGCCCAGTGTGGCCACGTCTGATGTGGCCTGACTCAGAGCAGCCAGAGAGAATCCCAGCACCAGCGCAGGCTGTGTCACTCTCAGGACAAGATGCAAAGGCAGGGTTCCAGGGTCATCACAAAGCCACAGAACGCTAAACCAAGCCCGGCCCAGCGGGGACCCTGTGTGGCTGAACAGGTCGCAGGCCCCAAAGCCAGCCCCGCCTAGGACAGCCCCAGGCTGCAGGCACCCTGGGCCTAAACCCAAACCCCAGCCTGCCTCTCCTTCCTCTGCGCTTCCTTCTTTTGACCCTTGAGGGCTTCCATTCTTCATGAGGCCACGATTTAAAAAACAACAACAACAACTACAAATTAAGGCCTTGGCTGGGACCATACCCAAAGATTCTAGAACCAGGAAGAACATGAGGGGAAACGCAAATCCAACCACCAACCCTACCTGTAGGAGCCCTGTTTGGGAAGATGGCTTAAATTGCGGTTGACTACGGGCTTTGGACATGTTTGGGCATTGGCGCCTTCCGTAGTCTCACGGGACTTGGCCTGGGATCTTGCGAGACTTGGCCGGAGATCTCGAGGGACTTGAGAGAGATTGCGGATGAGGTCTGCGCCATTTTGGAGGTTAGAGGAGCGTGGACGGCCTGTCGGGGTGTAGTTAGAGCCAGAGAGAAAAGTTATCAGAATAAAGGGCTGTTTGTTTCCAGTTCGTCTCTAAACTTCTTCCCGCGGCTTCTTTGCTCCAAGCGGCCATCGCTTCAGGCGACTACACCTACCCTGAGGGCACTTTATGTTGTAGAACACCTGAGGGAATCTAGGAAATTTAAAAATAAACTCAGTCATCTCAATAGCCAGAGAAAACCGCTATTATGGGGTGTATTTCCTTCTAGGATATATTTCTCTTGCATCTTGTTTTGGCTTCTATGAGGTCGCTTCCCTCCCTGTGGGAGGCCAGACGAAAATACAACCAAGAACATTATTAAGAATATCAATAAAGTGGGTGGGGACATGGCTCAGCTGGTAGAGTGCTTGCCCAGCATGCAGGAGGCCCTGGGTTCAATCCCCAGCACCACCATAAAAAAAAAAAAAAAAAAAAAAAAAAAAAAAAAAAATTTAAAGTAGAAAAAGAAGAAGAATGTCAATCAATGTTTTGTATATATGTCAGGATACATCTAGGAAGAATCTAGAACAGTAGTGTCTAAAAGGGCTTCCCATGGTGGCGGAAGAAGGAACTGAATTTTTTTTTTTTTAGATATTTTTTAGTTGTTGATAGACCTTTATTTATTTCTATACAGTGCTGAGAATCGAACCCAGTGCCTCACACATGCCAGGCAAGTGCGCCACCGCTGAGCCACAGCCACAGCCCCTAGGAACTGAATTTTTAATCTGCCTTCATTTTAATTAATTTAAATGACCTCATTAGGCCAGGAGCGTTCACACATGCCCAGTTGTGAAGCTGGTTATCTTTTGGAATGAGATTATGAGAGTTTTTTCATTGTCCAACTCAAAATGATTAAAAAGTTATATACACAAAAGGCCTACGTTGCTTTTGCAGTCAGAAGAAATCTACCGAAGATGTGAAATCTTTACACCTTGGACACTCCAGGAAAAGAAAGCTTTTGACATTTTAAGGGCAGGTCACGAGGGGAGATTGATCCTGGCAGAACGGGATCTGGCTTCCTCTTTCCTCCCGGTGGACAGGAGAAAGAAGGTGAGGCTCAGAATCAGAAGCCGTGATTCTGCCACTCACGGGCTGTGTGGCCGCTTAACCTTCCTGGGCCTCAACACCCTCATCTGTAAGATGGGGATATTGACATTACTGACTTCCTGGGCTGCTTCTTGAGTGAACGAGACAGTGAAGCTGAGACCGTGAGGCCCAGGTCAGCCATGGATGCTCCTTACTGGAGGAGCTTCTGCAGAGACAGGGAGCATGACGGGCAGCTGTCACTCACAGAGCTTGCTCCTGTCTGCCATCTCCCAGAGACAGGGAGCCAGGGTGGCATCTCCCTGTGTGTGTCCAGACGTTGAGCAGAGACAAAGGGACTCAGGGCCTTTGCTATGCTCGGAGGGCTCCATCCCACCCCAGACCACTTTGGGGACACAGTAAATCCGTCTCAGGCCACAGGCACGGTGGGGCCAGGAAATAATCTTTTCAAGAACCCAGGAAATTGTGTGAGGCTTAAAAGGAAAATTTCCTGGATCATATATATATATGGGAAAGTACAAAATTGGAACTAAGAAATGAATAATTAACTGTGTGGAAAATAGAAATCATGATGACTCAACTCTTAAATAGTTATACCATTAGCAGCAAACATTTATGTAGCTCTTACTGTATGCCAGGCAGCATCTGAGTGCTTTCCATGTCTGCTTATTTCATCCTCACAGGGTGTAAGACAAACGCTATGATGAGGCTCATTTTATAAAATGAGGAAACTAAGGCCCAGAGAGTTTGTGACACCTGCCTAATATCACCCAGCTGGGGTTGAGACCCAGACAGCCTGCATCCGGAGTGACGCCTCACCACAGCAAGGCAGCTCTGAGTTAATGAGGTTTCCCCAGATCCAGGAACATCTGTCAGCTCCTGGTGGCCCTCTTCCTGGGAACAGCTGGTGGCTTCCATGAACCAGGGTCCTGTGTTCTCTAGCCACATCCAGAAAGGCTGGGGGGACACAGGGGTGGGGAGCCCTGGCCTTCCCTGGGCCACAGTGTCCTCCCCTGAATGGGACAGCAGCCCGGGTGGGGGGGCGCCGAGGAAGGGGAGGCTGGAACCCTGCAGTCCCAGGAAGGCACTGGAGGTGGGAGGCCCTTTGCCTCCACCAGGGCACAGAGGGAGGGACAGAGGCACCGAGGGAGGGGACACAACCAAGGCTGAGCTCAGAGAGCCCCGGGGACCCACAGACCCTGCGAGCATAGCTGCACCCAGGTCCCCCCAGACTGCGCCAGCCTGAGGCTCTTCTCCACATGAGAGGAAGGAGCAAGGGAGTCCAGGCCTGGCAGGAGCAGGAGACCACAGCGTGAGGACGTGGGGACGTAGAAGCCGTCCAGTGGCCACACTGTGGCCTGAGCAGGCTCAGCCATGCTGACCCCTCCAGGGGTGGCCCGTGCCTGAGCCAAGAAGGGCGCAGGCTTTCTAGGTTCACGTGCAGCTGAGCCAGGCCCAGGCCATCCTGCTGGTGGCCGGCCTCTGCTGCCTCCCTGCTCCTGCCCACGTGGGGGATGGGCCCGGCCAGCTGAGCACCTGGACGCCCGGTGTCAAGTCAAAAGCTTCTAGAGAGCCCCAGTGACTGAGTGAGGTCAGTGACCTGGTCAGGGTCAGCAACAGTCCCGACCAGGAACCCAGCTGTGGCCGTGGTCGGGTCTCGGTGTGTGGTCATCTGTGGGACTGAGGCTTCGTCCACCCCGGCTCCCCTGGGGGCTCGGCCAGGGCCAGGCTGGAGTCTAGCTGGGGACCCTTTTGCAAGTCAGAGGCCTGGATTTGCATCTCGGCCGCCGCCTCCTCTGGAGGGAGGCACTGGCCTTCCTTTGACCTAGACTCTCCCCCTGGACGCGGGGAGGACGCCAGGAGCCACCTCTCAGGCCCTGGAGAAGAAACCCAGGCTGTTGAGAGTGCCAAGCTCCGGGGCACCCGCCAGGCGCCCCTGTGGGGGGTTGACCTTGTCATCCAGACCCGCAGCCCCCCCCCTCTGAAATGCCCAGGACCTCTGCCCCTGCGGCCGGATTTTGGGCCTGAACATCTTTTACGTGTTCTTCCGTATTTTTCAAGTGTTTTCATTGTGCTCACGTGATTTGTAGCACGGGGCCACGACGGGGGTGGGGTTTCAATTAATGTCATTATTAACACTATTGTCTGAACAGACAATAAATAAGAGCAGGCTCCCCACAGGCCTCCACCCGGCTCCCAGCTGCCCGGAGGCCTGGAGAGCACTTGGGCCCTCTGGCCTCCAGGATGCACCCCTGCTGGGCACAGTCCCCCCACCCAGCGCACCCCTCCCCCCACACCCTGTCCCCAAGAGGTGGCCTACGCCAGCCCCAGCTGGGGGACTCCTGTGGGGCCAGCAGCTGTCGTCCTTGGCCAGGGCCCGCTCCCACCCAGTGCCCGCGGGAACACCCACAGCTCCACCAGGCGCACCCCGAGGCTGTGCCCCTGCTGCGGGCCCTGCCTTTTCAGGAAACCTCCCTGGGGGACAAGAGACACCTGGTGGTGTGGCCCGAGAGAGGCTGCAGGGAGAAGCCCCTGGCCCCCACCCGGGACGGGTCTCTGCTTCTCTGGCCAGGACATCCTTCCTCCTCCCGGGCCCAGACACCTGCCGCTGACCCCCGTCCACCAGGCTGACGCCACAGGGTGGGCCAGCCCAGGAGAACCAGAGGGCAGCGAGGACTCTCAGACGGGACCGGCTGTGATGGCGGGTTCTGCCCCATGGGGCTCGGGGGGCTCTGGTGGAGCCCGCACGGTTCCCTGGCGGGTGGGGAAAGAAGATGCAAATAGGAAGGGTCCCCAGGGCCCGGGTCAACCCCTGAGCTCATTTCTGGCCTCTTCTTCCTGTGGGTTAGTTAAAAAATAGCCTGTCACCCGCCAGCGCTGGGGCAGCGCCTCCCAGCCAGCCTGGGGCCCAGACCCTCCCAGTCCAGCCCTGAGGGCCAGGCCAGGGGCCCGGTGGGGCGTCTGACAGGTCGCTCTCCCTTTGACTCAGCAGAGGGCCGCAGCCCAGGCTCAGTCCCGCTCTCCCAGGCGCGGGCGGAGGAGGCAGGGGCCAGGCCTGCCTCCCGGGGCACGCAGCACCAGGCCCAGGCCTGTCCTTGCCTCCTGGTGAGGCCCGCCCAGCCCAGCGTGGACAGCAGGTGTCCTGGGGCAGCATCTCTGCGCCCGTTCTCAGGCCCAGGACTCAGGGTTCCCTGGGGCAGCAGGGGCCATCTCCAGGGTGACCCCCTGTGGGAGTCCACCTGCACAGGACTCAGACTTGGGTGAGTCCAAGACTCTCTGTGACCCTGCCCAGGCCACGCAGCACCTCAGACCCTCAGTATCCTCCTCCGTGAGGTGGGAGACCCCATCCTTCCCTCCGAGGTGAGGTGACGGTGAGGGACACACATGTGCGGGGCCTGGCACCCACTGAACCAGTCACTGGTCACGGGCGGCACGAGGTCTCCCGGACCTGAGGTCACAAGCGCCCTCAGATTGTGGTGACCTCCTCCGCGGGTTTGGTTGGAGCCGCGGGTGTGGGGCGGGAACCGGAGACCGGAGACCGGAGGCCGAGCCCAGCGCAGCGCCCCATGGCCTGGTGGTGTCTGGGCCCTGGAGGGAGGTGGCCGCTCGCTGCGGGTCCTCCCGTCCTGCCACCCTGGCGTCCAGGCTGCTGGTGGGAGGGGCTGAGAGCAAGCAGCAGGGGTGGCCAGGCAGGTCCAGAGCCTGATGGCGTCCCCCCACCCCCACCCCCGTCTGCGCCACCAGACCCTGGGATTGTCCTAAGGGAGGAATAAGGGACGGGACTAAGGCGCCATGCAAGGGTGTCCCTGCAGCGCCTCCAGAGTGACAGAAATCCAGAAACACCCCACAGCAGACCCGAGGGAGCACCAGGGTGGTCCAGCCTGGGGAGCCCCTCCCCCCTCCCTCCCAGCCCCGCTGCCATCGGGAAGGGGACCCCGCGACACCGGGATCACGCACGCGAGCAGGGTCCAGGCGGCCTGCGCATGCGTTCCAACGCGGCAGGAGACGGGACGGGACGGGACCGGCGGGGGCGGCAGGGGGAGGAACGACCCGCGTCACAGTCCGCCGGGGACCCAGGGCCGCATCCGCCCGTTCTGCTGGGTGGCAGCGTCACGGGTGGTTTTAATTTTCTTCTTCATAATTTTATTATTTTCCAATTTTTCTTTATTGAGTGTGTATTATTTTCATACTCAGAGAAATATGTGTTTTGTTTTAAGGATGAGGGGGCCAGGGCCCGTGCTGCCCTGTCCGTGGACTCCAACGCTCACGGCGGAGGAAGAGCCTGTCTGTCCGTGCGTCCGTCCCTCCGTCCCGCGCGCACTATTTCTTTGGTCCATTTGTTCATTTTGAAACGCTCGGGAGCGCCTCCCACCCCCGCCCCAGAGCCACCCTCAGCTCTAAGTTCCACAGCCAAAGAACGGAGAGTGACCCCCGTCTGTCCCCAGGGAAGTCACAGTCTGGGGGAGAAAAGGACGCAACAGCCAGTCCCCACAATCCATGGGGACAAGGAGCCGAGGAGAGAGAGGGCCGAGTCCTGGGAGGGTCGGAGATGGTCTCACAAAAGGGGGAACGAGGCTAGGGCTTTGGAGTATGAGCAGGAGTTTGGCAGTCACAGAATGGGGCGGGGTCTACCCGAAAGGCACCCTGGGCCTCGAGACAAGGGACCCTAGAGGAGGGGGTGGTAAGAAGACAGAGCTGGGACATCGGAACTTGGTTTTTGGAGGGCTGGGGACTGTCCGGCTCTGCCATCCGTGGTTGTAGGACTCTGAGCAAGTTACTAAACCTCCGAGGCTCAGTTTCCTCATCTGGAAAATGGCCGCATGACCTCAGAGTGGATCATTGTCAACCGTGCCTGGGAAGCAGCGCACTTTCGCCACTTGCTGTGGTTGACACCTGTATCCCATCAGCTTCCAGGGAAGCCAAAGAGGAGTTTCAGGCGGCTGTGAATGCTGGTGCCGCCATTTATTAATCTCTCCCATTCAGTAGGCATCAGTTGAGCTCCTAGTGTGTACCCAGGAAGTGTCACGGCTGCTGGGTGGAAGCTGCCCGATAAAGTGCAGGAGGCCCACGTCATCTGAACTTGGACAGACGACAGACCATCGTGATCTTGGGGACGACTTTATACTGCAGAAGTGCTCCTTGCCTGCAGTGTCCCCGGAGTCCTGTTTTGTCTGCACCGACGGCCTGTCTTGGGACCGCGACACCAGCCAAACAAAAGCGCCCTTCCAGGGGGAGCAGCAGCCCAGTGGCACTCCTCAGGGGGAGGAGCAGTGCAGAAGAGCTGGCACCCAGGGAAGGGACACCATGTGGTCCCACTGCCACTGTCCTGGTGGCCACAAACGCAGCAGGTGGAACAGCCCACCCCGCTCACCCCCAGTTCCCAAGTCAGAAACCCAGGGTCAAGGCGCAGCCCCTGCCTTCCCTCCGGAGGCCCTGGGGACTCGTGTCCTGGCTTTCCCGGGTCCCAAGGCTGCTCCCGGCCGCCCTCCCCCTTGAGCCGACCCCCAGGCCAGGTCTGTCCCCACCGCTGACTCTGGGCCTCCCCCCGCCTTCCTGCCCCACGTCCCTCTGGCACCTGGAAGGGCCCCAGTGGTCACACTGGGTCTCCCAGATAACCCAGGACAATCTCCCCATCCAGAACCAATAGCCTCCGTCATATCGGCAAAGTCCCTCTTGTCACACCAGGTGACATATTCACGGGTCTGGGGATAGGCCGTGGGCATCGATGGGGGCCATGATCTTGCCTACCCCAGGGGGCTCAGAGACAGCCTCTTGGAGGAGCTGACAGGGCCGGGATGGGGTGGGGAGTTGCGCCGTGCCAACAGAATGTGAAGAACTTGCCGGCAGAGGGAAGCGTGTGTGAAAAGGCCCTGTGGTCGGCACACTGGAGTCCTGGGTAGCTGGAACTGGGGAGGGAGGGACAAAGAGATGGAAGGGCTGGCAGGTCACGTGGAACCTTGGCGAGGCTCATGCCCCTCCCCTCAGAGCCCTTAACTGCCTCCAACTTTGACCCCCGGGTACCACCCTGTTCCTCTAACCTATACCAACTCCAAGAGGCCTCACTTCAGTGTTAATTGAAACTGCTGCAAAGCTCCAGGGTTTCAGGCAGTGGCAGAAGTGAAGAAGGCATTGGAGGGTGGGGAGCGGCACATCCCCCTCCCACAGCACCAGGGAGCCTGCAGTCTGTACTGACATCCAAGCCAAACTCTTCAAAGTATCTTCAGAGAAGAAAGTTTCCCTGCAGCATGAAGGATTCAGGTTAGACATTTAAAAGAACTTTCAGTGTGCCAGCAGGAAACTGTTAAAGTTGGTGACATATGAGAGAGGAGGTCCTGATTAGATAGTCAAGGAGGCCACTATCCCCAGGGGCCTCACATTCAGGGGCCAGCTGAGCTCCCCAGTGGCCTGGAGGAGTGATGAGATCTGACCTTGGATTCCCCTTGCCCACTGGCCATCCTCTGCCTTCTGCACGTTAGACCTGTGTCTACAACACAGGGGCCTCTAAAGGACCTCCCAGTGCTGACGGCAGTGGCCCGCATGTCTAAGACGCTGGTTCTGGGGACCTTATGTCCTAGGACCGAGGCTGCTCCACCTTGCAGGGCCTCAGTGTGCCCGTCTGCCAGGGGGGTGGGCCCAGAACCCGCCTCCTGGGCTGAGGGACCCAGGAGAGCCTGCGAAGTGCTCAGCAGGGACCGGCGGCCACTAGGACGCGGACTCCGCCGGCCTCGGTGCCGGGTCCCGCCCGTGTCCCCAGGGCCTGACCTGGGCTGGCTGTGGGATTCCGGTCTCCAGCCCCCACAGCCAAGGTGCCCCACCGCCGGCCTCCCCCACGTGCTGGGTGGCGCGGCTGCCCCACGACCACATGAAAAGCCCTTCCCCGGGGGTGTCCCCACACCTGGGAACGCCGGCAGCCTGCCCGGCGCGGCCCCCGCCCAGTGGCTGGAACACCGGGCAAGATCAATGCGCCCGGCCGGGCTCCCTGGGCCACCACCTTGTTCCAATCAGGGCCGGGCGCCTTCCGCCCGCTCGCTGGGGACCCCCGCCCAGCCGGGCTGTCCACGTGTCCAGCCCTGTGACCTCTCAGGAGAGGTGGCCGCAGCCTGACTTGGGGTGGGGGTAAGCAAAGGCCTGGGGGCGCCCCGGGGGGCAGGGGTCTCTCCCGGGCTCCCTACCACAGCGTCCTCCGCTGCAGTGGGCGTCCTTAACGTCCCCTTGGGGCCTTGGTAGCTGATGTGGAGCAGGCGAAGGACACACAGGGCAAAGAAGAAGCTGGGGACAGACAGGCGGGAGGCGGGATCCTACGGAGCCGTGGGTCCTGGGGCACCCTTCCCCCTCCCCTACCAGGGTCCTTCTCGCCCCAGTGTCACCTCCTCCACAAGCCCTTCCCTGACACCCCAGGGTCTAAGCACAGGGACACCTCTCCTCTCCAGTCTGTTTTCCGCGACGCTTTCAAGACCCCACCAAACCTGGGCATGTTGGTGCCCGGCCTCTCCTGCCTTCTGCCTTCCCTGCAAGAGTCCAGCGCCCGAAGCGCCAAGTCCATCGCGCCCCTCGCTGTATCCCCAGCACCTCAAATAACTCCTGGCACACAGTAGGTGCTCAGTAAATGCCACAGCCCCGGGAAGGAGGGGACACAGCTCAAGGCATGGAGCTGCGTCACTCTGAGAGCAGGCCTCCCCGCTGCACCCCCAGGCCCCGCTACCCCCCTCTGCTGGCCCTCAGTCCTGGACCTGCTGTGGACGCAGGGGCCACTGGAGTCTGTGCTCAGCGCCGACACTTGCCTGGTCCGTTAGGAACGTGGGCAGGTTACTAACCTCCCAGGGCCTCGCTCTGCTTGCTGTTGCGATGGGCGTGGTGATGATAGTGCCTGATACCCAAGGTGCCCGCGAGGATTGGGTGAAATAGCATATGAACACGCAGGGCGCATGCGCTAGAGAGCGGCGGGCCTGGTGTCTGGCAAGGCTGCGGCAGAGACCAGGCTGGGATTTCAGCCTTGGCAGATCTTGGTTCACGCCCCAGCTCTGCCCCTGCCGGGCTGGTCTCGGAGACTGTAGTTCCTCACCTGTGAAGTCGTCCAGGACTCGGCCTGGAGGTGCAGGTGGGAGTCACGGAGAGCTGTGTGAGCATGCTCAGTGGGGGGGGGGGGCTACCTCCTGCTCTCAGGAGGGGGCCGTCACAGGAAGATGGCATCAGGGTCACTAGACTCAGGGTGCCAGGTACACCCTGAATTGTGACCAGGTGGGTCAGGAGGAGAGCTCTGGGGGTTACTCTGTCATTTGTTCAATAAATGTTTGCCGTGAGCTGGGCACGTTGGCACATGCCTGTAGTCCCGGCAATACAGGAGGCTGAGGCAGGAGGATCACAAGATCAAGACCAGCCTCCACAGTTTACTGAGGCTCTAAGCAACTTAGCGAGACCCTGTCTCAAAATAAAAAGTAAAATGGGCTGGGGATGTGGCTCAGTGGTTAAGTGCCCCTGGGTTCGACCCCAGAACCAAAAATTCAACGAAAACAAGCCTGCGGTGGGCTGCCCCGTGCTGGGAGCTCTTCTTGGCTCCGGCCTCTTGCCCTGTCTAGCACTTGAACTTCCTCTAAGGTCCTGCTCGCACCTTGAATGCCTCCCATGACAGGAGCCCTACCCAAGGGCTGCCGCTGGCTGTTTCCAGCTGGTTCCCGGTGCTGCTCTTCCTTGTGGGGCCCAACACCCAGCGGCCCTGGTGTCCCGTGGCTGCCACCAGTGAGAGCCACATGAATCTGCAAGGGGAGCTCTGTCCCCCGGCCTGCTCTTCTCCAGGGCAAAGGCCTCGTTGCTTTCACGGCTCCTCAAGTGACATGGTTTCAGTACTCTCCCATGCTGAGGTCCCGGGGTGTCACGTGGGCGTGGGCAGAGGGGGCTGGCGCTGGCTCCCCTCAAGGGCTGCCCGATCTGGACAGCTGCTGTTACTGAGGTCCTGTGCTGGGACCCCCGCCCTCGTGCGGCTTTGAGCCTCAGGAATGGTCCCCGTTCTCAGGGGAGGGGGTCAAGCTCAGAGAGGTGACCAGCCTGTCCAGCTGCCACCCTCCAGCTATAGCCACCTTCCTCTGGGCCAGGGCTGCAGCTCCTCACCCCGAGGGACCACTCGGCCCAGATGCTGAAGGGTCCCGAAGCCCCAGGCAGGCGAACCCCCCGGGAGGTCAGGCCTCCTCCAGGGATCGAGACCCAGAAGCTTCGCGGCTTCCAGAGCCCAGCTGAGAGCCGGCCGGAGCCCGGAGCCCGACTCGACCAGCCTCAGCCTGCGGACTGTCCGCACAGCCATCTGCGTCCGCACAGCCCCGCTGCGTCCCTGCCTGTGATGTCTGCACAGCCATACGTGTAGACGCCTGTGCGTCTACACTAGCAGGTCTGTGTGTGTTGAACCAGGGGACACGTCTCCCGATGCCTGTCTACACGCATGCGCGTTTAACTTTTTGCCTATGTGGCTCCCGTGACAGCGCCTGCCCCCGGGGGTCTTGATCACCTAGGTGTGTGTGGGTGTGCCCATGGAGACTGTGTGCCCAGGGCCCTGTGGAGACTCTCGTCCCTGCGTCCCACCCCTGACCCTCAGGTCCCGCAAGCCGAGCTTTCTTCAGTGGGAAGAAATGTGCGGGCGAGGGCTGCGCGCGCCTCCTGGAGCCAGCGTCTCTGCCGCGCATGGCTACGACGAGACACCCGACGCCGGCTACCTGCAGACGACAGCAGCAAGCGGCAAGTCCAAGATCCAGGTGCGCGGGTTGAGCACCTGGTGAGGGCGCCGCCTCTCTGACGCCAAGATGGCCCCTTGTGGCTGTGTCCTCCAGAGGGGACAAGCATGCGTCCTCCCATAACGGAAGGTAGAAGGGCAAAACAGGCCGAGGCTGGTTCCCTCCAGACCTTCTATGAGACCCTGAGTCATTCATTAGGGCCCCATGACAGTCACCTCTGATAAGGTCCCACCTCTGAATACCGCCACAGGGAAGACTGTTTCAACTACTGTGTTTGGGGGACATTCAGGCCCTCAGCAGGTGACCTTCAGTACCTGCCAAGGAACCGTTGCTGTGGCTTCATCTAACAGCCACCCTGGGCTGATGGGCAGCAGGACGAGGGTGGCTGGGCCAGTGCGATGCCGGGTCCTCCGACAGGATGGTAGAGGGGAGCCTTGGGTGGGGTCCAGCTTCCAGTGGCCTTGGGCAAGTCTCTGGCCCTCCCAGCCCTTGCTCTCCGCGGCTGTGGGACGGGAACACACAGAGACCTGTTGTCGATGAATCAGAATTCTAGAACGTCGGGGACCGTCTTTCTGGGGATCGATATGACCAGGGCACTTAGCTCCCTGCAGGGGCGTCTAAAGCCCAGGGAGGAGCGAGATGGCCCCGACGTGCCCAGCAAGGACCGGAAGTGGAGCTGGCAGCCAGGCGCCCACGTTCTAGGGTGTGGCAGTTAGGGGCTCTGCCCAACTCTCTGAGATACGTCTGCGCTGTGGACTCCTCTGAGCTCCTGGAGTGCAGCTGCTGGCCATCCAGGAGGAACGAGGGCCTCTAACGGAGGGGCACTGGAAGGGCTGGAGGGTACTTAGATTGCAGGCTGCGGGGGGTGGGGGGCAGAGCTCCGGCTACCCCCAGGCCAGGCCCCGGGCAGCAACCACACAGAGAGCCCGGCCCACCGTGCCCAGGTCCCCGACTCTCCACGAACCGTGACAGGTACTGAGTACTTCCCTCTCTGGCCTCCGTTGTGCCTCCTGGGACTGGAAATAGACAGAGCCACCTTTGCCATCCCCAGGCCAAGATGAAGGGCTGCGGGCGTGGAGAGGTTAAGAGCATTCACTTCCGCCTGTCACGGTGGCGCACGCCTGTAATCCCAGTACTCGGGAGGCTGAGGCAGGAGGATCGCGAGTTCAAAGCTCAGCCTTAGAAATGGCGAGGCACTTAGCAACTCAGTGAGACCCAGTCTCTAATAAAATACAAAAAAAAAGGGCTGGGGGTGTGGCCCAGTGGTCGAGTGCCCCTGAGTTCAATCCCCAGTTCCAAAAAAAAAAAGAGAGCCTTCACTTTGGATTTCGGAGGACCTGAGTTCTAAGCTTCCTGGCCATGAGGATGCCTCTCTGAGTCTCAGTTTTGCGCCTGCTCCATTCCCAGGGTTGTTTTGAAGTCCATCTCAGGTGATGTAAGTGAAGTGGATAATATGTGCTCAGGAAACATCACCCCAGGCACGGACAGGTGTCCAGAGAGGTGTGGAGATTGGCTGATGGGGGACCCTGGTGGGGACTGGCTATGTCATTGGGTGCCCCAGTGCAAAATGTAAATGCTGGCCTCTTGTTCAACACGTAGCAGCGGCAGAGCGTCAAACCCTGCTCTGCAGCGTCTGAGAGCAGGCCCTGGGTGACAGCACGGGTCACAGGCCCAGGAAGCGGCCCCTGTCAGGGAAGTGTGTAGAGCAGCTCAGACCCAGTTCAGGTGAGGGGCTGAGGCCCCCCTCCAGCTCCTACCACTCCGCTGACGGCGGCAGCTGTGATCAAGACTGCTGGGCCCTGGCCCTCTTGGTGGCCGTCGGAGGCGGCATAAAAGAGCGACTGTTCTCCACCTCCTTCTGCCCGTTTTTATCTCATGCCATGCGTACAGTACATAGTTGATTTCTTTCCGCAAAGGGTTGCGCTTTTTTTCTTCTCCAAGGGCGACGCTGGAAAGCCATGTGGCTTTTATTGCTGGCAGGAATGTCTGAGCGTTCCTTCCCCGCCACATGAAATGCAGCCGTAATCTTCATCTGCGTAAGGCCAAAGCCCCGGCTCCTCCAAGCCATCGGCCTCTGAGATTAATTAGGGCCTCACAAGGGCTGACAGTCTTTAGGACCTTTTGGGGGAGGTGGAAAATCCCTAATGGGACCGGCTGGGCCGGGGAGCTGCTGGGTGGGCGGTGGGGAAGGGAAGGCCTGAGCGAGACCCAGGGGAGAGCAGGCAGGACCAGGACCAGTGGGAGGTGGCAGCTGCGGGGGCAGGGTCCAGACGCTGCCCTGGCCGAGGCTGTGACCCTGAGCCTCAGTTCTGCCATTTGATATATGGGGATGTGGCCCTGATAGCCCAGGGCTCTTGAGTGACATTGCAAAATTCTAAATGGTGCCTGTGGCTCTTATGCCAGGATTCTAATTCTGTTCCATGACCGTAACTTCAAGCGTCTGATTCTGGTCCGTGAGAACAGAACAGAGTGGTCAGGAAGGTGGGCTCTGGGGCCAGGCTGCCTGGTTGGAATCCCAGCTCCGTGGTTTCCCAGCTGTGTGATCTTGGACAAGTTACTTAACCTCTCTGGGCTTCTATATTCTCATATGTACAAATGGGTGGTGGCGGCGACTGTATAAGAAGGCTTTGAGACACACATGGAGATAAATGTGGGATGTGCCAGAGGTGACAGCCACTCAGAGGAGCCCTTTTTCTCCCTGCCCACCAGAGCTGAAGCCCTCTCCTGGAACTGGGGAAGGGGCACATCTTTTCCAGAAGCCCCCTGGGGCTCCGAGCCACCTCTCACAGCCCCAGGCCCCCCCAGTGGAAGAGTCCTTCCACCTGAAGATCGGCCAGCAGGTAGCTGTGCACCCCCGGGTGGATCCCCAGGGTGGAGGCTGTCTCGGGGGGTCCTGCGGCTGCAAGGCTCCAGGGACCTTCCTCCAGCGGTGGCGTGGGGTCCAGCGAGGAGAAGCACTTTACTGCGAGCCCGAGTTTCCCACGCCATAACGTGGAGCCAGTAAGGCCCGCCCTGCAGCGGGACCCTGAGGTGGAAACTCTCCGCACACACGCGGTGTCCAAAAGCCAGGGCAACGATCAGGCCCGTGACCGAGGTCATAGACCAGGTCACTTCCAACTGGGATTATTTTATCAACTTATAGATCCCAAAAGCAAGGAGCAGAGAGGACCATGGGACCCGACCAGGGGAGCAGAATCCAGAACGCACCTCTGGGGTCCCGAGGAGTGGGGCCTGCGCGCTCTGGAGCGGGCTGACCTCCACTGTCCCCCCATCCCTAGGCCCAGCGCCCCCTCAGGACACATCCAGGGCGGGTGGGAGCAGGGAGGAGACCTGAGGCCGCAGGGACCCAAGGGAGCTGGCGCCCCCAGGAGGTGGCAAGGTGCCAGGTGTGTTGGAGGGGCACCGGCTCCCACCAAGGTCACAGAGAAACCCGATTGTTCAGGTGGGGACACTGGGGCCCAGAGGGATGCGGTAGGCTCTGTCTTTCCCCGGGGGCACTGAGGGCTGGGGTCCCGTCCAGCGGGGCAGAGGCCAAGCCAG
The DNA here is from genome assembly GCA_025594165.1 of Tamias sibiricus. Lineage (NCBI taxonomy): Eukaryota > Metazoa > Chordata > Mammalia > Rodentia > Sciuridae > Tamias > Tamias sibiricus. The sequence continues at coordinate 20,136,320 of CM046658.1, read as the reverse complement.
CCCCTGCTTTGCCACAGGCCTTGCCGTGGCCTTGCTCCCTGGTCAGGCCTCTCCCGCTCTCCCTGCCTCAGTGTTCCCATCCACACAGTGGGTACCAGCCTGTGCCCTCACCAGCAGCCCTGAGGCAGAAGGAGGGCGGTCCGGTCGTGGTGGGCCTCACCCTGGGACCCTCCCTAGTGACCCTGGCAAACCCCGTCTTCCAACGGGGCAGGAAAGGTCTGCTGACTTCCGAGGTCGCGGCTGTTCTGCAGATATTACCTCCTCTAGCTGCACCACCGCCCGACGGCCAGTGTGGGTGCAGCCTCTGGCTCTACACTGGGCTCCTCAGCCAGGGGAAGAGAGGGTGTAGCATGGCCTCGGGCCGCCGGCATGACCGTCTGAGCCAGAGCAGGTTCTTCTCTGGCTCTGGTCCTCCTGCTGCCAACGGTCCTTTTCATCCAATGGGCAAGACACCTACACAGCCCAGTGGGTGAGGCTGGCACCTGCCCAGACCCAGCATAACACCTGCACGTGGTCAGACCCAGCAAGCCTGGCTGCATGCTCAGAGGGTGCAGGAGGACCTGGGCAAAGGTCACACAGCCAATCAACGGTGGAATCAGCCGTTCCAAAAGGGGGTCTCTCTCCGCTCCCTTTTCCTCCCCTCCGAGTCTGGCCCTTTCAGACAAATCCAAACTGTGATTGGAAGACACAGCTCTCCCCCCATCTATTCTGGATCCTTCCAGAGAGGCTGTGCAGGAGGGATGACCCCAGAGCTGATTCTACCTGCAGGAGACAGGCCTTGGCTTAGACACCTTGCTGTTCTCATTACCGAGCCTCGCGTGTCTAAATTTACATACATACACACACAGGTATGGCGTATAATGCGTATATACACACGGGTGGTATACAACATATTTTATGCTCCTGTCTAATATCCAAATTTGTCTGAATTGCGCTGCACAGGAGTCCTGGTTTACTTGGTCGCATTTTCTTTCGCAGCAAATGATGATGGCATTTGAGATCCACAGAAACACAAAGTCCCTCTCCTCCCAGAGGGACTCTCACCTCCTCTACACTGTGGGCTGGGGCTGTCAGGATCACCTCCACGAGCAGAATCTGAGGCTCAGGGTCCCCTTTGGCTTCCAGGGCCCAGGCAGGAGACGGGTGCCACCATGGGTCCCTCCCTCGTGGGGTGAGGGCCCCACTGGAGAGACGCCCTTTGGGAAGAGTGTTCTGGGCTCTTGCTCTTCACTGGTGGGGGCTCCTGGGAGATTTGGGATGGACATGGTCCCTCCTGGGGAGGGAGAGGAGGAGGGGCCTCTGGCACTCAGGAATCAGACGGCCCTCCCCTCCTCAGGCAGCCTGGGAGACCAAGCTGTGCCGCGGGCCCTGGCCAGCTTTGAATGTGAGATCTGGACAGTTCTTGGACAGGAGGTGTGAGTCCCACAGAGTGGACCAGACTTGCTGAGGGTCTCTGCAAGGGGCAACAGGCCCTTGCACTTCCTCACCCTGTGTGGACACTAGGGTGCTCTTAGGCGGGGGCCATTTGAGAGAAAGTGGGTTACTTGTCCACCAGTGGGGCAGAAGGAGAGGAGACGACTGTCGGTGCAAGATGGGGAGAGAAGGGGTGCTGAGCCGCTGGGTTGGTGGAGGGAACCCCAGGAGGCCGAGGAAGCAGCCTGGGTGTTGGGACTGGAGAACCAGCAGGCCTGTTTCCCTGCCGTCCCGCCCCGCTCCCAGGACTGGGATGGGAAAGAGCTGTGCATTTCTGGTGGGGGGTTGGGGAGTTCTGCGGGTGGGAGGGGCGGGACCCTCCTGGGTCTCCAGATGCGAAGGTAATACTCGCATGTCCATGGGAGGTGGGGAAGGCTGCCTTGCTTCTGACCCGAAGCCACCGTTTGTCCGAGACGTGGTCGCACAGATGGCGTGGAATCGGACGGGCAGTCTATCCAAAAAGGCAGCTCACAGGAGGAAGCCCGCAGCTGGCGCACATCTGTGCCGACCAGGCCCGGCAACTCCGCGGCTGGCGGGGCGCAGGCGCCAACTAGCGGTGGCTCCAGCCACTACTCCTTCCCCTGGAGGCCCCCGCGACCTCTGGCTGGGGACCCGAGCGCCAGCCACCCCAGTCAGCTGGTTCCGACATCCACCAGCCGAGCGCCTTCCCCGCCGCGGAGTTGTGCCGGGTCCTGGGCCGGGTGCTGGGACCCACGAGAGCCCCCTTCTCTGGAAACCTGTCTGTTAATTCTCCATGGAGGGAGAGCGGGAAATCGGGCGGAGGGACGAGGAAGGGGCAGGGCTGCAAATTGAAGCCACTCGAGGAGTAGAATTTACAAATCCTAGAAACGGCAGGTCATGGTTCCGCCGCCGCTCCAGGGAAGAATGGGTGGCAGACCCAGGGCCCTACCTGGCCACGCCCAGGTGGGCCTTTCTCCTGGAAGCTCCGAGGTCCTACGAGCCAAGGTCTGGTCCCTCGTTTTCCTCGGGTCCTGCGGCTCCTGCCAGTGCTTCCGAGGACGCGTTGGCCTTGGCCCCCCGCCATGGACAACTCCAAGAAGTCAGCTGTCTAAAAAGGTCTAGTAAGACACCACCCACCCACTGTCCTTGCTTTGGAATGGGCCTGAGGGGCTAGGAGGAGGCCCAGAGAGGGGTGTACCGGCCAGCTCTCCAGGTGGTGGTGGCTGGGCTACAGCCCGTCCCCCTGGAGTGCACTGGCAGCTTGATTTCGTTTGGCGAAGACGAAATGGCCTGGCTGGGCAAAGGTCAGGCCCAGGACGAGATCTTAGAACCACCGTCGGACTCTCTGGTGCTTTGCTGCCCAGGCTTGGAATTCCTCGTTTTGCACCTGTTCAGAGCCAGAGGCAACGAATATCCAGCCCAGTCTCCAAAGCGCCGTGAGGCTTGGCACGCGTTCGTTCACCAGAGCCCAGGGAGCGCATCTGGGGTGGTGATGCCGACTGAATGGGGACTTGATTTTTCCGGTTCCCCTCCCCACTGTATCCCGTCTTAGGCCCAAATTCTTGGCCTAGGAAGCGGGAGAGGAAAGATCTGTTGGCAGTGAAGCCCAGAGTAGTTGAGAGTGAGAGCAGAGACGCCCAGCCCTGAGGTAGGCAGGGCCGGTGCACAGCCGAGGTCGCAGAGCGGCCCAGAGCGCATCGCCCGCAGGGACCACTTTCCATCGCACGGAGAAAGAAAATCCTCTCCTCTGGAAGCGGGTCCCTTAGCTGTGCATCCACTCCGCGGGGTTCTTCTTGTCACGGACCTGCGTCCTCTTCCGCGATGCAGGACGGTGGTCACTTGCGTGGAGGAAACAAATTCGGAAAGATGCGTTTTGCAGGCCCCACCATGTTTGTCAAAGAGCCTCGGGCCGCCACAACGAAAGAAGAACGAGGCCTGCGCGATCCTGAAACTTGTTTTGAGGGGAAAGTAGAGGGAAACGGGGTGGTCGGCCTCGGTCGACTGAGGGCCGGTGGGGAACTCCCCTCCGTCTGCCTCCAGATTGGCACCTGGGCCACCGAAGCAGGGACCGAAGCCGCGCAGGGCTGGGAGCAGCGAAGGCCACTGGCTGGGCACGTGGAACCCCGAGCGCGGTGGCGGCTCTAGATCAAAATAGTCTGCGGGCCAGAGCTGGGCGTGTGATCTCTTTGGGGCTGCTCCCCGCGCAGTGTCACCAGTCTTGGGGTCTCTGGGCGCCCAGCTGAGTATGCAGGCGTCACCTGCCCAAAGCAGCTCCAGCTGGGGAAGCCCGGCCGCGACAGGCAGGGAGGAGGAGGAAGGACTGCGGAGATGCCACCTGGGGCCAGGGGCCAGGGAGCCTTCCGTGCAGTCCGGACGGTCCAAACCAATTCCCACCATCCTCCCCGGCTGCTCACAACCCTCGGGGGCCTGGGCGACAGCCCGGGGGCCTTCGACCCCCGGCGTCCTCCGCGGGGCGGGGCCTTCGGCCCCTCCCCGCCGCGCAGCCTTCGCGGGCCCGTTCCTCCCCCGCGAGCGCCGCCGAGGTGCCCGCGATGGGGGCTCCGATTGGCTGCGCCACGCGTCGCTCGGGCGGGCCCCGCCCCGCGGGCCCCGGGGTACTATCCCCGCGCGGGCGACCGGGGCGCCGCCACTTGATTCTCTAGGTTTTGCGCTGGGCTGCGGCCGCCGAGTCGGTGGGGCGGCCGCGCGGGCTGCGGGGCGGGAGGCGGCGGCGGCACGGCCGGCGCGGGCCCCGCCGTGGCCCAGGCAGCCCGGACGCCGCGGGGGGGCGGGCCGCGCGCCCGGAATGCGGGACTAGCGTGCGGCTGCGTGCGGCCGTCGGTCGGGGCAGCGAGGCCTCGCTGCGGGCCGGCCCGGTGGGGCGGCCACGGGCGCCGCCCCCTGCGCCCTGAGGCCGCGGCCGCGCCGCTTCTGCTTTCCCGCTTCGCGCGGCAGCGGCGGCCGAGGAGGCGCCCGCGCCGCCGCCGCCGCCGCCCCGCGCCCTGACGGCCGCGGTTATGCGTATTCCCGTAGACCCGAGCACCAGCCGCCGCTTCACACCTCCCTCCACGGCCTTCCCCTGCGGCGGCGGCGGCGGCGGCAAGATGGGCGAGAACAGCGGCGCGCTGAGCGCGCAGGCGGCCGTGGGGCCCGGCGGGCGCGCCCGGCCCGAAGTGCGCTCGATGGTGGACGTGCTGGCGGACCACGCGGGAGAGCTCGTGCGCACCGACAGCCCCAACTTCCTCTGCTCCGTCCTGCCCTCCCACTGGCGCTGCAACAAGACGCTGCCGGTCGCCTTCAAGGTGAGTGCGGGGCCTGGGGCGGGATCCAACGGCCCTGGGGCTCCGGGCGTCCCGGCTGCAGGAGCCGGGCCGAGCAAGAGTGGGAAGGGATGTGGCCCAGACCCTGCGGCGATCTGGGCAGCTGCAGCCCGGCTGTGCGCTGGGCACGGGGACTTCGGCTTTCCCCCTGGGTCGCGCCCTGAGCCGGGGGCTTTTAGGGGTTTGCTCCCCTCCACCTGGGCTTCATGGACCCATACGTAGACACATTGATACGGAAACGGCCGAATGGGGCTTCGTTCCCCTTAATCGGGATCCCTCGAAAACGGTCCTTAGGGCTACCGGGAAGAGGACCCCCGGGCGAGGGCACCGGAGGTGGAGCGAGGAGGAGGAGGGTGAACAGGGCCTAGCCTCCGCCGCCAGCACCCCTCCTTCTGCGCCGCTACTGAAACACTTCCTGCTCACACCCTCAACCTCTGGGCTTCTGCAATTTCACACCGGGCGACCCTAGGCCGGGAAGTAGGGCACTGCACCCTACATGGTTGTCGCTGGGATATTTTGCATCCCCAGTGATAGGCTGAGAGTGGGATGCTCCCACCCAGGGTAGCCCCCTAGTCATTCAGAGAATCTTTTTCTCTATGCCAGAGAGAAGGAGACTGTTTCATTTTCATTTTTTTTAAGGGGGCAGCGAGATGAAACGAAAAACGCCTTGGTTTTCCCCTAAACCTCTCACAGCTGCCGTGAGAAAGGGCAGGGCAGGAAGGGCCGGCGGCTAGGGAGGTGGTGGTGCCCGGGGTGGCTAGAAACAGCTGAGGCCGTCCTTACTCCCATTAAGAGGACTCCGAATTGGGGGGGAAGAAAGGATGAGTGGCTCTTTGAGGTCTCCCGGGTGACATCTTAAAATACCAGCGGGGAAAATCTCCCGGGGAGGAGGGGGAGGAGGCCCGTGTGACTGTAATCGTCAGATCGGAGGTTTTTACTGTCACTTGGAGCTTAAAAGGAATCTTTGAAATTAAAAGAAGACAGGATGTTGACAGGAAATCTGGCCTTTTTAATCAGACCCCAAACATTTTCTCCTTGAAATTTTTACCATCTGGATTCCGGAGTCCCGGCACGCGGCAGCCACGTTTAAATGGCTGTGACTCTGTTTGGAGTCTGATTCCTTTTTGAAAGGTATCTGCCTCTCGGTGCTCCTTCAGGGTGGGGGCTGGGTGAGATGGTGTGTAGGGGGACATCTCCTCACCTCTTGCAATTCCCAGCAGGTGCATCCTCCTGCTCTCTTGCCTTAAAGGGGCTTTCTGGGTGACCTCTCTCAAAGCAGCAGTTGGTTTTATATTTTTGCATTTTTCCCTTCCTAACGAATCCAGGCTCTGCAGAAGCCAATACACTGGGCCTGGGCCACATTTCAGGGCCAAATTTCATACTCCAAATGGCTCTTGCATGCACTGAGTGCAAGGAGCACTTCTGTTACTGTTATTATTGTTGATATTCTTTTTGCTTAGAGACTCGGTTGCTAGGCGCACATTGATTGATTCCTCTTTTGCTCAAGCCGAGGACAACGGGGAACTACATCCCCCCTCTCGGTAACCGAATGCATCCGCAGCTCGTGCTTAGATTTAATTGAATTGGACAGATGATTTCTTGGGACACGGGTTAGCCAGTTGGCTTAGGACTTAGGTGTAGAAGGTAGCGATTCTACGGTCTTGTTTTTGTCATGGTGGAGGGAAGGTCTTCTTCGGTTTTAAGCCTCTTGGCGCTCTGCATTTGAGAAATCCGCAGTGCGCCGGGGACCTTGGGGAGCTGCCGGCGCCGGCCGGCCCCTCCTCTCATCCCTTGCCTTCCTCTGCTTTTCTAAGCTGTCCCTTCTGCTTGGTGTCCTCAGGTGGTGGCACTGGGAGATGTACCTGACGGAACAGTGGTGACCGTGATGGCCGGCAACGACGAGAACTACTCTGCTGAGCTGCGCAACGCCTCCGCGGTCATGAAGAACCAGGTGGCCAGATTCAACGACCTGCGCTTCGTGGGCCGCAGTGGGCGAGGTGAGCGAAAGGCGCTGTCACCGGGGATGGCAGAGGTGGGGCACGGAAGCGGAGAAAGAGAGGCCTTGGGGGCCCAGAAGACGCAGAAACAGGTCTCTGGGCCTTGCTCTGTCTGAGACAGCAGGTTGTCCTGGCTTAGGGCATCACAGACCCCTTGAGGGGGTAAGGTCTCTAGAAGGAGCAAGACCCCGCTTTCTCCCAGATTCAGAGGTTTGTGAGCTCCTGAAGCCGCCCAGGGTACCCCTGTCCCCATTAAGCACCCCGGGTTTCACAGAAGATGCTGGGAGAAGATCGTGGACTAGAGCTCCAGAAGGAAGCTCCTAGGTCTTTCGCTGGGGGCTTGGAGGACACACCCTTGGTATTTCAGCCACCGTGCCCTGGGGGCAGGATCTCTCCCGCTGTCTCCCCAGATGCCCTTTGAGCCAGCCCTAAGGTGGTTTAAACAGAAGAGAGAAAAAAAATGAGGTTAGGATGCCGAACTTTGGAGAGCACAGCTTGAAGTCTGCCACCTCCCACCCCGGAGGCAGGCTGAGGGGCCGCCCTGCCGCCCTGCCAGTCTGATCTACGCCACAGCGGCTGCCGCGGGGGCTGTGGAATGGGAGATTGCCGGGACCTGAAACCCATCATCACGGAACTCCTGGGTGGAGGAGCCTTAGGAACCCTGCCCCTGCGAAACGGAGCCTTGCGGGCCGAGGCTGGCCCTTTAAGATCCTCCTGCCCAGTGAGCGGCCGCCTGCCGCTCCTCCAGCTCAGGCGGGAGCCGGTTCCGGGTCCCAGCCTGGCGGGCGGCAGCAGCGGGAATTGTACTTTTCATCACCAATCAGCAAGGCCTCCTCCAGGTCCCAGCTCCCCGGGAGCCACCAGCCCTTTCCCATACGGGCATCTGGGCACCATTTTGTCCCCTCCAGCCGCTCAACGTATACACACAAATGTCAAGCATATTTTGACTTTTCAGCATTAATTAAAACCAGGGCATTATTTGCATGTAATAACTGTTTACTTGTTACTTTTTATGAAACTGAAATAGTTTACATTCTTTCAGACATTTCCTGTTCCTGTTGGCTCCTTCCCCGCGCACAGATTTCTTTCAAACGTTGCCCTTAACTGGTTGCAGGTTGACGGATGGAAAATGTTTGCTTTTATGAATTAAGCTTTCATTGCTGCTCCTAATTAGTCTCCAAGCCCCTTTTGTCATCCCCAATCTCTCAAACCCTTTGCAACTTAATCCCAGCCTGGGCCCTGAGCGAAGACGAGTCCCTGTGGCAGGTTGGTGGCCCTGAGGCTGGCCCAGGTGTGTGTTGGGGGCGGTGAGGGCCACTGTGGCTGCCGCCCTAGGGAGCAGGAAGAAGGGGGCTCGGTCCCAGGAGCCCAGCGAGGCATCAAAGCCTTGGTGCCTCCTCCTCCCTCCCTCACTGGTCCCCATTCTGGGAGGTGAGATATGGAAGGCAAAGAGGTGGTGAGTCTCTGATTTACTGAGACCTCATCCGGCCTCTCTGCACACTGAAAATGTTTTCTCAGTGGCTCCCGTGCCCACAGCCCTGTGCCCGCCACCTGACGCTCACAGGGAGGAGACAGGTTTCCAGGGTATCGTTGTCCAGTCTCTGAGGAGTCTCTGGTCCTGAGAAGGGGCGGGGGGAGCCCCGCAGGGGGCCAGGGCCTGTGGAACTCTGGACCGGGGTTCAGCCCTCAGACGCTCCTGGTCTTTTAAGAGTCTGGGCTTGAACCTGCCAGCCCCTGTTTGAGTCCCAACCGTGTTAGTGACTTTCTTGAGGACGTGAGCCGATGACTTCACCTCTCTGTAAAATGGGGATGAAAATGGTACCCACTTCCTTAAGGGAATCGGGGTGCGCGTGTCCGTCGGCTCACACTCAGACCTGGATACGTGTTAGAGATTTTGTTACTTCAGATGCTTGGGACTGGAGGAAGCCTTTGAGGTCCCTTTGAGCGGTGACAGTCACTGATTCTCTGATTACAGTGTGGTTTGGGTGGGGGGGGCGGGGGAAACCCAGAAGGTGTGAGTGTGGAGTGGGAGAGGTGGAGGTGTCAGGGAGGGCTCAGTGTCCCCAGGCTCCGGCTGCAGCCACACCCCCACTGTGCCTATCCTGCTGACTGGGAAATTCCCACCCGAGAGGACCAGCTGTGATTGACAGGGAGTCTGGGCCTTGAGTCAGGACAGGTTGGGGTTCAGGACTCAGGACCCCTCCTGGCCCTTTGACTTTAGCCAGGACTGAGAATTCAGGTGGAAGTTTCTGTTTCACTCCTCCATTTTTTAAATTCCTGGATTCCATCCGAACTCCAAGAGAATAGCTTCCAAAAGGACACCCATGCCATAACCCCACGGAGCTCCCCCAGTGCTGCAGGTGCGGACCAAGAAAGGCCACAGCTGCCCCCTGCAGCAGGTAGGGCCGGGCTTCCCGCCTGCCAGGCGCGGGCCCCCGTCTTAAGTGGCCGTCCCCCTCCTGCTTGCCACTGGCAGACACCACCGTCTACCTACGGACAGTTGCAAAGTCCATCTCGTACCATAGCTACGAGGCAGAAAAAAATAGGAAAGTAATTCATAATAAAATATTGATTTGCCTGTGAAAGTGTCAAGGCCAGACTACGGTTGTCTAGGGTGGAGAAGGTCTTTGGCCCCATGATGGCCTCAGAAAACAGAGCAGTCAGAGTTATCAGGACTCCACACCTGAGCACAGCCTCACTTTTAATGCCACGATTTTCTAAAGATGTGAACACTCTTGGCAAAGTTATGGGCAATTTTTTTTTTTCTTTTATGCAGTGCTGGGTAGCAAACCTGTGCTCCACACATGCGAGGCAAGCACTCTGCACTAAAAAAAGGGGGGGGGGGTTAAAGAACTATCTTTCCTTTTAGAAAAGTCCATAGATATTTAAAATGCAAAAACTATTTTTCTTCGTCTATTAAAATTGAGTTAGGTTCATGGCTCAGGGAATTTTAGCAAGTTTTTTTCCTCCTAGAAAAAAATGGATTCTTCCTGTCCTGTGCAGCGCTTGGCTTTTACAGCCTGCCCCTGCCCCACCTCTAAGGTCAGTGGTGCTTCCTGGACAACACGCCACCCCGGATCCCCAAATTGTCCTCTAGGAAGTGACCACTGGCCTCAGCAGGAACGAGAACCCCATGAGCCCCTGAACTGCCATCAGCTGGCTGCCAGGAGCAGCAGTGTGCGGGTGCAGCCTGGGAGCCACTGACCAGGGAGGGGACAGAGAGGGTCTTGGCCAATGTTGAGAAGACCCAGAGGTCCCCTGAGACTAGGCTCAGCCCCTCTGCGCCCATGCAAGGCTCACGGGTGGGGCTCCTTAGGCAGGAACCTGGGTCGGGCCCAGGGCGTTACCTGCTGCCTGACCAGCTGGGCTCCCTTTGCTCCAGGGGCCGGGTCCGAGGAGGCCGCTGAGCCGCAGGGCCCTTGTCTCCTGCGCCTGAACTCCTCCCCGTCCCCTGGGCCAGCTCTTGGAGGGCCTTGGTTTGCGGTCCCAGGATCCTGGCTGATTCCCATTTGCTGGGGTCCACAGAGTGCTGTCCATCTTCTGTCCTCTCAGCTCCCTGCAGGGGGTGGGGGTTGCCCACCAGGCAGAGAGAGCTGGGCAGGGCCGGGGAGAGACAAGGGGCACTCGGGGGTGGCTTTCTCCTGCCCCTGGTTCTCAAGGTCCCTGCTCTTCCCCTCCACTCCAGCCCAGTGTCCTCCTGACACCCTTGTTCCTCTCTGGATGCCTGGCAGGGGTGGCGACAGGTCTGGAAGCTGGGAGGAAGCTGTGGAGGCGTGCAGTGATCGCAGGTGGCATGTGGTTCGCTGCCCCATGGGTCAGAGGCGTCTCACTCCACAGAAGGGGCTCTTCAGTGCCTGTGCAGAGGGGCAGCTCCCAGCACATTCAGCCCTTTCTGGGTCCTGCCTAGATTCTGCATGACCTCGTCAACTCACTGCCCCTCTGAGAGACCCAGTTTTCTCATCCGTAAAATGAGAGCAGTCATCTTTGCGCTTACTGCAGTTACCGAATGTTTATTGAGCACCTACTACGTGCCCGATGCTAGTGGCTGGGGACACAGCAGTGGACAAGGCATAAACTCTCATCCCCGGGAGCTCGCAGTTCAGTACAGGGAGACAAAAAAAATAGATCAGCAGATGGATCATTAAAACCCATGGGCGTCACGGGGCCTTTCTCACAGGTGCAGGGGATGGAGGTGGGGAGGGAGGCTGCAGTGCTTGACTGAGCAGCGTCTGGCATACAGCAAACACAATAGATGGCAGGGCCGCCCACCCCTGTGTCGAAATAGCCAGATGCTGAGGAAGTTGTGACAAGCGTGCGCTCTCTTCAACTCGTCAGAGGACAAGAGCCAGCCAGGGGCCTGAGGACCACTGTGATTCTGAAGTTGTGATGAGTGCGGGGTGTAACGTGAGATGTGACCGTCCCTGCTGTCTGTTGGCGGCAAGGTCGCAGGTGCGGCCTGTGACTGTGGCTTGTTGCTTACGCTCTGACTTGACAGAGGCTAGATTTCAGTTGGAGGCTGGGGACGATGCCATGGCCATTTTTTTTCCTGCCCCAGTTCCCAGGCCTCCGCGGCGGTTAGAAGGTCCCCGATGGAGGCCGAAATCAAGGATGCCGGTTTTGTTGTTGTTTCTTTATTTCGTGGGTGCCGGGATGGAGCCCGGGGCCTTGTGCGGGCTGGGCAAGCCTCTGCCACAGAGCCCACCGTGGCCCTGGAAGAGAACAGTGACTGAGAAGGGGACTTTTCAGCGCAGACCTGAGAGAGCACTTGAGGGAACCGCCAAGCAGGAGAGGACGGGGACCGTGGGCCCCAGTGTCGGGCCAGGCCACTAGGGCTCCAGGTGTCCACTTGGGCTCCCCATCAGCGTGGACCCGTGGAATCAAGGCGGTGCTGGGAGGTGACAGGGAACCAGAGACCCCAGAGCATGCCTGGCTATGGTGGGGAAGGGGCCCAGGGAGGAAGGGACCTCACAGCGAGGGGCAGAAGTGCCCGGAGTCTGAGGCCCCCTCCCCTGCATTCCCCTAGATGGTCAGCACTTGCTCTTTCCAGAAACCTCGCCCAGTGCCCTGTGGCCTGAGAGTGGGGGCCAGGTCGCTCTGCCTCAGGGCCCAGGGGTCAGTGCCTTAGCATTCCTGTCCCCTTCCGCCCTCTGGCTCCACAGCCCCATCCAGAGAAGCCCCAGTTCCTAGTGGACCCCCAGCTCAGTCCCTCTTTACCTCTGAACTCTCCCTTGCGTCGCAGAAGCCGAAGCCGAAGCCGTGGGGGGGGTCCTGGGCTCCTGCCACCTGCCTGGGTCAATTCTGTGCGGGCCTCTCCCGTGCTGGGGCTGCGACCTTCACAGTTCACTCACCCGGCTGGGACCAGCAGCCGGGGGAGGAGCAGGAGGACCGGAGGACCGGCCTCCCCGCCTCATCCCCCACCTGGGGTGGGCTCTTGAGACCTGCCTGCTGGCCTTGGAGGAGGGCTGGGGCAGGACACCAGCGGGAACACTGGCTCCCCCTGCAGGCCAGCTGGGGAGGCAGGGTGTGCGGCCCTTGGTCCCTGCCCTCAGGGACTTCCCAGGCCTGTGACTGAGGCCCAGAGAGAGAAACGCACACACAGAAGAGGGGGGGTGCAGACTCTGGGGAGCAGGAAGCTCCTCCGTCCTGAATGGCGTGGCGCCCCGGAGCTTAACGGAGCCTCGGGTAGAAGACAGACTCCCACGAGGTGCTACAACAACTGGGTTGCCCTGGAGGAAACCCCTGACCTTGGACCCCACCAGCCAGTCACCTCCAGCCCCATCCAAGAAGTCACTCTAGCCGGGCGCACGCCTGTCATCCCAGCACTTGGGAGGCTGAGGCAGGAGGATGGCGAGTTCAAAGCCAGCCTCAGCCGTGGCGAGGCACTTAGCAACTCAGTGAGACCCTGTCTCTAATAAAATACAAAAAAGGGCTGGGGATGTGGCCCAGTGGTCGAGTGCCCCTGAGTTCAATCCCCAGTACCAAAAAAAAAAAAAAGAAAGAAAGAAAGAAAGAAGTCACTCTGGAAAGCAGAGGCCATGCACCTGTTGGAAGTGGACCTGCATGGCTCTCTCCGTGGAGAAGCCGTGGCAGTCCCCAGCAGGTGATAGGACTGGAGATGAGGGCCGGCTCAGCGTTGGCGGAAGGAGAAGCCAGCCCGCGGGGAGCTGACTGCCACCAAGACGACATGGAAAATGTTAGCGGCCTTAATATATGGTGACTTTTCAAAGGCGCTAAGCCCCCTCCCAGGAGAGCAGAGGAGCGCGGCGCTGCAGCCCGTGTGGGATCGGGATGCAGCAGAGCCGCGGGGAGTTTCATTCTCACTAATCCTAGAAGCCGGGCAGACAAAATCAAGAGAGTTTGAAGATCTTCCATCGTGATAGACAGGGTCGCCGCCCCGATGGCCCTCGGGTGACATGCAGCCTCTGTCCGTGACGCGGCCTGCACCTCCCTGGAGAGTCATCTCGCGCGGACAGATCAGCGCCCACAAGCACGTCCAGCCCCGCTGATGTGATGTGATCGCTGCCACTTCTTGGAATCTATTCTAAGGAAATAACAGAGATGCAGACAAAGATCTCTATAAACAGAAGGTCGTTTTCGTTTTATTTTAAATGGTAAAAAAAAAAAAAAAGGTATTATTCAGTATTATTTTAAAGGTTTTTTCCCCTCTCAGGAATTTTGAATGGAGACTTTGGAGCCAAATGTGGGTCTAAAAATAGAACAGGGTTCTGGAAATAACAGTTGTGTCTACGGAATGAAATGTCTGCAGCTCCCAGATCTGTCCTTCCCCAGCTGGGGCTGCGCACGCCGGCCAGAAATTAGCAGCAGCTTAAATACCTGAGGGTCAGTGGCGGGGTGGGGGGCAAACAGAAGATGCGGCTTCTGTGAGTTTGAAGTACTTTACAGCCATTAAAGAAGGAAGTTTATGAAAATGTTTTAATGACACGAGAAAGTGCTTCTAATGAGATGTCAAATTAAGAGAAAAAAAAAAAAAACAGGGAATGAAAATATATACTTCAGTCCCACTGTCCCCGTGTGCAGAGTCCTACAAGAGGACTGGCGGAGAAATGTAACAGTGTTGCTCTCTGGCTGGTGGAGCTACCCTAGGGGGTGCTTTTTTTCTTTCTTTTTTTTTCTTTTTTTCTTTTTGGTACCGGGGATTGAACTCAGGGGCTCTCAACCACTGGGCCACATCCCCAGCCCTTTTTTGTATTTTATTAGAGACAGGGTCTCACTGAGTTGCTAAGTGCCTCGCCATTGCTGAGGCTGGCTTTGAACTCGCAATCCTCCTGCCTCAGCCTCCCAAGTGCTGGGATTAAAGGCGAACGCCATAATTTCTTTGTGCTCTGAATTTTCCACAAAGGTCACTGCTTTCAGAAAATAAGTTGTGTGTGAGAGAGAGTGAGTGTGTGTGTATGTGTGTGTGTGTGTGTGTGTGTGTGTGTGTGTGTGTTCTTGCCCCCCCCACTCCAAAATCATGGGGGTCCCTGAATAGAAGAAATAGCACGAGAGGGCCGAGAAGCAGGAAGGGATAGCCAAGGAGCCAGGGTGACGATGGGGATGTGACTGCTGGTGCCAGCCTTAGGGACCAGGAACACCAAACCCACCCGCTTGACTTCATCCAGAGCCCCGTCTTCTGCCCGCGTCTCAAAGGGAGAGACCTACCCCTTCTCGGGAGTCAGGCTTCTGGGGTGGGGTCCGCGTGGGAGGCCCAGGTGCCTGAGTCCTGGTGCCAACCTCCTGCCTTTGTCCCTGCAGGAAAGAGTTTCACACTGACCATCACCGTGTTCACCAACCCCACCCAAGTGGCCACCTACCACCGAGCCATCAAGGTCACCGTGGATGGACCCCGGGAGCCCAGACGTAAGTGTCACTGAGCCCCAGGCCCAGGGGGAAGGTCAATGGGGGAGGCAGCAGTGGGGTCCAACAGATGTCCCTGGGCCCCTGGAGCACGGGGGGGCGTGGTCCCCAGCTCTACACGTACCCCTCGCCCAGGTATCTGCAGGCAGGGTGCCCTCTGGGCACAGCCCCAGGCTATGGGAGGCCAGTGAGGAGGGTGGGAGGCCGGGGCTGGACGCAGAACCAACAGGTGACCCCCCTCGCCCATGGGGTGGACAGCCGGGGAGACAGGAATGGGAAATTTGCACGGAGGAGGCTTCAGATACGATGTGGGAGCCAGGGTGTGTGGGGTACAGGCTGGGCCAGGCTCACCCACACACCAGCTTCCTCTACCAGTGGCTGAGGAGCGAGTGACCGAAAGGCAGCGGTCAGGCAGGAGCGAGGCCGATGCCCCTTTCAAACTGTTTCTTGGAATCTCAGCATCGGACCCCCAAGTCACAGAGCCCAGGCACTGTCCAGGACCCCCACCCAGCTGAGACTGGGAATGCAAATCTGGTTCTGCAGAAATGTCTTGAGCATCTGCCGTGTCCCGGGCTGCCGGCCACCAGGTTGTGGTTGATCCCTTGTGCCTGGCGTCTGCAGGGTCAGCTGGGGAGGCTGGCGGGGAGGCCGCGGCCTGGGTTTGCTGGATGAATGAATGGACGAGCTCGCCGGCCTCTGGATGAACGGGCAGGCTGCCTGCTTCCAGCTCTGTCCCCAGCCCTGCTCCGCGGCCCTGCCTGGCACACTCAGCCTGGGGCGTGGAGAGCTGGCCCGTCCCTCGCCTTCTTGCAAGCATGGTCCTCTGCAGGTCAGAAAAGCCCTTCGTGCTTCTGACTGCACAGGATCCTCGTGACAGCTGAGCTGAAGGGTCATCTAGGTCCAGGGAGGAGAAGATGCAGCCCGAGGAGGTGGGGTGCCAGGTGGGGGCTGTGCCAGGCCTCAGGCTTCCAGGGCAGCTCCCGTGGCTGGCTGAGCTGGCCAGGGCAGGAGGGAAAGCTCAGTGCCTCTCCCCGATGCCCAGGGGCGTGCCAGGGCAGGTCAGTGAGAGAAGTGGGCTGGCCCAGGAGTCAGGGGGACCTTGGCTCCTTTTTGGCTCAATTTTGTCTCCTGTGAACTGCGTCAGTGAGCCCAGGGGTCTCAGGGTGGTGGTCACTGGGAAGCCCGTTTGGTCCATAGACCACCATGGTGCAGAGAGCAGATTCCAAGCCAGCCTGCCTGGCTAGAGGAGCCTTGGGCCTCTTTTCCTTGTCTGCCTCAGTTTTCTTATCTGAAAAATGGGTTCACACAGGCTTCACGTGCTCTTATGGGAAGACAATGGGTTGATCGGCAATAGCACTTACAGGGGAGTTGACGGGTATTCCATTGCCTTAGCCAGGGCTTTTATGTGCTGTGCAACCTAAGGCAAGCCGCTGACCTCTCTGGGCCTCCACCCGTGAAGTGGGATGATCCCCCACTCTGTAGGCCTGGAGATCAGGGGCAGCATGTGAACAGAGACGGCTCTGTCAGCAGGCTCCTCACGAGTCACCAGGTCCTGGCCTGCTGTTCTCCCCGGCGCCCTCCCCCACCGACTCCCTCCTCCACCGTCGCTGGGTGGTGAGCCTCCCAGGAGCCGCAGGGCGGCTGCCAGGAACCAGGCTCTGCTCCCAGATGCCACAGTAGCCTCCACTGAAGGCCGCCACATCCTGCTGAAGTCCCAGGGGCAGGGGCAGAAGGGCGGGAGCCACTGCTGGGTTTCGTGTGTGAGTGTGTGTGTGTGTGAGTGTGAGTGAGTGTGCGAGTGTGTGAGTGAGTGTGTATGGGTGTGAGTGTGAGTGTGCATGTGAGTGTGCGTGTGTGTGTGAGTGAGTGTGTATGGGTATGAGTGTGCGTGTGAGTGTGCATGAGTGTGCGTGTGAGTGTGTGAGTGTGAGTGTGTATGGGTATGAGTGCGTGTGTGAGTATGAGTGTGTGTGAGCGTGAGTGTGCGTGAGTGAGTGTGTGAGTGTGTGTGAGTGTGCGTGTGAGAGTGTGTGTGTGTGAGTCTGCAGCACTTAGGGTCACTCCCAAAAGAAGGGAGCACCCTGTTCTGGGGTCCTGGCTTGGTAGAGAAGCCTGGGGTCCTGGCATCCCTGAGATCCCGGGTCAGCCTGCCCTGCCCTGCCCAATCTCCTCTACTGAGGGTCCTGGATGAGCTGGAGGTGCAGCCCTGCCCCGGGGAGCCCCCAGTTGAATCCCCGGCCTGCACTCCCCTCCTGGGGTCCCCCAGCCTGAGATGGCCTCTTCTGGGGCAAATGGCCCAGAAGACAGAGCAGCAGAGGTCAAAGGGAGACAAAAGGAGGGGAAAGAAGAGGCTGAGAGGCGCGTCAGAGGCCAGGATTGCTGTGTGACCTGAGGCAGATGGTATTCCTTTCTGGGCCAGGGCAAGGGGCAGATTGGCAGATTTAAAGTGACCTGTTCAAACAAGATCTTAGCAGAAGCTTATTTATGAAATAGCAGGAAGTGGGAGGGGTGAACTCCCCGGGTCCTCACCCTCGGGACGGGCTTGCCTCTGGCCTTGGCCCACCTGTCTCGCCACTACTGTTTCCAGACGCAGCCTGGCCTTTGGTCTGGACTCTGCACAAAACTTTCCACTTCCCTGGCCTCGGTTTCCCTCTGGAAGAGGGAAGAGGCCAACGCCAAGCTGCTGGCCACCGTGGCTCCGTGGGCTGGGCTCAATGGATGCCCTTCCCCACGGACAGGGCCGGCCTGGGGGACAGAGCCGGCTCCCAGGTGCCCGGGGCTCCAGCAGGGGGCTGGGAGGGGCTGCCCGGCCTCGCCTGTGCGCTGCTGTGCCGCGGGCCATGCTCACGTCTGCTCTGGGCATTGTGAGGCTCCGCGCGCTCCGGCACTTGGCCCACAGGAGGTGCCCCCAGCCCTCAGTGTCACCGTGTCACCGCCTCCTGGGCTCCGGGATGGCAGCCCTGAGCCCCTGTGAGGGCCGTGGGGCGGCCCCGGGTGGGAGCAGGGCTGTCCTGGGAGCCCGGGGCGGGAGGCTGCCGCTCCCCGAGGCCCGGCTGTGGGTTCTGTGGCCGGGTCGTTCCCCTCTGGTGCCCTGCAGAGCGTGCCCGGCCTGCGGCCAGGTGGCCAGCTGGGTCTGAGGCTGGCTTGGTGGCTTCCTGCCGGTGCGGCCTCGGTTTCTGAGGTTCTGCGTGCTGGTGTCGCGGGGCCGGAGCGGGATCCAGGGGGGGGGAGGCGGAGCCGCCCTGGCTGTGGGCGCGACCGCGGGGAACAGCTGACTCCTCCGCCTGTTGAGCAGGGGCTGGCACTAGAAGGGTAGGACCCGAGTTCCTGATCCCCCTGGAAGCTGTGTGTCAGGGTGCTTTGGATCCCCCCAAGTTGTGCCCAGAATGATCCCAACAGTGCTTTCCTGGGCATCCACACCAGGCCATCCACGCCACGTCAGGCGCCATTCCCTGTGCGGGGGACTCTGCTGGGAACCCAGGCTGTGGATTCCCACCCTCACAGGACTTGCACTCCAGAGGGGAGCGACGGACACCAGTTTTGCTGTCACCATGACACCTAACCTGGGCCAGCAATGCCTCCTGATTTCACCCCCCTCCTCCCTCACTGTGGGTTCTCTGGCCTCCTGCAAGCACATGCCTGCCTCAGGGCCTTTGCACTGCCTCTGCTCCTGCGGGAAGACTCTTCCCTAGACCCTCACAGGGTGATGCATGGCTCCCACCTCCCAACCCTGCAGGCTCTGCTCAACCTTCCCAGCGACTGCCCCGTCCCTGTCTCACATTCCATGCACCCGGCCGTCCTCACCTGTCCCCGCGCCCCGCCCAGCCTTACTTCTACCTCGGGCACTTATCGCCCTCCTTTGTGCCCTTCAGCTCACTGATCTGTTTCATTTTTTTAAATATTTATTTATTTGCTTTAGTTGTACACAATGCAGTGCATTTATGTTTACGTGGTGCTGAGGATCGAACCCGGGCCACGCATGTGCGAGGCGAGCGCTCTGCCGCTGAGCCACAACCCCAGCCCGATCTGTTTCATTTGTTTTCCGTGCCGCCCCCTATTTCATGCTCACTGTGGAGCGGGGTTCTTTTCTCTGTCCTGCCGGGCTCTGGGGTGCAGACAGGAGCACTTCAGGGGCTCAGTGAATATTTGGTGAACAAATGAACTAAAGCAAGTGACCAGTTCGTTTAGTCTCAGGGAACGAGAGAGCCCCCGAGGAGAAGCAAAGGCAGGAGAAGGCCCCGTGCGGAGGGCGGGCGGGGGTCCCCGAGAGGTGAGACCCCAGGCCTGAGGGAGGCGAGCAAGGAAAGGGCTGTGTGGCTGCCGGGGGCTCGGCAGGGGCAGGAGGAGTGACCCCAGCCTGCAGCCAGGCCTTGGCTCAAGTGGCCACGGTCTCATCCTGGAGTCTGGGTGTCGGACAGGGGGGACCTGGGCTGGGAGAGGCAAGTGCCCCCCGCCCCCAGAGCCAAGGCCACCAAAGCCCAGGAGCCGGGGCAGGCCCAGGGGAGCCGGGAGCCGGCCCCGCAGGAGGGAAGGGGTTAACCTCAGACCTCCCGGGTTCCCCTAATCAAGCCCAGGCCGCTGGAAACCCCACGGCAGCCCTGGGAGGGCGCCACCGCCTCCCTGCCCGCTGGCCCCCGGCCAGCCGCTTCCCTGCCCAGCCACCGCCCGCTTTCATCTGCTCACAGGGGGCCGATTCACGGCGGACCACCCCGGGCCAGCACCCGCCCGCGACTCCGCACGGCTGTTCCGGGTCCGGTGTAAATCTCCTGACAGCCGCGCCCCGCCCCGCGCACAGTGGCTGCTGTGTCTGGGCGCAGCCTCCGAGGCCACCAGTGGCTTCGGGTGGGCAAAGGGCCTGGCGACTGGGCGCGCTGCACCTTCAGCAGAGGACACGGTGCCCTGTCCCTGCTCAGCCCTGCTCCCCTCCCACCTGGCTGAGGCGGGACCGGCGCAGGCCACCGGCCAGCCAGAGCGCGTGGCAGCGGGGCCCGCTCTCCTCTCTGGGCATCCCGGGAAGCCAAGGCCTCTGCTCAGCCCAGCTCCGTGGGACTGCTGGAGGGTCCAGGCTTGAATGTCACCGTGTGGCCTTAACCTAGTCCTCCACTCTCCTGTCCATAGAGGGAGGTGACAGTGACCGCCTCGCAGGATGGAGGCTGTGTGTGACGCAGCGGACGCTGCCTGGCTCGTTGTGAGGACCACTGGGCTGTGTGCTGGGCCGCACGGAGGCAGGGGCCTGGCCTCCATGGCCTTTTGGTTTCCCTGGAAGTACCAGGCACCGCA
Source organism: Tamias sibiricus (assembly GCA_025594165.1). NCBI lineage: Eukaryota > Metazoa > Chordata > Mammalia > Rodentia > Sciuridae > Tamias > Tamias sibiricus. Next base: position 20,116,432 of record CM046658.1, on the reverse strand, counting down.
GAGAGTGGGACCCCGTGGTGGCCTGACTAGTGGTGATGAGCCATGTCCTGGGACAGTGGTCAGGGAGACCCCCACGTGACCCTGGGGGATCACCCAGCCTGCAGGGCCCAGCGGTCCTTCCCCAACACGACCCTGTCACCTACCTGTGATGTTGGCCACCCACTGTCCAGCTGCATCCTGGAAGAGCTGCTTGCCCTGGAGAGGGTGACCTTGTCAGAGCTGGGACCACAGAGGTCCCCCTGAAGGCCAGAGCCTGGCTCACTGTCCCTTGCTGAGCCCTCACTGCCCTCACCCTCAGGGGCTCAGGTTACATGATCCCACTTTATAGATGAGACACTGAGGCCTGGCGTGGGGGTGCCTCGCCCAGGACACTAGCAGGTGGTGTGGCGGCACCAGCCTGGGGCCACGGGGCCTTTGAGAGGCCCCTGGGCACCACTCCAGGCCACGTCGGGGAGGCCCAGCTACTTTTGGATATCGGAACCGAGGCCTGGGGAGGGACTTGGTGGGTAGAGCAGGGCGTGACTGCGGACCTGGACTCTCTATCCCGAGTGTCAGAGCAGGGGCCCCAGAGAGACCCTCTTGCCCTGCTGCCCAGGCCCAACCCCTGGATCTGCAGGAGCTGCCCATGCCCTGGCCTGGGCCCCAGCTACCTCGTCAAGCCCCTGATTTTTAAAACAGGCCTCTTTACCAAAGAGCCAGGCTCAGGGAGACCAGGTGGGCAGGTGGCTCTGTGTGGCCTGGAGCACAGGAGTGGCCGTCACCACGCCTCAGTTTCTCGTCTGTAGAGCGGGCCGTGCCGGGCTGCCACCCCGTGCGCCCGGGGAGCAGGGGCTGCAGTGCCGGGGTCCCGCTCCTCTAGCGCCCGCGTGTGAGGCAGTCTCGGGGGCTCCGGGGCGGGGGGAAGGGGACCTCCTGGAGGAGGGGCTCTTGGTCGGCCCCAGTGGACACGAGGGCCTTGCTGGCGGAGGCTGTCCGAGCTGAGGCTCTCAGTGTGGGGGCAGAACCTTCCAGAGGCTGGCCACAGCAGCAGCAGGAGCGGGGGCGCCTGGAGCAGCCCCTTCCCCGGTGCTGTGGGCAGTCTGACCCGAGCCTGCTCCTTGCAGTCCTGACTCGGGGTTGCCGGAGGGGGCTTGGGGAGCAGGCTGTGGGGGAACTGAGGCACCAGCACGGGGCGGGCCACGCCGGCCAGCCCCGCCTGGCTCCCCCTGTGGGGACCGCGATGAAAGAGGCCCTTTCTGCCGCCCCCTCCTCTCCCCGGGGCTCGGGCACTTCCGTTCCCGGCTCCCGGTGCGAGGGCCCAGCCCCATGGCTCCGAGACTCTCTGGCGCCCTGGCCACGTGAGGCCGCCCAGCTGCCCCTGCCCCTCCCCGGCGTGCACAGGCACGGGAGCAGGCCCCCAGGCCGTGGAAGAGCCTGCCCCAGGAAGCCTGCCCTCTGCCCAGGCAGGACGGCCAAGAGCAGCTCCACGCTGGGGCCGTGTCACCCGCTCCCAGCTGGGACCAGCCACTTGGTACTGGTCCTGCTCTGAAGCTCAGTGGCCTGGGACGATGGCAGAAGAAAGCCAAGTGCCAGAGGGGGTGCGCTGAGCGCAGTCGGGGCCGGGCCCTGCCTCCTCGCTGGGCATTCCAGACACGGGCAGCACCTGGCCTGAGCCTCCTGGGCTCCACCCTGCCTCCCCCGGGCACCCCGCAGGGGCGGAGGGGACACTTGTGAGAGCAGTGACCAGAGGAGTGGACCGTGGCCACACCTTTAGGCCAGCACCTCGACCCGGGAGGGCGCGGCGTGGTGAGGACCCTGCAGCTCGGGGTGGGCGGGTGACTTGGGCAGGTGGCAGGGCCTGGCCTCAACCCGGGCTGGTTGTGAACCCTGCTCTCCTTCTGCTAGCCACAGGGGCACCTGTAAACACTCTCTGTACATGGTGTGACTCAGAAAACGGGGACCTTGTTCCCCAGTGACGACAGTGACGAGGGCTGAGGTTTTGCAGCAGCTTTTGTGGAGCCTCATTGGCTCACTGCAGGCTTGTGGTTGGCTGAGACACCCAGGCCCTTCGCACCCAAGCTGCTGCCAGGTCAGTCTGCGGTCTGCACATCCACCCGGCAGGCTTCCTGCCTGTCGAGATTACTCTAAACTTGTCTGTCCCCCAGCTCATCCATGTCTCCCTGACGTGCCACCAAACGGGTGCCTCCCATGGCTCCCTCTCCACCTGCCCCACTCTCCGCCCAGCCCTCTTGCCTCACTGCCGTGGCTCGCCCAGCACCTGCCCTGGCATCTGAGTCTGCAGTCCCAGCTGCAGCCAAACTCGCCCCCAGCCCTGCTTTCCCCTTCCTTGTGCAGAGGGGACAGCCAGTGGGAGGGTCTGGCCAGCAGCCAGATGGTCCTATTCCTGCCACCAGGGGTCCCATTGGTTTCTGGAAAGGGGCCTTGTCAGAGGACACAGGGTTCCCTGGGTCTCAGTGGTCTGCTGAGCCCCTGGACTCCCTGGTGCATTGCAGAGGGCTTGCAGAGGCCCGCTGGAACTTGTGGCAGGGTTGTGAAGGGAGCTCAGGGGTCTTCAGGAACCAGAACCCTGTGTCCCTCTCTTAAAAACCAGAGGCCTATCCTGAGGCCCCCTGAAGGGGCCCAGGTCCGACAGATCCTACCACCTTCCTGCTCTTGACCTCTGGCAAGCCTGCGTGCCTCTCTGATCCACAGTGCTCTGGTCTGCAAGAGGGGGCCTGGCCACCTCCATCAGGGAGGAGAAGGGCACCTGCAGCAGAGGTGACACAGAGCAAGGGACAGCCATCGGCACGGCAGTCCTCACACACTTAGGGCAGGCCCAGGGAGCCTGGCATTTCTGTGAGGCTGGTGACACCCCGTTTCACAGATAGGAAACTGAGCCTGACCTTCTATACATGCCACTCAGAAAGGAAGACACAGTGTGATACGTCCAGGCTGACACCATTCTAGAAAGTTCCATGAGAGTCTCCCCATTTTCCATGCATATAAAACAAAAGAAAAGGCTGGGAGGAAAGCCTTCCCCAGGGGGGCTTCTGCAGGGGTCCTGGGATGCGTCAGAAAGCCTCCTCTGCAGTACTTTGGTTTTTGGAAACTTGATTCGTTGCTTGTGACATGTGACATGAGCGATGAGAAAGTGTGGTGTGACAGGGGAGGTCCCTGCAAGCTTGATGTCATTCGAACAGAGCGCTTTTGGCCTTCAGCAGGCTGCAGGAGAGCAGGGGCATGGCCACCTTGGCCCTGCCAGCACCCCAGGGGCCCAGGAGGTGAGGCTGGGGTTCTTCCTGTGGCCCAGAGCAGCCGGGACTGGGAAGCGCCTGCAGTTTTCTCCAGGTGTGACTCCCCACGCCAGGTGTGCTGGTCCCTGACCCCAGCCCCTCACTCAGGGGCGCCAGCCTCCACCCAGCATCCTGGTGGCCCTCCCTTCTATCTGAGGCTGAAGGGACTAGGTGGGCAGGGGTCCCGCGTGGCGTGGGGCTGGAGCAGCCAGCAGCCCTCGTGGGCCTCCTGCTCTTTCTGAGGTGGGATGGGCCTGGGGCTCCTGGCCCCACTGCTGACTCCTCCCCTGTCCCCCTCGGGAGCCTGCTGGAGCCCTTTGCCGTGCCTGATGCCTCAGTGTCCCCTTCTGTCTCTCAGTGGGTTGTGGAGCATTAGGTCACAGACTGTGATAGACCCTGAGTTTGGATCTTGGGTTCACAGCTTAACCGTGTGACCCCGTCTAGGTCCCGCTGATGGCTTAAGAATGACCTCCCCTATCCTAGTGGGCAGTTAGCGGTGAGATCCTGGCAGCCCTGGGTGGCCGGTCACCACCACACTTCGTTCAGAGTCTTCTGAAAACCTCAGACGAGGCTGGTGGTGACCTCAGGGTTCTCCCTGCAGAGACCGAAGGTTAGAGCTCGGGAAGAACTTCCCGGCTGAGTGGCATTTCTGTGCTCCCTGAGACTCCAGGGAGCCGTGGCTGATGGGCTTCTGGGCTCCACAGGGCACCGGCAGAAGATGGAGGACCAGACCAAGGCGTTCCCTGACCGTTTCGGGGAACTGGAGCGACTGCGCATGCGTGTGACGCCGAGCACACCCAGCCCCCGCGGCTCGCTCAGCACCACAGGCCACTTCGGCAGCCAAGGCCAGACCCCAATCCAAGGTAGGCGCCGGCGCGGTCCGTCCGCCCAGCCAGGACCTCTGAGAAGCGAGCTCGGGCCTGCGGGTGCTGCCCGGGCAGAGGGGCTCCACCCAGCTCACACCCCGACTTGGTGTGCCACGCCCACCCCGGGCGGACACAGCCCGGGAAATGGGGTTAATCCCAGCTGGCCAGCGAAAACTGGGTGCCGCGCCCCCAGCACCCTCCTGGCCTTAGCCTTCCTGTCTGAAAGGTGCCCGCCTCCCTGCCCGGGGCTGGGGTGGTGTCCAGGCCCCAGGCCTCAGCTGCACTCAGACAGACTGTGACAGACCCCCCTGCCCAGAGACACCACCCCAGACAGGGGCACTGAGGACTGGGGCTCTGTCTCCAGTGGCTAGAAGGGGACAGCAGGCAGGTTGCAGCCAGACTACAGGTAGGTCTTCCAGAGCGTGTAGGTGCCCGTAGGCAGTTGGCAGGGTGCCTGTCCCGGCCTCCAGTGCTCAGCCAGGATCAGCGGGTGGGAGGCTGTTGCCGTCTGGCTCTGGGCCGGGCAGTGGCAGGACACCGGCTGCGGGCAGGGCGCAGGGGGCTGGCTGCCACGCACTCTGCCCCTTCTCTCCCAGTTAGCGGAGGGCATGGGGCCCATTTGGCAGATGAGTGAATTGAGGCTGAGGAGGTTGAGGGCCACCCTTGGTCACTTGACCCGTCGGTGGGCAGGTCCAGTCTCCAAGCGCTGCCCGCAGGAGGGGCCTGCTTCAGAAGGCCCAGGAAGGGGCTGGAGCAGGGCGGCAGGCTGTCTGTGTGCTCCAGGCAGGCGCTCCAGGGGGCGCAGTCCCCTCCGCCCAGCTGTCAGCCCGAGCCCTGGGGAGCGCAGGAGCAGGTCTGGCCGCAGAGGGCTGCGAGGCACCTGCGCACCGCTGCCCTGCTCCCGAGCCCAGCCAGCGCCTGCCACGCAGGGCAGCCCCAACACAGCTGACCTCGCCCTGCCTCGGGCAGAGCCTGTCCTGCCACAGCCAGGTGGGCACCATCTGGGAATTGGTGTCCATGGATCCCTAAGCAGACCTGCGCGTCCCCCACGCACCCCAGGGGCCCTAGCCTGGCCCGTGGCAGGCCCAGCCCCTGCCTCTGCTCGGTGCAGGGAGAGGAGATCACAGCCTGTGCAGGGCAAGCGGCTGACCCCGCCCTTCTCCTCCTGCCACATCCCAAAATAGGACCCCTGGCCCTTCATTAGCCACCCACAACACTGGACCCCTCTCCCCCTGTCCTAGAAGTCCCCCTCCTCTGGCTTGTCCTCTTTGGGGTGAGAGAAACGGCCCTTGACCAGGACCAGCAGAGGGGCAGGAACACACAGTCAGGTGGGCCTGGCTAGGAGCCCAGCTCTGCCTGTCATTGGCCCTGTGATCTTAAGCAAGTCACCCAGCCTCTCTGAGCCTCAGTTTTCTCATCTGTAAAGTGGTAAGAAGGCGCTTCCTGCCGTAGAGGGATGCTGGCAGCCCAGGCATGAGGCCTGTCCCTCACGGGCCCTCCCGCAGGTGGGACCAGCCTCGGCCTGCAGGCTCCATCCTGGGGATGCCCCCAGGACACCCCACCACTTCCCTTGGTGCCTGTTAATAGCCTTGACCCCCTGGCCTTGGTCGCTGGCAAGCGGTGCCAAGCCCCAGCCCCCCAGCCTCGGCCGCCCACAGTGGGGGCTTCTCACCACTCAAAGGGCCCATTCAGCCTCCCCGCAGCAGCTGGGGCAATTTGGAGAAAAAAATAAACATTTCCTCCGGGCCGTTGGGATTGGCTGCTCCACAGTGGCCAGCCAGCTCGGGTTTCCCGGGGCTGTGAGGCGGGCGGTGGCACAGGAGACTCGGGAAGCCGCTGGGGGTCCGAGGCGTGCCCAGGGCAGGTACTTCCCCACCCCTCGAGGAGGGAGGCAGGAGCGGAGAGTGGCAGGTCCCGGCAGGCCCAGCTGTGGCCCTGTGTGTGTGACTCTGATGCCGCACTGCAGGACCTGGTGTTCCCAGAGCCCCAGACCTGCTGTCCTTCACAGGGTTCCGGTTGGGGTTCCTTTCCCGTGAGGATGGGAACCCACCTCCACCCTGTCCAGCGAGGAGGTGCCCAGCACTGGCACCAGCCCTGCTGGGCCAGGGGACAGAGCTTGGTCTCCTGGACCCTCTCCCAGCTCTTTGCTGTGGGTGACAGAGGTCCGGGGCCAGATGGGCTTCTTCTGGACACTCCCAGGCTCCCCCACCCCCGCTGCTGCGGGAGTGCAGGAAGGCTCTGGGTCAGGCCCCTTCTCTGCAGGGTCCCGAAAGGCCAGTTCTCCTGGGTGCCCACACGGCAGTGGCAACAGCACAAAGCCCCACAGGAACTACTCTGTGCCCAATTCTGTTCTAAGATCTCTGTCAACTGACTGAAACCTTACAAACTGCTATGGTCCCCAGGAAACTGGTACAGAGAGGTTAAGTGACTAACCCAAGGACACACAGCTAATAGGAGTCAAAACCAGGATGTCTGATCAGCTGGAGGCCACACGGGTAGCTGCAACTCTGCTGCCTTGATCGTGAGAGGGCCGCCTGTCAGGCGTATGTTGGGGCTCAGCACCAGAAACCCTGGGGGTTTATGCCAGAACCAATGTACTGTGTGATCCTAGTGCCTCACCCTCTCTGGGCCTCCATTTTTCCACCAGTGTGGTTAGTGTCAGTCCCAAAGTCCATTTGAATGTGAGGTTCAACAGCCTGTGACCACAATAGTAGGGGTAGAGGCTGGGACGCCCTTGTCTTCCAGCCACACTCCCAGGGTCAGGCTGGACACTGACCAGTGAGGGCCTGGACCCCAAGGTCCCTCTAACTGGCCTTTCCTTTGCTGTCAAGGCAGGCGTGGGTAGCTGCTGGTCATTGTGTGGCCACCGGTCAGCTCCAGCCTGCAGGAGAGGGGCACAGCGGAGGACGGTAGAATCCCCAGAGCTGCAGAGAGCCAGGTCCATCCCAGCTGAGGTCAGGCCCCTGACCTGGGCGCAGAGGCCAGTGTGGTTGTACACTCACACTTACACACACACACACACCCCGCAGAGAGCAGGGGCCTCCTGGTGAGTTCCAGCTCCTTCTGTGCGGCCTGGGCAGGATCCGCGTGACTCCGCCCCAGTTGCCCCTTCCTCGGATGCAGGGTCCACCCCGCATGGCACAGACCCCTGCAGGCCCTGTTCATCCCTGCCGTCAGGTCAGCTCTCGGCAGGGAGCCGTCCTGTGGCCACCTGCACAGGGAGGGCAAGCCGCGTCCTCTGCTCCGCCTGGACACCCGCCCCCTGCGCTTCCCAGGTGGCTCTGCGGGAGCCGCGGCGACTCCAGCCCCGCAGCGCAGGGCAGGCGTCCCCAGATGAGGCTGGGCTGGGCTGGGCTGGGCTGCGACTGACCCCGGCTTCTGCTGTCCCCAGGCACCTCGGAGCTGAACCCCTTCTCGGACCCGCGCCAGTTCGACCGCTCCTTCTCGGCGCTGCCGCCGCTCTCGGAGAGCCGCTTCCCCGACCCCAGGATGCACTACCCCGGGGCCATGTCGGCCGCCTTCCCCTACAGCGCCGCGCCCTCGGGCACCAGCCTGGGCGGCCTCAGCGTGGCGGGCATGCCGGCCGCCAGCCGCTTCCACCACACCTACCTCCCGCCGCCCTACCCCGGGGCGCCGCAGAGCCAGGGCGGCCCCTTCCAGGCCAACGCGTCCCCCTACCACCTCTACTACGGCGCCTCCTCGGGCTCCTACCAGTTCTCCATGGTGGCGGGCGAGCGCTCGCCCACGCGCATGCTGGCCTCCTGCCCCAGCAGCGCCGCGCCCGCCGGCAACCTCATGAACCCCAGCCTGGGCGGCCAGGGCGACGGCGTGGAGGCCGACGGCAGCCACAGCAACTCGCCCACCGCCCTCAGCACGCCGGGCCGCATGGACGAGGCCGTGTGGCGGCCCTACTGAGCGCCCGCGCGGGACGGACCTGGCCCCCGGGCCCTGTCCAGCCGGTCGTCGTGCTGCGGGGCGGGGACCTCCAGGACGCTGCGCAGCCCCGCTCCCGCCATCTGGGACTCGCCCTCCTGCCGTCTCCCAGGACCGCCGCTCGCTCCAGCTGCGCCCGGGGCCAGCTGCTGGGGCAGAGGCCATCTCCGTTCCAGAGAAGTGGGGGCTCTGCCCCACGCCCTGGCAAGAGGCCCCAGGCCCCGGCCTCCCTCACACCCCACCGGGCCGCCGCCCTGGGCACTGGCACGAGTCAGAACTGGAAAGCCCGCCCTGCGCAGGGTGCCCTCGCTGCGGGGAGGGGCAGGACCTCGCGGGCAGAGGGGGCAGAGCACGCACCCAAGCCAGTGCCCCGGCCCTGCTTCCCCAGAATTCCTACCGGCTGAGAAGTCCCCCCCCCCCCCCCCCCCCCCCCCCCCCGCCGCCCGGTCCCAGCTGCCCCTGGGAGCAAATGAGTCTGTGGCAGCAGGTCCCTTACACAGGGACCCACTCACAGACGGCCCCTCACGCACTTTTCCAGCCCAAGGCACCCACCCTCTGCCCTCTTGGTGGCTGGTTTCCTAATCTTTAGAACTCAGGGCCCAGATAGGTCCTAGCAGCAAGTGCTGAGGGGAGGGACGGCAGGGTCAGTCCTGTGCCCCTGTGCGCTGGGCCTGGGGCAGCCCGGCCAAGCCCCTCTCTAGCCTGCGGCCCTGCAGAAGTGAATGATCTTGAACACAAACCAGTTTTTAAACCTGATTTTAGAAAAAGCCCCAGTCAAACCTTTTCAAACAGAAGGCCTCCTGCAGAAGAAGCACTGTGGCTGGGGACAGCACCCCCCGCGCCCGCTGCCTTCTGAGTAGGTTCACTGGATCCTGCCACCCGCACGTGCCCTGGTCCTGCAGCAGCACCTCCCCAAGGGGGTCCCTGCAAGGACCCGGCAAAGTTCCAGAGGGGCTGGACTCTCACATCTGTGCTCAAGGACCTCGGTCCTGGAGGAGGCGGGGGCCCGTGGGGGTGGGTGGCCCTGGCTGTGTGACAGCAGAACAGCTGTGGAGGACTCCCCAGCCCTGGCTTGACCACCCTGTGCTAGGAGGTCACCCCTGGAATCTGCAGACAGGAAAGTAGGCCTTGTCCGGGGGCTCAGGCTGCAAGGATCCCCGCGTCTGAGCTCATTAGTTCTAGAAAGGACTAAGGAAAGGAACAGGGAGCGCGCAAGGGCTGGTGAGCAGGCAATTTTTCATGACTGCTTGTGCCACATCCTCTGTGGACGTGCAAACTCCCCTACCATGCGCCTTCGTGGTGGTCTCTATACAGCACTTGGCCTGCCGTGCCACCTCCAGCTGTGACAACAGCCAGGTGCATAGTCTGACAGGTTAGGAAGTCCTTCTGGTGATCCTATTCAGATCCCTCCTGCTGCAGTTTCTCTTGTCCTGCCCTCACTGGAATAAAAGCATTCTCCATCTCTTCAAAAATAGTGACTGGGGGTGTCCTACGAACTCCCTGCACCCAGGGGGGCTTCCCCACCCCTTCTCAGGAAGCAGCTATAAGTCCACTGCCCTCATGCCTGCTCCACTCCCACGCTGTGGTCATAAACTGGCCCCAGTCAGTGGGGGAGGCACCTTTGGGTTCCCAGTGCCCAGCACTTTGTAGCCCCACCCCAAGTGACTACCCCTTCCTGATGCTCAAGCCCCAAGTGGGGCAGGGACAGGAAATAAATCGATCTCCACCCCACCCCAGAGGAGCAATGCCGGCAGCCAGGCGGAGTCTGTCATTAGGCCCACAGTGGGTGCAGACAGCCGGGCTGGCAGAGACGGGTCCTTATTTGCAAGGCTGGTTTAAAGTTGTGCTGGGCAAACACACTGACTAGAAAGCACAAGGAGGGGAAGGGGTTGAGCCGATGTTACTGTAAGCACGTGGGCAGCGGGTACAGATCCTTTGTGACATATTGTCACGCTGAGGCCTTGGTGTCTGCTGTGCTCACGTCTTGTGTAAGACTGTCCCAGAACTGGTGTGTGTGGGGTGGGGCGGGATGGGGGGAGAGAAACTGCTTTGCACTATCGTTTGCTTGGTGTGTTTGTTTTTCATGCACAACTTGCTTGTACAGTAAAACTGTCCGTCTTCTGTACTATTTAACTGTAAAGTGGAATTTTGATTTGTTACAATAATATAACAGATATGTTGAAGGATCCGGTGCCAGGCTTCTAGGGCTGTGCGCATTGGCACGGTGGGGGGAGGGCGGGGAGGAGGGGGCCTCCTGTCCTTGGCCAGAAGGAAGCAGGGCAAGGCTGCTGCTCAGGGGAGCCTGGCGCACGCGTCTCCTTCCATCCGGCTCCATCAGGAATGGCCGCAGAGACCCCCTGCGGCCCAAGGACAGCTGCCAGCCCTTCTGGGGTGGCCAGGACCACAGAAGAACCTCGGACAAGCTTCAAGGTGCCACCACTGCACCCTTCACAGTGGCATATGTTTGTCTCATAGAAGCCATTGCATATTGTCCCAGATTGTTCCCCAGACGCGGATTTGGGGAGGGGGCCTTTGGCACCTTGGGGAGAGCCCCTTTGGGATTTGTGGCCAGTGGATGGCAATCAGGGTGGCAGAGCAGGCAGCTCTTGGGCACCCCAGTTTTGTAGAAGAGGGGCCTGAAGTTCTCTGAGGGGGTGCTAAGGGTTTCACGGCCACCTGGAGTTATTCACGGCTGAACTTGGACCGCGGGGCTGCAGGGCTAATGCATAGGGACCTGGCTCCACAAACCCCTACTGCCCCTGTCAGCAAGGAAGCCCGAGCCCCCAGGACCCACCAGCAGCCCTGTGCCGGCCAGCTGGGATGTGTAGAGGGGAGCTGTCATAAAACAGACCTTCGAATGACGCCCACTTTAAAACCTAGTCCCCAAACTTTGTCCTGTTCAGTGGGTCGAGACCTAAAACCCAGCACCCAACAGGAAGTTCCCATTTCCCCAACCTAAACCCTTGGCCACCCCTCACCCCAGCATACAGGGGCCAGCAGGTGCCTTCTGAGCAGGTCCTGGCGGCTGCGTGGTTTCTCCACATGTTCCAGCCGCAAGCCCTTGGCCTAAGCAGAGCTGACTCTTCGGCAGTGCCTGCGTGGCCAGCGCTGCTTCTATAGTGGTTTTCTTTTTCCGGGGAGGGGGTCACTTTGTAAGGAGTGATGGCTCCTCCCCGCAGCTGATGGGAGAGGAGCTGTGAACTCCCCAGCCTCTGACTGGAACTTGCCAGGCGGCTGCAGGTGGTCCCTGTGGGAGGAAGCACTGCAGTAACCGCAGTAGCCTGCAGGGGGCGGCAGCGCGGGGGCAGCAGGTGGCTCCAACAGCCAGCTCCCCGACGGCACCCCCAGAGAAGGGGAGGAGAGGCCGCCCTACTGCAGCCAGAGTCCAGGCTAGGTATCCGAAAGAACCCCCTAGCCTGGAGAGTGGCCCCTGAAAACCCCGGGAAACGTTTTGATTAGGAGGTTCCCACCCCCCGTTTGCCAGTGAACCACTACCGCGTGCCAGGTGGGTAGCAGAATCACAGGACCCTGAACCCCAAAGCCCCCGCCTCAGGCAGGGATTCACCTGGCTGGAGGGAAGGGCTGACTTCAGAAGCCTCCTGGAGCCTGGTGTGCGTCCCCTGAGCCACTGGCAGCCAGTGCAGGGCGAAGAGGCCATTTCTCCCACCCTCTGGGACCCGGGAATTCCCTCTTAGAGGCCACGGGGACCCCTCTGACTTGGGCATCTTGTGGCTGACCTGGGGAGAGGCTGAGAGGTGGTTCCGGTAGGGGTCCCCCGGAGGGGCCCTCCTGGGCTGTGCTGGCCTGTGCCTGGCAGCGTGCGCGGGGGACGTGGCCCCCAGACAGTGCCAGCCCCTTCTGACCGCTGGGCGCTGGCCGCGGGACCAGCTTTGGCTCTTGTTCTGAGCAGTGGCCATCCCGGCAGGGTCTGACGGTCCGAGACAGTGACACACACCGCGGGGAACCGTTGGAGGAGACGGTGCGGCAGGGAGGGCCGCCGCTGCGTGCTGCGAGGTGGCCCTGTCCCCTCCCCTGGCCCACAAAGCAGCCCCCCGCCCAGCCCAGGGGCAGCTCTCAGCCCCACGTGAGTGGGGGACTCAGCTCGGGGGCTGATCCCCCACGCCCCGACTTTGGGGTCCTAAATTAAACGAGCTGTCACGCGGGAGAGGGCGGAGGCAGAGGCCAGGAGTGGCCGTCCTGGCAGAAGTCCAGTCGCCCTCGCGCCTCCCGCGGGCAGCGGGCGGGGGCGGGGCCGCAGCCGGCACCTGTGTGGTCCGGCGCAGCGCGGCCGGGGGCGCGCCCCCCAGCTTCCTATTTCTAGTTTTGAGGCTCAGAGCCCCTGCTCGCTCAGAGCCCGGCCTAGAGGAAGCCGCCCTGCGGAGGGGGCGGCCGCTTTCTGAAGCCACCTCCTCCCTCGGTGTCACCCTCACCGCTGAAACCTGAAAGCGCTTTGGTGTCCTAACAGTGGCAGCACAGCCCCACTCTGTGCTCTGGGCCTGTGTCTTCCAGACCTTGGCCAGAATTCACTCCCTCACCAAACCCCGGTGCCAGAGGCCAGGGAGAGCAAGGCGGAGGAGGCAAGCCGGGAGCTGCAGGAGGGCCTGGGCAGGAGCATCTGCGTGCACAGGCCTGGGGCGCCCGAGTGGGGCCGACCAGAGCGTGTGTGGGCGGAGGCGTGGGTGCGGAGGCCTGGGGTGCAAAGACCTGTTCGCAGGCCACTGCAACAATCTGAGCACAGGGGTGTGACCGGTGCAAACTGATGGGAGAAGGAGCTCTGTGGCCTCCTAGACCCTTAACACGCAAGTCACAGGAAGGACACCATGCCCCAAAACTCACGAGTAAATGCCTCCCCCATCCCTCAGTGGCTTTTAAGGGAGCCACTGGGGACAAGATTTCAATAGCGGTCTGTCTGTTAATGCACAGTCAGCCCTTGCCTGGGCCCCAGACCATGAGATTTTGGGGAAGTCTTATGTCCTGCCTCAGTTTCCTTAGGACAGCCCCCTGACCACACCCGAGGCCTCACGCAGCCTCAGCCTAGAGGGCCTGGGGCTCACCGGCTAGCCCCGCCACTCACTCTCCTCTGGGATTTGAGGACGTAAAGGTTATGAGAGGGCACCCAAGGTTCCCAAGTTCCATGCATTACATTTTATTTTATTTTATTTTTTATAGTGGACCCTAATATTATTTCAGGATTTTTTCAGTTCCACTCTTTCCTCCCCACCCCACACACACTTTTTTAAAATTTTAAAATTGGTGCATCACAGTCCTACAGACTGATGGGATCTGTTACATATTTGCACATGCACACAATACACAAAATAACAACATCCTTTGGCCAGTGTCTCCCCAAGCCCTCCACCCCCCCCCCCCCCCCCCCCCCCCCTTTCTTCTGCTGATCTCCCTTTGATTTCAAGAGACTCGCCCCCAGTTTTTTTTTTTTTTTTCCTTTTTCCTCTCTGGGTTTTGCATATGAGAAAAAATAATCATGCATTACATTTTTAAATGACACTAAATAGCACACAATCATGAGAGGAAACAAAGACAATATAGATTGCCGAAAATAACACAAGAAAAATTGCTGCTGATCCCACCCTCCAAAGACAACCACTGTCAACATTTTGGGGTTTTTCCTGCATTTGGATGTTTATTGATTACAACTACATAAATACGTTTTAGGAATAAGCATTTGTCTAACCTGAATCACACTGTTATCTAGGTTACCAGCTAATATGGGTTAAAAATAAAGATAAAAATGATATAGACTAAAATCACTGGAAAGATGGGACTATAACTGTTTTCTCTTTTCATCTCCACACCTTTCTGTCCTTTCCAAGTTTTTTGCACAAGCACTCTGCATGGAGGGTAGGTGTGTAACTCCCAGACTGAATAAGTATCCAAACAGAGAGGATCGAGGTCATGCTAGCAGCAAGACGTTTGTCATCAACCAAAATGTCACCTCCTCCAGGGAGCCTTCCCAATGCCCTGTTGGTGGCATCCCTTTAGCTTTGGAATAATAATACTTGCTAATACTTAATGTTTGTGGGCACTATTCTAAATGTTTCACGATTTTCAACTCAGCTTGTTGATCCCCATTTTACAGGTGAAAAACTGAGGACCAAGGGAAGAATTCACTCCAATCCTCACTATGGCAGAACAATAACTGAAAAGTTGAATTTAAATTTCCTACCAAATAAGGGCATTGGTAGCTCAAAGTAAGAATAAATTTATCTTTAGAGGAAAGGGAAAGTGCTGCCGCAGGACGATCTTGTTATAAAGACAGTCATCAAGGGAGAAAAGAAACAATGAGAAAATTTCTTCTTAAAAACAGAAGCATGGGCTGGGGTTGTGGCTCAGCGGTAGAGCACTCGCCTAGCGCGTGCGCGGGCCTGGGTTCGATCCTCAGCACCACGTAAAAATAAATAAAATAAAGGTATTTTGTCCAACTACGACTAAAAAAAAAAATAAATAAATATTAGGAAAAAATACAGAAGCAGAAGCCGGGCACAGTGGTGCACACCTATAATCTCAGTGACTCAGGAGGCTGAGGCAGGAGGATCCCGAGTTCAAGGTCAGCCTCAGCAACTTAGCAAGACCTTATCTCAAAATAAAAACTAAAAAGAAAAAGAGCTGAGGGTGTAGCTCAGTGGTAGAGCACCCCTTGTGTTTGACCCCAGTAACACACACACACACACACACACACACACAAAGAAAAGAAAAGAAAAAGAAACAGCAGAAAGGACACAAGTGGAGCTGCGGTACAGCTCAGGGGTAGAGCACTGGCCTAGTATGTGCAAAGGCCCTGGGTTCCATCCCAGCACCACAAAAAGAAAGAAAGAAAAATACAAAGAGCACAGTATTTACGGTCCTTTTTTTTGCTTCTGAAAATGATGCATCTACTTTCTGAATTTGTTTCTAAGATTTCACAAAGCGTGAAATTGAAAGAGAAATCGCTGTCTCTGTCTCCCTCTGGTGACCCCCAGTCTGCCTTCCCCACTCCAGGGGGTGCCTTGTGAATGAGGCCTCCCTGGAGGTGGCTCCGGGCCTCTTGGTGGCAGCTCACCCACGCCGGCTGTGCACATGGTGGGGATATCTGCCGAGGTGGCCCTCCTTCCTGGCCACAAACAGGTTCTATTTCTTTTTCAATGAAAACAACTCAGTCCTAAGTCACCGATGCCTGAAATTAGAAAAACACGAGGCCTATATTATCATAAAGCAATTTTAACACAGTGGGGCCCTCTCTGGGGTGGGAGGAGTGGCTGAGCCCCCCACAGCAGCCCCTTCCAGTTGCAGCCCCTGGAAATGCTCAGAGGGAGGAGAAATTTGGTTTTCATTAGTGGCAAATGTGAGGAGTTCCGTCGCTGTGAATGGGCCTTTGATGCTGGCTGGCCGTGGACTCCCTCCAGGGCCCAGTGAGTTTTGTTTTGTTTTGGCTTTTGTCCCTGTAAAATGGGCCAGGCCCTTTCTAGCTTATATCTCCCCCAACTACACGGGGTCTGGGAAGCCCCCCAACCTCTTGGCTTCTAAAGTCAACAGCTGGGGCCGGCAGGAGAGGCACCCGAGACCATTCGCCTTTATTGACGGAGGTTTTATTAAAAACGTTGTTTCCTTGAGGTCTGGCCAGACCCAACAGGACCAGGCTGCGAAGAGCTGCCCAGCCAGGAGGGCCTTCCCCACCAGAAGACAGCCCACCTCGATCTCCCACTCTCACCCCAACTGTCCCCCCAAATGATCTCTCATTTAGAATCTCCACAGAAAGCCCCAGGTCCCCAGCACTTGGGAGGCTGAGGCAGGAGTATCGCAAGTTCAAAGCCAGCCTCATCAATGGTGAGGCACTTAGCAACTCAGTGAGACCCTGTCTCCAAATAAAATACAAAAAAGAGCTGGGGATGTGGCCCAGTGGTCGAGTGCCCCTGAGTTCAATCCCCGGTACCAAACAAAAAAAAAAGAAAAGAAAGCCCCAGGTCTCCCCTTCTGTCTGAACACAGGGGTGATCTGCTATTCCTTCAACACAGAGTGGGTTAGCATCGACCACAGCACTGGGGACTTGGGGGACAGCTGTAAAGATGGCAAACCATGTCATTGGCCCCAGGGGGCCCTCACCCTCCTTAGGGAGGAAGGTCGTAGCAGATAAATATATCACATTGTTTCGGGTTGTAATAAGAACCATAAAAAATGAAACAGGATAATGGGATGGGGGAAGACTGGAGGGGGAGGGGGTCCCACAGTCTGGGGAGCCCAGCAGCACTGTCTCTGTGGGACCCAACCGCAGAGAGGCGCCCAGGTGGCCTGCCCTGACACGGCAGGGACGGCAATGCACCTTCACGGTCCCGCCCAGGACCACAGACTGTCCTCCATCATAATGCCACGCCCAGGGGCCAGCATGGGTCCGTCCCCAGGAAGCAGACCCAGAGATGGGGAGAGTGGGGGGTGGGCTTTCAGGAGAAGGGGACCCAGGGAAGCCGGGGAAGAAGCCAGTCCCTGGCACCTTGGGCAGGAGTCGCCTTGTTTGGGTCTCTGCAGCACAAGTCTCACTCCTGAGGTGCCCCTGCCCCGTCCCGTCCCCAGCCAGGGAGCCAGCCTCGCATAGCCCCAGGTCAGTCAGCCAGTTGGGATTCCCCTGCCCCCTGAAGGGTGTGGCCTACGTGGCAAGAGACCTGCTACTGGGCAGAGAGCAGTCTTAGAGAAGGGGCAGCCAGCACTTCCCCAGGGTCACATGACCAACCTGGGCTGTGTCTGTGGAATGTCAAGTCCATCGAGGACACTGCTGTGGCTGCTGCTGGCAGGTCCTCAGACCCTCTCTGGGGCCCACTGCCTCCAGACCCCCGGTCTGTGAACCAGAGAGCAGGACGAGGCAGGGACCAAAGTCGCCTTAGTAAGAGGCACACGCAGCCCCAGGGCAGAGGACGAACCCGTGGAGGGTGCAGCCCCCACACAGTGATGGCCTCCAGAAGCCAGCGAACCGAGGCCCACCTGCGCCTCCTCTGAGACGAACAGGTCGCCCATCCGGCACCTCCTCCGGGCCGTGGGTCACCGGAACACTTGAGGAGCTTGTGGGGAAAATGGGTCTTCGCAGATGTAATTAAAGAGCTCGAGATGAGGAGATGCTCTTGGATTATCCAGGCAGGTCCTGGATCCTATGACAAATGTCCTTATAAAGAAACATGGAAGCCGGGCGTGGTGGCGCACACCTGTAATTCCAGTGACTCTGGAGGCTGAGGCAGGAGGATCTCGAGTTCAAAGCCAGCCTCAGCAACTTAGCGTGGCACTTGCAACTCAGTGAGCCCTTGTCTCTAAATAAAATACAAAAAAAAGGGCTGGAGATGTGGCTCAGTGGTTAAGCACCCCTGAGTTCAATTTTCAGTACCAAAAAAAAAAAAAAAAAGAAAACGGGAAAGAGGCGGGACCATGTGACCACAAGCCAAGGGGTGCCTGTAGCCACCAGAGGCTGGGACCGTGAAGAACAGAACTTCGGAAGGATCACAGTCCACTGACACCTTCATTTCAGACATCCAGCCTCCAAAACTAGAGAGAATTTCTGGGGTCTCCACCACCCTCTTGGTGCTCTTTGAATTTCGAAGCAGCGTATACCACAGTTGGGAAGGCCACCTGCCTCTTCACTGGGGATTCGGAAAGCTGTTTGAAGACAGAGCGAGTGACCTCTGCAGAGGTCTGTACTACAGTGTCAGCTGCCCTGTATGTCCAGCCACGGGGCCAAGAAGGTTCCTCGTGTGGGACAAGGAGATTGGGCAGAGACTGTGACAAGTCCCGTAGCGGAGTTTGAATTTTCCGCAGCAGAGAACCCGCCTCCTTTTGTAAAATGACTTCAGCGCACTGCGAGGCCCTGCAGAGCCCCGGGCCTGAGCGCCAGACGCCCCAACTTGGCTCCCAGGCTTCCTTCCTGTCCGGGCTGGACGCTACTGGACCCATCAGGACGCAGCCTGGGGGCACCAGCAGCCAGCCCTCGTGCAGTGGGAACGTGGGAACGACTCTCTGGTGTTCGGAGTCAACCGGGCAGATCCAGAGGGCACAGCAGGTGACATGCAGGCCTGTGCCCGAGCCCTGCGTCCCCTACTTCTGCTGCCTCTGCACCCACGCCTCAGATCCGTGCTGATGGTCATCCTGTAAGACAGTCACACATGCTGTGGTCCCAAATGTTGAAATCCCAGAACTCAAAATTCCTAACGTTAAAGTCACAATCCCAGAAGATTTAAAATCCCAAATGTTGAAACCCCAACAGCCAAAACCCTGAAAACCACAATTCCCACTAAAAATGAATAAATAAGAAAATAAGGAGTAGAAAATCCAGTTCTGGGAAAGGATCAGCGCCTTTGGGCTGTCTGCAGGCCACACAGAGCTCGTGAGGGAGCCTGAGCTCCTGGCCGCTGTGAGGTGTTTCCAGAGGAACCAGCTGCCACACGGTTGATGGCTGTGAAAGTCCACTGTGAAAGCCGGCCAGTCTTGAAGGCCACGTCCATGCCACGGCCCACAGCCGTCCCCGGCCTACACTTCTCATGCATGAAGTTTTCTGTTTTTGTTATTGTTGTTGTTTTGCAGGGATTTCTTTCTTTTCTTTTCTTTTCTTTTTTTTTAGTTTATTCACCACTAAATTGCCAGCATTACTTTTTAATATTTTACCATGGTATACATTTCATGTTAGCATCATTTTCAATCCTGGAGGAATGGATTATGTAGACTTTCAGAGAGTTCTAGTTTGCTTTATGCACCCAGGTGTGGTGGTGCATTCCTGCAATCCCAGCAACTCGGGAGGCTGAGACATGAGGATTGCAAGCTTGAGGCCAGCCTCAGCCACTTAGTGAGACCCTGTCTCAAGAAAAAAAAAAAAAAAAAAAAAAAAAAAAACAATTAAAAAAAAAGCGCTGGGGATGTGGCTCAGTGGTAAAGCATTCCTGGGTTCAATCCTTGGGAAAACAAAATTAAAAAAACTCTAGATCATCTTATGCGTGGTTTTCAAGGTTGCCTCAAGGAAAGTGCGAGGTTGGCCGTGTGCCACCGGTGCCGTGTGCACAAAAACATCAAAACTCCCCCAGTAAGCGAGAGATGTCCTTTTCACATCTGCATTTGTGAAAGATTTGATTTCTGAAGGTCTTGGCTCTTAGCAGATACAATGGTCACCCATCATGGTTTTCGATCCATCTTGTCCAAAGACAGTCCGTCTGTCTGGCCTCCCACGTGACCCCAGTTCTCAAGCCGGGTGCACAGGATCTCCAGCCGTGGCAACACCTGCTTACCCACCTCACTTTTGACCTCCTTCTTTATGAACACACTCCGTCTGCTCATGACTATTATGCCCAGGTGGCTGTCCTTATTATCTCTGAGTGTTTACACTTGCAAAAAGATCTATGTGGATGTTGCCTATTTTTTTGTGTAAAGGCCTACGAAGGCTTCCCTCACATTTTTGTGTTTCTCAAATAAATCTCTTTTAAAATGTAAATTTCTTTTAACGAATTTTAAAAATTATTTTTCCAGAATTAATTATGTTTTCACAATTTGTTCTCTGGGTGGCTTCAGACCCCAGGGCTGCTGATCTTTGGGGATTTTGACATTTGAGATGAGGTGTTTGGGACTGACTTTCAGGATGAGGGCCCGAATCCCGGCACGCTGTGGCTTCATGGGAGATGCCTACAGTCACCTGTCAGAGGAGTGAGGACACGGGTCTGGTTCCTGGGCTGGCACACAGGACTGTGACCGGCAGGGACTGGACCAGCACACAGGGCCACTTGCGTCTGTGCCGGAAGTGTGCGGTGCTGTGTCACAGGAAGGCCTTAGTGTGCTTGGACAAGGCCCCCTGAGAAGGGGCAATTTGGCAGAGCCTGTGGGAGGCAGCCTAGTGCCCAGGGAGCAGAGTCACCCATGAACCTCCCGCTCCTGTGAGGCGGGTCCCTTGGTGGCTCCCCAGGCTGAGCACCGGGTGCGGGCTGGGAATGGCATTCACGGGAAAGGCCTCCCGCCCTCCCCCCCTCCCCAAGTTCATTTCACGGCACACTGAAGCTGGTAGATGGTCTTCCAACTCAAAAATCTCTTCCCTGCAAGACTCTTTCTAGAATGACTGGAACTACCTGTCACCTCGGCCCATTGAGCCTCCGCAGCCCGCCGGCCCTCCGACCCAGGTCCTGCTGGGCATGGCCTGGCCCTGGTCTGGGGGTTCAGTAGGAGCAGCTGAGAAGCCACAGCAGAGGCCCCGCCCAACTCAGCCCCAGCGTTCCCTCCGCGCAGGTGTGACCCCTGCGGGGGTCCCTCAGCTTGTCCCAAGGGAGACAAAGCTCTCATCCTCAGTGCAGAGGCAGCTCCGGTGTCTGCTGTGAAAGGGACTTCTTCAGGAAATTCTCCCGGGACAAGCTAGGGCCCGAGCAGGTGACACGGTACAGGAAGGCAAAGAGGGCACCTTGAACCTGCCCTCGGGGACTCTGGAGTGTAAGTCCCACCTCAGAGCTCACCGCTGGGCTGCGCACGCACACTGAATGGGAACCTGTCTGTCATGACCCTGCTGAAGTGGCCCCAGGGGACACAAATGCCCAGGCTCTTCTGGCTCGTGTGTGTGTGTGTGTGTGTGTGTGTGTGTGTGTGCATGCGTGTGCACACACACTCACGCATGTGTGATTGAAGAGCTCTAGTGGCTCGAGGGGAGGCCTCCAAAGAGTCACAAGTGAAGACTGTCAGCTGCAAGTCAGAAGACCAAGGAGGGACTCAGCTACAGCCCCCACCTGGTCATGCCCTTGGCAGCGCCGGGTGTGCTGGGTAGGAGAATGCCCCCTCGAAATTATGTCCTTCTGGGAACCTCGGAATGTGACTGACCTGGAACACGCTCACTGCAGACATAATTAGTGACAATGGGGTCACGCTGAACTTTGGCGGTGTGGCGGCCCCTGATCCGAAACGACCACAGTCCTCCCGAGCACGCCACCACGGAGCCACAGCTCCAGCCCCTGGAGTCCTCACAAACAGAGAGGAGCTGCAGAGAGGCCCAGGGGACAACGGGGGAGACTCCTGGGACGCGTCTGTAAGTTAAGAGCCTCCAGGGATTGCTGCCCCCACCAGGTGCCGGGAGAGGGGCCTGGAGCAGACCCTCCCCCAGAGTCCCTGGTGGGAACCCGCCCTGCAAGCTCTGGGCTTTGGCCTTCTGGCCTCCAGAATGTGCGAGGACAAATTTCTGTTGTGAGGCTCCCGCTTTGTGGCACTTTGTCACGGCAGCTCTAGGAAACAAGTACACGGGGGAGCATCTGGATCACGGGGAACATCTGGATCACGGTGGAGAAGCAGCACACGCGCCACGGGGCGCTGACAGGGAGGCTGGCAGGCCGCACCCCCAGCATCTGTCCAGGAGGACCCGGGAAGACACGGATGTCCCAAAAGCCCCGAGAAGACGGAAACCACGCCTCCCACCACCCTGTAGGCCGCGAGGAGCTGTGACCTCCACCGGAGGAAAAGAAGCCAGGTCCAGGCGAGGGGCGAGGGACAGCAGCACCATTAGTCTGGGCTGGAAAACACAAGCAGATGCTTCTGGGGTTGTCTTTGGAGCTGCCTCTGGCTAAATGGGAAAGATGCCGGGCCTGTCAGCTGGACAGGGCCCAGTCAGGGGAGGGGGAGGGCGTGTCCGGGCCCCAGGTAAGCGGAGGCAGCGTGGGGGCTGGGGGCGTCCCTCTCCCCTGTTTCAGAGATGCCCATGGACACGCGTGTCTAGAAAGAGCAGAGGAGGGAGCCTGGCTGGGCCTTGCCGAGTCGGCCTTCTGTTTGGGAGGCCAGAGGCCTCGTCTCCTCAGGCCTGCCATCGCTTGCCGAGGGAAGCGCCTCCCCAGGCCAGGGGAGACCCTCCAGGAGGAAGACTCACAAGGCGCAGCATTGCCCACCCTCCACTCACACTCCACGCTCACGTGTCGCCACACACCCCGAGAATTAGCTCCGTGTGTACCTGTCACACTAATATTTGACAGAACATTTTTCTTTAAAATGTGGCCTCTTTCTAGCCCCTTCAACAAACAGTGCTGGGACAACTGGATTTCCACATGCAAAAAAATGAAGCTGGACCCCAACCTCATCCATGTACAAAGATTAGTTCCAAATGGACCAAAGGCCTGGACATAGCACTACAGCTATAAAACCCCTAGAAGAAAACTCAGCAGTAACTCTTCAGGACCAGGAGTTTGACAACTGATTGTTGGATATGACACCAAAGCACCAGCAACAAAAAAAAGCTGGATTTCATCAAAATAAAAATAAACCGTACAGCCATCAGAAGATACTCTCTAGAAAGTGAAATAAGCCATGTCACACACCAGTGACCCCAGTGCCTCAGGAGGCTGAGGCAAGAGGATCCCAAGTTAAAGGCCAGCCTCAACAACTCAGCAAGACCCTTGTCTCAAAATAAAAAAAATAAAAAGGCTGAGGATGTCACTCCATGGGAAAGCTCCCCTGGGTTCAATCCCCCAGTACCACAAAAAGAAAGTGAATTACAATTTAAAGAATGGGAGAAAATACTTGTAAATCATAGATTTGATAAGGGTCTAGTATCCAGAAGATAGATGATAGATAGATAATAGATATCTTACAACTCAACCATAAAAAGAAAAAATAATAGCCCAATTTAAAAGTGAGTAAAAGGTTTAAATTTATATTTCTCCAAAGGAGAGAAACAAATGGCCAAGAAATACATGAAAAGATGCCCAATACTCGTAGTCATTAAAGAAATGCAAATCAAAACAATGATGAGATCACTTGTATTCACGATCATGGTTATGATCTTTTTTTTTTTTTTTTTTTTGGTACTGGGGATTGAACTCAGGGGTGCTTAACCACTGAGCCCCATCCACAGCCCTTTTTTTATATTTTATTTAGAGATAGGGTCTTGCTGCGTTGCTAAGGGCCTTGCTAAGTTGCTGAGGCTGTCCTTGAACTTGCAGTCCTCCTGCCTCAATCTCCCAAGTCGCTGGGATCACAGGCTTGCGCCACCCCACTCAGCTAATTTAAAAGAAAGAAAGAAAATAGGAAGAGTCCCTGATGATGTGCAGAAATGAGAGCTTCCACACATTGCTGTGGGGACATCAAATGGTGCGGCCACTTTGGAAAGCAGGTAAGCAGCTCCTCAGAATGTCACCATGTAGCCCAGCAACTCTGTTTCCAGATGTCTGTGCAAAAGAACTGAAAACACATATTCAAGCCAGGTTTTGTACACAAATGCGTGTAGCTGCACTACCTGCAATAGCCAAAACTGAAAATAACTCCAACGTCCATCAACCCAATGTGGTATGTCCACACAGTAGAATATTATTCAACCATAAAAAGAAAAGCTCCAGCATGGAGAAGCACTGAAGACATTATAAGTGAAAAGAGCCAAGTATGGTGGTGCATACCCACAATCCCAGTGGCTCGGGAGGCTGAGGCAGGAGGATGGAAAGTTCAAGGCCAGCCTCAACAAATTAGCAAGGCCCTAAGCAACTCAGTGAGACCTTGTCTCAAAATAAAATATTAAAAAGGGCTGGGGATGTGGCTCAGTGGTTAAGCACCCTGGACTCAATCCCCAGTACAAAAAAAAAAAAAAAAAAAAAAAAACAAAAAAACAAACAAACAAAAAAAAAACAGCCTGGCACAAAAGATCACATGCATGATTCTATTTATATGAAGTATCCAAAATAGATTTAAGGAGACAGAAAGCAGATTAATGTTTGCCCAGAGTGACGAGGTGGAGAGGGACTACTGTTTCATGGTGTCAGGGTCTCCTTTAGACTATTTTGAAACAAGACAGAGGCGTTGGTTGCCCAACACTGTGAAGGTATTAAGTGCCACTGAATTGTATGTTCAGTATACAGTGGATCAACAAAAAGCGGAAATAATTCAAATGTCCTCCAGCTGATGAAGGCATGAACAAAATGTGTCACATCCATACAATGAAATGTTAGTTGGCCATACAATGGGATGACGCAGACCAGGTTCTGGACCATAAAACACACTTTAATGAACTTAAGAGAACAGAAATGATATAATGTCTGCTCTCAGATCACAACAGAATTAAAATAGAAAGCAATAACAAAAAGATAACTGGACAATGCTAAAATACATGGATATTAAATGACACACTTCTAAATAATGCATGGATCAAAGAAGAAATCTCAAGAATAATTTTAAAATATTTTTGCCTATTGGTTCTACATTTGAAAATTGAAACACAACTTATCAAAATTTGGGGATGCAGCAAAAGCTGTGTGCTTGAGGGAAATTTATAGCATTGAATGCAAGTGTTAGAAAAGAAGAAAGGGCCAAAATCAATAATCTCAGCTTCTACCGTAGGAAACTAGAGAAAGAAGATCAAAATAAGCAAAAAAAGGAGTGGGGCGCAGCTCAGTGGTACAGCGCTTGCCTGATGAGGGAGAGCCTGGGTTTAATCCATGGAAGGAAGGGAGGAAGGGAGGGAGGAAAGAGAGGAGGGAGGAAGGGAGGGGGCAGGAAGGAAAAAGAAAAAAAAAAAACAATTAAAGCAGAAAACCGTGAAATTAAAAACGGAAAATCAATAGAGAAAAATTGATTAAATTAAAACTATTTCTTTGAAAAGATAATAATATCAATAAGACTCTGACCAGGCTAAGAAAAAAGAAGACATAATTCCCAATATCAGAAAGAAAGGAAACGTCAATACAGATACCATAAATACTAAAAGGATAATAATGTGATACTATGAACAACTCTATGCCCAAAAATTTGATATCATAAGTGAAATGGCCCAATTTCTTGAAAGATATAACCACTACAACTCAAAAAAGAAGTATACCATCTGAATAGGCCCACATCCATTAAAAATTTGAATCAATAATTAATAACCTTCCAAAACAGAAAGTACGGGGTACAGATGGGTTCACCAGAGAATTCTATCAAACATTTAAAGTACCTCTAGAAAATGTTTTACCAATTCTCTACAATCTCTTTCAGGGGCTAGAGGCAGAGGAAACATTTCCTAACTCATCCTACAAAGCCAGCATCATCAGAAGGACAAAACCAGACATTACAAGAAAACTACAGACCAACATATCCCTTGAACTTAAATGCAAAAAGTTCTCAATAAAATATTAGTACAATGAATCCAATCATGTTTAAAAAGAATTCTATACTATGACTGAATAGGGCTTATCCCAGATGTGCAAGGCTGGTTTGACATTTGAAAGTGAATTAATGTAGCCCATCAACAGGCTATAAAGAAAAATGCACCTAATCATATCAACAGATGAAGAAAAATCATTTGCCAAATCATATGCCCATTCATGATTTGAAAAAAAAAATCTCAGTAAACTAGGAAAAAAGGAGAACTTCCTTAACTTGATGAAGAATATCTACAAAAACCCTACAACTAATACCATATTTAATGATGAGAAACTAGAAGCTTCCACTAAGATCAAGAACAAGGTAAGGATGCTCCCTCTCACTGCTCTTTTTCAGTACCTCACTAGAAATCCTAGCTAATATAATAAGAAAGGGAAATAAAAGGTATACAGATGAAAAGGAAGAAATAAAACTGCTTTTGTTTGTGGATGACAGTATCATTTATGTAGAAAATCCAAATGAATTGACATAGAAACTAATAAAATGAACACATGATTATAACAGGGTGTAGGATAGAACGTTAATATACAAAAGTCAATCACTTTCCTATATACTAGCAATGAGCAAATAGAAATTTCAATTTAAAACATAATGCCATTTACATTAGCACCCACCCAAATGAAATGCTTATGTATAAATCTAAAAGTCTAGAAGAACCATATGATTGAATCTTTTTTTTTTTTTGGTACCAGGATTGAACTCAGAGGCACTGGGCCCCATCCCCAGCCCTTTTTTTGTATTTTATTAGAGACAGGGTCTCACTGAGTTGCTAAGTGCCTCGCCATTGCTGACACTGGCTTTGAACTCGCAATCCTCCTGCCTCAGCCTCCCAAGTGCTGGGATTACAGGCGTGCGCCACCATGCCCGGTTAGAAGACCATATGAGGAAAACTACAAAACCTGGAAGAACAAAATCAAAGAAGAATGGAGAACAGATATTCCCTGTTCATTAATAAGAAGACTCGGGCTGGGGATATAGCTCAGTTGGTAGAGTGCTTGCCTCACATGCACAAGGCCCTGGATTCAATCCCCAGCACCAAAAAAGAAAGAAAGAAGACTGAATGTTGTCAGGATGTCTGTTCTTCCCAATTTGACCCATAAAGTCAAAGCAATTGCAATCAGAATCCCAATAGATTATTTTGTGGATATTGATAAACTGGTTCTAACATTTATGTGGAAACACAAAAAGACCCAGAAGAGACAACATAGAATTGAAAGAGAAGAACAAAAGTTGGAGAGCTGACATTGACTGACTTTAAGACTTCTTAGGAAGCCGTGGTCAACCAAAGAATAGACAGATAGATCAATAAAACAGAATAGGGAGCCCAAAGTAGACCGAGATCTTTGACCAAGGAGAAGGCAGAATAAGGAAGTGAAGATATTTCAACAAATGTTGCTGGAACAACCGAACATTCACATGCAAAGAAATGAACCCAGACACAGATCTTACCCCTATCACAAAAATTAACTCACAATGTATCATAGACCTAAATGCAAAATGCCAGACTAAAAATTCTAGAAGATAACACAGGAGAAAACCTCAAGGACCTCAGGTACCACAACGACTCTTTAGATACAATGCCAAGGCATGACCCCCAAAAAGAACAATTCATAAGCAGGATTTTATTAAAATAAAAAGATGTCTGTGAAAGAAGTGTCAAGGAAATGGGAAGACAAGCCACAGACTGGGAGAAAACACTAGCAAAAGACACATCCGATGAAGGACTGTCGGCCAAAATCTATCATGAAGTCTGAAATAAATCAAAAAAATGGGCCACCGATGATGTCGCCTCACCAAAGAAGATATGCAGGTGAAAAGATGCTCAGTGTCCTCTGGCAGCAGGGACCTGCCGACTAAAGCAACGAGGAGATGCCACTGCAAATCTGTTAGAATGGCCAAAATCCAGGCCACTCACCGAGCACCAGAGTGGTGTGGAGCTGCAGGAACTCTCCTTCACCCTTGGGGCAAATCAAGGGTGGAACAGCCACTTCTGAAGATGGTTGGACAGTTTCTTTCAAAGTCAACGTACTCTTACCCTACCAAGTCATAAAAATAGTGGGAGGGCCAGGTGTGGTGGCGCACGCCTGTAATCCCAGCACTTGGGAGGCCGAGGCAGGAGGATCCCGAGTTCAAAGCCAGCCTCAGCAATAGCGAGGCACTTAGCAACTCAGTGAGACCCTGTCTCTAATAAAATACAAAAAAGGGCTGGGGATGTGGCCCAGTGGTCGAGTGCCCCTGAGTTCAATCCCGGTACCAAAAAAAAAAAAAAAAAATAGTGGGGAAAACTTAAATCCATACTATGTGAACAAAGCCAATCTGAAAAGGCTAAATAATGTGATTCACGCTCTATGACATTGTAAAAAAGACCAAATTGTGCAGACAGCAAGATCAGTCTAGGGAGAAAGAGGGACGTCTGGATGGAGCAGAGGGTTTTTAGGGCAGTGAAAACAGTTTGTATGATACACAGTGACGAATGCATGTCATACGCATTTATCCAGACCCATAGAACACACAACACGGAGGGCTGGACACTTCACAGTTTAATTCCTGAAGTCTGATTCCGGCTTGTGGTGGCACACTACTCAGGAGGCTGAGGCAGGAGGATCGCAAGTTCAAGGCCAACCTGGGCAACTTCAGGAGGCCCTGTCTCAAAATAAAAAAGAGCGGAGGATGTAGCTCAGTGGTAAAGCACCCCTGGATTTAGTCCCCAGTACTGAAAAAAATTATATTTCTTAAAGGAATTAAATATGTTCCATGGGTATGTGCAGTGATACATGGTATCATCTGGATGAGTCTTATAAACAAATAAAAGAAAAGAGCACGCACCCTGTATAGTTACAGTATGTGAACTGTTGGGAATAGGCAAATCTAGAGGCAGAAAATGAGTAGTGCTCACCAAAGGCCAAGGTAAGAGGGACTAGGTATAACTGCCAAAGTACAAGTTTCCTTTGGGGAACAATGAAAATATTCTGGAATTGATGGGGGCGGTTGCATGACCTTTTGGTAAATATACTAAACACCACTGAATCACACACATTAAAAGGGTTGATTCTGTCTTTAGGAGTTGTCTTCACGTCTGGAGACCTGGGGACCAACTGGGATGACGGAGGGACTTTGCTCCCTGAGCAGAGCAAGGAGCCCTGCCTGCGTCCTCCAACCTTAGGTTTCAGCAGACTCTCCTGAGGGCTGGCTCAGTCAGTCACAAGCTGCTGTCCAGCTCCCCGGAGCCGGTGACTCAGTGAGGACAGCCTGAGAGGCTGCCATTTCTGGTAAGTCCCCAAGTGCCTCTGGGGCTGCTGGTCCCGGGATCAGGCTGAGAGTTAGTGCAGGTCAGCGTCTGGCCCCAGAGCACGGGCCCAGCATCCCGAGACGCGTTCCAGCAAGGTGGAGGAGGTGAGAAAGCAGCCCCCGCCCACGGGACCAGGGATGTGATCTTGGTTTTGCCTGGTTGGGGAAACGGAGGCCCAGAGAAGGCCGCTGGGACTCCACGTCTTCCAACTCCAGTCCAAGACCCTCCCTCCAGCCTGGAGCAAGTTCACTTTCCTCGACATTCTCCAGTCAGTGAAAGACGCTGAGGTGCCCAGCCCCCTCCCCATCCTCAGCGCCCCCGCTCCTCATCTCCAGCCCCCTGGGGTTTTGTCTGAGGCCTGCTCTGCCCCCTCTGGATCTTCCTGCGACTTCCCTTCCCCCACCCTCTCTGGAGCCAGACCCCCCTGCCACCCTCTGCCTGGCCCTGGGACCCAGGCCTTGGCCCCAGCAGGTGGGGACAAGGGAGGGCAGCCTGAGCCACGTCACAGAAGGCGTGGTCCTGAGGCCTCCAGGGGGGTCGCATAGAGACGCACACGGTGAACCCCTCAGTGAACCCCAAGTGCAAAGCCATTTGGCGTCGGTGTCTCATTGGCTCCGGTGGCTTTTACAGAAAGTGGCTTTCCCAGGGGCAGCCAGGCAGGCAGCCTGCAGGGTGAGGCGCTCCCCCTGGCTGGGAGCTCATCCAGGTCAGGGGCGCCCCTGGGCTTTGGGAACCCCGTTTGTGACAGAAACCCAATTGCTTCCAGTTAGGCTGGGAAGGCATCTCGGACCCTCAGCAGTCATCACGGGGGTGTCCAAGGTCCCACCCCGAAGACCACCTTGAACAGTCCAGGGGGGGCATGGCTCCGACTTCGTCAGCGTCCAGGAGCAGCCTTGACGTTGGAGAGGTCTCCCGCGTCAGCCTGGCCCTCTGGTTCCAGGGGCCGCGATGACCAGCAGGAAGGCCAGCCCAGCTGATCCAGTAGGAGCAGCAGGTGAACGGGGTAGCTGAGGCACCGGGGGCACCTCTGGCCTCTCTGGACAGGGTGTGGGCTGCGCGCTGTTGGCGGGCTCTGGGGAGCTGTCACTGCCTGCCCATGCTGACCGTCCTGCGGTCCCTGGGGTGTTCTGCGGCTTGGAAGAACCCCCTCCCCCCCAGACAATAGAGGAGAGTTCTCTCAAGCTCCGGGAAGCACAGGTTGTGGGTGCAGGCAGGGGAGGTGCGGGTGGCTTGGCAGCATTCCCCCCTGCACAAGGGCGTAGCCAGCGCCACTGTCAGGGGGGTTGGGAGGCCACAGGGAGCCTTGCGGGGTCCCCCAAATCCCTCTTGGTCCTGGGTGGGAGACAGACGCAGTGACATTGCTGGAGAAGCATTTGCGGGGCCCCGTGGTGTGGGTGGCTGATTTTAAGCCACCAGCATTTTAAAAATGGGTTTGCAAAGTTCCTGATTACGTAACAATAGGTCCCCGTGAGTGCGCCCCTGGCAGCCAGCCGGGAACTCTGAGCGCACACAGGGGCACAAAAACCTGTCACTCCACTGGCCCTGAGCTCCCGTCTCAAAAATGCTGCCACCATTTTTATTCCCTAGGATATGAAAAATAGTGGTGTGTCTATCCTCGATGATGTTGTAGATTTTTAAAAATAGAATAATGTGTATTTCTAAGCTTTACAGGTGTTCTCAAGAGTCAGTCCTAACACCGAGTCAGGAGGGGCCCACCCAGGAGACAGAGCCTAGATCTGGATTGGCAACCATGTGACCTTGGACAAGTGAATTACCCCCCTCTGAGCCTCAGTTTCCCTACTTCCAAAATAAGGACAATAATAATAACAACAACAATCATCTCGTCTCCCTCTGTCGCATGGACCCAAGGGTCCGGCTTGTCAGAAGGATCCACTGGGCTGTGAGTACTAAGCCGTTGGTGTTGGAGCGTGCTCTGCCAGTGTAAGAGCAGCCTACCGATTGTGCAAGAAAGGCACCGACACCCTCCCAGCAGCCAGGCGGTGACCGGAGGCGTCACACACAGAGTGAAAAGAGGCCCACAGAACAGCCGGGGAGGGCTGGGCTGCACTTCCACATGTGGGAACATCTGTCTATCTGTGGTCACGACTGCCGTCCCAGCCTGGCCTCTTTGTCACTTCAGAATGGAGAAGTGGCTGTGGGAACGGCCTCCTTGCCTGCGAGGGGCTGCCGTGGGGCCCCGGGCAGAGCGGGTGGGGACGGGCTCCAGGAGCTGAACTGGAAACGGTCCGCGAGGACTCGCGTGCGATCCACTGCTGCCCAGCTGGCCCGAGGCAAGACAGGGGCTGAGGTTGAGGAACTTGACCTTCTCAGCCAGAAGAGGCTGGGTGCGAATCCTAGCTCTGCCCTCACTGGCCAAGTGGCCTTGGGCACTCTCCTCTCTGATCCTCAGATTCTCAGCTGGGCAATGGGGACAGCGAGGACTTGGGGCCGCTAGAGAATCACATTAGATGACGCAGGCAGAGCCCTGCACACCGCGGGTGACTGTCCTGGCTTGGTGGTAGCAGCGGGGAGACAAAGTCAACGTCACCAAGCTCAGCTCAGTGAATCAGGTGGGACAAACAGGTCACTGCACACCTAACTAACATAGTGTAGCGGGAGCTGAGTGAAGGGGGCGCGGGTGCTAGGGAGGGACACTAGGGGACTGTCACGTAGCTGGGGTGCTGCAAGGCTCATGGTAGCACTGCCTCTCCTTGGATGGGTGACAGCCTAGTGATGGAGAGTGGGGACATTCCTGGCAGACGGTAGCTTGAAGCCACACACAAGTCCTCCTGCTCCAAAGGCAAGCCCCATGCCTTTAGGTGTGTGTGTGGGGGGCGGGGGAGGACAGTCGCAGGAAAACCAGTTTCTTCCTCATTTCAGTCCAAAGGTTTATATGTTTTTATATTTTGCTGGCTGCAAAATGGGCCCTCGTTGCCACCTCCGGAGTGAAAGAGTGAGCCCCTGGGTGCCCAAAGCATGAACACAAATTTTCCCTGGGCCAGTGGAGTCCTCTAAGCTCAACTGCACCCCACGGTTGTTGCCGGAAAGGGATTGCAGCCCGGAACAGCGGCGCCGCGGGAAGGAGTCCGGAGACAGGATGGAGATGAAAAAATTCTTTAATCTTTTTCTGTCTCTTGTAATTTCTAACACCACATACACACTCTCACAAGAAACCAAGGCACCTACTCTTACAAGAAACTACAATATATCTATACAATAGCGATAACCCTGTCCGTTCTCTCTCAGGTCTCATCCCATGTGCCCGAGCAGGAATGGTGCTAGCTCGATCTGCTGAGTCACGGCTCAAATCTCTCGAGATCCTGGGCCAAGTCCCACGAGATCCCAGGCCAAGTCCCGTGAGACTACGGAAGGCGGAAATGCCCAAAAATGTCTATGGCCCGTAGTCAACCGCAATCTTAGCTATCTCCCCAAACAGGGCTCCTGCATTTCCCCCCTTTTGTTTTAAAAGAGGGGATGCTCTAGGACATCTATGTGCAACCAACATTCTTACCCGTCATCGGATAATCAAGGCTGTGCCCTTGACTCCTGTCTTAGGTTGATATGTCGGCCACATGAGACTGTCCCGTGCGACTGTGCCTGTCTTAGGTTGTCCCCCTCTGGGGATCTTACCTGTCATTGGCTAACCAGCCATCCAATGGAGCCCTTTAGGATCGACTGTGTAAGATGACTAACAGCCGTCCAATTGTGAGGAGATGCTGCGGCTTTAAGGAAACAACCCTTTTGGTGATGAGCCAAATTGCATAGCATATCAAATTCTTTAAACAAATCAGCTGCCCTAAGTTCTATCAAGTAACACAGTGAGTTCTCTAAACAAATACCCCGCAAGGTACTGTCCCATGAAGTCCCAAACAATGAAAGATCAAAATGTCCACTTGTTATAACATGTAGATCTAGGAGGCCCCATGCATGCAGAGCAGAGGCCACACTGCTGGTGAGGTTGTTTGACATTTGAGCAGCAGGGATGCTTGCAGCGACCGCGATACCTGCAGCTGTAGCAGCAGCCGTCTTTTTTATGTCTAGACAATGCCACCGGCAAATCTTCAGGGCCCGCTACCTAGAGACTCAAGCATCAATTATTAAAGGAAAGGCAGTGCTATTCCAGCACTGAGTCAAGAGGCGAGTTGTCAAACTAAAAAATAGAATTATTAGATTAGAAAATTAAAGTTGATTTCTGCTCACACACATTGCAGCCTGAGCTCCCACAAACATAAGCTGGCAAAATATCATATTTAGAACAAAACAAAGAAAGACTGAGGGTAATTACTGCATTAAAGATAGATTAAAGAAAAACTAAAAGCACTTTGGAGAAATAATTTGTTAGCTGGAACTCTCGAGTTTCTGCATACACAGCAGTCCTTTACCTGTTGAAATAATTGAAATTAATCATTTATTAAACAAATGAAGTTAATAACAAATAAACAACCTCATGTCAAAACACCAAAATATCAGGTTATACAGCACTAGTCATATTTTTTGCTAAAGAGAAGTCCCTGGGACACCTATAAAACAAAATTGAAGGTACCTTCACTACTTAAATTATTTACTCAATTTGAATACTCTTAAACTTAAATGAATTAGAGTTATTTGGATCCATATATATATATATATGTATATACATATATATATATATACATATATATATATTCACGAGTGCTTTGTTATTTTTGATGTCACACTGGACAGACAGACGCACATACAAACATATATTTGTGACGTCACATTAACATGAAATTTAGACAAATACACAGACATAAACACATATATAAAAAGAAAAAAAAAAATACAATTGTGTGCACACTAAAGAGAGATCTCTTCGTCCCAGCCGGGAGGAATGACACTTAAGTTGTGACATATTTTGAAGGACTCTTTTAAGGGAATCATTCCATATCTTCATCATGGTCCTCTTGATTTTGTACCTTTTTTATTAATCTTGATTCCTCAACAACTTCATCTTGATCCTTTTGATTTGGTACCTGCTTTATTAATCTAGATGGTATCCATATTGGAGAGGATTCATGCTTTGGAAAAACACAAACAGATCCTCTCCCCCAAATTAATACTGGATCTGGACCCTTCCATGTACCTGAAAGAACATCCTTCCAGTAAACCAAAGGTTTATGTTGTTGATGTGGGTTCCAATGTCTGTCTCCAGCAGAATAACCATCAGAGTCTAAAGTTAAAAAATTTAAAGTAAACAGGGCAACTGCCAATCTGTCCTTAGGATTTTTCCAGTTTCCTTCTTTCTGTTTTAACAACATAACTTTTAGTGTGCAGTTTGCTCTTTCAATAATGCCCTGACCCTGAGGATTGTATGGGATGCCTGTTTTATGGGATATGTGGAATTTTGCGCAAAACTCTTTGAAAGATGAGGACGTATATGCGGGGCCCATTATCTGTTTTAAGCATTTTGGGGATGCCCAATGCAGCAAAAGCTTGTAAACAATGAGATGTGACATCTTTAACTTTTTCTCCAGAATGTAAGGAAGCAAAAATCATGCCTGAGCATGTATCTATGGTTACATGAATAAATCGCAATTTTCCAAAACTTGGCTCATGAGTAACATCCATCTGCCACAAATGATTGGGCATTAATCCTCTAGGGTTAACACCATAATGAGGATTGGGCAAATGTGTCATACAAGATTTACAATCTTTTACAATTGTTCTGGCTTGCTCCTTTGTGATTTTAAACCTACGTTGCAAGGTGGTGCTGTTGACGTGAAACTGGGAATGAAATAAAGTAGCCTGTTGTAGCGCTGAAAGTATAAATATTGTTTTTGTAAGTTCATCAGCCTTTTGATTACCTTCATGGAGGGGGCCAGGCAAATTAGTATGTGCTCTAATATGGCCTACGAATAGAGGTTCTTTTCTAGCCCACAAAGGTTTTTGTATTTGATAAAACAATTTAAAGGCTGGAGTATGAGGTGCTATTGGTCCTGCTAACTCTAATTTTGGGACAGCTTGTACAATATAGTGGCTATCTGAAAAAATGTTTATGGGCTGGTCTCTAAAATTTTCCAGAGCTCTTACCACAGCTTCCAATTCCACTAGTTGAGCTGATTTGTGTGCAGTTATGTAAGTCATATTTTCTTTTGTAGTGACTACTGCAGCAGTACCATTTGAGGACCCATCTCTAAATACATTAAATGCCTTAGGAATAGGTTGATTTTTTATTACCTGTGGAACTATAATAGGATGATTAATACAAAAAGATAATATAGGAGACTTAGGAAGGTGATTATCAAAATTTGCAGAGGTAGAGCATCTAGCTATAGCCCAGACATTATCGTTGAAGCATAAATATTCAATCTGTGACAATGAATAGGGAGTAATAATAGCAGCAGGGTGAATGCCAAATATTTTAGTAGAAGTTTTAAGTCCTTGAAGAATAAGTTTAGCCACCATGGAGGTATAAGACTCAATTATGCTTTTAGGAGAGACAGGCAAATGTATCCATAATAAAGGCCCTTGTTGCCAAAATACTCCTGTGGGTGTATATTGTGAAGAAATAATAATCAATATCAGCGGTTGAGTTAAATCAAATCTGTCACAATGAGCTCCTTCGATGGCTTTTTCTACTACCTTTAAAGCTTTCCTAGCATCAGGAGTCAATGTTCTTGGTGAGGATGGATCAGGGTCCCCTCGAAGGATATCAAATAAAGGTTTTAATTGGCCAGTAGTGAGGTTTAGTGTAGGGCAAAGCCAATTAATGTCTCCCAGTAGTTTTTGGAAATCATTGAGGGTGGTTAAATGTTCTTTATTTATTAAAATTTTGGGGGGTCTAACAAAAGTATCCATGATTTTAAATCCTAAATATAATATGGGAGATCTGGTTTGAACTTTTTCTTCTGCTATATATAATCTGTATTTTTTTAAATTTTCTACCACGTCACTTAATATATTAAATAAGATTTTTTGATTAGGGTGGGCCAGTAAAATATCATCCATGTAATGTAGACACATGAGGTTTGGATATTTATTTTTAATGGGTTGGATAGCCTTGTCCACATATATTTGGCATATGGTGGGGCTATTAGCCATTCCCTGCGGCAAAACCTTCCATTGATATCTCTGATCAGGGCCATTATTGTTAATAGAAAGAACTGAAAAAGCAAACCTGGGGGCATCCAGAGGATGTAGGGGAATAGAAAAGAAGCAATCCCATGTTATATCAAGACTAATAACATGGAAATTTTTTGGAATAGCTATAGGATTTGGAAGTCCAGGTTGAGTAGGGCCCATGACTTGCATGGTTTTATTAATTTGTCTAAGATCATGTAATAATCGCCATTTTCCTGATTTTTTCTTGATCACAAATATGGGGGAATTCCAGGGAGAGGTGGAAGGTTCTATATGTCCTGCTTCTAATTGTTCCTGAACTAGTAGGTGGGGCGCTTGTAATTTCTCTTTAGATAGGGGCCACTGAGGGACCCACACTGGCTTATCAGAAAGCCATGGTATTTTCAAAATTATTTTCTCAGTGGCCCCAAAGAAAAATGTCTTTTTCCTATATGATAATGATTTCTTTTAGGGTTAAGCTTACCCTGTACTTTTTGATGATTTCTTTTAGGGTTAAGATTACCCTGTAGATTTTTACATTTAATACCTGCAGGTTTGGTTGCAAGGTGTACTCCCATTTGTTGTAAAATATCTCTTCCCCATAAAGTAACCGGTAGATTAGGTAAAACATAAGGCTGAAACGTGCCTTTATGTCCTTGATCATCCTCCCATTTTAAAATTACCGCACTTTTTTCTAGGAGGTTATTATATCCCAAGCCTCTTAAACTGGTTGAAGCTTTTTGCAGAGGCCAGGGTTTGGGCCATTGACGTAAATTAATGATGGAAGAATCAGCTCCAGTATCTATAAGACCCTCCATTTCTATTCCTTGGATTCTTATTTTACACATAGGCCTCCTTGTACAGTCCCAAACCCAGCAAACCATGGGTTTCGAATCAGTGGAACAAAATCCTCTATTGTTCCTATTTAGAGGCATATTCATTTTAAATGAATTATGTAAATTTGGAAGGAGGAGCAGCTGAGCAATTCTATCTCCCTGATTAATAGAACTTATACTTTGGGGTGAGCTAAGCATTATTTGTATTTCCCCTTTGTAGTCTGAGTTTATTACACCTGGGGTCACTTGCAAACCTAATAAGCTTTCAGGACTTTGCCCGATAATAAGTCCTACAGTCCCTGAGGGAAGAGGTCCCCTGACTCCTGTGGGAATCAGTTGAACCCCCATTTCAGGTGTTAACACTATTCGGGCGGTGGAACAGAGTCTAATCCTGCATTTCCTCCTGTTCCTCTGGCGAGGGAGTGGATGGGTAGTAGGGATTGTGTCGGGGAAGCATCTGAGTGGATGCTTGAGGATACTCCTCCTCCAATGCCTCGTACATTTGTGGGCCCCGGGGCATTGGGCCCCGTGCCCCGTTTTTTGAATTCCTGAACAAAGGATTTCCTTGGATGTCAAATTTTGAATAGCATTTATTGGCCCAATGATTTCCTTTCTTACACCTGGGGCAGCAACCTGGAGCACAGTATGAATTTGGTCTTATTTCTCTTTTGGGATTTTGCCTAGAATAGCCTGATTGATTATGATAATTTTGCCTAGAATATCCTGATTGATTATAATGTCTATGTTGAGCCCTTGTAAAATTTTGAGGGGCAGCATCTCTCACAGCTGCTGCAATCACATTCCCTGTGACAAAGGCATCATTTATATCTTTACATAGTTGTATATATATGGAAAGATCCTTTTTATTTTTCCATGGCCTGATGGCTTCCTGGCAATATTTATTAGCATTTTCATACGCTAATTGAACAACTAATGGCATAACTTGATCAATGTCTCCAAAAACTCTACCTGCAGTTCTCAAAAGTCGATCAGCAAATTCAGCATATGGTTCATTAGGTCCTTGAATTACTTTGGACAAGCTACCTTGTAGATCCCCAGGTCCTTGTACAGTTTTCCATGCCTTTAAGGCAGCTGCGTTTATCTGAGCATATACTCCTGGGGTATAATATTTTTGATCCTGTATGTCTGCGAATTGCCCTTCTCCTGTGAGCATTTCTATATTATGGTCTCCAAACCCTGCATCTGCGTTTCTTTTAGCTGTTTCTATACAAAGTTCTTGAAATTGCGATCGCCAAACCAAGTATTGTCCCCCACTTAATGTTGCTTTACATAGACTTTTCCAGTCTGAGGGGGTTAAGCTAAAGGTGTTAAGGGACTCCAGTATACTCAACGTGAAAGGAGCTTGGGGTCCATAAGTCATTACTGCCTCTTTGAGATTTTTTATTGTTTTGAAATCTACTGGCTGGTGGCCCTTCTGTCCATTTTCATATTCAAATACTGGCAGTTCTCAATGTATCTGTGAGTTACCCTCGAGAGCGCATAAGTGCTCAGACAGACTTTTTATTTCTATTTCTAGGGTATGCAAACGTTCTAGTGATACCCTTCATATTTTCTGTAATCGATTTCACCCATGGGGGAGTGGAGGACACAAGTTCCTCCACTTGACGATCCCTTATCTTGGTCTTCCTTAATTTCCTTTTGTTCATTTTCTCAAAATCACCTTTAGTTAATTCCTCCTCACTACTACTACTCTCATTGGTCCTAACTGACTCAGTAACATCCTGAGTCCCAGGTTCAATTGAGAGCATGTATCCTTGAAGTATCTCTAATAAATCTTGAATAGCTTTAGCAGCTCGGATCTTTGTCATTTTGGGGATGCTTCTAATACTCTCCTTACTGGTCTTAATTGACTCAGCGGAAGCTACGCTTTCATGATCGCCTTCACTGTTTTCTAAATCCTCCTCACTAACGACAGACTCATCCATATCAAAGAATTCATCAAGAGCCTCGTACACTTGGGTCTTAGTTATTTTCGAATCCATTTTAACCGCTCTGACTAGAGACTCCTGCGAGGTTTCTCAGTTCTTACCTGCTGTGCTGAATGCCCCGAACGGGCCACCAACTGTTGTCGCCGGAAAGGGATTGCAGCCCGGAACAGTGGCGCCGCAGGAAGGAGTCCGGAGACAGGATGGAGACGAAAAAATTCTTTAATCTTTCTCTCTCTGTCTCTTGTAATTTCTAACACCACATACATACTCTCACAAGAAACCAAGACACCTACTCTTACAAGAAACTACAATATATCTATACAATAGCGATAACCCTGTCCGTTCTCTCTCAGGTCTCATCCCATGTGCCCGAGCAGGAATGGCGCTAGCTCGATCTGCTGAGTCACGGCTCAAATCTCTCGAGATCCTGGGCCAAGTCCCGCGAGATCCCAGGCCAAGTCCCGTGAGACTACGGAAGGCGGAAATGCCCAAAAATGTCTATGGCCCGTAGTCAACCGCAATCTTAGCTATCTCCCCAAACAGGGCTCCTGCACACCACCTGTGTCGTGGGGGCTGGGGCCTGAGGCCGTGTGTCCCTGGCTCTCCTGCCAGCCACTTGCCGGCAGGTTCTGCCAAGGCAAGGCCCTGGGGGAGACGGAAGAGGGGACAGGCCTGGGAGAGAGGCCAGCATGCTCTGCCCTGCCCTCCTGCCTCGGGGATGGCTGTGTCTCCTGGGCATTCTCCTTCCCATCCAGCAAGCGTCTGGCTGGCATCGCATGGCCCCAGCCCTTTGGGCTCTGTTGACCCCTCCCGGTCCCTCCTTGCTGGGGGTGGGGGCAATTTCCCACGGTGGCTGATCTCCGGGTGGACCCTCCTCTCTGCGACTTCTGAGTTCCCCACCACCCGTGCGGCCCTCCCTGCAGTGGGTCCTGCTGTCTGGTGGACGCTGTGTTTCTGTTTTCTTGGTGGGAAATGAAGGGTACCAATCCTTCCTGGCACCTGGGGAGGGGAGTTCCAGCCACTCCCGGGGAGTACCTAGCGAGCCCGAGACTCTGGGCTCGGCTCTAGGTGACCCCCATCCAAGAGCCAGCTTCCCTCTGAGGGGGCAGCAGACAGGCCAGCACCTCCAAATTGCAAAAGATCCAGGAGCAAAAGCTGAACACACCCAAAAGCCAGCAGCGCCCAGGAGCCTGCCCGCAGTCCTCCAGAGCCCAGAGCCCCAGTCCCCGAGGGCAGGGAGAACTGCCCCGAGAGCAGGGGCCGCCCCTGGCCCCGCAGCCTCACAGCGGGCGTCCTGCTAGCCTGCCAGGAGAGGCTTCCCGGACCTCAGGGCCAGCAGCCCCAGCACAGAGTGAGGGACTGAAGCTCAGACAAGGTGGCGACTTCCTCAAGGACACCCAGCAGGTGAGGGGCAGAGCCGGGCTCTTTGTCCCCTCTGTGCTATGCTGTCCCCAGCCCAGCCTCACAGGAAACAGATTCTGGGTCACACTGGCCAGACTGGGCATGAGGACCAGCTTCTGGAGGGCAGCTTGTGGTGCCCCTGGGGCTGGGCTCGGGGACTGCTGGGGCTTAACGAGCCTGCTTGGGGTGCCACCATCAGGGATGCTTCCCACCAGGCCCAGGGACCTCCGTGCCACAGCGACCACTGCAGCCTCATTTGAAGGCGGAAAGCTGAGGATGGCAAACACCCTTCAGCGGGCAATTGGCAGAAGAGCCCGGCGTGCCCACCTCTCGAGGTCCCCAGCAGCTGGGAGACTGAGGCGGCGCGACCTGCCCCTGTGTGTGTTCTCATGGAGGTGACCGGGTCCAGGTGTGCAGAAAACCCCCTCACGGGGGTCAGCATGGGAGTGGGGCCGAAGGTCTGAGCCGAAAAGACTCACCTGCCATCACAGACCCTTGCTGATATCTGCATGGCTGCCCTGGGCACCGAGGTATTCTAAGAGTTTAATAAAATTGTCTTCAATCTCTGATTTTAAAAAGTGAGAAAAGCTGGGCGCTGTGGTGCACACCTGTAATTCCAACAGCTCAGAAGGCTGAGGCAGGAGGATCGCAGGTTCAAGGGCGGCCGCAGCAACCTAGCAAGGCCCTAAGCAACTCAGCGAGACCCTGTCTCTAAATCAAATACAAGAGGGCTGTGGATGTGGCTCAGTGGTGAAGTGCCCCTGGGGTCAATCCCCACTACCAAGAAAAATTTTAAGTGAGAAAAAAATGAGGTTGAGTTTTCTGTGCCCGCGTGGAAACGGGTCCCTGACGTACAGACGCCAGCACGTGCAGTCTCCCTTGGGAAAGAAGAAACTGCACCAAACTGCTGATGGGAGGGGGCACTGGAGGAAAGGGGAGAGATGCAAAAGCTTTTTGCTTTTTACTTTATATGCTTCTGAGTTGTTGTATTAGTTTACAACGAAATTGTTTCATTGTTCGAAGAGAAGAGAAGAAAGCCTACCTTTTGGTGACCACCCAGCGTTTGCTGGAGACATGGCTGGCTTGGCCCTCCCCTGGTTGAGTGGGGAAGGGGACAGTCCAGGAGCCACAGAAGCCACCTGCACGCTGCAGATGCTGGAGAGGAGAGGGAGAGGGAAGAGTCCAGGCACCAGGCAAGCCCCCCTGCCTGATGGGGACCCAAAGGTCCTCTGTCCCATCTGCATTCTGCTCTCGGAGTCTCGGGCTCAAGCTCACGTGGTAGAAGGATCTGGACAAATGGGAGGGTGGGGAGGCGGGCCCAGAGCATCATGGGGGACTGGCTGGAAGGCCCAGGTAGGAGACCCTGCCGGCTGCCACTAGCAAGGGCACTAGTGCGGTGGCTCTGCTGGTCTAGGAGAAAGGACTGGAGCCCCCGGAGGAGCCCCCAGGGTGTACAACTGCGCTCCACGTCAGGACAGGCTGCTGGTTCACCTGCCCAGGATGGCACAAGCCACCTTGAAGGGTAGGGAGCAAGCGCCCCATCACCAGGGAGGACCCGCTGAGGCTGCAGACTCAGTCCCAGGACACAGGGCTGGAGTCTTCGATCTCTAGGCGATCTTCTGCCCTGCAGCCTATGAGCCCCCACTGCAGGCCCAGGGACAGGGACGAGGGTAGGCACAGCCCCATGTGCGAGTCCTCACCGCGGGCAAGCGCTGCGCAGAGGACAAACGCTTTGTCTTGTTCTTCAAGCCCCTCCAGCTCTCCCCTTCCTCGAGGCTGTCCCTCAACCACTGCCACTGACCCCTCCCCACCTGGCTTCAGTTCTGATGTCGCCCGCTTGGGGAGGCCTGTGCTGGCGACCTGGCTCAGCAGCCTGGCCTCCAAGCCAGCCGTCCCACCGACCGGCACTCCCGCACCTGTTCCCCATGGGCTGGCCCCACCTCTCTCGCTGTGGTTGATCACCAGGCTCCAAGCACCTGGATGGACGCAACCCCAGGCCGCGGGAAATGTCTGGAGTGTCCTGCAGAGGAGCGCGGCCTGGAAGTGGCTGCCCCCTGGATGCTGGGTTCAGGAACAAACACACAGCACTTTACAGTTTATGTGGTGTTTTCATGGCTGCGACACACTCAACCCCCAAAGGCCTGCAAGGCCGCCCAGCTCTCATTCCTGCTGCAGGTGAGCAGATTCAGGCCCAGAGAGGTGGAAGGATTTGTCCAAAGACACAGCCAGAAAGTGGCAGAGCTGGGACGCAAGCCCGGATTTTGCCCACTGCAAACCCCTCACTTCCACACGATGCCATAAGGTCTGTGCCCAGCAACACACTTTGGGCTGAGTCTCCCCTTGTGAGGAAGCTGCTCTGAGTCCTTTATCCTGCTGGCCCAGGTGTGGCCGTGACCAGCATCCACTTAGGGACTGATAATTCCCCGCTGGGGTCAGCCTTCCTTGGGTTCAGAGTCCATCTCAGCCTTTCTCTGTGAGTTTGGGGGAGTCATTTCACCTCTCTGGGCTTTGGTTTCCTCATCTATAAAATGGGCGCAATTATCATCCTCATAGCCTGTGACAGAGCAAGAGTCCAATAAACAGAGACTATTTTTAACCTTGTTTTATTTATATGCATATATTAAAATATTTCCCTCAGTACCTTCTAGTAACAAGCAAGATGGTGAATCAAGCTAACAAGATCCTGGCAGCCCCAGAGCTTTGGTGAGTGACCTGCGGGCCTTTTCGTCCCACCTGGAGAGATGAAACAGAGAAGCCTCCCATCCTGTGCGGCTCCGCCCTGGCTAGGTTTTTTTTTGCTCAAAACTTCACCTTTCAGAGAGCGTCTTCCCTCCAGCCTTCTGCTCCGAACTTCACAGTCCTGGGATACACGCAGCAGGCCATGCTCCCATTTTGCAGATGGAAAAACTGAAGTTCCCAGAAGTAAATGGCATCTGCCTGAGCAAACAGGAGGAAGAAGAGGCCACCGCCCAAATCCGATCTTCTACTTCTGAGATGATTGAGGACGCATCTTCTGGGGGTCACCAGCCTCTCAGGGACAAACTGCTCTGCAGGGCTTCCTTGTTGCAGGTGGTTCATTCATTTCACCTTTGCCAGCCACCCACCCCCACCCCCCAAGGAGCTACTCCGGTGGGGAACCTTAGGATGGGACCTGAGGGAGGAGCTTCATTTCTACACTGGTCATAGTTTTAGAGACAAGCCTGCTCTGAGACCCGGTAGGTGTCCACAGACGGAGGGAAGCTGGGGGCCAGGCCAGGAGGAGCGGGGTGTGGGCAGGGTCCTGCTCTCAGCCCTAGGCTTTGCTAGGGGCC
The DNA here is from genome assembly GCA_025594165.1 of Tamias sibiricus. Classification (NCBI taxonomy): domain Eukaryota; kingdom Metazoa; phylum Chordata; class Mammalia; order Rodentia; family Sciuridae; genus Tamias; species Tamias sibiricus. The sequence goes on along the minus strand of CM046658.1, from coordinate 20,073,392 downwards.
CACACACCCCGGGCCTAAGACTCCCCGCTCCCAGGCAAAGCGGAATGGTAAAACAGGGGAAGCGAGGAACTGTCAGCAGCGCTCAGGCTCCATTAAAAAGGCCCCCAGAACCCGAAGGTCATTTCCTCTGCGCGGTGGGTGTGTTTATTTTATGTCTGTGGCCCAACGCGGGGGAGAAACCCAGGCTGCGGGCGCAGGGGCGGGAGAGAAAAGGGAAAAAGAAAACAGAGTGTGGAGTGGTGTTTTATGGGCAGCATTAGGGCGCTAACGAGGACGACTCCGGAAAGTCTGGGAAGGGAGTCGGGGGAGACGCGGGGAGTGGGGTCGGTGTGGGTGCGAGGCGCGCGCTTGCACACACAGGCGCGCGCACAAAAAGAGCTGCACTGAGGGCGGGGGCGGGGGGAAAGATGGCTGGGGTGGCGCGGAGTGGAGGGGACAAAACCTACGAGCGAAGGTCTCAGGCCACGCAGGAGGGGCCCCCTGGCACGGAGCCTTTCGCAATCAGGGTCCTCGGGCAGCAGGGGACAGACGCAGCCACACTGCGGCTCAGCTCGGCGCCCCAGGACGCACCTGCAGGGAGCACCTTGGCCCACCTCCTTGTCCCTGCTGTCCCCTCCCATGGGGCCGAGGGGTTGGCCTGGAACAAGACAAGGTCGCAGTCACACGCACAAGCACGCGCAGACCTACTACGCACGCTCCTTTCCACGTGCACACCGCTTTAATTTCTCTCCCCTGGGGGAGGGCTCGCTCCCTAGGCACAGGTCCCCGCGACGCCCCCAGGGCTGCGGCGGAGGCCGTAGCCGGCAGGCACCTTCAGGACCCTGCAAATCTGTGTGCGCGCTGCCTGGCGGCGACTCGGCAACTGGCGCATTCCCGACGTCGCCTCTGTTCCCGCCCGCAGGGCCCTAAGTTGGGCCCGGGTGAGGGAGGGAGGGAGGAGGGAGCCAGAGCCTGGGGAGGGAGAGCGCGCGGCGGCGACACTCCCGAGCCCCAGGCCACCTCGCTCCCTGGAGGGGATGAGGTTTGGCCGGTGCCTGTGGTGTGGGGCCCCGGAGTCACAGCTGGTCACCAGGATGGTGGTGGGGAGAGAAAACTGGACGTGGATGAGAGAAAAGACCCTGCAAGGCCGGGGTCAGCGCATCACCCCTGAGCTTGGCCGAGGGAAAATGCGGGCTCTGTCCCCGGGGGAGGACGGGAGGTGGCCTGGGAAGGTGTGAGCGTGCGCAGAAGCGTCGTCTGGAACCCGGACCCCCGGCACACCAGGGACCACCGTGCGCCTCAGTCTCCTGGAGTCAGGGGTCATCTCCCCAGACTGGCTCAGTCTAACGCGAGGTGCAGACCTGTCGCGGTCCCCGCCCCACACGGCCGCCTCCCTCCTGCTGCCTGGGCTTCCGGCGGTGGCAGCAGCCAAGAATTCCTGCTCACCGCCTCTCCCTCCAAAACAAACAAACCCAAGGAGTCACATTTAAGTGTCTTTTTGGTCTGCTGCCTGGTCTTTAAGCCCAGCCTGGTCTTCTGGGTCCCGGTGAACCAAGACGTGTTCTCGCCTGACAATGGAGGCCCAGCCTCTGGCCCTGCTGCCGGCCTCCGGAGGAGCGCAGGGCGTGGTGCTGGGAACCGAGAGGCGAGGGCGCGGCGGCCGCGATGCTCCAAGAAGAGCCTCTGAGCTGACTGACCTCTGTGTGTTTCTAGAGAATGGTCCAGACGGTGGCCCACCGAACTCCACCATGGCTTGCTCCAGGGAGGTTAAGTAGGGCAGGAGAAATGGTTACTTATGTCAAATGTGCCTGTGGTGTGTGTGTGTGTGTGTGTGTGTGTGTGTGTGTGTGTTTTTTTTAGTTGTAGTTGGACACAATACCTTTATTTTATTTATTTATTTATTTATTTTTACGTGGTGCTGAGGATTGAACCCAGGGCCGCACACATGCTAGGCGAGTGCTCTACCACTGTGCCACAACCCCAGCCCCAGATGTGCCTGTTTTCTGGAATCTGCTTACAGAATAATAGTAATAATAATAATAATAATAATAATAATAATAATAAATAGTCCTGTAGCATCTACTCTGTGCCAGCCACGGCCCTAAGGGCTCCGTGCACATTAACTTATTTAATCTGAATATGATTTAGCGCCCCCCCATTACATTATCATTGTCTTTCCAGTTTTGAGATGAGTGAGGCACAGAGCAGTTAAGTTGCTCAGGGCCACTCAGCCAGTGAGTGGAGGAGCTGGGACTTAGCCTGGCAGTCCCCTCCCCTGATGCGATGCCATGACAACCCTGTTCCACTGATCTGAGGCCTCTGGTGCTCGGCTGCCTTTCAGGCTCACTACAGCTGTCTGGGCTCCTCGCCTGACTCTAGTGCTGCAGTTCAGACCTGGCGTGTCTCCCAGAGGCTCATGTGCTGGAGGCCTGGTGACACTATTGGAGGTGAAAACTGAGGAGGTGGGACCTGGTGGGACGCTTCGGGTCACTGAGGGGCTGACCCTCAGAGAGGACTGTGGGATCCAGGTCTCTTCTTTCTTTTTCATTTCCCAGACATGAAATGACCATGTTTGTTGTTGTTGTTGTTGTTGTTGTTGTTGTTTTGCCACGGGCTGCTGCCATGATTTGCTGCACCACCACAGGTCCTAAAGCAGGTCAAGGAATCAGACGGAAACCTCCAGAACTATGGATCAAAATAACCCTCTATCTTTATAAGCTGCTGTCAAAGGCATTTGTTACAGTAAGGAAAGGCTGGCCAACATAGCGCCACGCCTGAGGAGGCTGAGAGACGGCTCAGGTCCCAAGGCCGCTGCAAGTGGCAGAAGTTTGCTCTCTTCTCCTCTCAGGAGAAATAAAGACACACACATGCACAGGCCCTGCAAGCTGCAAAGCCCTTTCCCTGTCACGGTGTTGGACCTGTTCATGGAGGCCCAGTGTTCACTCAACAGACAGGACACTGAGGCCCACAGACAGGAAGGGCCAGGACCTTGCAGAGGAAGGGGGGCTGCAGGCCTTTGGTCTTGCCACCTGCAGGTGGTGAGGACTGAGTCCTGAAATCCTGCCCCCTCCCACCTGTGCAACAGGGAGTGGGGCCTGTTCAAGGACACCCACCGCCTCTGGGAATGGGGTGGACGCCAGAGCCCACCACATCCCCCACACCACGGAGGCCTGGGCAGAGAGTCGTCACACTACCCTGGAGCCACACCTTAGAATTCTGAACATAAGTGGCCCGACACCCTGGAGGGGACACACCCACACGTTCACAGTGGCAGATCTGGGGCGTGAAATTGTGGGCAATTTTTATTTCCTTCTTTGTACTTTCCCACGCTTTCCAAATTTTTCTATGGTGACCATGCATCACTGTTATAACTGCAAAAAAAAAAAAAAAAAAAAAAAAAAACTGTACTTTTTCTCTTTTCCTCCAGGAGAAACCAAGGACAGAGCACAGGACATATTCCATCCAGTCAGTGCCAACCCTGCCAACCTCATTCACCCAGAAGAGGAGATGGGAGAGGAGAGAGGAGGGGCCAGCCTTGCCAGGTGGCCCCAGAGCTTCACCCACTGTCTCTTGAATCCTCACAACGGCCTGGAGTTTGGCGGTCTGGTCCTCGTTGGCACTAACATTGAGCCCAAGACCTGCTTCTTACAGGTTCCCGTTCTCTTCGCCTCTCCTCGCTGCTTCTCCATGAGGTGACTGAAGCGCGACTTCAAGGCCAGTTCGGTTTCAAAACACCCAGAGGACCGAGGATTCAGGGCCTCTTGGGAAGAGTCTCCAGGTCCCCACAGCATTGCTCCCAGGGGTCCTGGCAGGGCCGCCCAGACGGCGACTGGTGTCCCTGGATTCTGTGGTTGAGACCAAGGGTCACTCTTAAATTCCCTGCACAATGTCTCGTCTGGTGGCATTACTGGCTGAAGTGACTTGGTCTACCACGTCCTTGCTGGTAGCACTGAACCTTGTCCTCTGGGCAGCACTGACCACCAACAGGTGGAGGTCCTTTGACACAGGAACTCCAGGCGCAGGTGGACTTCTCAGAGCCACACACTATCCGGGAGCCACGTGTGTGAGATGGCCATGTCGCCGTCCACTACAATAGTGAGTGACATACATGGGAAGGGAGATGCTGGACATGATTCTCTAACAATGGATAAAGAGTGACAGCCAGGCCTGGCATGGTGGCACACACCTGTAATCCCAGCACTTGGGAGGCTGAGGCAGGAGGATCACAAGTTCAAAGCCAGTCTCAGCAATGGCAAGTCACTTAACAACTCAGTGAGAACCTGTCTCTAATAAAATACAAAAAAGGGTTGGGGATGTGGCCCGGTGGTCGAGTGCCCCAGAGTTCAATCCCTGGTACAAAAAAAAAAAAAAAAAAAAGAAAGAAAAAAAGTGGCAGCCAGCCTCCAAATGGCCTCTAATGGTTCCCACCTCCTGGTAGTCTGGTGAAGTCCCCTCTAATCCTGAATGGGGACGGCTTGGTGACCAAGAGAAGATTATGGAAGTGACTGGGCATGACTTCCAAGGGCAGGTAATAAAGGATGTGGCCACTTCTGCCTTGGTGTCTTGATCACTTACTCTGGGGAAGCCAGCCACCATGTCAAGTGGCTCTGGAGGGGCCCCTGTGTCTTGGGGATGGATATCCTCAAGCCCAGCCAGGTGGCCGCAGCCCTGGGTGGCTCCTCAACTGCAGCCTCGTGGGGGACTCTTAGAGCCACCCAGCTAAGCCTGCTGGCTTTCCTCACCTATAGAGGCCCGAGAAAGGACAAAGGTTGATTTGAGTCACCAGGTTGGGGGTAATTTGTTCACAGCGATGGGCAAAATAGAGGCCTTGTCCAAGGGAATGCGCCATGGTGGTGAGGGTCATGGGCTACTGCTCAGCAGAGTGACTCGGTGTGGGGCACACCTGGCGACACCCAGCGACACATGTTAGGATTTTATTGATGTAAAGGTCAAAAACGCTCGAAATTAACCTGTGCTGTTGGAAGTCATGATGGTGGTTGCTTTTGCAGCAGAAAGGTTAGGTCAGGGTGGGGGGCCCAGGGGCTGGTGAGGTCCTCGCCTCTGTCTGGGGGCTGGCAACGTGGGTGTGCTTAGTTTGCCGAAATTCATCCTATCTGTGATGTGTGCAACAGATTATTGGGTCTTAAATATTTAAACATTGTGTATTTCAATTTAAAAAAGTTTGTTTCAACTTTAAAATGTTTCAAAGTGATCGTTTTACACTCTAGAAAATCTAGACGCACAGGCTGTGCTCAGGGAAGGGGCCGTGCTCCCGCTCCGGAGAGTGGGGACAAATGATTTGCAGCCCTGCAAACCGCAGGCCCAGGGAAGGCGGGATGGAAACAGGGAATGTTTGTGTTGGGAGGCAGGGATTATGGGTAATTTTTAAATATTTAAGTATATCATTGAAGAATGTATCCTGCTGTCCTGTCGAAGAGAATGAAAAAAGGACCCGGAGGCCTAATACCTTTCCACAAGGTGTCCTCAAAGGAGGAAGCTACTTAGTCCCCCAAAACGTGGCCACCCAGAAGACGTCCTTCCCAGAGATTTTGCTGATTGTTCAAGTGCGGTTTTTCCAGCAGAACCCCTTATTGAAACTACCGTTTTCATTAGGGCAGAAAAGTGGAGGTCTGTTGGCCAGGTGCCCCAGGCAGCCAGGCTGGGTGGGAAGCCACGCCCAGCAGGGAGGGAAGCCACGCCCAGCGGGGAGGAAGCCACGCCCAGCAAGGAGGGAAGCCACGCCCAGCAGGGAGGGAAGCCACGCCCAGCAGGGGGCGAGAGTGGCAACCACAGGGAGCGATCTGCAGCGGGCATCAATTTGCTGAGAAGGAAGAAGGAAATTTGCGGGCTAGAGGAGCCTTCCTGGTGCTGAGTCTGAGCAGAAACCTCACCCTCCATTCCCAAAATCAGCTGCACACTTGGGAGACTGGAGAGAACTGTCAAGTTGCAATGAGTAACTTCGGGTTTCAGGGTGGCCTCTGGGTCAGGTTTCCTCGTGAAGCCACCAACTCTGTTTTCCAGCCCTTCCCAGCTCCATCTCCTGGCTCAGAATCTTCCCCCCTCCCCTCTGCTCATGATCCCACAGTGCAGCTTTACACAGTGTCCCAGCTGCCCTCCCCCAGCACAAGTCCAAGCCACCATGCTCCTGGATACAGTGTCACCTCTGGCCCCCAGGCCAAGCCCCCATGGCATCCTTCACCTGGGAACTCCCCTCACCAACTGCTCTTCACATGGCGAAGGGCCCTGTAAGCTTCAAAGCTGTAGAGAAAACCACAGAGGAAATGTTTGACAGACCTGTGCCACATAAAAATTAAAAATTCCGGTGTGATTGAATCACACCAGCAGAACTCAAAAGCAAACGCTGGGCACATGTTTGCAGCAGATACCAACAGCAGAGGGCTGGAACCCTGACTTTATACAGAACCCGGATCAATCCATAAACAAGTCAAAGATATCCACAGATTGAAAGGCAAAGGATGCAAACAATAAGAGGCAAAGGTGAATGGCTGGGATTGGGGATGTAGCTCAGTGGGAAAAGCAAAGACTACCAGCCTTCATGAGGTCCTGGGTTCAAATCAAGAACCACTACAAACAAACAAACATATAAATGGCCAATAAACATTTGGGAGAGGGAGAAGGTACAATCTCTCTGAGAGTCAACAAAGTGCAAAAATAGAACATTAAGGGCTGGGGTTGTGGCTCAGTGGTAGAACACTTGCCTAGCACGTGCGCGGCCCAGGTTCGATCCTCAGCACCACATAAACATAAAATGCATTGCATTGTGTACTACTAAAGCAAATAAATAAATATTTTTAAAAAATAGAACACTGTCAGAAAAGATACCCCTCCTCCGTAGCCAAAGCACAGAGAGATGGCATGTGCCCAGGTGCCAGGGTATGTACACTGGGAAATATGTCTGCAAGCCACTGGCAATATTTATCAAAATCCTAAATAAATAAATAAATAAATCTAACTTTTTAAAAAAAATATTTATTTACTTTAGTTCTACACAATGCAATGCATTTATGTTTATGTGGTGCTGAGGATCGAACCCGGGCCGCGCACGTGCAAGGCGCGCGCTCTGCCGCTGAGCCACAACCCCGGCCCCTAAATCCAAGTTTTGTACACTTTTTTTTTAAATGAATGTCTTTTTTTTATATACCTTTATTTTATTTATTTATTTTTATGTGGTGCTGAGGATCGAACCCAGGGCCTCGCACGTACGAGGCAAGCACTCTACCACTGAGCCACAACCCCAGCCCCAATTTTGTACACTTTTTAAAAAACATTTCATTGGAAACTTTTTGGGAGATAATTTTGGTGATACTTATTGATGTATTTCAAAAGTTCACACTTTCTAAAATTATTTTTTTTTTTAGTTGTAGATGGACACAATATCTTTATTTTTATGCGGTGCTGAGAATCGAACCCAGGGCCTCACACGTGCGAGGCAAGCGCTCTGCCACTGAGCCACACCCCCAGCCCCTGTTCACACTTTTGATTCATGTTTCTGATGATCTCCTCTGGAGGCCAGATGTTGAAATACGGCCAATGATAAATGCACAAAGATGACCACTGGGATTAAATGTGTAAGGCAAAGCCAACAGTAGCCAGGAAGGAGCCAGGCCATCACGGGGCGCCCTGTGACTGGAAGCACTGGGCGAACGCCTGTGGCCATCGGAAGTCCTGCATGAGAGGGACCCTGGGAGGCCACTTGCCAACCAAAGCAAAGATGTGGGGAGGACTGCCTCCCGGCCTGTGCGGAAGTGACTGGGTGAATTCTGAAGATGAAGCCACACTGGAGAATTCTGGCCTTGACTTAGAGGAAGATGAAGAGGGCCGGACCGGGAGAGAAATCTCCAGTCTCCCAGCAGACAGACGAAAGTGGAGGCAGAGGCCTGTGTGAATGCCCGTGAGGAGTGCCCTTCTGGAATTCCCTTCAGTTTGTGGAAGAACTTTTAAGAATTGCATACAAAAAAACATTCTGAACAGAAAACCATAACCTCAAGGTTCAGAGGGAAAAAGAGAAAATGCTCCAGAAAAGATAAATTGAAGAATGAAAAAGAATCTCACAGTGAACAGTCCTTCCATGAAACCCATTAGAAGGAGCTCACCCAGCACTTTGGAGTCAAAGATAGAGTTGAACTCCCTATTAAACAGAAAAAGGGTGAGCGTGCACCTGTGATCCCAAGCAACTCAGGAGGCTGAGGCAGGAGGAGCATAAAGTTGAGGCCAGCCTTAGCAACTTAGGCCCTAAGCAACTTAGCGAAACTCTATCTCAAAATAAATAGATAAATAAATAAATAAATAAATAAGGCTGGGGATGTGGCTCGGTGCTAAAGTACCTCTGGGTTCAATCCACAGTTCAAAATACAATAATAATAAATGAGAAGATTGACAAGTCAGACCTTGAAAAGAGACAGACAAGGATGCAGAGAAGTGGACCATTGGGAAGGCTGAGGAATTCAGCAACCAGCTTGCCCGTGGAGAGCTTGGTGCAAGTTTGTAAAAGCCCAAAAGGAGGCTGAAAACGTCTGGCTGCTCCAATAAAGCAGTAACTTACCCAGGGAGGTTGAAACAAAGAAAAGATGGGAAACGGAAAAAGAGCACGAGCTATGTGTGATTTGTCAGAGTTCTCCAAGCCACTCATAGATTCGGATGCCCAATTTACTGACAAAATTTTCCTGCTTGGATTAAACGCGCCAGGAAATTGATGGAAGTAGGGAAAAGAAATCTAAAGCTTTGGAGTTGATTATCAACTTTTTCCAGTCTTTTTCTAAGGAATTCATTCTGTTGAAATGATTGAAATAAAGCATTTCATTATTTGTGTAAGAAATCTAAGCATACATGCAAGAAGAAAAGACAGGATTTCATCTATTTATTTATTTGTATAGACCTATGGTATAAAATCAGTGTTGCTTTGCAGGTGTTTGCTGTGAGGTCTTTGTACTATTTTTTTTTTTTTTTTTTTTTTTTTTTTTTTTTTTGGTATCAGGGATGAAACTCAGGGGTGCTTAACCACAGAACCACATCCCCAGCCCATTTTTGTGTTTTATTTGGAGACAGGGTCTCACTGAGTTGCTTCGGGTCTCACTAAGTTGCTGAGGCTGGCTTTGAACTCCCAATCCTCCTGCCTCAGCCTTCGGAGCCGCTGGGATTACAAGCATGCACCACCACTCCTGGCTTTTACTTTCTTATCTGTTCTTAGCATGATTGCACTTTTTCTGGAATTGTGTTTTAAGATTGGCTTCTGTTTATAATGGATTAGTCGTAAATGCTAATAAGTCTCAATGGATACTGTCTTTACAAATGATTTTAATTACCTTGATGCTATGAAAACATTTTTTAATCTTTATTAGAGGCATTAGGGTTGACATTTCATAGTCACATATTAAAAGCAATTAATTAATTTTTGTGTGTCATTAGACAAAGTGATCACAAAGCAAAGACAGAATGTAGTATTTGGAGGATGATTTAAATTCAGCTCAACCCAGAAATGTCCTCCTAAATATCTCTTGGCTGTGCCATTCTTTAAATTGTACAATTACATTAAGCAGATATTGTAACTCAAGATAATATAACTTTGAGTTGTCTAAGAAAGAAAAGAAAATCAAGCATCCCAGATGATTTAGGGAAATACTTATAATCTTATAGATTCATGATAGAAAGTAAGCTATAATTTTTTTTTTCTGGTACCAGAAACTGAACACAGAGGCACTTAACCACTGAGCCACATCCCCAGCCCTTTTTTATATTTTATTCATAGAAGGGTCTCGCTGAGTTACTTAGGGCTTTGCTAAGTTGCTGAGGTTGGCTTTGAACTTGCAATCCTCCTACCTCAGCCTCCCAAACCATTGGGATTACAGGTGTGTGCACCACCATGCCCAGCGAGAAAATAAGCTATAAAGTTCTTAAAGAAAAACAATTGTAACCAATAGATGGAAAATGCGCTACATGTGAATTGGTTACCTCTGTGAGGTGAATTTGGTAGAAATTTGCTGGGTCTTTTATTGTGTCCTGTACTTTCCAAAATTTCTCCAATGAGCAGAATGACTTTGACAATCACTTCAACAGTTAAAAACCTGTAACACAACAAAAAGTCTCCTTGATGTCTTCCTGATTTTCCAAGTGAGAAGTTTCCTCCATGAATCCGCCAAGGCTGGCTCCATGAATATTTGCGAGTGAATGAATGGAAAGCATTTGCCTCTCCTGTGAATCTTTCTCACCCTCTGCTTTTTTTGGCCTGGTTATTTGTGTGTATGTCTCTTCTCCCTTGTGATCCTTGGAGCTCCTGGAAGACAGATATCATGTGCCTCCCTTGCCGGTGCCTGGCAGCCAGGATGCATCCCATGACAGTGTTATCTTTAAGAAATGGAGGGCTGGGGTTGTAGCTCAGCCGTAGAGCACTTGCCTAGCATGTGCGCGGCCCGGCTTCGATCCTCACCACCACGTAAGAACGAAGGCATTGTGCACAACTAACTAACTAACTAAATAAATAAATATTTAAAAAAAGAAAAGGAAAAAAAAAAGAAAAGAAATGGAGCATCCCATGTAGTTATTGTGTGTGTGTTAACATGAGACAAAAATACTTTTAAACATGAGATCAAGATTCTGGATACTAGGGATTGTTGTAAGGCTGGGGATGGAGCTCAGCGGTGGGGTGCTGGCTTCCTCGTGCCAAGCGCTGGGCTCATCTCCAGCACTGGGCGCCTATGTGCGCACTCATGCGCATGCAATGTGTACACACACACACACACACACACACACACACACACGGATTATTTGTTAAACCCAATCCTTATGAAGTCTGGGAACCACCTGAAAGCCACCAAGATGTGGTTCCCGTGGCAACTCTGTCCCCACCCGATGGCCATCACATTTGTGCCAATTTGTTGTCTCTCCTGAGAACATATCCTGGGAGCCCCCACTCTGCACTTAACCAACCTCAGAGCCTTGAGCAGCCGTTCACCCTTAGTTCATTCAGGAGACAAGGATGTGGCAGTACGTCCAGCTGGCTGTCACCAGAATGTCTAAGCATCAGATAATGAGAGGTGGTGTCCAAAATCAAATTAGAAGGTGACTCTAGAACATTGCAGAAACTTTCCTTTAAAAAACAAAACTACTGACTATCAAGTCCATAGTGTGGGTCAGTGACTTGGGCTCCACTTCATTTCCATTTATGTAAGTTTCCCGATAAAAAATAAACACACAGTAGGCCACATCAAGGATCCTGTAAGGGCTTTGGAACTCTTGAAGGATCTGTAGAATTTAGGAACACATTTTTTACAATTTAAACTATTTAAGAGAATGAGATGAAACTAGTTTTTTTTTTTAATATTTATTTATTTGCTTTAGTTGTACACGATGCGTTTATTTGTACGTGGTGCTGAGGATGGAACCCGGGCCACGCACCTGCTAGGTGAGCGCTCTACCGCTGAGCCACAACCCCAGCCCTGAAACTAGTTTTTTAAAAAATGTTTTCAAAGAAAAAAAGGATGTGAAAAGGCCCCAGGCTTCTCTTCCCCTGTCCCTTCCGTGATTGGGATTTTGCTGGGTTAGAGTGACCTCTGCAGATAACTGGGAATTGAAAGACCATCTCTGAGCTTGGGGAAAAGGGAGACAGGGAGTCTGCTCTGCCTGGTCTGGTAAAGTCCCCTCACAACCAAATAGCACCCCTATCTTCTGCACTGGGCAGTGGTATTAAAACTGCTGTCCTTCCTGCACCCCCACCAGGCTGCTGAAGTTGCTAGGAAAGCCCACTTGGGGAGCCCCAGGCTGCTCCACTACTGGGCCTCAGTTACAACCCAGTGGCCACAGGAACCTCTTGCAACACAGGGGAGGTAACAGCATTGAACCCAGTGCCCAGGGCAAGCGCAAGAGCCAGATGACCTCAGCCCATTCCTGGCTGTGAGACCTTGGCAAATTATTTAATCTCCCTATACATTGGTTTTCCTAAATAAAAAAAAGGGGGGGGGGGATAATGATCGTCCTTCCTCCAAAATATGGTCAAGAACATTAAAAGACTTGAAATATGCTTTAAAAAAACACCCAAACCCAGCACAGTAGCTGGCACATGGAATTTAATGAAAATAATTATTTTTTTTTGTATTTGACCGAGGAACGCTTCAAGAAACTGAGGTTTAACCATTTCTTATTTTATGACATGAGATCTGTCATATGTCAGTGGTTTTCCCTTCTTTCTCCCAAATGATGGCCTCTTTCCTAGGGATGCGACTCGACCCGGCAGGGAAGTCAGTCTTCCCAGTCCCAGGACAATGTCGCCATCCTCTCTCCGCGCAGTGGCCTCTTCCCGGGGCGGGGCCTGCGGGTCCCCCTTGGGCGCCTGTCTTCTTTCCGGGGGACACCTGTTGGCTCTCTGAAGTCACCTGCTCTGCGTGTGCATTTCCCACCTGTGTGGGAACCGGCGTTCGGGGGCCTCCGGGAGCGCTAGGGCAGGCGCGCGAGGAGCCCCTCGGAACTGACCCGCAGCGGCCTCCCCACTGCCACCCCGACCTGCGAGGCGCTTCCTCCAGCTGTGCGCCGCCGCCGCGAGCCGAGGGTGTGCGGAAGCGCGGAGGGGCTGGGGCTGGCGCCGCCGGAGCCCGCGGGCGACCCGACCTCAGAGCGGGGTGCCCCCCTCCCCCAGGGTGCGAGCGGCCGTCCGCCCCGCCGGGCCCGGAAGCGCGGAGGTGTCGGGGAGTGGCGGCGCCGACGAGCGTCCGTTCGACACAGGAAGGAGGGAAGGAGGCCGGAGGTGCCTTCACAGCACAGCAGCCCTGGCAGATCTGATAAAGAGGAAGGAAGCCGACGACGCTGCCGATCGGAGCTGACAGCTCCGCAACTGCCGAGTCCTGCAGCTGGCCCAGCCCGGTTTGCAGAAGTGGCGCCTTAAAGGAGGAGAACCTGCGCCCCCTGCTGGTCGTTTGAAAACCGCACCCATCTGGTGACGTGAAAGCGAGGGGGGACTTTTTAAGAACAAGGGTTTCAGAAGGGCGTCCTCTTGGGGGCTGCCTTCTGCTTGTTTGCAGGAGATCCGCGCCAGAGAGCAAACGCAAGATCTATGCTCCTGCTGGACCTCGGCTTACCTGGCATCCTAATTACCTCGGTTGTCAGAGGTCGGGGAACCAAGATGACTCTAATGAGAAAAGCAGGCACCCATCTGGATATTGCAGAGCACGACCTGGATATTGCTACATCCCCTAATTTTGACTGCCACTGACTAGCTGTGTGACCTTAAGCAAATTTCACCTCCATGTATCCTGTTTCCTCAGCCACAAAATGGGAATGACAGTCTCCGTCTAATAGGATTGTTAAAGAGACTTGAGTCAACAATATACGTAAAATGCTTGGAAGATTTACTACATTATAAGCACATATGTGTGTCAAATTTAAAAAATTAATTTCAGTATGGGGATATTCTTGCTATCTTTGATTTATTATTGATTTCTAGTTTAATTCTACTATGGCAAGAGAACATGCTTCATATGATTTCATTCCTTTGAAATCTGCTGAAGTTGGCATTATAGGTCACCATGTGGTGCATTTTGCTAAAAGGTCCATGTGCACTTGAAAAAAAAAAAAAGTGCATTCTCGAGCTGAACACAACATTCTGTGTGGCTTGCATCTGGCACATACAGTACTGGGCTTTGCTTTCTTTATCTGGTGGGGACCTCTCTCCTGTCCCCCCACCCCACGCCCCACATTGGCTTGTTGAGACCATTTACACTTCATGGAATTATAAGAATGTTGACTTTACAGCTAACCTTTTGCTGCTTTCCAGTTTGCTCTACTCCTTGCTCCTTTAGTCCTCTTGTCCTGCTTTCTTTAAATTGAATTTCTTAAAATTTTCATGTCCTCCATTAGACTTTTAAAATTATTCTCCTCATTTTTAGTAGTTACACTCTTTACCTATGATTTAGTATACTTTTGTAAAATGAGTACTTTTACCACTTCCCATGGAAAGATCTTACAAGTTGTACATAGTTCCACGTCCCTCCACCAGGGTTGTTACAAAGTTCATAAAATAGATGAGTGTTGTCTCAGTACATTTTTATTACTGTTGTTTAGATATCTGCCTCCACATTTACTTGTTACTTTTTTAAAAAAATATTTATTTATTTGCTTTTAGTTGTACACAATGCGTTTATTTTTATGTGGTGCTGAGGATCGAACCCGGGTCGCACACGTGCTAGGCGAGCGCTCTACCACTGAGCCACAACCCCAGCCCTACCTGTTACTTTTTTTTTTTTTTTTTTTTTTGGTACTGCGGATTGAACTCAGCGGCACTCGACCACTGGGTCACATCCCCAGCCCTTTTTTGTATTTTATTTAGAGACAGGGTCTCACTGAGTTGCTAAGTGCCTCGCCATTGCTGAGGCTGGCTTTGAACTCGCGATCCTCCTGCCTCAGCCTCCCAAAGTGCTGGGATTACAGGCGTGCGCCACCGCGCCCGGCTCCTACCTGTTACTTTTTATCCTTACTCTGGTTCTACATTTCTATCTGGGTCATTTTTCTTCTGTCCAAAGTACTTCCTTTAATACTTTTGGTACTACAGGTGTGTTGGTGCCAAATTCTCTTCAGCTTTTGCCTAAAAATGATTTATTTTACCCTCATGGTTGAGAATCATTCCCCTTAGTAGGGAATTCTAGGTTAGCAGGGTTGGGATTTGGGGCACTTTAGAGCTTCATCCCCACGTCTTCTGTTTCCACAGTTCCTACTGGAAAGTGTCTTGGTTTTATTGTGACTCCTTCAGAGGTTACACATAACTTCATTTCTGCCGGCTGTCTTGAAGGTTTTCAACAGTTTGTTTTTCTTGAGTGTGTTGTTTAGATCCCATGTGGAGTGTGCTAAGTTTCATGGATTTGTGGGTTGGTGTCTTTCATCGGTTTTGGAATATTCTCAGCTATTATTTCATCAAATATGGCTTCTTGCCACTCCCCTGCCTTCTGGGGCTTCCACATGTGTGTGTTTAGATGGGTCCCACATGTCCCTCAGGCTCTGTTCTGGCTTTATTTGTTTTGTTTTTTCTTTTCTTTCTTTCTTTTTTTTTTTTTAATGCTGGGGATTGAACCCAGGTGCTCTTAACCATTGAGCCACATTCCATACCTTTTTATTTTTTATTTGGAGATAGGGCCTCACTAAGTTGCTTAGGGCCTCGCTAAGTTGCTGAGGCTGGCCTCAAACTTGTAATCCTCCGGCCTCAGCCCTCTGAGTCTCTGGGATTACGGGTGTTGCCACTGCACCTGGCTCATTTTGCATTCTTTTTATTCTCTCGGCTTTAGTTTAAATAGTTCCTATTGACCTTTCTTCAAGCACTAATCCTGCCTTCTGCTGTTAAACCCATCCATTGAGTTCTTTATTCTTTTTAAGCTTTTTTTAAAAAATGTATTGAGCCGGGCGCGGTGGCACACGCCTGTAATGCCAGCACTTTGGGAGGCTGAGGCAGGAGGATCGCGAGTTCAAAGCCAGCCTCAGCAATGGCGAGGCACTTAGCAACTCAGTGAGACCCTGTCTCTAAATAAAATACAAAAAAGGGCTGGGGATGTGGCCCAGTGGACAAGTGCCCCTGAGTTCAATCCCTGGTACCACACACACACACACACACACACACACACAAAAATGTATTGAAGCTGGGCGCGGTGGCACACGCCTGTAATATCAGCACTTGGGAGGCTGAGGCAGGAGGATCGTGAGTTCAAAGCCAGCCTCAGCAATGGCGAGGCACTTAGCAGCTCAGTGAGACCCTGTCTCTAGTAAAATACAAAAAAGAGCTAGGGATGTGGTCCAGTGGTCGAGTGCCCCTGAGTTCAATCCCTGGTACCAAAAAATAAAATAAGATAAATAAGGTTATTATAAAAGCAGGATGGGCCCCTCCCTCTTTCTGGTTTCCTATCTTGCTGTGATCACTCCCCTTCAAGTGCTCCTGCCATTGTGCCGCCATCTGCCATAAGGTCCTCTCCTGAGCCAAACTGGAGGCAGTGCTGTGCTCTGGGCCTCCAAAACTGAGTGCTAAGCAAATCTCTTTTTTTCTTTACCCAATATCCAACCTCAAGTATTTTGTTACAGCAGTGGAAAATGGACAAATGCAATGAGTTTTATGAGTCATGTGTATATCTTCTTTGAAGAGATGTCCATTCAGATTCTTTGCCCATTTTTTAATTGGGTCATCTTTTTGAGTTTTAAGAATTCTTCATATATTCTGGATACAAGATCCTAATCAATAATCCTCTTTTTAGAACAACTCCATCATCCCCAAAAGATCCTGTTTGTGGTCAATTCCCTTTCACCCCCAGCACTAGGATCACTAAAATGTTCTGTGTGTTTTGGACACACCATTTTCCCTAATGAGAATTTGTCATCTAAGTATTGTAAGATCATAGGAGATGTTCCTCTGCCTTTTAGAAGCCCTCAGCTTAGCTTCTAGTCTATCATGTATAGCTCTGGAGTTCAGCAAAAAAAAAAAAAAGAAAAAAAGAAAAAAGAAAAAAACAGTACAATTGTAAGAAAATCAGCTGTACATCGGGTGTCCTGGGTTTCCAATGTGCCCTTCTAAGCAAGGGACTGATTTCCTTTTCTCTAGCAGAACCCCTCTCCATGGGCCCAAAACCCTCAGTTGTGGGTCCAGAATCAACAGCACCCACAGGGGAGAAAACAGCCAGGCCATCAGAAGGGCTTGCCTTTCTGAATCCCAACCCAGTGACTCTCCGTTGCTGACATGGTGTTCTGGTGTCTGAACCCAGGCCCCCCCACAGTGTGCTGTGCTGCTGTGGCCTCTATGTCCTGCCCATTGATTACTGTGTTTAATCAATCCTTGTGTCTTGTCAGTCGGGCTGCCTTTCTCACCCTACTCCACATGTTGGCTCTCTGGGGGCAAAACTCTTCCCTGTGAAATTTTGAAATCCTTGTCTAGCTTCTGAAAATCTTGTTGAGATTTTGTTGGAAAATAGTTTGGGTTTGAAATGTCTCCCCAAAGACCATGTGTGAAAGCCTTGGCTGGAAGCCTGTGGGAGGTGTGGGGACCTCAGGAGATGGGACCTTGTGGAAGAAAGTTAGGTGTGCCCTTAAAGGGGACCCTGGGGCTCCCAGCCCCTTCCTCTCTCTGCTTGCCAGCCACCATAAGGTGAGGAGGCTTCCTCCGCCACATGCTCCCACAGTAATGTACTGTGCTGCCACAGGCCCAAAGCAACAGGGTCAAGCAATCACAGACTGAAAGCTCTGAAACCATGGGCCAAAATAAGCCTTTCAACTATATAAGTTGTTTATCTTAGGCATTTGGTCCCCATGATGGTATGCTAACACAAAGACATACTGACTTTATAAAATGGGATAGAATTGAAATTCTTATGCTCCTGAGTTCCCCAACCATGAACATGGTATACCTATCCAGTCAGCAGATTTGTTAGGCCTTTCAATATTTGGTGATTTTCTCCATATAGGAATCATACATTCTTTGTCAGATTTGATCCTAAATAGCTTACGGTTTAGTATCTTTTCAAACCTTTGAAGCACTTTGTTTTTCAGAACAAGTAATATACTCGCAAATTTCTAAAAGCTCAAAAACACATCCTGTTTTTCCTCCATCATGTAGGTTTCCTTCAAAAGAAATCAGTGTTATCAAATTTAACTGTTAATGTGGTTAATATTAGTATATAGTAACTATATTACTATATGTAATATATATATATATGACTTTTGTTCAATATTGCATATAAAAATCCAGTTGAATTCTTAGAATTCCTAACCTAACAATTTGTAGGTTATCTTGGATTTTACACACACAGAAATGCCTGCAAAGAGTGGTCATTTTGTCACTTCCTTCTCATTCCTTATTCCTGGTACTGTCTTATTGTACTGGCTTAAGATGTCTCTAAATGAAGTAGCTATGAAATGTAGTTAGCTGTAGCTGTGACTGACGGGGGCAACTCTTATTCCTAACTTTAATGAGAAATCTTTTATATGACATTTGCTGTAGGGTTTTTTTTTTTTTTTTTTTTTTTTTTTTGTGGTACCGGGGATTGAACTCAGGGGCACTCGACCACTGGGTCACATCCCCAGCCCTTTTTTGTATTTTATTTAGAGACAGGGTCTCACTGAGTTGCTAAGTGCCTCGCCATTGCTGAGGCTGGCTTTGAACTCGCGATCCTCCTGCCTCAGCCTCCCAAAGTGCTGGGATTACAGGCGTGCGCCACCGCGCCCGGCTTTGCTGTAGGTTCTTGGTGGAAGTCTTTTTTTTTTTTTTTAAATATTTATTTATTGGCTTTAGTTGTACACAATGCGTTTTATTTTTATTTATTTATTTATTTATTTATTTTTATTTTTTATTTTTTTATTTTTGGTGGTACCGGGGATTGAACTCAGGGGCACTCGACCACTGGGCCACATCCCCAGCCCTTTTTTGTATTTTATTAGAGACAGGGTCTCACTGAGTTGCTAAGTGCCTCGCCATTGCTGAGGCTGGCTTTGAACTCGCGATCCTCCTGCCTCAGCCTCCCAAAGTGCTGGGATTACAGGCGTGCGCCACCGCGCCCGGCTCTTGGTGGAAGTCTTTATCGTGTTAAAATACTGGTCCTATTTTGCTAATCCAGTATCATGAAAGTTTTTAAGGAATTATTTTCTGCACCTATTGAGTTGATCCAATTTTCCTTTATTAGATGTTTTGAATTGCACACTCATATTAAAAAGTAGTCTCAAAACTACTTTTACCCCAAGTTTTTATTTATTCTCATGAGGGAGAAAAAAAAAAAAAGAATACTTTATGATAGTGAAAATATATTTTATTTTTTGAATATAGCTGCCAGCAATATACTGGTGTTGATGTTCCAGAGAGAGAAAAGAAAATACAAGCATTCAATAATAAGCTTTCATTTGCCTACTCAAGAAATTCTAAAGAAAATACTCCAATTCTGTTTAACATTATGGCTTGGGAAGTTTTGTTTTTCCCCTTGACAAAAATATAATTTTGGATGCCCCAACCTTGATAATCTGTAAAGGATGGAATTTTTAAAGCCTATAAATATCAACAATGAATGCTTCCCTCTCTTTGAATTAAATATTGATTATAACTGGTGTAAGAAATTGGTGAATCAATTAGTTTGATGAAATGTGTATCAAAATGTTCATGAAAAAATAATTTCTATTTGCTCTCATTTTTACTTTGTAGATACTTTCTAAATGGGTTTTTCTTTAATGCACAGAAATTAAAAAAAACTATCTGCATGCAACTCTGGAGATATTCAAAACTCAATAGAAGTAAAAATGCCTAAATTCTAGAACTGATCCACTCAGCGTGAGAATAAACATCAGAAATCTCTTAATTATATACAGATTGTTCAAAGGGTTAGAGTTGTGAAAGCCAAGGTTACCAAGAAATAAAACCTTATCTGAATTTTACTAAAAATTTGAATCTTTAAAAAAAAAAAAAAAAAGTTCTATTAACTGGAATGGTACAGAGCTTCCCAACTGTTTAATAAGTTTCTCAGTGTCCCTTGGAAAATAGTGAGACTTTCCATTCAGACTCCAGTCTCCTCAAAGAAGTATAACAAAATGAAGGGGAATTACTTTTTAGCTGTAGAAATAAAATCAGATGATTTCCATATGTCAAGCCAAATACTATGTGAATTGCCACGAACATTTTTATGTCCCAAGTCTCTCAATACTGTAAGCTAGGATCTTTCCACAGACACATAATGGAGTAAAAACTTGTTGCAGGATCTTTCTTTTTACTAGCTTTTATGTAGTTGCCACTCTCAATTATGTCTAACTTTTTGACAGAAAAATAAAATCTGTCTTCTACAGAGAAAAAATAATTCTGCCTTCATCAAAATCATAGAAGACTAGCCTTTCTTGGACATGCAGAACGACAGCCGAGTGTGATCACTGGTGAATAAAAACAACGGAGAGAACAGATGCCACAGGGAGCGGTTTCTGGGTGGGCTCTTGGTCACCTCAGGACAGAGGTGCTTTCCTCTAGGCGCCCCTCCCTGCTCCCCTGGCCCTCCATTCTCTAAAAAACGGACACCCTTCTCTCAAATCTCCCTCATGCTTTAAGCTAACAGGTGTGGTGCAGTATCACCCGGAGGCCAAATTATTTCTTTAAAATGTGAAGACTGCAGGGTGCTGAGGCTACTGTGCCCTGGTGCAGATGGGACACCTGCACCCACCAAAGCCACTGCAACCCAGACTGTGATGGATGATAGACAGTACTTCTTTCTGGAACCAGGTGAATCATGCAATACCGTTACAAAAAGACAGGGGCTGAAACTTTTGATCAGCAACAGGAACTACTAAAGGAAAGGCAAAGGAAGCTCCCTGAGCCAAATGGACATAACATGGAGCTTTTTCTTATCTTCCTATACTAAGCTAATTACTGACAAGTTAAAGAATGCAGTGTGCTTATAAAAATCAGGCTGCTTCCATAAAGCCATTGCTTACTAAATGTCAGCATATCAAAGGGGAGAAAACATTGCCATCTGAAAGCAATATTCTTAAAATCCTTAAAGCAAATTTAAAAAGGAAAGAAAATCCTATGAGAAACAGCACTTCTTAAACAAGTTAGGTATACAAATGTTCTTATAGTCACAACCACAGTCTTTGGAGCAGTACTAAGAAAGTCCATCTTGGTTTTGTTTTGTTTTGTTTTGAATAAATGAATAAAACACATAGCAAACTTTTGTCCCACTTTCACCAAGTTCATTCGTGTTAGAGCACAAATAATTTCTAATTTAGGACTTCCAATTTAAATAACAAAAGTCAAAAGCACACATGTAGAGTGCTATTCCTCAATCAATGCAGCTGCAGAAAAATTTAACTCAAGAAAGCAAGAGACTGAGATCAGGCCTAGCAGGTGAATGCACCCTCACCCTAACACTGTAATCTGTCTACACAGAGCGAACCACCCTCTGTGCAAAGTCCCACAGTAATCGGGTGGTGCAAGAGATGGTAATGTACACTTTACAGTTCTCAAAACAGAATGGATAATGCACTCTCCAGCTTTAATCTACATTAAATATGCTTTAGAAACAAAATACACTTGACATTTTGACAAACCCACTCTATGTTCTTTAGACTAATTTCTGTACTCATTAATTTTTACATTACTAATCACTGCACTGCTAGAGCTATGTCAACTATGTGTCAGTGTATGTAGTGTTGCTCAAAAAGTATCTACAAACAGCAGGGTGTATGGTTACCTAAAAAGGAGCTTTTTCAAATAAAGAAGGTGATACTGCTCCAAATGAATGGCACTGGGCAAAACACAAACAACCAACAACACACTTTGAGTATCAGGTGCCCATCAGTTTCTCTCCTAAGGACAAAATGCTTGAGATCTTGAGAATACCACCCCCCCCCCACACACACACACACACTTTCCCCTTCCACACAGCATCAGGTGTTACAATGTGTATGAAGGATAAATGATTTCAGGCAAAACTAGAAATCTGTCTACAAAAGAACAGCAGGATCTGTAGGGACTTTCTGCAGAAGGCGCTCCTCTCTGGTGGTGGCATCTTTCAGGACGTATCTAGGATAGACCCAACTGAAAGAGTATTTCTGATACAGTAGCAATCCTTTCATATACTCTTACTAAATATTACAAAATTCCAAAAAATACATAAATACTTCTTGTACCACATATTATGCACCAGCTTGGGGTTGACTGATGTCATGGTTACTATTTTAACAGTTCAACATTGCACCTCAAAAGTTCTGCCATCTACGCACAGAATGGAGGACTCCAGAGATGGCAAACCGCCTCTCAGGTAGGTGGAGGGTTTGTGATGGAGTGTCTCCAGGTGAGAGGAGAGGAGGACACCACTGGTGGGCAAGGTGGGCAGGGTGAGAGGATTTTAAAATAATACTGCTTAGGAGTGTATATTTTAAGATAACTACTATACCTTGTCTATCCTTGATCCTAATCTTGAATAACTGCATGTTCATGCAAAATACATTTCTACTTTATAGGAAGATGAGCAGTCTGTTAGGAAAAGCGTATTCTTAGGGGAAGATCTGAAGACATCTCTCTCGTAAGTGCTATTTTATTTGGTAAGTCTTTTGGCGACATCACTGTATGCTATTTCAACCTCCTTATCACTGGGACAGGTATTGGTAAACTCATCCCTGCTATAGGCATTAGTTAGGTATCTCCAGATGCCAGTCATGCCTTTTGGAATATCAAAGTTGCGATATTTTTTGGCCACCACCTGAAACACAAAAAAAGAGATCCAAAGTTAAATACATTTTCTATGTTTCATAAAGAAGACACATGTCTGATTTTAGAACAAATTATTAAGTCTCTGTCACCGTCATTCTAATTAGACTTTTAAATAATGACTAAGACTGCACACTACACCAGGGACTCAGAAATGTAATAGTGACTATATATATAGGAGCACTACAGGGGTGGGGGGGCTGGGATTGTGGCTCAGGGGTAGAGCGCTCGCCTAGCACATGCGCAGCCTGGGTTCGGTCCTCAGTACCACATAAAATAAACGCATTGTGTACAATTAAAGCAAATAAATAATTTTTTTTTTTTTTTAAAGGAGCTCTACTGGCACCCAGGGACAGAGCCAAGTCTCATCCACTGGATAAATGCTTTTAAACCACACGCTATTTAGCATTGTTTTTCTTATCTTAGAGTTTTCTTACACAACCAGCACTTATCACTATTCTGTTTAGCACAGCATCTCATATCAGACACACTCAATATTTTTTGACTGGATTAGGAAAAGCCAGGTGATCACAGGACTGAACTTGACAGAGTAAGTCAGAGCAGCAAACTCCAGGCCAGGCTTACCTATCAATTTTTGAATATTTACTTGTCAGAGAAAAAAAAATAAGTAAAATATTCCTCTTTCTCATCTGCCTCAACTTTAAGAGGTGTTTTCCATTTCATCAACTCTGGGGTGCTCAGCTGTGCCTGAGCAGCTCTGAGTTACACTATGGGGGGAGTTCCAGGCATATGGAAGACCACCAGAAAAGCTTTAAGCATAAAGGAAGTGCCAGCTCAGTAAACATGACGTTAGGCCTATCGGCATGCGACACCACCCCCGACAGGCCCACCTTGACGATGTGCAGTTTGGGCAGCAGGTTGCAATCTGCTAGTGTCATCTCATTGCCATCCAGAAATTTACGGGTAGAAAACTTAATGTCCTCCATGCTGTTCTCGTCAATCTCATCAGGGAGGGGAGAATTCAGATACTCGTCCAGTTTCTGCAGCGTTTTCAAGAGTCCCCTCTCCAGAGCTGAAAAAAAGACCAGGATACTGTAAGAGAGAGAATGGCCACGCCCTGCAGGAGAGAGGCATGGCTCTGTTAGTCAGTAACTACCAAGTACTCGCTCCAACGCTTCCTTCTGCAGAGCTAGATGGAGAAGGCTCCACTCTCTGGAGCTTGTTTACATAATGCTCAAGTAAAGACACAAACAAGCACCAGAATGTCGGGTCTGGCACCTGTGAAGTCTTGTTGATCACCTAATGCGCCCCACAGGAGCACACTGTGGCCAACGCGGTGGATGTTAAAACGTGGCAAAAAACGAGTAGGGAAGGGCAAGTGTATTAATGTAAATCTAGACAAGAAATTCTTGCAGAGTCAGAGATCATAGTTCTCAATTTTAAATCCTGTTCCACCAGGAGTATTTGAATTTATCACAAAAAAATGTTTTAAGAAACATCGACACCTGCACAAACGATCCAAGGAGAAAATCTAGGGATTTTGCCCTGTTATAATACACAAGAAGCCAATAATAGCACTATCTTACATGAAAAGCACAGGGTCAGATTAGAGAGCTTGATTGGTAATACTGAATTAAGAGTCTTTTAAGAGTCAAATAGATTAAGATGCTACAACTTGCTGAGTGTGGTGGCACATGCCTGTAATCGAGGCAGGAGGATTGCAAGTTCAAAGACAGCCTCAGCAACTTAGTGAGACCCTAAGCAGCTTAGTGAGACCCTGTCTCAAAATATAAAAAGGGCTGGAGACGTGGCTCAGGGGTTAAACAACCTTGGATTCAATCCCTGGTACCAAAAATAAAACAGAATTCAGAAGCCAAGTGAATATGAAGAAAGAAAGACAAATGTATTCAACAAAACAAAAATTGAGTCCACAGTACATTGCAAGTCTTGTGCCAGCCCCCTGCCCTGCACCCTGAACAGGGATCAAACCCAGCCTGGACCTCAAGCGGGCTGGGCAAATACTCTATCACTGAGCTACACCACAGCCCCAAGTTGTTGTTATCTTCTCCATTTTTTTTTTTCCCTTTCCCAAGACTTCTTACAAGCATTGTTAAGTATGCTGTTGAGTAAAAGCTGAAAGGTTCTTTATTCTTAGTTTAAATCTTGGGGAATGGGATTAGTCCAGAGAAGTTGGTCAAGAAACTAACAACTCCCATGGTGAGTGTGGGTGCCATTTACTGAGACACTCGCTTCCTGGAGAAGCAGATTTAGGGACTGTCAAGATGAATTCAGCTGAAGTGCTATTTGAGGTTGCTACAAGACATCAGAGTAGAGATATCCAACAGACACTCATTGTCTGGAAAAGAGTGGGGCTGAGCAGTGTATGTACAAGTCCTGACATAAATGAACTTGATGTTATGAAGTGAGAGAGAGGCAGAGGGCCTGGGGAAAGCCCTAAGAACCTCTAAAGGATGCTGAGGTAGGAAGAAGAGCCTGCAGAGATGACAATCTTAGAATTCAGAGTTGGAAGAGCCTTCAGACCCTAGCCAATCTTTCATACAAGACAGACTCCTACAACCCGTTACATTATGGGATTCCTCCAGGATGCTTTAAAAATACAATTGACTTTTATTTTCAAAGGCATACACTGAGGTTTATTTAAGAAGTAGATACAAACTCAAGGGAGAATGTGTGTTATCAAGAGTGAGAAGCCGGGCTGGGGTTGTGGCTCAGTGGCAGAGCGCTCGCCTTGCACGTCCACGGCCCGGGTTCGATCCTCAGCACCACGTAAACATAAATGCATTGCATTGTGTACAACTAAAGTAAATAGATAAATATTAAAAAAAAAAAAAAAAAGTGAGGAGCCCCTCTACAATTGACTCTCAGAATGGCCTCATATCTAGCAACTGTTTTATTCTTATAGTTTGTCTGTACATATTTTTGGATTTTCTATGCACACAATTTCATTATTTAATGATAGACGAGTGT
The DNA here is from genome assembly GCA_025594165.1 of Tamias sibiricus. Lineage (NCBI taxonomy): Eukaryota > Metazoa > Chordata > Mammalia > Rodentia > Sciuridae > Tamias > Tamias sibiricus. The sequence continues at coordinate 20,048,257 of CM046658.1, read as the reverse complement.
AGTGGCACACGCCTATAATCCCAACAGCTCAGGAGGCTGAGGCAGAAAGATCCTGAGTTCAAAGGCAGTCTCAGCAACTTAGCGAGGACCTGAGCAACTCGGTGAGACTCTGTCTCTAAAATATTTAAAAAGGGCTGTGGGTGTGGCTCAGTGGTTAAGCGTCCCTGGGTTCAATATCTGGTACCAAAAGGAGAGGGGCATATTTACTCTTTCCTTTATGATCACCATACCTTTTCTTTTTCTTGCTCTATTGCACTGCTATGACAACAGCAAAATGCAAAATAGAACTGACAGCGAGCATCCTTTTCTAGCTCCTAGTCCCAAGGGAAAAATCTTCCTCTATTTTCCCCTTAAGTATGATATTTGCTATGATTTATTGTAATTATTCTCTATCAGATTGAGGAAGTCCCATGCTATGGCAGGTTAACTAAATTTTTCTTTTAAATAACGAATTATTTATTTATTTGTTTGTTTTTGTTTGTTTTGGTACCAGGGATTGTACCAGGGGTACTTAACACTGAGCCACATCTCAAGCACTTTTTTATATTTTATTTACAGACAGGGTCTCACTGAGTTGCTAAGTGCCTCATTAATCTGCTGAGGCTGGCTTTGAACTCAAGATCCTCCTGCCTTAGCCTCCCGAGTTGCTGGGATTATAGACGTGCATCACCAAACCCAGCCAAATAATGAATTTAAAAATATATATTTTTTTAGTTGTAGATAAACACAATACCTTTAATTTTATTTATTTTTATGTGATGCTGAGGATCAAATCCAGTGCCTCACACATGTTAGGCAAGTACTTTACCACTGAGCTACAACCCCAACCCCTTAAATGATGAATTTCGACCATGAGTATCAAATTTTATTAAATGCTTTTTATTGCTATTAAAAGCAAAAAATAAAATTGTTTTTTTATTTTATTAATGTGACAACTAATAGATCCTTGAAAATTTAAACAATCTTCCATTCCTGAATAAAATCCAACTTGATTATGAATATAATGTTTTTTCATATTGCTGGATTTGGCTTTTTTTTTTTTTTTTTTTTTTGTGTGGTACTGGGGATTGAACTCAGGGGCACTCGACCACTGGGTCAGATCCCCAGACCTTTTTTGTATTTTGTTTAGAGACAGGGTCTCACTGAGTTGCTAAGTGCCTCACCATTGCTAAGGCTGGCTTTGAACTCGCGATCCTCCTGCCTCAGCCTCCCAAAGTGCTGGGATTACAGGCGTGTGCCACCGCACCCGGCTAGAATTTGGCATATTTTGTTTAGACTTTTGCACCTGTGTTTAAGACTGACATTAGCCTGAAATTGCCCTTTCTTTATATGTTGTGTTGTTTGGGTGTTAGGGCTGACCTTAAAAAGCAAGTTTGAAAGTATTCTCTCTGCAGTTTCCGGGAAAAGAATCTGAAATATTAATGTTACTTCTCCCCCAAATGTTTGTAAGAGTTCATCAGTGAAGCCAGATGAATCTGGAGTTTTCTTTTGTATTACAAGAAAACTTATACTGTTTTAATTATAGATTAAAAATTCACATTTTCAATTCCTTCTTGTGACAATTTTGTTACACTGTACTTTCTAAATATCTAATAATATTCTGAAATTTATAAGCATGATTATTTTTATGATAACCTCCAAACTCATTTAAATAATCTGTAATTATATCCTCATTTCTAATATTGGTTACGGCTTGTGAAGGATTAACCAATTTTGTTTTCTGTTTCATTATATTCTGTTCTGATCATTTCCTTCCTTCTGCCTTACTGGGTTTAATTTGCTTATCTTTCCCCCACCCCCAACTAAACCCTTGAGATGAATATTTTTGGATCACCAATTTTTAGCTCTTCTTCTTTTCTAATGTGTCCATTTTAGAGCCACAAATTTCCCTCTATATGCAGCTTTAGCCACATCTGACACACTTAGATATATTTTCATCATTTCATTCTTTTTCATCCTGTGGGATGTTTAAAAATGTACTACTTAAATTTGAAGTAAAAACTTCCTAGCTATACTTTTGTTATTTTCTTTGGCCAGGGAAAACATTGTTAAACATTGTTAATAACTTTTTTTTTTTTTTCTGTACCAGAGATTGAACCCAGGGGTGCTTAACCACTGAGCCACATCCCCAGCTCTTTTTATTATTTGAGACAGGGTCTCGCTAAGTTACTTAGGGCCTCACTAAGTTGCTGAGGCTAATTTTAAACTCTTGATCCTCCTGCCTCAAACTCCCAAGCCACTGGGATTATAAGCATATGCCACATTGTCAGCGATTTCAACCTTTTTTGAAAGCTTTTTAGATTTGCTTTTTGACAGAGCTTTACTGTCACTCTTGATAAGTATGCCATGTACGTTTGGAAAACAAAAGTATATTCTGAAGTTGTTGAGTAAATACACACACGCACAGAGTTAAGTTTGTTTATGTGCTGTTCAGTTCTTTCAATTTCTCACTGACTTTTTTTTTCTTTTGGACGATTCTAATAGTTACAAAGGGAGTGAGTTAAAATGTCTATGATTTAGAGTTCTCTTTTAGTTTTGTCAATTTGCTTTATATGTAAACTTCAATATGTACATGTTAGTTATTTGTCAATGTACAGAGTTATTTTATCTTCCCGGTAGATTTAAGACAGTTTGAAACATGCTTCATTAGCTTATAATTATAATGCTTTTTTCCTTAAATTCTACTTTGTCACAAAACAAAACAAAAAAACTGCTTTCTCTGATATCGGTGTAAATTTGCTTTTTTTTTTTTTTTTTTTTTTTTTTTTTTGGTTAGCATTTATACTATCTCATATTCAATTTTCCTGGATTAATATTCTGTATATGTTTCACAAATAAAGATATTCATTTTCGTACATAAGCAACATATTTTAATCTCATAAGTTTTGTGTTTGGAATATTTAAACCATTTATACTTAAAGTAATTATTAAAAACTCTGGTTTAAATATGTCATCACATTTTTATTGTTTTCTTTCTTTTCTTCTTTTTTCTTAATGTGTTAAGAATTAAACCCAGGGCCTTGCGCATGCTAGGCAAATGTTCTACCAACTAAGTTAAATCCCCAGCCTACATTTTTTGTTCCCTATGTGCCACCTGTTCTTTTTATTGTTTGTTTGTTTGTTTTGTTGTTGGGGTTTTTTTTTTTTTTTTTTTTTTTTTTGCATTTTATTGGATTGATTTTTCACTATTGCCCCATTTCCCCCTCTATTAGGTAAATATACATTCTTTGCCAGCCACTGTTTTTTTTTTTTTAATATTTTTATTAGTTGTTGATGGACCTTTATTTTATTTACTTATTTATATATATGTGGTGCTGAGATTCGAACCCAGTGCCTCACGCATGCCAGGCAAGTGCTCTACCACTGAGCCACACCCCAGTCTGCCAGCCACTGTTTCTTTGACTTATTAAAATTTAATCATAACTGTTAGCACTTCCAGGATAATGCGAGAACCTTAGAATATACTAACTCCAGTAACCGACTTTCTGATCTGTATGAAACTCTGTGAAGTTTTTAAACTACACATGCATTTTAATTTCTAGAAGGCATTATTACTATTTTGTACAGACAGTACTCATTTATATTTATAATAATTCTTGTTTTTCCTTTTTCCTACATGTTTGAATCTGAAATTATTTTCTCTCTATGCGAAAATCCACTTTTAGTATCTTTTTTAGTGTGGATATGCCAAGGTGAATGAATGTCCAGGTTTTACTTGTTTGAAATCTCTATTTTGCCTTTTTAAAACCCATAAATAAAAAACTAATATCTTAATCACTGCATTCTTACAGAATTTTTCAGCTAAATAACTTGAACTTTTAAATACTAAGGAGCTGCTTCTCACTGCAACTATGGGGTATAGGAAGGGTACATATCATACTATTTTATAGATGAAGAAATGAAGGAGTAGAGATTTCATCTTATTATTAGCATCAAAGAAAAGATTAAAAATTTTTGGAATCTGACTTGTTAAGACTTGGAATTATAAACTGAGTGCAGAGTTCCAGAGGTTCATAGAAAAGGCAGTAAGAGGAAGCTGGCTGGTTCAGCAAACACCTGACTCTGGGGCTCCACACTTTGAAGCTAGATACAATATTTGGATGCATTTGTTTCCACTTAGTATTTCACCATTCACAGAATTTTGATTTGCCTTTTTTTTTTTTTTTTTTTTTTTTTTTTTTTTTTTTTTTTTTTGGTACTGGGGATTGAACTCAGGGGTACTCAACCACTGGGCCACATCCCCAGCCCCCCCCCCTTTTTTTTTTGTGTGTGTGTGTGTGTGTGTGTGTGTGTGTGTGTGTGTATTTTATTAGAGACAGGGTCTCACTGAGCTGCTAAGTGCCTGGCCATTGCTGAGGCTGGCATTGAACTTGTGATCCTCCTGCCTTAGCATCCCAAGTGCTGGCATTACAGGTGTGCGCCACCGCGCCTGGCTTGATTTGCCTTTTTTTTTTTTTTTTTTTTTTTTAATTTGCTTTAGTTGTACACAATGCGTTTTATTCAATGCATTTTATCTGTACGTGGTCTGAGGATCGAACCCGGGTCGCCCACGCGCTAGGCGAGTGCTCTACCGCTGAGCCACAATCCCAGCCCTTGATTTGCCTTCTTTTAGCTGTTTGAAGCCCCCATACACACCCTCTTCTTCTGAATCCCACCATTTGTCCTGAGGGTCTGTTCCGTCTATTGCTGTCATCTTCAAGGGCTTTCTCTAGGCCATTCTTAAGTAATTCTGACTCTAGTTTTCAGCAGTTTTGAATATGATGTACATTGGTGTGCTTTTCTTTATATTTGTGCTGTTGGTTTTGTAATGCTTCCTTGACTCCATGACTTACTAGCATTTATCAGTTTTGGCAAAATCTTGGCAATTTGTCTTTTTTTTCTTTTCTTTTTTTTTTTTTAATTTTTAGTTGTCGATGAGACCTTTATTTTAGTTTATTCATTTATTTAAATATGTGGTGCTGAGAATCGAACCCATGCCTCACACATGCTAGGCAAGCGCTCTACCTCTGAGCCACAACCCCAGCCCGTTGGCAATTATTCTTGAAGTAAGTTTCTACTGTTTTATCCACTCCTAAAACTTCAGTTACAAATGTCAGACCTTTTTCTGTGCTGAGTCTAATATGCTCCTGCATTTTTTCTTGCCCTCTGTCTGTTTCTATTAAATGTCCTTCTGAACTAACTTCTAGATCATTTTCCTCACCATTGCCTAATCTATTAAATTCATCTATTGAGTTCATAATTTCATGTATATTCTTAAATTCGATGACTTCCACTTGGATCTTTTTTATAATTTCACTTTGCCCAAAATTCCCATCTTGTTCTTTCATTTTTAAGCATATTAATGTTATTTTAATATCAATGTCTAAAAACTAAATATCCTCTAACTTACAATATATATTTTAAAATGTATTAACCGTGTTTATTCTTTGATATGAACACTTTACCCAGGCTGAGCAGCCCTAATCCAAATATCCAAATGTTCCAAAATTCAAAACTTTTTGAGCATCTATACAAAGCCACAATGGAAAATTCTGTACCTGACCTTATGTAATAGGCTGCAGCCAAAATACAGGGCATATTAGAACTATTATATAAATTTACCTTCAGGCTATGTATATAAAGTTGTTTTCTTTTTTTTTTTTTTAAACTATGCTGAGTATCAAACTCCAGGCTTTGACTATGCTAGGGAAGCAAGCAGCTCTTCCACTGAGTTACATTTCCAGTCCCAAAAGGTGCATACAAAACATAAATGAATTTCATGTTTAGACTTGGGTCCCATTTCCCAAACATCTCCTTATATGTGGAAATATTCCAAAATATGAAAAAATACAGAAATTAAAGTACTTCTGGTACTAAGCATTTTGGATAACAGGGATACTGAATACCTGCATTATTAATAGATTTTTAAAGCTGTTTATTTTTAAATTCAGTGCTTGTCATATTAAAAAAAATTAACATCTTCCTTCTAATTCTTGTTAAATTAAAGTAATGCACTATTCTTGTTTTCCTGTGTATAACATATGTTCTTTGTAAGTAGAGTCTATGGGAAGCTGTGGGAGGCAAGAGAATCACAAATTCAAAGCCAGACTGGACAATCAGCTGGACCCTGTCTCAAAATAAAATTTTGAGAGCCGGGCTGTACCTCGGTGTTAGACTGCTAGGGCAGGCACGAGACCTAAGTTCAATCCTCAGTGCTGCGCACAAAATCTAAAGGAAAGTCTGTCCCGCGCTTCCACTGCATTCCTTAAAACCCATGGAACTTACCTAAGCACACACTGGAAACGCACCCAGACTTATAAAGACCAATCATTAAGTATAAAAGTTGAGTCTCTTAAAATGTATGAGGAAGAGTCAGAAGAACTTAGGTCAAAATGCAGAAGAGATACTTTTAAAGTTAAATAAATAAGGGTTGGAGACAAAGCTCAGGGATAGATCACTTGCCTCACATGCACAATCCCCAGCACCACCATTAAATACAGTCAGGTAAGGGAAGATATTTATACTTGACTGATATATATTTTCAGGAAGATGGGAATAAGACTTAAAATGTAGAAGAAGAATTGATAGTTTTTGCTTAGGTAAATACCAAATTGTAATGTATTACCTCAAGTGATGTGACAAGATCACAAGTCTACACATTTTATTAATAAAAGGTAATTGTCTGGGGTTGTGGCTCAGCGGTAGAGCGGCGTGGCCTGGGTTCGATCCTCAGCACCACGTAAACATAAATGCATTGCATTGTGTACAACTAAAGCAAATAAATAAATATTTAAAAAAATAAAAATAAAAGGTAATAGCCATGATCAAGTTAGCTTATTTCATAGAGAAAACAGATGAGCATCATAGGGCATTGGAACCCAGAAAAATAAAGGCGAGGAACTAGGAGAGCTCAATTGGAACTGGAGAAGTGACTGGGAATCAAGCCATTTAAAAATAAAAGATGAAAATACGAAGCAGTGGATCTAACCTGTTATGAATTGCACACAAGCTAATGATAACATACACAGTTAGCTGAAATGTGAAGTTCATAAATTAACAGGAGAACACATGTGATAAACAGCTAGGTTCAGTAAGGAGTCCAGGGCATGAAGGAGAACTTTTCACGGTTGTTCTTAAAAGGAAGAAAGAAAGAAGGAACAGGGTAGAATCCCAAGACTTATAAGAGCCAGTGGAAACAGATGAATTAGTCTGATGCAATTGTATGTATCTACATAAGGTATGGCCACAAAACAAACTAAAACAACTACCAATAGGTACTCAAACACCATCATCAGGTGGACAGTAAAGTTTTAGAGATGCTATTGCAAAGGAGTATTGTAGTTCAGATAAAGAAAATGTCAATATTAACCACTAGAAGGCAGTAGCAGGCCACCAGAAAGTAGCCCCTTGTCTTTTGAAATTAATAGGTAGCGCCATTATTTTCCAATCCCTTTGCTACAGTAGTCCTATGCCTCTAAGTAGCTATTTCAAACTCTCTCAGAAAATTAACATGTGTGACAGGGACCATACAGTTTAAAAGTAATCATGAAAAGATTTTAAAGCACCCATTTTTGCCTACAGAAGTAAAGCAAAATTTAAAAGATTAAAACACACAAACACATGCACATGCACACACCAGAGTCGGAAGTGGGGGAAATGGATACTTCTAGATTAAACTGGTACAGACTTTTAGAAAACAAATTGGCAAAACAGTAAAATTAAAATGCCTAAACCTTTTGACCTATCTGAAATCTGGTGCAAGGACATTCACTGGCAACATGGTTTGTCATAGTAAAAAACCTGAGACAATCAATGGTTAAATAAAAACCCATATTGTAGAATAAGCAGCATTTCTAAAAACTGAGGTAGACCTATATTTTGAGACTGGAAGTATTTCTACTACAAATTATGTGAAAAAGAAAAACTGCATAATGTAAATATATACACAAACACATTTACATAAAATGTTTGCAAGAGTACATAGGTGAAAAAGGGCGCACACTCAATTGCTGGGAAGAGATTGTGTAATGTGATTAAGGAGGGACTCTGCAGTTACATTAAGTTCATTAATATCTATGCCATTTTAAGTTTTCCAATAGCATGCATGTCTCTATTACTTATATTATTTGAATGAATAAAATCAACACAAAAAGCATTAAATGTGAGCTGGGCATGGTGGCGCACACCTGTAATCCCAGCACTTGGGAGGCTGAGACAGGAGGATCACGAGTTCAAAGCCAGCCTCAGCAATGAGAAGGCACTTAGCAACTCAGTGAGACCCTGTCTCTAATAAAATACAAAAAAAGGGCTGGGGAAGTGGCCCAGTGGTCGAGTGCCCCGAGTTCGAACCCCGGTACCAAAAAAAAAAAGCATTAAATGTAACATAAGCTTTTATGTTGTTAAAAAACAACACAATTCACAATGAAGACAACAAAGATTATTTTACAATTATAAGTGCTTAACATGGCTAAAACCAAATTTTAAAACTAGTGCTAATTTTTCCCATATTTTTATTGGTGCATTATAGTTCTATGTAATGGTGGGATTCATTGTTACATATTCATACATGCACACAATATAGCAATATAATTTGGTCAATATTTTCCCCCAATATTTCCCTTTCCCTCTTTTCCTCCCTCCTCCTGGTCCCTTTCCTCTACTCTACAGATCTCCCTTCAATTTAATGAGATCCCCATCACCACCACCTTTCTTTCCATTTTTCCTCTTTAGCTTCCACATGAACAAAAACATATGACCTTTGACCTTCTGAGTTTGGCTTATTTCAATAAACATAATATACATTTTCCTGCAAATGACATAATTTCATTCTTCTTTATGGCTGAATAAAACTCCACTGTGTGTATATATACCATATTTTCTTCATCCACTGATGGACACCTAGGCTGATTCCATAATTTGGCTATTGTGAATTGGGCTGCCATAAACATGGGTATGCATGTGTCACTACAGTATGAGGACTTTAATTCAGGAGTGGTATAGCTGGGTCATATGGTGGTTCTATTCCTCCTCTTTTGAGGAATCTCTATATTGACTTCCACAGTGGTTGTAATGACTTATAATCCCACCATCAGTGTAAAGGTACTCCCTTTTCTTCATTCTCGTCAACATTTGTTGTTGTTTGAATTCTTGATGGCTGCCATTCTAACTGGAGTGAGATGAAATCTCATTGTAGCTTTTTTATAAACTGCTGCTAGTTTTAATAGAGGGAACTCTTGCACAATTTTTAAAGGCTAGGTTATACATGGGCAGGAAATGGAGAGGAATAATGAGTATTTAACGATGATTAAATATACAATGCAGTTTTGTAGTTACAACGACAGACGACCATCCTCACTCTACCAGAAAGGAAGAGAGGGAGAGGAAAAGAGAGGGAAGGGGAAGAGGGGAGGAAGAGGAAAGGGAGGAGGGGGGCAAGAAAGCAAGCAGGCAGAGAATGGTGGGGGTGGTCTTGGGGTCAGCAAAAAGTAAGGGAAGGCATGGATCTTGAGTAAAAATAAAACGAACCCGGGCCGCGCACGTGCGAATAAGACCCTCCAGATGCCTTGCCCTCCATTTAGAAACAGGAATCTGGGCACTATGAAATACACCTCAGGACACATGATGGCAGATTTCAACAATGGTAGATTCATTCCTCTCTTAAGAATAGTATAAATACCAACAGACTAGTTCTACCTGGGAGCTTAGTAAATTACCTGAATTAATGAAATCACAGGAATAAAACAATTTAGGAGATTTTGAGACAAGTCATACATAATCCATTCCTATAAAAGGAATTACCATTTATTTCTCTTTAAATGCTTAAAAGGTCACACCAACTTTTACTACTAATCAGTTTGGACCTGTCACCAGAAAAATTATATATTTTTGTCTATCATCTATCCATCTATCTAGCTAGCTAGCTAGCTATCAGCTTCCCTTTATTCTATTCTTTAAATCTTATTTGTTTACTCTGTAACCCCAATCTCAGCACTGGCCCCTGCTTTGCAAAGCAGGAGGTCCTCAAAGGTCTTAAAATTGTCCAAACATACTGGATTTTTGTAAAATATTTAATAAACTGATAAAACTAATCAAAAACTTGTCTACTCTGATTTTTCATGTAAAAATGACAAACCCCTCTCTATGTGGATTTTCAGTATTTGGGTGCATGTATGGGGGAATAAAGAGATGGATCACTAATTTCCTAGGCTTATTAAAGGCATTTAATTGCACTAAACAGAAAAGAGACATGCAACAACATACATAAGGGACACCCACTGAGCTCCAGAGTGATTTAGAACACTGTTTTTTGAAGTCTCATGGCAGTGACAAGTCCCTGGAGGGAGAAGTTGCTTGGCAACGGGAGTTCTTATTTACCAATAGGTAATTTAATATAAAGCCTTGTAAGTTATGAACTGTGTGATCCATTGTTGTTTGTTCTTACTGGTTACAGCACTCTGAAGGCAGCTGAGTGTAGGTGGGTACTTAAGGCAGTAACAAATTGATAGGAAAAAAAATAGAATACAGAGTTATACTTAAATGAGTCACTTTTTCTTCCCTAACCTTATCCCTCAAAGAAAAAGCAAACTCATTTTAATCCCCTTTCCTCCCAAGTGTCAGAACAAATTCAGCCACCTCCAGCCCTCAAAAGCCACACTGAGAAATAAAAACATCATAACTTTAAGAGAGCTCAAAGAACTGTTCAGCAAGAGGATCTGGGTATAAAAGGAGAATTTGATGAAGAAAACAACTGGGCAGCATGAAGACACCGCAGAGCAGAAAGACACCATGGGAGGGAGGGGTTCCCACAACATGTGCTTAGTCAGTAAAAAAAGAAAAAAAAAGCTAATTACTAAAGAAAATTGCTCCCAAACCAAGGCAGCCACTGGAACACATTATAAATAGACACAAGCCAGGCCTAGGCACTAAAATTTTCCCCTTTTTTCCCTTCACTGGAGAAAAACATTTCATGCAGTGAATATTATTCCAGAAACCAAGAGAAGAAAACAATTGAAATAAAATGCTAATTTATAAAAATGCTATAATATTAACATTTAATTGTTAAATATAGTCTGAAAAGTTTGGAAATCTGCCTACTAAAATAACATAAGGAAATTAGCAGTGCTTCAATCTATAAAAAGATGTTTTTTCCTGTCTCACTAGATGGACTTGTCTCCCTCTTGGTACTCTTGTTCGTTTGCCACCATAAACTTCTAGAACCCCCTCCTAAGCTACCAAACTAAGCTATGATGAAGTAAAGTATATTTAGAAGCTAATTTTTCTGGTTATTTCTATGACTTTTAAATAAACACTAATATTCCCTCTATACGGCTTTTTCCAGGGTGAACGATACTTGACGTTGCAAAGACAAGAGAATAAGAAATTACTAACTGGTGTGTGTCAGACAATGCTCATTAGAAGGTACTGCCTTCAAAGAGACTTCCCTTCACTATGTGTAAGTTTGGTAAATGACATAATAAAAGTATCTTTTTTTTTTTTTTTAAGTATCTTTTAATAAAAATTTAAGAACTGCCTCTGTGCTACCTAAACAATTCAAGAAAATATCACTTGAAACAAAAATTCTAGTTTTATGATGTAGAGAAATCTGGAAGGCTGTTAAGTCTAATTATGCTCTGAAAGCAACTTTTTTTTTTTTTTTTTTTTTGAAAGCAACTCTTAACTATTTTTTAAAATTAATCAGCATTAAAAAAAAAAAAAAAAAAAAAAAAATCACCCAGACTGATTTTGGACCGCTGGCACCCAACAATAAACAAAAGATTTAGCAATAGTTTAAATTAATCTAATTCAGTCCCTTTCAGGGCTGGGGATATAGCTCAGCTGGTACAGTGCTTGCTTCGCATGCACAGGTCCTGGGTTCAATCCCCAGCACCACCAAAAATAAATAAATAAATATCCATTTCAAACTATCACAACCACATAATCATTATTTTCTATTCACCTTTATTCTTTGCATATTTCTCTTCACAGAAACTTCTCAGAAGACTATAAGAACAATCTTGTTCTATATATATCTTATCACATATCTATTCTATGCAGGGTGCTGGGGCATTAGGTAAAAAACACAGAAAAACAGCAACTTAAGGACTTTTCCAGTTTATCATCAAATCTCTGGTCAACTCTGAAAGATGTTCTTAATGAGTATGGGAATGCCTGGATTCCGATTCCGAGTATTCATTTATAATCACTGTCCTAATACTACCATTTATTTATTTATTTATTTATTTATTTATTTATTTATCTATCTATCTATATATTTATTTATTTATTTGCAGTGATAGTTCAACTTTGTTTTTTACCTTCATTAGCCTCTGGCCTTGAATTCTTGATATAAGCAGAGAATTTGGCAAAGATATCCATTCCAGCAGTATTTGATTCTGGGTGTTTTGGTGAAAGCTTTAAGTACCTAAAAAGAAAAGGTGACAGGGTGTTATAGAGCCTTCAAGGATGCATTGGCTTAAGTTCTGTGTATCAACAAAGAGCTTGCTAGCTCTCCTGTAACAGTTACTCCTTAAGAAATGCCATCATTTGTTTGCTATGATATTTTTAAAATATGTTTTTTCCTTAGGAAACAAAGCTCTGCACAGTGTTTTTGTTCACATATTAATATTCTTGGCAACCAAAGGCCATCCACATTCCACCTCCATTTGATAAATTAGAATGCTGCGGAGACAGTGGACTTGTTAAGTGACTCCTGCCAAGCCAAGAGGCATCAGAGGATGAGGCCTCTGGAGAACACTGTCCAAGAGAACCTCTGTGACAAAGGAGCTGTTCTACATTGTCATGGTCCAGTGTGGTGGTCATTAGTGCCAGGTGGCTGTCTGAATACAAATTTAAATGAATCACAATAAAATGAAATTAAAAATTCACTTCCTCAGTTGCACTAGTCACATTTCAAGTACTCAGTGGTTACTAGACAGCACAGCTCTGGAGCTGTCTCATACATCTTTAGTATTCCACACACTGAACCAGGCCTGCGCAGCAGTACCAGAGAAGCTGACAGCAGGAAAAGAGCCCAGGCTGATCGGTGTCCACAGCAGGTAAAGAACCACAGCAGGAGGTAGACCATCCACTTCACACCCTCACCCATACTTCCCAAAACATCCATGTTACATATTTCGTACTATATTTATTAGGGCAGCAGTGAGTGACAAAAAAAATAAGATGAGGGAAATGATACCGAGTGCTCTGGTGCACCATTACAAAGTTTTTCAACTCTGATAACGGGCATGACAGCAGCTTTTTGAAACTTACATATTTAGATCTCAAATGCACACACTCTGTGCACATTTTTCAAATTGGAAAACACGGACGAAAAGGCTCAACCCGACAGGTTCCCCCGGGCCCAGCACAGGTCCAGTCAGGGCTGGAGGAATGCGACCTCCGCCCCATTTCAGGGAAGATTAATCAGCCAGAGGCCCTGCCCTGCCAAACGCCACAGGAAAACGGACTAAAAAGCAGGAAAACTCTGGGGGAAAAGTATTTTATACTGAACTAGTTATCTCAATTTATTTGTACATTGGAAGATGCTGTCCTGTCATTAAAGATGAAGGTGAGATAGTCTTTCAGAAACTGAGTTCAGTTGCAAGCTGTGTTTTAATGTAGGTTTTGTAATCACATTTTTCTGTTCACAATTTTGAATTTAGGAAGAGATAAATCTTCTAAAAATTGTGCACAATACTATGTACTGCTAAGGAAGATAAAAAATATCTATTGAACACCTCTATGCTCCAGCTAACCTTCTTTTCAATAGGTCTACACAGTCTCTAAGTAGCTCTCAATTTTTAAGCTTAAATATTTACCTTATAGACACAATGACAGAGTTTTTCAATGACAAACAGAGTAAAGGAGTTTCACCTGAACTTACGCATGTGTATGAATTTTTTTCCCCTAATTATAAGGTCTCTTCCTGCTGTGATAAATTATTACATGTGTACTATTAATTTAATGAATAGAATAGTACAGCTACAAGAGACCATTCACCTCAAATCGTAGTTGGCCTAAAAGAAAATTATGTTCCTAAAGCTTACATACTTGGCCCCCCAAAAAAAACACTGAAAAAGTTAAAAGTAACCACTAATGAAAACTCAAATTTCTGTTCCCAGGATCAGTGGGGACTTTTTTTTTATTTGTCTGTTTGCTTCTATTACAGATTAGATTCTAACAGATAAATGAAATTCTAAACTAGTGGGTCCAAAATCATTTGCCAATTTTTCTTGTACCTTCACAAAACATTAGATTTTAATTCATCCATTATTAGTTTTAGCAAAAACCTTAATCAAGCAATGATTTTCAATTATTGTGAGCATTCATTTTAACATTTTACAAAAGGGAGGCAAATAACTCATGAATTGTGTATCAACAACAGAACAGATATGAGCACCCAGGGTATCAGACTCTCAAACCAGCCCTGAATTCCGTATTATATCACAGACTATTCATGGTGGACTAGCTAAGAATATTTTAACCTTTTAGGGGGGGAAAAATCCCAATAGTTTCTCCATTCTTGCAAGCGCTCTACCGCTGAGCCACAACCCCCACCCGTGTTTCTCATTTTTTTAAAATTGGCTCAACCTTTATAGAGTTCTCCTCCAAATCTATCCTATTATCTCTTGTCCTTCTATCTTTTTATAAGTAATTTGTTCAAGTATAGTTGAGCTAAAAATCCAAGTTCCAAAGGCAGAGTAGTTCAAGCAAGAGGACTAAAAAAATACAAAACTACTTTCCCTAGAGGAAGAGAGAAAGATCACTTTAGAAACTGTAGTTTCACACACCAACAAAAGCTCTTTGAGTTAAGCTTTCAGTCAGTCCCTAAATTTTCAGTCAGTCCCTAAATTCCAAACAACTCTGGAGGAGACAATTGCCTGGTGTTTGTGTCTTGTTGTGATTAAACCAGGAAGCCTTCACATAAAAACACTGTGCTCAGCATCACTGGGGCCAAAACCTGGTCATTAGAAATGCTAGGCTAGAGCCTACCAGCCTGCACAGCTCTTCGCCTCTTCTCATCCTATCCAGAGAAAAGCAGCTCACAGCAAAAAGACCGGAAGACTTTGGGAGCCAGAGAGAAAAGGGAGCTGGCCAGGCAGGGCGGTGCGGGTGCCCTGGGTGCAGAGCCACAGAGGAATGCAGGCGGTGCCCAGCAGCACATCCCCCAACAGCTCTCTTCCACCAACAGCTCTGTGCTGTGGCCAGCACTCCACATCGTGGGCGACACAGTCCACTTGGAGAAAGGCACTTACCATCCCAACATGCTGTTTCAGGTCACCTAAGTAGAGACAGGCCAACATCAAGCCTCACCTGCAGCGGAGGCCTTCCTACTTGCTGCCGACCACCTTCGGTCTCACTGGAGCAGCACAGTAACTACGCCACCTTGAGTTCTACCCTACCCTTCCTCTAAACTCCAAGTTGGACTTCAATTTTGTACTTGTGAAGCACAATTCTAACTAAAGACTTACATTTTGCCTCTTTTATAAAGTTAAATCCAATGAAATGAGAGAACAAAGCAGAGAACAGAGACATGTTTTTAGTGTCCTATCAACCTGGCTTTAAAAGTGCCCCAGCTCAGCCAGGTGCAGTGGTGCACGCCTGTAATCCCAGCACTTGGGAGGCTGAGGAAGGAGGATCGCGAATTCAAAGCCAGCCTCAGCAATGGTGAGGCACTTAGCAACTCTGTGAGACCCTGTCGCTAATAAAATACAAAAAAGGGCTGGGGATGTGGCCCAGTGGTCCAGTGCCCTGAGTTCAATCTCCAGTACCACCACACACACACACACACACAAAAGTGCCCCAGCTCTGACACCATTAACTGAAAGGTTGGACAAATTATTTGGATTATTCATTTTCAGTTTCAAGTCTTTTTGAGAATTGAGATAATCCACAAAATAATCTACAAAGCACATAATTAGCATGTGTGTATTATTAACACCAGAAGCATTAACAGCATCAAAAGTAAAACTTTACTCAGAAACTCTCTTCAGAATATAAACTATGACATTAAACAAAAAAAAATACCCTAGAGAGAATCTGGCACCTTAAGAAAGCTTTGTAGCAGAAAGATTTCCATGCATTTGAACTGAAAGAAACGACCATATCTGGTTGTAGTATCTCTTCAAATCTGCACCCCTCAAAATGGGTCTGAAATTTCCATACAAAAAAAGCAAAATGAAAATATTTATTTCCATGGTCCAATTCAAAGCTCTGATGTCTTACAGAACAATGGATGCCAAGAAACCATAATATGTTCATACTAGCACTACCATTTCTCTTAATGCCAATATTCTCTGAGAGAAGAAGGAATAATAAAAATTCTTGATTTTTTTGTTGTTGTTGTTGAAGAAGACTAGAAAGGAGTATTAGTCAATGTCCATTTGACTAAGTGGTAGGCATATTATCAACACACTGACACACAGTGCTCTAAAACAAAATATAGTTTTCTTCATAAAGAATGAGTAAGTCATTCAAACAGCTTCTCTACTTATAATGTAATGTGCACACAATGATCCACAGGTAGGGGAGGAAGATCACTTTCAACAGAGTCTGAGGACAAGTTGGCAAATATGGTACTTTCCTCAGAGCTGACAGACTTTTCAAGAATAAAAAGGATCTACTATGTTCTATGTTGCAACAGGCTTTCCAAAGTTCCTAATGGTTCCTACTGATGCATATAAAGCTTTCCTTCACATTTTACAAAGAACTCAGTTTTGATGTACTGGTCTTCTAATCACAGCATGGCCTGGAGGAAGAATTAAAACAGTTTTATTAATGTTGGTCTGAAGATAATTTGCTGGAGATGCAAGGCAGTTAGAAAGTCTGGGGAAAAGAGAAAAAAGAAGTATGAACACAATCGTAGGGTTGGCGTGGGATTGCCAAGTGCAGGCCACTCTGCTCACAGGGGACAGTGAGCTGGCTGTAGGAGGGTGCGGTGTTACTTCCCTGCAGCAGCCTTCCACAACCACCCACCCCTCAAACCAGGCTCCGTCACGCCTCTAGCTCCCCAAAAGAATCACTATTTCTTCAAAATGAGTCTTATACCCTAAAATGCCTGTCATTCCTTCATTTATCTTCTAGATGCCACTTTCCCCCCCTATAAATCAGCCTTAGTGCAGCCCTGCCTATTCTCTAAAGCCTTTATTGCTTTCACTCACCACCCTCACTACCTCCTCCCGCTCATACTTGAGGGCATCAGTTGAAGGCAGGGACTGTGTCATGTTCGCTAGTGTGTCTACACTGTTTTGTTGCCCAGTAACTGCAGAATAAATGAAGGAAGGAACAAATGAATGGATAGATAATGAGCAATTCATTTTAAAACCCTCTGCCCTAATAATCCCATTCCTGGGAAATTTATCTGGACATGAAGGGTAAAAGTCAAGTTAACGAACAAGAAAGGCTTGGGTTAAAGGAAAAGAAACACATCAACTTTGGGGATAATGAAACTGGAAAAGCTAAAAGAAACTAATAATGTCTTGAACATATGCCAAGATTACAGAAGGATCCCAAACTGCATATCTGCAACTGCGTTAACTACCATTCCAGAACGTGAACAACCTGGAGATCTGGATACCTCAAAGAAATAAGTAAATATGAATCAAACAACAGTGTGAAAAGTCACTTGCTCTAGACTACAAGTTCAGAAACTGCCTGTAAAACTGAGTGAGAGCAAATTCAACAGCACCCTGCACCTGCTCAGACATTCTGCCCGTGGTCAGTGGAACCTATCCTCTCCCATCCCTGTTTTCCCTGGTCTCTCTCAGTTGGGGCCTGACAGCCCAAGAGTCTTTTCTGACCCATTTCACACATCCCAAACCTGCTTTTGCCATGTTCCCGAGAGCTCAGACCCATCTCCCCCCTTTCTCAGTATGACTTACTGGCCTAGCAGGAAGTCATTTCTGACATCTATGTAGCATTAATTATAAGTAACTTAGAAAAGACACCCAACCATTCCCAAATCAATGCTATGAGAATTTAAGTGCCATCAGGTAAAGTGTCTCTAAGGACAATAACACAAAGCTACAAAGAGGTAGAAATGTTTCCATGTGCATTTTATCTGATACTCACTTGGGAGGACATAAGACTTCTTCAAGAAATTCCTCAATCTTATTTACATCCGTTTTGACTTCACTGTTGAAAGTTATAAATGGTGGGTGGGTCCCAGGAGCCAGGTTCTGCAGGTCTGCAGGCTTCCTGTTAGGCAAAAGAGAGGTTAAAATTAGATAATTATTTTTTTACTCTAGGAAAGCAAAAATACTTTAGCCTATAATCCCAACAATTCAGGAAGCTGAGGCTTCCAGGATTATAAATTGGAAGCCAGCCTCAGCAAATTAGCAAGGCCCCAAGCAATTTAGCAAGACCCTCTTCAAAACACACAATTTAAAAGGGTAGAGATGTGGCTCAGTGGGAAGGTGCCTCTGATTTCAATCCCCAGTACAAAAAAAAAGGCAACAGTACTTTAAATCCTCAAGAGTAGGTCTAAATTTTAAAAGCATATTAGAATGACTAATAGAGAATGTTTTTCACTAAGAACTGCAAAAGAAGTACTCCAATAGAAAGCAAATCTCCACAAAGCACATATTATATGGCAAGACCATTAAGTGTCTTTCATTTGTCAACCAAAAGACAAAGTCCTTTGTTCTAACTCCAAATTTAACTAAGGTGCTTATGAGAGATGGTGGCAGAATGAGGGGTGGGAAGACTTGGGAAAGTCAGTCTCTGATTTTTTGACTCTGGTAGCAACTGTGAGTAAGGTGGAAACTACATAGGCCTTTCTTGAGGGGAGCAGGGTAAGATACAGGGGAGCAGCTGATCCTGCAGTGTTTTTCAACTATAAGATTCCAACTCTTGGTGCTACCTCTTCTCATTTTTAAAGAAGTTCAGAATTAACAAAGAAAAAGACTGCCAGATTATATAACAAATTACTTCAATAACCAGATGTGGTGGCAAGCGCCTGTAATCCCAGAGGCTGCGGAGGCTGAGGCAGGAGGATCATGAGTTCAAAAGCCAGCCTCAAAAACTTTGTGAGGACCTAAGCAACTCAGCGAGACCCTCTCTCTCTAAACAGAATATAAAAAAGGGCTGGGGATGTGGTACAGTGTTTGAGCACTCCTGAGTTCAGTCCTTGGTACCCCCCCCCCCAAAAAAATTGGTTTTTTTTACTTCAATATATAAGAGACAGCACAATCAATAGTAAAGGCAGCAGGGGAGATAAAACATTATAGTGAAAAAGACAAAATCTATATTATAAGGATTTTTAAAAAATATTTGTTTTAGTTGTACACAATGCCTTTATTTTTATGTGGTGCTGAGGATCGAACCCCGGCTGTGCACATGCTAGGCGAGCGCTCTACCGCTGAGCCACAACCCCAGCCCCTTATAAGGATTTTTGTCCACATTTATTTTTATAAGTCATCAAAAGATCAAATTAGAATGGATTAAAAGAAATGAGATAAGTGAACACATGGAAATATGTCAAATATCACAATTATCCAAGGAATTAAAAACTAAACAATGAAGCTATTTTCCTCTTATTAATTAGGAAAAACTGAAAATACTATAAAACACAAATAAAGATGGCAAAAACTTTATATTTCACACTACCACTAATAACAAGAAATATTGTTACTAAACAGCTAAAAAGTAGAATGAGCCGGGCACGGTGGCTCACCTCTATAATCCCAGCACCTGGGAGGCTGAGGCAGGAAGATCGCGAGTTCAAAGCCAGACTCAGCAATGGAGAGGCGCTGAGCAACTCAGTGAGACCCTGTCTCTAATAAAATACAAAAAAGGGTTGGGGATGTGGCCCAGTGGTCAAGTGCCCCTGAGTTCAATCCCTGGTACCAAAAAAAAAAAAAAAAAAAAAAAAAAGTAGAATGCCTCACCCAGGGCCCCCATGAATATTAGAATAAATAAATGAGATGACCAGATATGGTGTGTCTCTTGATGATAAAACATGAAGCATAAAGCACTATGAAGTATTCTTACCCACCCCAAAAAATCTGAATCTATTCAAGCCTTGGGGGGCACCTGTTTCTCAAGTCTGAACCAGGCAACCCCTTGCCCAGGGGAGTCCATGAGGTCAAAACCATCCTCTTGGTACCAGGGCATCATCTGCCTGATCACTCTCATTCTTTTGTGGATGCAGAGTGAAGTTTTCCAAATTTACGTTGGCTACTTGGTGTGTAAGATGACAAGGTAATTAATACTGAAACAGACACAAGAAGTCTACTCTTCAATTAAAGCGGACATTTAGAAGTGACTATTTAAAAAAATTGAGGGACATAACCAAATACAATGGGTGCTATGTGTTTAGACAGTGACTTAAACAGAACTGCCACAGATGAAACAAAGATACTCTGGCAATAACCAGGAAAATCGGATTATAAACTAGGAAGCAGGCATAACAGTGGCATTGTGGTTAGGTAAGAAAACATCCCTGTTGTTTGGAGACCTCATTGAGGTTAGCAGGGATGAAATGACATAATGCCCAGGATTTGCTTTAAAACATTTCAGCCAAGAAAATGTAGTGAACCTTAAAGCATTTCAGCAAACGCTGTAAAAATCTTTGTAACTATATTGGAGTTATGGAGAAGTTTATTCTATTCTTGTATAGGTTTTAAAACTTCCATAATTAAAAAAGTAAACTTTAAACTTAAAAAAATATATAGCAATATATCACTTCAAAGAACTTCCTCCTCTCAGCCCATAAACTGGAGGAGCTAGCTTTCCTGCCTTCTTCCTTCCTCCCAACACAAATGCACATAATCTGAATAAAATAAAACATATCTTTAAGTGGATCATGAAGGTGAAATACTTGGTTGTTAAAAGAATTTTCAAAACAGAGGGCCCTACAATCCACAGGACTTCCCCTGGTCTCATCCATTCATTCACATTCTCTCTGAAGTTCCATCTTTCAATTTAGGTTGGAGAGTTCCTCTTCCGTCTATGCCCACATTCCAAGCAAAGACACAAAGACTTCTTTAACTATTTGATTATTCCAATTTTCTGACTTATAGCCAAGCTCTAGGGCCTCTCTTCCAAATCAAATATAAGACATATTTTCTATCAACTTCACTGACAACCTAAGCTCCAAGCGATGACTTCTAAAACCCAAGGTCTGACTTGATTTTCAACCCTGATTCTTCCCCTGAGCACCCTTTATACTGACAAGGTCAAGGTGAGCACAAAATGGAGAGAATACATGAAACCTGAGGTCTTCGGACCCCCATTCACTAAAACAGGGGTACGTGTATGAGGTTAGTTACTTTTTATAAGTATTCAACTCCAAATTATAACTGTTAGGGTTTAGAACTAGAATGTCCCTCCAAGTCTTATGTGCTCAGAGGTGGCGCTTCTGGGGAGTGATTGGGTCCCCAGGGCTCTGAGCTGACCAATCCACTGATGGCTGAATGGACTCCTGGAAGGTGGGACCTATAGGTCACTGGGTTTGTCTTCCCTCTAGTGCTTTCTCTCTCCCTCTGTTTCTTGAATGTCACAAGCTAAGCACCTTCCTCTGCCACACCCTTCCACCTGGTTCTGCCTCACTGAGGCCCAGAGCAATGGAGTCAGCCAACCATGTATTGAATACTCTGAAACCATGAACCAAAATAAATCTTTCCTCCTCTAAGTTGTTCTTGTCAGGTATCTTGGTCTAACAGAACAACAAATACTTCTCTACCCTGCACCTCCTTGGTTTCTTTAATTTTTAAAAAAATATTTATTGAGCCAGGCACGGTGGCGCACGCCTGTAATCCCAGCACTTGGGAGGCTGAGGCAGGAGGATCACAAGTTCAAAGCCAGCCTCAGCCTTAGCAAATCAGTGAGACCCTGTCTCTACTAAAATACAGAAAAGGGCTGGGATGTGGCCCAGTGCTCGAGTACCCCTGAGTTCAATCCCGGGTACAAAAAGAAAAAATTATTTATTTGCTTTAGTTGTACACAATGTGTTTATTTGTACGTGGTGCTGAGGATCGAACCCAGGCCGCACATGTGCTAGGCGAGTGCTCTACTGCTGAGCCACAACCCCAGCCCTCCTTAGTTTCTTTTAGTTATTTCTTTTTACTCATCATCCAGATATCTGTTCTTCATTGATCATAAAGAATCCCATATGTTCAAGACCATGGTCATCTTTACTCTAGAAGTCACTCACTCACAGACTCATTTGTTCCCACTGATAATTTACTTCTTCAATTCAAGAACATCTTGTACGCCGGGCGCGGTGGTGCACGCCTGTAATCCCAGCACTTGGGAGGCGGAGGCCGGAAGATCGCAAGTTCAAAGCCAGCCTCAGCAATGGCGAGGCAGTTAGCAACTCAGTGAGACCCTGTTGTCGCCGCCTGAAGCGATGGCCGCTTGGAGCAGCAAAGCTGCGGGAATAAGTTTAGAGGCAGACTGGAAACAAACAGGATCTTTATTTTGTCAGTTTCTCTCTCTGGCTCTAACAACTCTAACACGTACCACACACCAGCAAAGCCAACAACCAAAATGGCCCCAACCCGCTCCGTGCTCGGCCCAAGTCTCTCGAGATCCCGGGCCAAGTCTCGTGAGACTATGGAAGGTGGCAATGTCCAAAACTCCATGGCCCGAAGTCAACCGCAATCAATAGCCATCTCCCCAAACAGGGCTCCTGCACCCTGTCTCTAATAAAATACAAAAAAGGGCTGGGGATGTGGCCCAGTGGTCAAGTGCCCCAAGTTCAATCCCTGGTACAAAAAAAAAAAAAAATCTTGTACATAATTGAGAGTCCTGAAACCTGAAAGTTCAGGGTTCATATATTTATTTTTTCAAATCTTAATATTTTTCAGTTAAAAAAGTTAAGCAGGCTGGGTCTGGTGGCACATGCCTATAATCCCAGTGACTCAGGAGGCTAAGGCTAAAGGATTGCAAGTTTGAGGCCAGCCTGGGCAACTTAGCAACACCCTTTCTCAAAACATAAAGTAAAAGGAACTAGAGATATAGCTCAGTGGTGAAGTGCCCCTGGGTTCTATTTCCAGTACTTAAAAAAAAAAAATGTTTTAGAAAGTTGAACAAAAAATAGCACAAAGGTAAGAAAAATCATCTCATCAAAGCAAGAAGGCTAATAAAGTACACAAAAGAGGGGCTGCAGGGTTAGCTCAGTGTAGTGGTAGAGTGCTTGCCTTTCGTGCACAAGGCCCTAGGTTCCATCCCCAGCACTGCAAAACAACAAAACCAACCAACACACACACACACACACACACACACACACACACACACACACACCACAACACACATGTCCCATGAAATGATGCTAGAGTGAGTAAGAATGTTCTTTCCTACTGTCATGTACAAACTGTGATCACCTGGAAAACAATTTTCTCATTTGAAAGTCATAAGACATAACCATCAACATTTTTACAACACATAGTAAATTATGTGCCTAAGTATAAGGTAATAACAAGTTTGTCTTTTAACAAATAATTTTTTCATGAACAGGGTACACCATGCTTTAAAACAGCCCATGAAAAATAAATAAATAAATAAATAACAACTATTACTTCTATAATATATTATGACAGCTTTTAAACTCTCCAAGCAAAAAATATTTATTAGAGGAGGAATAGGGAGACATGCCAGAGAAGGAGGAACCAAAGGTGGAATAAAATGGACTGGATTAAACTCCTAACCTCTGTCATCCACTCCCTACTTCACTGAGTGAATCCCAACCTCTCTTGGTCTGGATTTCCTCATCTGGACCCTGGATGTGAGACCTGCCTTGCCTCTAGACAGATCAAATAAAGCAAGTGGATGTGAACTCAACAAAAGTATGCAAACAGAAGCCATCAGGCTTCCCACGTCACATTAACAGGGCATTACACAGATGACAGAATCAGCCGTTTTAACCTGAACACAGCTAATGGTTCATAGCTAGGTGTCCAGCATTAGCCAGTTTATAATAATAAAACCTGCTTTAGAGGATATATTCAACCAAGGAACTTGAAACCAGGCACAGCACAACCAATTCCCCAGTAGTGTTACTGATCAGTTCGTTGTATTTCTGAAAAGCTAGACAGACTTTAAAAACAAAGGTAATGAAACTACTTTCCAGGATTAACTGCTGAAAGAGATGCAGGACAACCATGTCAGGTCCTTATTCCAAACAAGAGTAGATTTGAGAAGAAACTGGTCCCTCTAAATGGATCAGTAGACTGCACTAAAAGGATGAGCTCTGGGCAGTGGGGAGATTCCCTCACAAGCTGTGCTATCAACCAAACAGATCTGACTTCCAGTTCTCGGCAGGCGCTCAGGGCCTCAGGCCTTCTGTTTGACTCACAAGGCTCATTTCACAGATGCTTCAAAGAAACTTAATATTGCAGGAATTGCAGTTTGAGATATGTGGAAATGAACTGATAAGTAACAGCTAAAAACAAGACATCTTTGGTTTATTTCATGAAAGACCTTCAACAAATACTCAACAAGTCATTCAAACTCATTCAAATGCTTCCCTTGGGTGATAATCTAGAAAAAGCAAAGGGCATGAAGCTCGTGCCTTGAAATAAAGGCATGGTTATTCCTTAGTCTTGTGGGGTTTTCCCTACAACCCCATTTCTTTTGCATAAAACAAATTATTCAGTTCTCTCTCATTTTGTTTCTAGATGAAAGAAGGAATAAAGAGAAACAAAAACAAGAAACAGGGTAATGAGGAAACAAAAAGGAGGAACCCTACAGGAGCTAATACTTTCAGCAACTTAAGTGTCTCCAATTAAAACTTAATGCAGTACACTTGACCAACTGGAGGACGCTGGGCTGGTGGCTCAGTCCCAGCTGCTTGGTATGAAATGAGCTCAAGGTAGTTACACGACACTGGAGCTGGTTCGTGAAGATGAGCTACCTGTAACCAGTTGACGGGCTTGATGGAGAAAAAAGTCTAAGTATGTAGAATTATCTTTTAAGTTGCACTCCTTTTTACTAGTGCCAATTTTCAAGGAACAAAATTAATTCACACAAATCAAAAGAATACTGGACACGACCTTTAAACAAATAACTGATTCCCTCCCTACAAAAGTGAATACCACAGAATCCTTTGTTTCAGAACACATTACTTCTACTAATTATTCCTTACTAGATTTGATATCTTTTGGCTTGACAATATCAAGGTCACTGAAGAACCTTAAAGGATGCACCAAAACACACACACCAAGACTCCTAGTTATTAAGCTTCTATCTATGTGTCCCAGTTAAAGCAGTAACAGGATTTTACGGATTTCACTAAATGTGGTACACTGCTAATCTTCATCTACTTCAGTATCTATTTGTGGAACAATAAGTAAAGAACAAAATAGCACACATTAAAAAATTCCAAATACAACTTCTATAATTCTTAAAGTATTTTAATAGTGCAATTTATAAGTGAAGTTTAGAAAAACTTTTGCTAATAATTTTTCTAATTCAGCTCTTAGCATCCTCAACAGGATTTGATCAATGAAATCATCTTGAAAAAAACATAAAAACTTGTGGCAGCAAAGATCTACCTGTCCCCGTGTGTGTGGGAGAGACAGAAAAGACAGACAGACACACACACACACACACACACGGGGTGGCGGGGGGGAGTGAGGGAGAGCACACACACATATATGGGGTTAAGAATGTATCCAAGCCGGGCGCGGTGGCGCACGCCTGTAATCCCAGCACTTTGGGAGGCTGAGGCAGGAGGATCGCGAGTTCAAAGCCAGCCTCAGCAATGGCGAGGCACTTAGCAACTCAGTGAGACCCTGTCTCTAATAAAAACCAAAAAAAGGGCTGGGGATGTGGCCCAGTGGTCGAGTGCTGAGTTCAATCCCTGGTACCAAAAAAAAAAAAAAAAAGAATGTATCCAGAAAACACAGCCACCTTGAACTGTTCTGGGGATTTTATGTAGCTCATCAACTTGACAAAGGGGAGGAGTGGGGTCTACTTTCCTTTGAAGGGCCAACAGCAAAAATTATATTGATACCTCTAACAGCTGGCCTGTTCTGTTCCACTTTGTCTCTCTGCATGTGTCACTAATGCTGCTTTTACTGAAGATGTCCTGAACTGATTTCTCAACTTACTGAAGACTTTTTCAGGAGAGTATAACTACAGACATGATAATGAAAGTAAGACTATTTATGGAATTTGGAAATCAGATTTTATTCTGAGTTTATAACAGCTTTTTAAGATACACAGTTTCATAGTTCCATTGTAACATTTTTTATTATTATGAAATTGTTAAAAATTAAAGTATCACGATATTGCAAAACTTTATGTTGCTACTATGGTGACTTGGACCTGAGTCAGACTCACACAACCTGTTACAAATGGTATGCTTGCATTTGAAACAGAAGGAAATCCTTACTGACTGTATTGCAAAGAATGAGATAGTTACAGAGTTTAAAGTGAGATTGGTCAAATGGCAACACATATTTCCCAGAATTCTAAAACGTGGTCTTTATTCTGTCCAAGAATACCAAGGTTGAAAAATGATTTAAAAATTGCCAGGCACAGTGGCGCACACCTGTAATCCCAGCAGCTTGGGAGGCTGAGGCAGGAGGATCACAAATTCAAAGCCAGCCTCAACAACTTAGCGAGGTCCTAAGCAACTCAGTGAGACCCTGTCTCTAAATAAAATATATATTTTTAAGAAAGGTTTGAAAATAGTAAAAAGTACCCTGAACAGTCTCCAACACACAGACAAGACTGAAGACATACTAGTTTGTGTTCCCCTCTTTTTTCCTGAACTTAAATATGAAGTAGCTGACTGACCTCAAGCAGACAAGGCAGCTTGCCTGGGATCCAATGGATGTCGGTGGCAGGGCACTCTCTACAGAGCCACCTTTAACGCCTGGGACTTTCTCCTGTGCCATGGTTGATCCCCAATGTATGACATGTGATGACATCTATAATTGTACTCCCAATTTTAATATTTTTGCATGTTTGCCTGCAGTTTTTTTTTTTTTTTTTTTTTTTTTTTTTTTTTTTTTTTTGGTACCAGGGATTGAACTCAGAGGCACTAGACCACTGGGCCACATCCCAGCCCTTTTCTGTATTTTATTAGAGACAGGGTCTCACTGAGTTGCTAAGTGCCTCGTCATTGCTGAGGCTGGCTTTGAACTTGTGATCCTCCTGCCTCAGCCTCCCAAGTGCTGGGATTACAGGCGTGCGCCACCATGCCCGGCTTGTCTGCAGCTTTTGTTCAAATCAAAGTTCATGTAAAAGTAAATTCTTAGCCGGGCGCGGTGGCGCACGCCTGTAATCCCAGCACTTTGGGAGGCTGAGGCAGGAGGATCGTGAGTTCAAAGCCAACCTCAGCAATGGCGAGGCACTTAGCAACTCAGTGAGACCCTGTCTCTAAATAAAATACAAAAGAGGGCTGGGGATGTGACCCAGTGGACGAGTGCCCCTGAGTTAATTCCCAGTACCACAAAAAAAAAAAAAAAAAAAGTAAATTCTTTCTGGAGCCCAAGTACATTTTTTATCTAAGGTTTCTTTAATACAACCGCAACATAAACAGATGATCAGGTTTGGAAAGAACTCCCACTAAAGCAGAAAGGCTGCACGAGAAGCGAGTAATGGGAGATGTTCAAAGCCTCACAAAGGACACATGACTCCACCAGCGCAGTCATCAACACCAGCAGAGGCTGAAAGAGGACGCGCGATCGGTGCCAGGACTAGAAATGGTCTGCTCGTGGGGATGGAATGTCATGAAACAATCGTTCTCTTCAGAGCAGAGAGTGGGCTTCTAAATGGCGCTCAGGGGAGTGCCATTGCCCTCCACTGGTTTGTTCTGGGATCAGTAATTTTCACAGAAGAATTGGGCAATTACCAAGACAGGCAATAAAATAAGCACTTAGGTAGTTTCTCCCCCACAGATTTCTAAAGTCACATTTAATGCTTTAAAATTAAGAACTTATTACGAAAGCTCCTTTTTACTGTTTCATTTCTCTGACTTATTTTACATTTGTTTATTCACTCTTATGGGGTACTTTCTCTGAAATTTTGTTCAAGATTCTTTGAATTTTTTTTTGGGGGGGGGGGTTGTACCAGGGATTGAGCCTGGGGCACTTAATCACTGAGCCACATCCCCAGCCCTTTCTATGTTTTTGAGACAGGGTTTCACAGAGTTGCTTAGAGGCTCATTAAGTTGCTGTCATTTGAACCCATAATCCTCCTGCCTCAGCCTCCAGAGTCACTGGGGTTACAGGCTTGGGGCCTGGCTTTGTTCAAGATTCGATGTGAGTAATCTCATGGAAAAGGTCTGGAGGGATAAAGACCAAACTTAAAAGCCAATTATCTGTGAAGGGGAAGCTAATGACTACTGCAGGAGCCCTGTTTGGGGATTGGCTTGAATTGCAGTTGACTATGAGCAGTGGAGATTTGGCCATTGTCGCCACCCGTAGTCTCACGGGATTTTGTTGCGGGATCTCGAGTGACTTGGCCGAAATTGCTGATCGGGTCAGCGCCATTTTAGTGGTGTGTTTGGCGTGAGTTAGTTGTTGTTAGAACCAGAGAGAAAAGTTATCAGAATAAAAAGCTGTTTGTCTCCAGTTTGCTTCTGAGGTTCTTCCCGCGGCTCCGTTGCTCCAAGCGCTTCAGGCGGCAACAGACTACCCCCAGGGCTAAGATAGAAAGGATTCAGTATCACATATGACTGGTACATTTTTTAGTTGTCCTTAATGAACAGTTTTTAGAATTACTGAACACCAGCCGGGCGCGGTGGCGCACGCCTATGATCCCAGCACTTTGGGAGGCTGAGGCAAGAGGATTGCGAGTTCAAAGCCAGCCTCAGCAATGGCGAGGCACTTAGCAACTCAGTGAGACCCTGTCTCTAAATAAAATACAAAAAAGGGCTGGGGATGTGGCCCAGTGGTCAAGTGCCCGAGTTTAATCCCTAGTACCAAAAATTAAAAAATAAAAAAAAAAAAAAGAAAGAAATACTGGAGACTTCAGATTTCTGGGGAAAAAAAAAACACAACACATGCTTCAACTTTAAGCACTCTGGGTTGTTGATTTTATACAAAGCCCTAGGAAACACACATCCTCTTCGGTATATTTTTTAGTCATGATGCCCTGAATACATTCTTCCATGTGTCACTTTTTATATGTAGAGTACATTACTGATACATAAACATATCCTCAAACATCAATCAACAATAATAATGCCATAAAAAACCTGTAAAAGATAAAAAAAAACAGATGACTTTAAAATAGCCATGGAATTCCCCTCATTTTCTGAATCAGATCCACTGTGACTGGCCTATGGCACAATCACACCCTGTATGGAGCAAAGGCTGTTTCAAAGTGTGGCAGGCAACTCACTTGCTCAAAGCCAAAAATGGGAAAGGAGAAATCCATGTATTTTAGGACAGAGTAAGGGTGTGTGCCTAGTGGCACAGTCTATTTTTAGGAGTTATATTGGGAAACTTCCTCTCTGAATGAATGTAGGGGGGAAAAGTAATAGAAGGGTAACTACATGACTTACTTCATTCTTAAAATAACTTTCCAACATGCAGTAGGGAATGTCTTCTAGAACCTGTAGTTTTAGTTCTTATCATCTTCAAAGGCTTATTTCCTACACATTCATACATCTAACTAAAAAGTTTCCTAGACAATTTTATGGCTTATTATCGATTAATAAATTTTAAATCTGCACTGTTTCAAGAAACTGCACTGGGCACAATTAAAGAATAAATTTTAAGCCAGGCGCGGTTGCGCATGCCTGTAATCCTAGCATTTGGGAGGCTGAGGCAGGAGGATCTCGAGTTCAAAGCCAGCCTCAGCAATGGCGAGACACTTAGCAACTCAGTGAGACCCTGTCTCTAATAAAACACAAAAAAGGGCTGGGATGTGGTCCAGTGGTGGAGTACCCATGAGTCCAATAACCAGTACAAAAAAAAGAATAAATTTTAAGGCATGGACAGAGTCTGCTAACCTAGCCCTGGGAATGGGATCACAGCTTTCAGACAACTCTCAAGATGTGATGTTCAGAGGGATAACATACATCAATTCTGCCAGCTACCACAAGTGACAGTTTATCCACATTTTCCCCTGGACATTGTTCATGACTTTGATATGCTTAAAAAATAAACAGCAAACAATGCTGTGGCATTTATGTCAAGAAGAATACATGTCTACTGCCAAATTCTAGATTGACCATTGATACAACTGTTCTTAACCCTTGATTAGATTAAATCTCTTGGGGAGGAAGGGGTATAAATTTGCTAGGAAGAAGAGAAGTTCCTGAATAGCTTTTTATTTGTCTGGGATCTTCTTCACTCTGGCCTATAAAGAGAAAGCTAGAAACGATTCTTCATTTAGCAAGAACAAGCTGGTCATGGTGGCGTGTGTGTGTGTGTGTGTGTGTGTGTGTGTGTGTGTGTGTGTGTGTGATCACAGCTACTGGTGAGGCAGAGGCAGGAGGATCACAATCTTGAGGCCAGCCTTGGTAACTTAGACCCAGTCTCAAAATAAAATAAATAAAAAGGGGCTGGAGGGCTGGGGCTATAGTTCCGTGGCAGAGCGCTTGCCTAGCATGTGTAAGGCACTGGGTTCAATCCTTAGCACCACATAAAAATAAATAAAGGCATTATTCTGTCCATCTACAAGTACAAAAGGGTGGGGGGCAGGGCTAGAGATGATGTAGCTCAATGGTAGAACACCCATGGGTTCAATCCCCAATGTTACCCCCCCCCACCCAAAAAAAAAAAAAAAAAAACTCAGTGAGAACAATCACAGGGTCATGGGTAATTGCTCTTGTTTTACGATTCCATTTAACAAAATATGATTAAAATTATTATTACAGAAAACTCCTTTTTATTCCCTGAAAAGTAGAAAATGAAATAGAAAAGGTTAAATGAAATAGATCACAACAGTATTTAGCGTTCTAAAAGTCCCATTCTTGCCTTCATGTTTATCACATTTTAGCCAATAAAATGTGTGCTGAGACACTTCTCCATTGTTCCATGCTTCCAGTGAAATGCAAGGATTTCACTGTAATCACACTAAAATGTAGCTCATGAAACTTAAGGTAAACATTCAATAGGTTCCTAAAAAGACTGAGAGGCCACATGCAGTTCCCTGACTGTAGGTTGTCCATGATATTTACATAATTTAAAGCTGTCCACAAACCAGCAGAATTTTAACAAAATGTATTTCCTTGAAATGCAAGCAAAGTGAAGGACGGGAAAAGGATCAAACTGAAAGACAGTACTGTATATACTCCCAATTTAAATTGACCCCAAACAACGACCATGCCTTACCTTTTCAGGTCAACAGTTGTGACGCTAAATACAACTCCTTTGAGCCAAAGAATCATGAAAAGCCTCTGGGAAAAGGGGCAGTTTCCTATGCTTTCACCATCACTGCCAGCCTGGAAAGCAGAAAGACACATTAAAAACAAGGTCAAAATGATGATTCGCAAAATGACAGAGCTTACTGTGAATTTTAATCAAAGCTACCAGAAGACAAGGTAAGTTGCATTCTGGAAAGAAAGGTGGAAATCCAGGCCTTTATTATTTTGGCCTTTCATTTGCCTCCTTCTCTTATGAGAAATGAGCAGTCTAGCAGGGCACAGTGGTGCACGCCTGAATCCCAGCAACTCAGGAGGCTGAGGTGGGAGGGCTGCAGTTTCGAAGCCAGCCTCAGCAACTCAGAGACATTTAGTCTCAAAATAAAAAATAAAAAAGACTGATAATGTCAAGTGCCCTTGGGCTTAATCCCCAGTATAAAAATTTTTTTTTCATTATAAAAATCCTACATCCTATCTTACACATTCCTTTAGGAAGCAAGAAAATAACAAAAGATGTCTTTATAAGAAGCTATTTATAAACTTTTTAATGGATGGAGCAGCTGACTTTCCTAAGCTCAAGAATGAGGTAGAATTTTCCTAAAAATCTGAGCAGGACATATTTTCCTCATTTCATCAGGTTCGCCCCAATTTAAAAGGGAGACAAGAAAACATTCTGACATTTGCCAGGAATCAACACGGACTTTTACTATGACGTCTATAAAGAGTTCCAAAAATAGCTCTTTAACAAGTCTTTCAAAGATGCTGATAAGCCATGCATACCTATAATCCCAGCAGCTAGGGAGCCTGAGGCAGGAGGATCACGAGTTCAAAACCAGCCTCAGCAACTTAGTAAGGCCCTAAGCACCTCAGTGAGACCCTGTTGCTAAATAAAATATTAAGGTGGTGGCGGCGGCGGGGGAACGGGATGGGTGCCTGGGGATGTGGCTCAGTGGTTAAGCTCCCGGGGTTCAATCCTAGGTACCTCCACCCTCCCCCCCAAACAAACAAACAAACAAACAAACAAAAAGATGCTGGTAAAAGTACCTCTTACTATCTTAAAGTAGCTCTCAAAAAATTCAGAAGCATTTCAGTAAAATGCTGTATCCACAACAAGCCATTAATTCCTTAATGGGAGTGAAATACTTTGTTTCCAACCTAGTGCAGGCAACCTTCTGGAGGCCTTATGCCCTGGGCCAGGATCATCTCAGAGAAAGCTAAGGAAAAGTCCTGCTAACCAGTAACAGGGGCCCCTCCTGTTTCCTCCCTCCCTGCTGGGTGGGGTCAGAGGAGGCCTAGTAGAGAGACTTTGATCATCAAGCAACAGTAGTGAGGCCACCTCTACTGCAGTGTCAGTGAGACTGCATCGGGAAGTGGACTCTCACCTTGCCCAGCAATAATGAGGTGCCTCCGCTTTGGGCATCAGTGGAGACCTACAGGGACACCTGGATTTCCACCTTCATCTGTGTGTAACAAGGCAATGATGTCCCCACCCCCCTCACCCTATACCTCTCTCCATCAGAAAAGTTTAAACACAAGGTTTAAACTAGACACAGGATCTTGTAATATGAAAATGCCAAGGTTTCCATTGAAAATCACCTATTAAACCAAATACCATATCAAACTGAATGAGAAAAGGCAATCAATAGATGCCAGCGCCAAAATGACAGAGATGTTACATTTACCTGACAAAGAGTTCTCTAAAGTAGCTGTGATAAAAAAATATTGCAATGACAAATTATCAGCCGCTTGAACATGGGAAAAAAAAAAAAAAAAAAAAAAAAAAAAAAACAAGCCTCAGCAGAGAAATAGAAGATGCAAAAAAATAACTGGATGGAAAAAATACAGCAACTGAAATAAAAGGCTTGGTGTGTGGCCTCTGCGATGGTTTTGATACTGAACGTCCATGGAGGCTTGGTCTCTGGGGTGGCAATGCTGGAAGGCCTATGAACCTGTAGAGATGGGCCCAGTGGGTCCAGACCACTGAGAGCATGCCCTTGAAGGGGACCAGGGGACTCCCAACTCTTCCACTTTCTCTGCTGCTTCCTGGCCCTGAGCAGTATGTTCTGTCACTTCCAGCAACTGCCACCCAGCATGCCCACCAGATACCCAAAGCAATGATCTGCCTAGTCTTGGACTAGAACCTCCAAACTATGATCCAAAATCTTATTCTTATAAGTTAATCAATCACTTCAGGCATTTTGTTGTAGTGATGGAAATTTGGCTAAAGCCATATGGAGGGGGAAGAGGAAAGAATCAATGAACTGGAAGATCAAATAAAAATTACCCAGTGTGTTGTACTTATCCATAAAGAAGAATGAAATTATATCATCTGTAGGGAAATGGAGGGAACTGGAGAACATCATGCTAAGTGAAATAAGTCAGGCTTAAAAAGTCAAGGATTGAGCCGGGCATGGTGGCACACGCCTGTAATCCCAGCACTTGGGAGGCTGAGGCAGGAGGATCAAGTTCAAAGTGAGCCTCAGCAATGGTGAGGCACTTAGCAACTCAGTGAGACCCTGTCTCTAATAAAATACAAAAAAGGGCTGGGGATGTGGCCCAGTGGTCAAGTGCACCTGAGTTCAATCCCCCGTTCCAAAAAAAAAAAAGTCAAGGACTGAATGTTTTCCCTCATGTGCAGAAGCTAGAGAGAGAAAAGGAATTTTTAAAGGGTGGGAAATCTCCTGAAAATAGAAAGGAAAGTAGTAGAGGACAGGAAGGAGATCAAGGGGAGGGAGAGAAAGAGAAAGAACTGAGGAATGAAGTCAACCAAATGATATGTGCATGTATGAATATGCTATGATGAATCTCTCTTTCAAGTATAAGTGTAATACACCAATGGGGGGTTGCATGTGAATAAATAGAGGAAAGACCAGAAAAATAGAGGAAGGAGAACAGGAGGAGGAAAGAGGGGAGAGAAAGGAGAAATACTAGGGAATGAATTGGAGTAAATTATGTTATGTACATAAATGAATGTCACAATGAACCCCACTATTACATATAATTAAAATGAACTAATAAATACATTTTCTAAAAAATTTCCCAGTGTAGCCAGTGCAGTGGCACAAACCAGTAATCCCAACAACTGAGGAGGCTGAGGCAGGAGGATTTCAAGTTTGAGACCAGCCTCAGCAACTTGCCAAGACCCTCAGCAACTTAGTGAGAATTTGTCTCAAAATAAAAAGGACAGGGGATGTAAATAAATGGTAAAGCATTCTTGAGTTCAATCTCCAGTACAAAAAAAAATTTTTTTTGTCTTTCTCGGTGTAAACAACAGAGAAAAAAGTAGGCTGAAAATTGAATACTTCTTATATATTCCCATGTTTTCTTGGGGGACAGGGAGGCAGATACTGGGGATTGAACTCAGGGGCTCTTGACCACTGAGCCACATCCCCACCCTATTCTGTATTTATTTAGAGACAGGATCTAACTGAGTTGCTTAGTTCCTCGTTAAGTTGCTGAGGCTGGCTTTGAACTTGAGATCTTCCTGCCTCAGCCTCCCAAGCCACTAGGCTTACAGGCATGCACCACCATGCCCTGATATTCCCATGTTTTGATGTCATCCATCTAGCTGGCATTGTGAAGCTTTCCTTGTATGCTACAGGCCCAACAATTTTACATTTAGAAATTTAACCTAGTAGAAACACACTGATGTCCAAAGATACCAGTCTCTAGTGACTGAATCATGTTTCTAACAGCAAAGCCTTGGAGACCCCCCCAAGATCAACAGTAAAGGGGCTGCTCACACAGACTGGCACCCAGGGTGGCCTCTGGGCCAATCAGCCTTTGGCATGGGTGAGGGTACAGCCACCACTTCCCACTGTGGAGTCTGGAGCACTGAGATCATGGTCTATAAAACTTCAGTCTTACTTAGGTTTTCCCTCTTTAGTTGTAGACAGACATAATACCTTTATACTTTATTTATTTTTATGTGTTGCTGAGGATCGAACCCAGTGCCTCACATGTGATAAGCAAGTACTCTACCACTGAGCCACACCCCCAGCCCCTAGGTTTTCCCTTTCTTGATCTTTGGCTAGCAGGACCGGGAGTTTTTCGAACTCTCTCTTTCATTACCCGCCCCCTGCCAAGCTGCCTGCTTCAATAGTTCCAAGCCTGGAATGTATAAGGCCAAAAAGAAAAAAAAAAAAAAAAAAAAAAAAAAAACCAAGAAACTCACTACAGTCTCCTCTATCTTCTCATAAGCAAAAGTCTCTAAGAAGTATTAAATTTAAGAAGCAAAACAAAAATATATAAAAGCCAGGCGTGGTGGCGCATGCCTGTAATACCAGCACTTGGGAGGCTGAGGCAGGAGGATCGAGTTCAAAGCCAGCCTCAGCAATGGCAAGGCACTTAGCAACTCAGTGAGACCCTGTCTCTAAATAAAATACAAAAAAAGGGGGGTGGGTGGGCTGGGGATGTGACCCAGTGGTCGAGTGCCCCTAAGTTCAATCCCCGGTACAAAAAAAAAATTTATTTATTTATATATAATGTACATCCATACAGTGGAAGTTTACTCAACAACAAAAAGCAATGGAGCATTGATACATGCTCTATAACTTCAATGAACTTTACAAACATGTTAAATAAAAGGAGCCCATCACAAAAGACTATTGTATGATTACATTTATATGAAAAGTCCAATGTCCAAAATAGGCAAATTCATAGACAGAAAGTAGATTAGGGGTTGGGGCTGTAGCTTAGTGGCAGAGTGCCTGTCTAGCATGTGTGAGGCACTGGGTTTGATCCTCAGCACCATATAAAAATAA
This sequence comes from Tamias sibiricus, assembly GCA_025594165.1. Classification (NCBI taxonomy): domain Eukaryota; kingdom Metazoa; phylum Chordata; class Mammalia; order Rodentia; family Sciuridae; genus Tamias; species Tamias sibiricus. Next base: position 20,012,251 of record CM046658.1, on the reverse strand, counting down.
ATAAACAAAATAAAGGCATTATGTCCACTTACTACTACAAGAAAACAACAAAGAAAGAAAGTAGATTACTTGTTGCCTAGTGTTTGGAGTAGGGGGTAGGGGGTTGGGAATTAACTGCTAATGGGTACAGTTTCTTTGGCAGGGTGAGAGAAATGTTTTAAAATTAGACTAATGATGGATACTAACTTCATGCATGTATAAAAACCACTAATTTTTGCCTTTTTCAAATGGGTGAATTGTACAGTATATAAATTATATCTAATAAAACTGTTTTTGAAATGTATAGCCAGACATGGTAGCCCACGCCTGTAATCCCAGAGACTCAGAACTCTGAGGCAGAAGGATCACAAACTGAAGGCCACCCTCAGCAACCTAGCAAGGCCCTGTGTCAAAATAAAAATAAAAAAGGATTGTGAACTTAGCTCAGTAGCTAAGCACCCCTGGGTTCAATTCCCAATAAGCAAAACAAACAAGCAAAAAAAGTACAAGCATATTATAAGTACAAATACATGCTTGAGAAGATTTTAATTTGGAGAATATAAATAGTTCTAAAATTGTGATTTCATGTTACAAAAACATACATTTCTATGTTTTCTTTTTTTTTTTTTTTTTTTGTGGTACCGGGGATTGAACTCAGGGGCACTCGACCACTGGGCCACATCCCCAGCCCTTTTTTGTATTTTATTTAGAGACAGGGTCTCACTGAGTTACTAAGTGCCTCGCCATTGCTGAGGCTGGCTTTGAACTCGCGATCCTCCTGTCTCAGCCTCCCAAAGTGCTGGGATTACAGGCGTGCGCCACCGCGCCCGGCTTCTATGTTTTCTTTAAAAATAGAAAATCATCAAGCCGCGTGGTGGCGCACGCCTGTAATCCCAGCACTTGGGAGGCTGAGGCAGGAGGATCACGAGTTCAAAGCCAGTCTCAGCAATGGCGAGGCACTTAGCAACTCTGTGAGACCCTGTCCCTAGTAAAATACAAAAAAGGGCTGGGGATGTGGCCCAGTGGTGGAGTGCCCCTGAGTTCAATCCCTGGTACCAAAAAAATAAATAAATAAATAAATAAATAAATAAAAAGCGCCAATAGAGATTAAAACATAAAAAAAAAAAAAAAAGAAAGAAAAGAAAAGAAAAAGAAATAGCTCCCAAACCTCAAAGTGAAGATCTAAATATGAAGTTTACTAATGCACTACTGAAGTTTAAATCTGGCACAATCATTGTAAACATGGGTTTTGTCTGTTTCCTGAAATTGATTTCTGCCTTCTGATCTGTAATTACTAGAAAACTATTACATTTTTGCCAAACCTAATTTGTGAGTTTTGCTATATATGCCATCATTCGAATTTAAAATGCCTCTAATTTTAATGCCAACAAAATTGGTTGTAATCAAATTTTAAAGTAATAATAACTTGCCCCTCCCGTTAAAAAAAAATAATAGAAAATCAAAATAATCAGAGAAAACATAAGTAATCTCAATGACATAGCTATCACCACAGATTTCCAGATGAAGAATGAATCTTGGGCTGGGGATATAGCTTGGTTGGTAGAGTGCTTGCCTTGCATACACAAGGCCCTGGGTTTAATCTCCAGCACCACCAAAAGAAGAATCTTAGCATTCATGCGGGTTTTGTTCTGTTAACTTTCTGTCTGGGGTTCCGCTCACACACTCACAATTCCTCACTACTAGCTTCATTCGCCTTGCTCCAGGCCTCTGTTGTAATTCTTGGAATTGCATAATTCTGGTATTTAATGAGAAATTGCTAGATTAACTCCTACATTGCAGAATCAGGGTCAATGGTAAATGCCATAAATATTTTAATGTTTGACTAAGGTTAAGGAACTGCTCACTTAGAAAACCTAGTTTAATCAGTCTTCAGACAAGTCAGACTTTAAAATGCCTAAGAGGGAGGGTTTTAACTTTGTTCCTTTCTTTCTTTGCACCTATGGGGCTGGGGGTGAGGGGTAATGATGGATGGCTGGGGGAAGAGAGAAAGAAGCTGGGACTTAAAGGTAAGAGTGGGCTCCTGACCATTAAAATTATTTACCTGCACACGTTTGCTAGGGAATATGCAGAACAAAGTGTTGCTGACAGAATAACTTAAAATTGCAACACCCCATTTATGCTTACTGTGGAGTCTGTTAATTTAAGTGAGAAGGATCGTCAAAATGGCTCAATTAACTTACAAGTCACAACCCAACAGGGTAAATGAAAATTCACCTTGCCTCTATTACTGATTTCTTTAGAATCTGTGTTAAACACCTGCTGGAGCCAATGTTTAGAGTCTAACGATTTAATAAGCTGTTGTCCTTCTATAGTGTCTACAGAGTGTGCACAAAGTAACAAGGTTTGGAATCAAACTTCTAAGTTTGAATCCTAACCTCACAGCTTCATCATCTTTAAGGAAGTTACTTAATGTCTATGAAACTTGAACCACTATACAGTTATTATGGGGAGCACATGGGTTACATGGTAAGAAGTTTAAAAATGTTGCTTAGCTTTAAAGTTGCTTCAGTACAGAACCCAGGGCCTAGCAACAGGTTTGTTAGTTCAAACCCTTGGTCATTAGAATCCCTACATTAATTACTTTAGCTTTCAGAAAACAATGAGAGAGGAAAAAAATCTATGTGTATATATTCCACATTTAACTCCCCCAGCTGATAAGATGTGTTGTGACCCTGAACTTCAAGAAACAATCTACATAAAGTAAGAATTACAATTCAATAAAGTCAAATGATAGGAAGCAGAAGAATTACTACCCTCCCAAGCTCTGTGTAAATAAATCCCAGCCCAGGACAAGACAATGGAAAGACTTGGGTTGCTACCATTTCCTTGTTCAGCATCACCAACTCATAAAATCTACTCTCCAGATAAAAGCCTGTGCAACTGAAAGGAGCTGATGAGTGTGAAGTAACCCAAGGATCCCAACTACTAAGGGAGCAAGGGAGCTCAGGAGAGTCTCCTGGAGTCCACATAGAACACTCACCTTAAGGAACTCTCCACTCTCCCAAAACAAGCTCGCCACATGCACTAATCTGGTTAATCCTTATATCCACTCACTCAGCAGAGGATGGTAGTTAAGAGCACTAATCTAGAGCCAGACACTCAGACAACTCCACCATTTCCTAGCTAAGTACTCTGAAGAAGTTTTTGGCCTCTCCGGGCTGCTTTCTTCTTACCCTTTCATACTTTTTGATATTTATAATATGGACATGCATCTTTCATTTGAAAAAAAACAAGCAAACAAAAACCTTTCTACCTGAAACATATTAAATTGAAGGAAAACACAAGTTACAGAAGGACTATGGGAAAGCCCTAAACATAAAGGTCATCTATGTAAGAGAAGTATATAGGACATGGGAGAATCCTCAAGCAGGTTTAAATGGAGATTGCCAGATCTCCCTTCAGACGCCTGCTTTCAGTAGGCTGTGAGGGGGCCTAGAACCTGCAATAAAACAAGCCCTTCAAGCAATTCTAATTCTGATGCATTTGGTGGGAACACCTTATTTTCATAAACACAGACAGAGGGAAACATGCAAAAAAAAAAAACCTGGAACGCCTTTGCTCCATGGTTAAACTTTGAATTCCTCTCAATGTCTTTTGGACTCTGCTCTTCATAGACCAGTAACCCAATCCCATTTGTCATTGGCAGGCTTGGTAAAAAACAGTTACCTCCCTGCTATTAAAGGAGCCGGGCGCGGTGGCGCACGCCTGTAATCCCAGCACTTTGGGAGGCTGAGACAGGAGGATCGCGAGTTCAAAGCCAGCCTCAGCAATGGCGAGACACTTAGCAACTCGGTGAGACCCTGTCTCTAATAAAATACAAAAAAGGGCTGGGGATGTGGCCCAGTGGTCAAGTGCCCCCGAGTTCAATCCCTGGTACCAAAAAAAAAAAAAAAAAAGGAACACTAACCTACCTTGACTTAAAACTTGGACAAACCAAAACTTAAACCAAGCCAGCCTAGTACCCTGTAAAATTCAGACACTCAAATTCAAAAACATTTTTATTTCACACAAACTAAAAAGCAGAGGTGAAAACTTTTTAATGCAAACCAATACAACATTAATGTTTCTAAGAATTTTGGCTTAAAACTAAATATAATGTCAAGGACAATTTTGGTAAGTCAGAGTTCTTTATAGATCAATTGCTGTGGGATGTTATACCCAGTTTAAAAAACAATTGCAAATTTCATACTATAATGTATACTGCTAAAGTTGTGGCTTGTCAGGAAGAAAAAGAATTCTGTTGTAACAGGGGTGGGACCAATACCTGACTTGTTGCAAAATAGGCTGAACTTTCCATTTGGAAGCCAAATAACCATGGGTAAATTACCTAATCTCCTTGGGTCTTGGTTTCCTATTCCAGGAGGGGGAAGGACGGAGGGACAGACTGATTTATTGAAGTTGAAAACTGTAATGTAACAACATTATAGATACAGGACATATCCCTACTTACTGGAGTACTTAGCGGGGGAAAAGTCATGGTGTATGCAACTTACAGAGAAAGAATAATAAGGGCAAATGTGGTAAAATGTTAACATTACATAAACAAAGGTAAAGGGTGTTCTTTGGATTGTTATTCTTTCATCTTGTCTGTAAACTTGAAATTATTTCCAATAAAGTGATTTTTTTTAATTATTAATCTAGTTTCTATCTTAGCCCTAATAGTCTCTATATTATAGCTCACTTTAATTGTACCACTGGAATATCACCTCCTGATTTATAATTTTTCTCAACAATAAATTAAGGGCTGGGGTGGTAGCTCAGTGGTAGAGCACTTACCTAGCATGTATGAGGCACTGGGTTCAATTCTCAGCACCACATATAAATAAATAAAGTCCACTGACAACTAACAAATATTAAAAAATAATTAAGCCATCATCTTTCTCAAAAAATTAAGTCCCCAGATCATCTTGGAATTGAGCTAACAGACCACAGAAGGCTCTACAGCAAACTGATAGTTGCCTGCACAACATCTTCATTCATATTATTTTCTGGTGGTAAGACACCCATTTTTTTTTAAAATATTTATTTATTTACTTTAGTTGTACACAATGCAATAATGCATTTGTGTTTACATGGTGCTGAGGATCGAACCTGGGCCGCGCACGTGCGAGGCGAACGCTCTGCCGCTGAGCCACAACCCCAGCCCAACACCTATTTTTGATCAGGCACCCATTCCTCCCTCTTCTCAGAACTGCAGGAGATAATGATACAAACCCCAACACTAGGGCAATTCCTGATTGATTCTAAGTTGGTTGTGATAGTTCCATTTGCCTTCCAGTGATGATTTAGACATAATCATGGGACCCAGTTTTAGTTATTAAGACAAAGTTTCCCAGGAAAAATTTCTAACTCTCAAGGATTGTAGAAGAGGAATGCATTGGATATGAAACCTGTACAGACTTGATAGTGGCTTGAGGAAGAAACCAACACCAGAAGACAGAGCCAAGAGAATCACAAGCAAGCTAGAGCCTGGCAGGCAGCATATACATGGTGCTGTTACTAGACTTTTTTCATTGTTAGAGCTGATCTGAATTGTTCTGTTATTAACAATCCTAAGTATCTAAAGCAATGTTGTAATTTATCTCTAATTAAGATTAGCAGGATGGGCTGGGTAGTAGCTCAGTGGTAGAGTGCTTGCTTAGTTAGCATGTACCAAGTCCTACATTCCATCACTAGTACCACTTTAAAAAAAAAAAAAAAAAAAAAAAGAAACTATTCTTTCTTTCTTTTTTTTTTTTTTTTCCCCCTTCTTTGCAGCAAGAATTAAAATATTTCAATGTGGTAAAGAATGAAAAAGAGGGGCTGGGGATATCACTCATTTGGTAGAGTGCTTGCCTTGCATGCACAAGGCCCTGGGTTCAATCCCTAGCACCACCAAAAATTTTTTAAAAAGAATGAAAAAAGAAAACTATTCTTTCTTTCTTTTTTTTTTTTTTTTTTTTCCCTTCTTTGAGGGGGCAGCAGGTACTGGGGATTGAACCCAGGGATGCATCACCAATGAGCCATATTCCCAGCCCCAGCCCCTTTTTGGAGACAGGTTCTGCCTCCCTAAGTTGCTTAGGGCCTGTAAAAACTTGCCATCCTCCTGCCTCAGCCTGAGTTGCTGGGATTACAGGTGTGTGCTACTGCACTTGGCTAAAAAAGAAAACTCTTTATAACTAATTCTATTCTCCATAGGTTGCTACTTAGATTACTCTAAGATATCAATTTTAAGACAGCATATGCCAGTGAAGTTCACAGTATGGGCTTTCTTTCCTCACTCACATAGCACCTTACAGAAACCTCCTTACCTAGGCCCCAGATACCCATACTCCACATCAAACATGTATTTACTGAAGCACTATCTCCTGAGCACTAGTTGGCACACAAGAAACTACTGGGAGTGAGAAAGATAAGATCTGGACTCATGAAACTTAAGATTTTTGTGGAAAAAATAGTAAGCATATCAAGTTAAAAACTAAACTGTGGTTAAGTGTCTAAAGGAAACAAAGTACTCAGACAAAGGACAAGGAGTACCTACTTTAGATAAGATGGTCATAGCTGGGTATGTTGGTGCCCTCTGTAATCCCAGTGACTAGGAGGTTGAGGGAGGAAGATCACAAATTCTAGGCCAGTCTCAGCAAATTTGCGAGGCCTTAAGAAACTAAGCAAGACCCAGTCTCAAAATAAAATATAAAAAGGGCTGGAGATATAACTCAGTGGTAAAGCACCCCTGGGCTGAGCCCCCAGGACCACCCCCCCCCAAAAAAAAAAAAAAAAAAAAAAAAGATGGTCATAGACTATCTCTTTGACCATGCCAAATCTAGTATGAGACTAGACTGTTGTGAGCACAACAGAAAGTGGTACTGGCTGGGGCCAGATCATGAAAAACATTCTAGATCAAATTAAAGAGCAAATTTCACTCACAGAGGGAATAATTTATTCATTCATTTGACAAATGTTTACCAAAGCCTTTTTTTTTTTTTTTTTTTTTTTTCTTTTTATGGTACCAGGGATTTGAACTCAGGGGCACTCAACCACTGGGTCACATCCCCAGCCCTTTTTTGTATTTTATTTAGAGACAGGGTCTCACTGAGTTGCTAAGTGCCTCGCCATTGCTGAGGCTGGCTTTGAACTCACGATCCTCCTGCCTCAGCCTCCCAAAGTGCTGGGATTACAGGCGTGCGCCACCACGCCCCGGCCAAAGCCTACTTTAAATAAGCATTTAACACGTGTTCAACAGCAAGTACTGAAAGCAGAGGCCTGGTTTGACATGTCAGTTCTTGTACTTAACCATCTATTGTACTGAGCAAGTTATTTTACCTCTGGGCCTGTTTCCTTATATATAAAACAGGGGAAGAATACCTACTTCCTAGAGTTATTATGGATATTAAATGAGTATATGAAAAGTTCTTAAAATACTTCCAGTATCTGATAAACGTTCAGTAAAATGAGCCATACAGAAAACATACTTCCAACTTCATGGAACTTCCAGTGGAGGGGAAGAAGGGATGAAGAACACCAGCGAACAGAACAACAGCTTACCACTGAAGGACGTGAAGACAATGAATACTGTTCCGCCATTCGGAAAAGAGGCGAGGAACATGGAGCTGCTGAAGAGCAGAAGCTGGAAGTCATACTGCCAGCAGTCGTGGGGAAATGTAGGTTGCATTAGGAAAAGGAGAGGGGGTGGGGAGAGAGAAATCTTGCTTAAAATGAAGAAGGTACAATTCTAATGACTGGATTGTTAGGATGAGAAAGTAGAGAGAAAGAAACCAAAGCTAGGCGCAGTGGCGCACACCTGTATTCCAGCACTTGGGAGGCTGAGGCAGAAGGATTACGAGTTCAAAGCCAGCCTCAGCAATGGTGAGGCATTTAGCTACTCAGTGAGACCCTGTGAGGAGAAGAGAGGGGGCAAAAGGGTGAAGGAAAAAAAGATGGTAGAATGAGATGGATATCATTACCCTAAGTGCATGTATGACGTCACGAATGGTGTGAATATACTTTGTATACAACCAGAGATATGTAAAAATGTGCTCTATACGTATAATATGAAATGTAATACATTCTGCTGTCATTTCTAACAACTTAGAATAAAAAATAACTTTGAAAGAAAAAGGGGGGGGCTGGGGATGTGGCCCCATGGTTGAGTGCCCCTGAGTTCAATCCCCAGTACCACAAAAAAAAAAAGGTTAAATTCTTTTAAATGGGGGGGAGGGGGAGAGATGGATGTGACTCAGTGGTAGAGCACCTACCTAGCACACACAGCCCCTGTATTCAGTCCCCAGAACAGAAGGGGTTGGGGGCGGGGGGGGGGGGGGGTAGATAATCAATGGCTCCTAAATGTCTGTTTTGAGCATCTGAGTCCAGGAAAGCCTCAAAATGGGAGCAAGGGTGCCTGTGATATGCTGAAGGATGGAAAGGGAAATTCCTTCACTTGTGGGGTTTTTGTTTGTTTCCTTTTTTAAATGAACATATTTTGCTTTTAAGATTTAAGAAAATACTCCAAATGTTTGATCTCAATCCTGTCCCTAATAGCTGCCAAAAATTAAAATGCTTAAATAAAATTTCTTAAATGAAAGTAGTTGATGAAAAACTAGTAGCTGAAATAATGTAAGAAATTAATGTCAGTTGAGAAAGATTTTAAGTATTTTTATTTCTTATTTGAAGCAAATGCTGAAGATAAAAATAAAGGCTTTAATCTATACTAAAATCGAATCTGAAAGGTCTCAGCTGGAATCGTTTTTTAAAACAAAATGTAGATGTACAATGACCAGACTTTCCATCTAAGCACACCAGAACCATAATGAAACACTGAAGTTCTGTGTTTTGGCACATATGCATCAAAAGCCTGAGACAGAGAAGCAACGTCTACTATTTCTTCAGAACAAATTATAAAACATATGATTAAAATAATTGATGCTTCAAGGTAACATCTCCTGTTTTTACAGAGGATCCACATTTTTTTCTTCCAAATTCTTCAATAAAGATACTATTGAAGCCGGGCGCGGTGGCGCACGCCTGTAATCCCAGCACTTTGGGAGGCTGAGACAGGAGGATCGCGAGTTCAAAGCCAGCCTCAGCAATGGCGAGGCACTTAGCAACTCAGTGAGACCCTGTCTCTAAATAAAATACAAAAAAGGGCTGGGGATGTGGCCCAGTGGTCGAGTGCCCCTGAGTTCAATCCCCGGTACCACAAAAAAAAAAAAAAAAAAAAAAAAAGATACTATTGGTCTGGGGATTAGCTCAGTGGTAGAGCACTTGCCTAACAATGCACAAGGCCCTGGATTCAATCCCTACTACCACCAAAAAGTGTGTGTGGGGGGGAGGGGTTGGGGGGGGGGGGTCAGTGGGGGGACAAAACAAAACCTGACTGACATAAAGAAAGGGGAGGAGTTGAACAAGAATATAGTCATTTTCTCTGTCTGGATCAAACTTGATTATATTCCCTATAAAGTACCAATTAGAATAAATCAAAATGTTGCCAAAACTTTCTGGAAATAAGATAGCTACCACTGATTTAGCAGTTTATTTCTCACTTGATATGGCCCATATTCACTGTCCACATATATTTCACCCCACAATAGCCATATGAAGTTAGGTGTTGCTTTCCTCATGCTTCAGATGAAGAAACTAGTTCAAAGAGACCAAGTAATTCACCATAGGTCACACAACTGAGGGCAGAACTCAGTGTTTGAACTCCAAGGTGCATAATATTAGCTGCCAAGATGCAGTTTCTTTTTTTTTTTTTTTTTTTATTTATTTTTTTTTAGTTGTAGTTGGACACAATACCTTTATTTTATTTATTTTTACGTGGTGCTGAGGATTGAACCCAGGGCCGCACACATGCTAGGCAAGTGCCCTATCACTGAGCCACAAGCCCAGGCCCTCAAGATGCAGTTCCTTATTCTGAGCTTCAGGAGATACAAGAATCTCACCTGGTTGTTCTCACAATTCTTACGGTACAACTCGCATCATTATCAAGTAAGATAATTTCCTAAACTATATTCAATATAATGGGGGTCACAAATGTTATTTTAATTTTTCTAGTACTCACATTGAAAATGTAAAAGGAGTGCGCCCTTCAGCAGCACATATGCTAAAATCAAAATGATACAGAGAGGATTAGCATGGTCCCTGTGCAAAAATGACACAGATTCATGAAACAGTTCAGTTTAAGAAAATAAATAAATGAAGTCGGGGCATGGTAGTTCACACCTGTGATCCCTCAGCTACTGAGGGGGCTGAAGCAGGAGGATTCCAAATTTGAGGCCAGTCTGGGCAATTTAGTGAGACCCTGCCTCAAAATAGAAAATAAAAAGAATTAAGGATGTGGCTCAGTGGTAGAGTGCCACTGGATTCAATTCCAAGAAAGAAGGAAGGAAAACAGGAAAGAAAGAAATAAAGGAAAAGAAAATAAAAGAAAAAGAGGTAGGTAGGTGTAATTAAAGTAGTATTTTTTAACACATACATCTAAAATATCATTTCAACATGTAATAAACATAAAAAGTTATTACATTCTTTTCTCTGTGCTAAGTCTTAAAAATCTGGTATATATTTTGTAATTACACAATTCAGACTAGACACTTTGAAGCACTCAGTGGCCACATAGGGGTAGTGTCCACTGTGGTGAATGGCACGCATCTAGAGAACCAGCCTCTGGGCAGCTCACACCATGTCACCACGACCACGTACAAACGATCAGGTGCCCGACTCACTGAATCAACATTCAAACTCTCGGAAATAATCATTCTTAAACAAATTTTAACAAGTTTACTTAGCTGTTTTATTGAACATATCACGTTGCAAGAGAAAATTAAAGGAAACAGAGAACATCAATAGAGTTGATTTAGCAAAGAAAAACATGCGCACAGAGACACTCTCACAAAGAGAGGTTTAAAGTGTTATGGCCTTTGAGGAGGAAGACAAAACAGTCCCACATACTAAGACCATTAGTGCATTACTGAATTTACATTCAGAACACTGACATTAATTAACAGTTAAACTCAGCATTTTAAAGAAGTCAAGAAAGCACAGACATATTTTGAAATATTTTATTTAAATCAATTTAAGAACCATACTATTTTGCAATTTTTTATAAATCTAAAATTTAAAAATTTATTTAAAAATTATGTTGAGGCTTCTGGTATGGCCAACTAGTTACTATAGGACTAACCCTCTAACTCTCAAAACAGCTGTAATTTCTATATAAAAATGACCACATGAAGGTCCTAGAGACTGAATAAAAGCAGGCAGATGTTGGAAGGGAGTTGACACTTTGAAGAAGGAGCTGTACTAATCAGGTTTCCTATTTTCATCTTTTATCCTTATGCCACGCATGGCAGCTAATGGGAAACTCATAGTCTCGCTGGCATGAAGAACCAAAGAACAGTCCAGAGCAGCCAACGGCACTGAAAAATAAGAACATCATTTAAAAAAAAAGAAAAAGAAAGCCAAAGAAGGGGAACCCTAAAATCTGCATAAAACTCTGTCCAAATCTCTGGCTGATCCTACACATACACACACACACACACACACACAGCAGACTCCATGCAGCTCAGCTAAAAGAAACAAAATGAAATCTTAAGTTACCATCTATCAAAGGCATAGCATTTTATTTTGCATTTTAAATTCAGTTAACTGCCTACTTAAAAAAAAAAAAAAAAAACACACATACGTTGTGGCGCACATCTGTAATCCCACCTGCTTGGGAGGCTGAAGCAGGAGGAGCACAAGTTCAAAGACAGCCTCAGCAAAAGCCAGGTGCTAAGCAACTCAGTGAGACCCTGTCTCTAAATAAAATACAAAATAGGACTAGGTATGTGGCTCAGTAGTCAAGTGCCCCTGAGTTCAAACCCCAGTGCCCCCAAAAGAGAAAGAAAAAAATCAGTACTCTTCAGAGGAACATAACAAAATCCAAAGTTTCTACAACTTGCTACTTATAATATCCAGAAGCAACAAAAATTATTCCTCACAGAAACAAGAAAACATTACTCATTCTGAAACAAACAAATCAAAGAACATACCCTAAGATAACCAAGAGTCTACAGAATACAAACAAGGGCTTTAAAGCAGTTATCATAACTATGCTCAAAAACAAAAGAAAAACATGCTTATAATAAAAATAGAAAATCTCTGTAGAAGCCAGGCAAGGTGGCACATGCCTGTAACCCCAGTGGTGCAGGAGGTTTAATACCAGCCTCATAATTTAGTGAAATTCTGTCTCAAAATAAAAACAACACAGGTTGGAGATGCAGCTCAGTGTCAAAATTAAAAATAATAATAAAAATTAAAAATATTTTAATAATAAAAATTTTAAAAAAGAAAATGGTGAGCATGATGAAGAAGAAAGAAAGGCAGGCGGGCAAGCTAGCCAGCCCAATTTTTCCAAATAAAGACAAAGTTACAGATTCAAGAAATCTCCTGAATATTAAAAAAAAAAAAAAAAAAAAAAATTAAAATAATCACTCCAGGTTTAATGTAATTAAAATGCTAAAAGCAGACAGACATAGCAAAACATACCTTTAATCTCAGGGACTTAGAAGGTTGGACAGGAGAATCTCAAGATCCAGGCCAGCCTCAGCAATTTAGTGAGAACTGTACCAAAAAACAAAAGCACTAGGGATGTAGCTCAGTAGTAGAGCCCCCATGGGTTCAATCGCTAGAACCATAAGGGAAGGAAATGGTAAAAAGCAAATAAAAAAGAAATCTTTAAAATAGCTAGGAAAAAATAACACACTATACACAAGAGGATAATGGTTTGAATGACCATCAGAAAAATAATGAAGGCCAAGCCGGGCATGGTGGCACACACCTTTAATCCAAATGGCTTAGGAGGTTGAGGGAGGATTCAAAGCCAACCTCAGCAAAATCAAGGCGCTGAGCAACTCAATGAAACCCTGTCTCTAAATAAAATACAAAATAGGGCTGGGGATGTGGCGCAGTGGTCAAGTGCTCCTGAGTTCAATCCCCGGTAGCACACCCCCCCCAAAAAAAAAAAAAAAAGAAAGAAAGAAAAATTAATAATGAAGGCCAGAAAACATGAAAAACATTTTTTATTTATTTATTTATTTATTTATTTATTTATTTATTTTGTGGTACCAGGGATTGAACTCAGGGGCACTCGACCACTGGGTCACATCCCCAGCCCTTTTTTTGTATTTTATTTAGAGACAGGGTCTCACTGAGTTGCTAAGTGCCTCGCCATTGCTGAGGCTGGCTTTGAACTCGCAATCCTCCTGCCTCAGCCTCCCAAAGTGCTGGGATTACAGGCGTGCGCCACCGCGCCCGGCGGAAAAACATTTTTTTAAAGACTTTTTTTAAGTCAAAACTCCACATCCAATATAAATATCTTTAAAGAACAGAAGGGCAGTCAAGATATTTTCAGATAACGATTCAGAATGTGAATGTTCACCATTTAGATAAGTAACTTTCAGGAATACAGAACATTAATTTTTATTTATTAAGCCATTTTTTAGAAATAAAGAAACATACTCCCTTTGTAATTAGTTATTCTCACTTTGGTCATATCCCAAAAAAGTGCATCTCAAAACTTTTTCATGGTCTAGACCTCTTTGGTTTTGTTTTGCTTTGTTCTGAGGATTTTAGCCCAGGGGTGCTTTATCAGAGCCACACACCCAGCTCTTTTTATTTTTTCATTCTGAGACAGGGTCTAGCTAAATACTCAGGGCCTTGCTAAACTGCTGAGGCTGGCCTTGAATTTGCAATACTCCTGTTTCAGACTCCCTAGAGGCTGGGATTACAGGCATTTGCCACCACACCCAGTTTCTAAACCTCATTTTTAACATATCTTTTAGCCTAAGATAAATTCACCAACTGCCAGTGTCTTCCTTTGTTTATCAACTAAAAACAAATACATTAGAAGGATAGATGGAATTCTTCTGTCAAGTCAAAAATTCAGCAGCCCATTTTCCCTGAGGGCAGTTTAAAAATACACCCCCTGTAGCATAAACTAGATTCAGAAAAAATCCTAAGAGTGAAAGAAAACAATGAATTGTTCCAGAAAGATCCACCCCCCTCCCCACCCCCCCCCCCCCCCCCCCCCCCCCCAGTTGGTGGTTACAGCAGCCACCCAAACATGGTGAGCAACAGCCAGGGCTGCTCACCAAGCTCCAGACCAGTTTAACTAGACACTCCACCAAGAAGAGCTCAGCAGTGGAGTCAAAATTATAGTTTCTCCTTTTGTAGAACAATCTAAATTCTCCTGGAAGGTTTTCCTTTTAAAGAAATACATGTTAGGTAAACAAAGGCAAAAATAAAGGATTCAGAGTATAAATGAGACTGCAGGGGTACACTTTAGAAAACAGAACTACATGACGTGGATATGCACAGGAAACTGACTTTAATTATGCACATCACAATCGTTTAATAGCTAAATTTTGGACCTCTAAATGACTAAGAACAGTAGATTAATGATGACAAAGACCAATGAAAAATTATGGTCGTGCAAATGCTATAGAATATTTTAACGTAAAATATTAGCACTGGATAAGCACATGACCAAATAGTTCTCAGGTGATATGTTTTTGTATTTTTCTTTAATTTTCCATTAGAAGTATTACAAAATAAGTTTTTTTAAATTATATACTCTTACATATTTCAGCTGTGAAAAAGTTATTATTCAGAATAACAGTTTATCTTTTGCCTGGCCTAAAACTTCATATATCTGAAGAGCACAAGACAGCATGTTTGTTACTGAGATTTTTTTTTTTTACCTACCATTTCAATGTACAAGTGCTCTAAATAAGATAAAGGCAAATTCAAACAGTATAGTACTGTGTCTATTTTATTTTAGATAAGACAAACAAAATCATTCCTTTACCTTCCAAGTAGTTTATTTGAAAAAAATATATACATATGGGGGCAGGGGGTTACCAGGGATTGAACTCGGGGGCACTAGACCACTGAGCCACATCCCCAGCCCTATTTTGTATTTTATAAGAGACAGGGTCTCATTGTGTTGCTTAGCACCTTGCTATTACTGAGGCTAGCTCTGAACTTGCTATTCTGTTCTCTGGCCTCAGCCTCCCAAGCCACTGAGATTACAGGCATGCACCACTGAGGCCGGTTAGTGAAAAATATATTCTTTTTAGTCAAAGAATTCACTCTTGAAATAAGTTTCATTTCCCTGGCAACATGCCTCCATTATCACTAAACACTTTTATTGGCTCTATCTCTATATGTGTCTGCTAATAGACTACATCTAACTATGAGGATTTAATTCTCTGGTTCTGACTTCAAATTTTCTGGTCTCAGCTTTCTGTCTGGGCCTCATACTCAAACCTAAGGCTAGTAACCTTGGCATATAAAAATCAACGTGTGCTAGACCAGACATCGAAGCTAAGAAACACGCCCACTTTACTGATGAGAACAACAGCACATGGGTCCAGGTACATGCAAAGGTTGAACCTGGCCTTCCAGTTATGTAATTTGAAGATTCTAACCCTCTCTACCAATCTGTTATTAAGTTTAGACCAATGGCTATAAAATGAGCAACTAGCCAAACCCAAATTACATGTCTTGAGTTCAAAAACTGAATACTACCTCTACCTCTGGTATTTTACCATGAGATAATATAGAACACCACACTAGAAACAGACGTACTATTTTATTAACATGCTTCTATCGTGATACTATGCACACCAATTTGCCCCAAAATGCTAACAGATGTTTACTGAATTAATGAACTATCTCATCTATCAAGGTTTGTGGTAAGTAGAAGATATAAAAGATGAAGAAAACAGTCTGATTCCAAAACTCCTAGAATTCACATTCTAGCCAGAAACAAATATGTGATGAAAGAGGATTCAGGAGTAGCAGAAAACAAAAATGCACAACTGCTTCAGAAAGACAACAGGAAGGTCTAGCCCTGCTGAGGCAGCAAGGGGACTAGAGAAGGGCTCAGAAGACATTTAAACTGAGCCTTCGAAGATATTTGGGTTCATGAACTGCCTCCCTAAAAAAGTCTTAAAATCTGTTAAGTTAAACTTTGTACAGTTAGTTGCATTTTGAACTACTTTTAATAAAATCTGCCATAAATATATATAATCCTTCCCTCAGAAGCACAGCACATTCATAAGTAGCTGAGAGTCTTGGCAAGCTTGCAAAGGGCTCTAAGAAGGACCACAAGAGCTGAAAACCGTTATTGTGAGTAAGAATGCTTTGGGGAGCTTTCAAAAGTCCTTATTTGAGAACAACATGTGCTCTGGCCAGAAACAGGAGATTTATTCCATCATTCTGTTCTACTACAATCTCTAAAACCAGCCAATCAGAAGAAATCCTATTTACCACTTAGCCACAATGGATGTAACTTAAATGGTCAAATGCTGAATAACTCAGGGAAGCATTAAGTAAAGCATGTTTCTTACATGAGTCTAGCCTCCTGGTAAAAATATCTGCGACAAAAGCTGGAGGATAAAACCAACTTTAAAAAAAATTGGCGAGGGCAAAATAACAGGGTCAAGAAATTAAAAGAAATTTTAATCATTTGTCTTCAGAATGATTCCTTGTAAATGGTTTGGCTTTTATTTTTTTAAAGGGGCAAAGGCAGGCTGACCACAGGACGATCAGTTTGGTAACTTTTTAAGTAAGCCAAAAGTAGCAGAGAATAAAAGACTAATTCAAAAGTACTAGCTGATCTCATTAGCTCTGCCTAAAAAACTTTATAGATGTGACTTCACTCTTGGATTACAACTCTATATTTAGTTTATACCTAATATGGTTGAAGTCCTGAACTAACAGCCATTTCCTCTCTCCACAAAAAGAAACTTCCTCGCTTTTTTTTTTTTTTTCCCTATCAACAATGGAAAGTGTAGGCTCCTCTGAAGGGGAAGGTTTTAAAAAAAAAAACAAAGAAAGAACTCGGGAAAATATTAACAAATTAATATGTGATTTTTGCTGAACTTGGACCACCCTGACATTTCTAAATCAGAAAACAATTTTAAAATCAAAATATGTGGTGTTCAAGACAGGTTTCTTCAACAAGTATATAAAGAAATGCTATAAAATACTTAATAAAATATTAATTACTA
Organism: Tamias sibiricus; assembly: GCA_025594165.1. Taxonomy (NCBI): domain Eukaryota; kingdom Metazoa; phylum Chordata; class Mammalia; order Rodentia; family Sciuridae; genus Tamias; species Tamias sibiricus. The sequence goes on along the minus strand of CM046658.1, from coordinate 19,995,221 downwards.
GGCCTCCAAAATGCAAAGGGGTGAGATGATGAAAATTGTGGTCTCCTTTTAATTTTTTTTTTGGGGGGTACCGAGGATTGAACTCAGGGGTACTCAACCACTGAGCCACATCACCAGCCCTTTTTTGTATTTTATTTAGAGACAGGGTCTCACTGAGTTGCTAAGTGCCTCACCATTGCTGAGGCTGGCTTTGAACTCGCGATCCTCCTGCCTCAGCCTTCCAAGTGCTGGGATTATAGGTGTGCGCAACCATGCCTGGCTTCCTTTTAAATTTTACCAAGCAAGGCTAAGGGGGTCAGCTCAGTGGTAGAGCACTTGCCTGGAACACTCCAAGGCTCCAGGCTCAACCCCCAACACCACAAAAAGGAAAAAGATTCATGCTCTGGAATCCCCATCTGCTACTTACTGGCCCTGTGACCATACACAAGCAATGGCCTCTCAAAACTTCATGTATAAAGTAGAATCAACAGCACCTCTTTCAGAGTTTATATGAAGATTAAATTAGCTAATATGTCTGGCGTATTGTACCTGACCCATAATCAGTTCCCAATGCTATGGATAATCTTTTGATTATTATTCTGGCTTTAACAGGGAAATAAACGTCTACTGTTCATTTTTTTAGGTATCAGTTCACTATATCCTATTTAGGGACAAAATTATGTAGTTTCAAGAAGTTTATAACACTACAATAAAATGATTTTTAGAGTCACTTTATGACCCTTACTTACCTCATCTATCAATTACAACCATGCTAACCTTTTTTAAAAATATTTATTTAGCCGGGCGCGGTGGCGCACGCCTGTAATCCCAGCACTTTGGGAGGCTGAGGCAGGAGGATCGCGAGTTCAAAGCAGCCATCAGCAATGGCGAGGCACTTAGCAGCAGCTCAGTGAGACCCTGTCTCTAAATAAAATACAAAAAAGGGCTGGGGATGTGGCCCAGTGGTCGAGTGCCCCTGAGTTCAATCCCTGGTACCACAAAAAAAAAAAAAAAAAAAAAAAAAAATTTATTTATTTGCTTTTAGCTGTACACAATGAGTTTATTTGTATGTGGTGCTGAGGATCAAACCTGGGCCGTGCACATGAGCCACAACCCAAGCCCCATGCTAACATTTTTAAGCTTTATCATTTTTTAAGCTTTATAAGGTTTTAAAAAAAAATTGTGGGGCTGGGATTGTGGCTCAGCGGTAGAGCGCTCGTCTAGCATGTGGGCGACCCGGGTTCAATCCTCAGCACCACGTACAAATAAAACATATTGAATAAAACGCATTGTGTACAACTAAAAGCAAATAAATAAAAATATTAAAAAATAATTGTGGCACACACCTGTAATCCCAGCTCTGGAGATGAGGGAGGAGGATCACAAATGTAAAGCCAACTTGGGCAAACTTTGTGAGACTTTGTCTGAAATCAAAAAATAAAAAAGGGTTGGGATGTAGCTCAGCAGTAGAGCATTTGCCTAGCATGTGCAAAGCCCTAGGCTCATATTCCAGCACCACACAAAACAATGAATTTAGGGTCAAGAAATAGATGAATTAGGGCTGGGGTTGTGGCTCAGCAGTAGAGCGCTTGCCTAGCATGTGCATGGCCCAGGTTCAATCCTCAGCACCATGTAAAAATAAAGGCATTGTGTACAACTAAAACAAATAAATAAATATTTAAAGAAAAGAAATAGATGAATTAGGAGACTTCAACTCTACCTTTACCCCTTAAAAAGCATCAAATATAAAACCTTGTAAATCTATAGGAACTCAATAGGCTCTGGAACCTGTAAATCTACACTGTTTCAATTGCCTCTATTACAAAGTAAAGTCTTCCTCCCTTTCTGATAAAATGAAGATTTAAAAATATTTATACATGTTACATTTGCCCTAAAGAAAGAACCAGATAGGCCAGAGTAGTGGGGCATGCCTGTAATCTAATCTATTGGGAAAACTAAGACAGGAAGGGATCCTAAATTGGAAGCCAGTCTGGGCAACTTAGACCCTGTCTTAAAACAAAAAAATTTAAAAGGGCTGAGGACATAGCTTAGCAATAGATCAACTCTGGGTTTAATCCCCAGGACTGCCAAAAAAAAAAAAAAAAAAAGCATCAGATAAATGTGACCCATTTAATTTTATAAATGAATACCATAAAAATCAAGGAATAATGAAATTCAGCAGCACAAGAAACCAAAATCCATAATTCAAAGGTACTTCTATAGAAAAACTAGATCATATATTACTATATCATACATTACTCCTGTTTACTTCTTTTGTGCTTTCATCAAGAAAAAAAGAGAAAAGGAAAAACACTCTTCCTAACAATGGCCTCTGCTTTAGTTACAAGTCCACAAAGAGCAGCTGAAGTAAATGGACTAAAACAAGAAGTTCGGTTGGACTGTCCTTTAGCTACCCGGTAAATATAAATAGGATCATGGTTCACTGAAATGAACTCAGGAATAAATTCAAGTCTAATCTCGGACTGTTTTTGTACTAACCCTGCATCTGACAGCAAGTTCCCCATCTATGTGTAGCGGCTGCCTGGCAGGTACTGCACTTCATAACATCCTGGAGGTTGAAGCTACATATATTGAACACATAAATTAACCAGGGCCAGCAAAGCCTTAGCTCCACATTCCCAAAGGCAGAATAACAGAAACAAACAGGTTTGCTATGTGTCAGACTCTAACTGCTTTTCTTTTATTAACTCTTTTAAACTTCACAAAAACCCAAGAGATAAGATACTATTACCCCAGTGGAGACACTGAGGCACTAAATGAAGGGTAGAACAATCATTAAACAACAAGCTATCTGGCTCCAAAATTCACCACTACACTCTAACAGCAAACACTAGATCCAGTGTTCTATATGTCACCTCATCTGCCAACTTGAAATATTAATTCTAATGATTTGAACTTTAAAATGGACTATTTCAGTGCCTATATGGAGAATACAAGTAATACTTCAGGTCAACAACTTTCCTCTGGATTTGACTTTGGGATCTCAGATCTCAAATATCACAAAGGATGGAAAGAAACTTTTTACAAGCAACACCTAGGCAACACTATAAACCTAGGTCAGGGTCCCTGCTGAGTCATCAAAACAGTAACTGCCCCCACTAACTCTAAATTCCTCCCAATGGTGGACAGGCACAGGCTGAGGGCCAAAACACAGTCATAGACTCTACTGTCAATGTTTTTTACTTTACAAAGAAGAAAAGGTAAATCTGTTCATTTCAATCTAAAATAAGAGTCATTTTGAGGCACTATACCAAAACAGCAAGTATGAAACTGAGCCCAGTGATTTACATGACCCTCATGGCCTATTTCTCTGGCTTCTTGTATTAGTTTTTCTGTGAATTTCATAGGCATTTGCTTTTCCCCAATCATGTGATCTTTTATTTCTTCTATTCCCAGTAGCCTCTTCTGGAATTAAGCTTGTACAAGGGGAAAACAAAGCTTCTGCACATTCCTTCAGCAAACATTTTATTGACAATTGAATGGGATAATACACATAATGCAGTTACCACAGCATCTGAGACATAGAAAGTACTCCACCAATGTTTATGTTAGTTCTATGTATTTCTTGCACATGTACTTGGGAAATGCAACATAAAAATAAGTCAGAGGGAATAAGTACTCATCTATACACACATATCAGATCTTGGTAGAAATTGAAAAGCCTCCCAGGCAGAGAGTGCAATGAGTCCCTGGAAAACATTTTCCCAGCTATGGTGGTGGTGGTATACAGTGTTCATTCTTACATTATGGCTCCTGTCTGGGCTGCTGGAGATTGAGAGTACATTTTCTCTGTTTCCCCAGGGCCTAGAGCAATTCCTGGTACTTAGTAGACACTAAAGTACAGGCATGTTTAATGGATGACTGCTTAAACGGGGACTAATTTGTACTCTCCATATTTACAAAAAAAAAAAAAAAGGAGGAGGAGGAAGAAGAAGAAGGAGAAGAGAGAGAGGACAGAAATACAAAACAAATACAAAGGAATTTATGGCTTTATTGGTGAGTCCTAAATTTGCTTAACGTATAATTTTTAACAAGACAAAGGAATAGGTTTTGACAAAAATCCAGATGCCCCAGCATCACAGCCTTCTTTCAACACACATTTAAAGGAATATCTGCCAAAAATAAAGGAAGTAATGTTACAAATTCTATGAAGTGACAGAAGATAAAAGAAGCATGGGGGGGGGGGTTTAAGAGGTCAAATTAAATGTTGAAGGGCAGATTTTATTCAAGTTTAAACTTCACTTTATTTAAGGGGAAGAAGCTGTTAATTACAGCATTAGAGAAAAGATGCATACTACATTTATCTTAGAAAGACTAACTGGGAACCCTGGGAACCTGCTTTAGGAGAAAATTCTTCATACCCTACTTTTGGCTTTGAATCTTCAAAGCCAAAAAACAACAAAATTGTAAGAAGTGCTTTGCCATATAGAAAAGCTAAAGTCAAGTAAGGTTATATCTCTATGAACTAGAATCTTTTCAAACTGGGCATTATGTAACCTGAAAAAGTGAATGGAAGGTTTCAGAGAAATATTGGGCTGATAATTGATCAAGTAAAAGTTCCCCTCCAAGCCGGGCATGGTGGGGCACGCCTGTAATCCCAGCACCTGGGAGGCTGAGGCAGGATGATTGCAAGTTCAAAGCCAGCCTCAGCAATGGCGAGGCACTTAGAAACTCAGTGAGACCCTGTCTCTAATAAAATACAAAAAAGGGCTGGGGATGTGGCCCAGCGGTCGGTCAAGTGTCCCTGGGTTCAATCAACGGTACCAAAAAAAAAAAAAAAGTTCCCCTCCAAATCTACTTTAAATCATCAGTTATCAGTGGCACAGCCAAATTTGGTAGAATTCTATGTCGGCCAGAAATTTCAGCTAGTCTATGCTTTATTTTCTGCCAACTATCCATCAAATACTGCTATTAAATAGATGCTCCTTTTCCAAAAGACAGAGTATTTTAAAGAATATGTTTAGCTTTTAGCCAACTATAATCAGTAACAGTAGAATGAAGGTCTATTAATTATACTTAAGTGCACTTACTCATTCAATTGGGAAAAAAAAGATTCTATTGAGTGCCTACTGTGAGACAAGCAATCTACTAAATATTGGGTGGGTTCAAAGATGACTAGGACAGGGATCCTACCTTCAGAGGGCTTACTTTATTATAGCAAAGATACATGCAGGGCTGGGGTTGTGTGGCTCAGTCAGTAGTAGAGAGCTCACCTAGCACGTGTGAGGTGCTGGGTTGATCCTCAGCACCACATAAAAATAAATAAAATAAAGGTATTGTGTCTAACTACAACTAAAATAATATTTTAAAAAAGACATGCAAAACTATCAACAAAGTAAATAATAGAAGATTCATAAAAGAATTACAAAATACAAACCCTAAAGGATCAACAAATGAAGAAACATTAAAATTGAGACTTAGAGTATAATGGCAATGGGATAATAAAGGTTGCTTCAGAAAAATAACAGCCCATATGGAAGAGGAAACAAAGAAGAGTTCAATTTGGTTGGAGTATAAGACACAGGAAGTAGGAGATAGATTTGTTCAATTAATTGGAGCTAGACTATGAAGGCCAGAGACTTTAGTACCAGAGTTAAGGATTTGAACTTGATTATTTAGTAGAGAGCAACAAAATAGTTTTTGCATGTGGAGTTAAGAACATAGAGGAAAGCTAGGGGCAGTGGCACACGCCTGTAATCCCAGCACTTGGGAGGCTGAGGCAGGAGGATCACAAGTTCAAAGCCAGCCTCAGCAATGGCGAGGCACTTAGCATCTCAGTGAGACCCTGTCTCTAATAAAATACAAAAAAGGGCTAGGGATGTGGCCCAGTGGTCGAATGCCCCTGAGTACAATCCCCAGTACCAAAACAAGAACATAGAGGAACCACCTTAGGTTGGTCCTTCAAAAAAAAAAAAAAAGCATGGTGTTGGATGCTCTGGAATATACAAAGATGAGGAACAAAATCTCTCCCTCACAGAGTTCACTGACCTCAATGAAAGAAAGGGGAAAGGGATTGCACAGAGGTTCTGAAGAAAGAGAAGGTTCATGTGGGGGACCTCATGGAATAGATGGCACTTGAGAGATTCTTTGACAGATTATCTATTAAGCCACGTCTCCATTTAGCCTTTCACCTCTTTATCTGATAGATCAGCATTCAATCCAACTCTTCAGGCTCACATATTTTAAAAGCCTTCCTCTGACATCTGTCTGTCCCCTTCCAGCTACCAACCTGTCTCTCCTGCACCAAGTTTACTGACCATGACCCCCTCCCTTGCTTCCTTTCCCGGGCACTCTGCCACCACCATCCCAGCCCTCACACTCTTCCTCCTCCCAGGCTGACAATGCTAAGGTTATCCCGACTTCCATGCTGACGAATCCAAAAGACATTCCACTTGATACAAGTGGTCACTCCTTCCTTCTTAAAAACCTCTTCTAGTTGCCCTCACTCTGGGAGTTTCACAATTCCTCTTTGTTCTCCTTTTCTAGCTTCTCCATAACCCAATCCCTAAGTGTTGAGAGTTCCTAAGAACTTGGTCCTTGGCATTTCCCCAACTCTTCACTCAACCACAGAATGAACAGATACATTTAAATACCACATAAACATCATATATGCATGTGTCCTCAAGACCCAGATTTCTCCACCCTTCCCATACTTCTTTCTGAACAGATCTGTGTGTCTAGTAGACATCTCAAGTTGACATTTCAGCCGTCTCAAATTCAACCAAAAAATATTCAACAGTCTGCTCCTCCTCCATCTCCATAAAAGGCACCTCTTGACCACTGAGTCTAGTTTAACTAGAGACCCGGTCATTTCTCACAGTATCTCACACACACACACCTCCTTCTTCAACGTCTTCCTACTTACTCCACTTCCAAAATCTACACTGCTATGGTTTGGATGTGAGGTATCCCTCAAAAGCTCACATATGAGACCACGCAAGAAGGTTCAGAGAAATGATTGGGTTCTAAGAGTCTGGACCCAATCAGTGATTTAATCCCCTGAGAGGAAGTAATTAACTGAGTCGTAACTGAAGTGGTGGGGTGTGGCTGGAGGAGGTGGGAATTGAGGCATGACTTCGGGTGTATATTTGTGTCTGGTGAGTGGAGTCTGCTTCCTGATCAACATGGAAGCTGTTTCCCTCTGCTGCACTCTTGTGCCATGACATCCTGCCTCAACTTGAGCCCCGAGTAATGGAGCCTGCCTCTCATGGATTGAGACCTCTGAAACCATGAGCCCTCAAATAAACTTTTCCTCCTTTAAAATTTTTCTGGTCAGATCCTTAGTCACAGCAGCAAAAAAGCTGACTAAAAGATACACCAGGTCCACCCTCTTCTCTTCTATCACCGCCTGCCTACTCCAGGCCCCAGGATCACTCTGACTGCAATGACCTCCCAAGAGCTTCCCTCTTTCTGTCCTTGCCTCCATTCAGTGCATTTCCCACAGACAGCCAGGATATCATCTTAAAATGCAGCCCTAACCCTGATCCCTTACCTAAACCCTTTTGGGAACTGTCATTGTTATGAGGGATAAAACTGGGCATGCAAGGACCTCTATGATAAGACCCCACTCTATTCCTCACTCCACTCCTCAGTTATATTCTCTGTGTTCTAATTTCGTTCTCAACGCATTGATTGTTTCCAGGCTTGATATATGTGGATTCCTCCAGCCTGGAATGCTCTCTCCCTCTTATTCCTCTAATTACTACTCACCCTACAAATCAGGTTCTCAAATAAATTTTCATTGAACCTCCAGCTACAGTGAGTTTCCTGTCATCCTTTTTTAAGATGCTCTCTATTCCTTAATTATATGGTGTATTTTTTTATGTATTTCTTTAACATAAGCCTCTTCCACTAGACAACAGACTCTCTAAGGTGTTGACATATTCGAATTCAACATGTCAAAAACTAAACTCCTACCAGGCACTGTGGCACATGCCTGTAATTCCAGCTATTCAGGAGGCTGAGGCAGGAGGATAATGAATTCAAGGCCAGCCTGGAAATTGTATTAAGATCCCATCTCAGGGCTGGGGTTGTGGCTCAGTGGTAGAGCACTCGCCCACCACACGCATGACCCAAATAAAGGTATTGTGTCCGACTACAACTAATAAAATACATATTTAAAAATTTTAAAAGGGCTGTGAATGTAGCTCAGTGATAAAGCATCCCTGGGTTCAATCACCAGGAAAAAAAAAAAAAAAAAAAAAAACTCTTGATAATCTCATCAGAGCTAGACCTTCCCACCACCTTCCTCATACCAGTTAATGGCAATTCCATCATTTAGTTGTTCAGAACAAAAAATCTCAATCATTTTTGACCCTCTTTCTCCCATATCCCACATCCAATCCATCCCAAACTCCTGCTCTCTCCATGTTTGAACTATATCCAGAATTAGGTTACTTCCCTCCATGGTCCAAGCCACTACCATCTCATACTGGAAAAGGCTCCTCTAGGGAGTCTCCGCCTTTGCCTCCCTATTTGCTAGCCTTCACGGTGTTGCCCAAATGTCCCCTTAAGTCACCCTCCCCATCATTCACTCTACTTTCTACCCTACTTTACTTTTCTTTATAGCACTTAATCATGAACATTCCTGTGTTTATTTTCCTCCCCAACAGAAATGATGTATCCACTGGTGTATCCAAGTACCTGGAATGTGCCTTGATATTTATTAAATGGGAAAAAAAAAACAGATATTATTTAGGCAGGCAGAAATTTGGGGTAGGGCAAAGGTTGGAGAAGCCAAAGGTATTTCAAGCAATTTTACTATCAACACAAATGTTCCAAGGTTCTGGACATGGTGGCACATACCTGTAGTAATCTCAGTGGCTCTGGAGGCTGAGGCAGGAGAATCACAAGTTTGAGGCCAGCCTTGGCAACTTGATGAGACCACCTCAAATTTTTAAAAAATATTGGGCTGGGGTTGTGGCTCAGTGGTAGAGTGCTTGCCTAGCATGTCTGAGGCACTGGGTCTGACTCTCAGCACCAAATATAAATAAACAAAATAAAGGTATTGTGTGTCCGTCTAAAACTAAAAAAAAAAAAAAAAAAAAAAATTTAAATTTTACTATTTCTTGTAAAAGGTCTAGGGATGTATCTCAGTGATAGAGTATCTCTGGGTTTGATCCCCAGTACTGGTGGAAAAAAATTTTTTTTTCTTCCCCTGAAGGCAAAGAAGTACAAGACATGTTCAAGACCAATATGATTAGGATACAAAATATACATGCAGCTACAGTGGGAGCTAAGAGCGGAAATACAAATTGGATCATAAATGCCTGATTAAGTAATTTATATCTAATTTAATAAACTAGCAAAAGTAAGATTTATTTAAGATTTGAGAGGGAAGAAGGAGGAAGGAGAAGTAAAAGGGAAGGTACTTGGGAAGGAGATGGATCAAATTGTGTTATGTGCACGTATGAATACAGCATAATGAATTCCAGCATTGTGTGTGATTGTAATGCACCAATTTAAAAAAAGATTTAAGGCAAGAAGTTATCAGTTTTATTTTAGATAGATTAAAATTACAAAGCATAATACACAATCACTGAGGGAAAAGATAAAAGCTTCTCTAAACCACTTAATTGACTAATACTATCTCTCATCTGTCAGAATACAACATAAATATTTCACTCATCTCAATTACCTCAACCCACACAAAAATAATTCCTTAAACTCCCAGTTCAACTGGATGAAACAAAAAGTCACTGTATTATATAGGAAAAAGATAGTGCTAAGCACTCCTCAACTCACTGCCCCCTTCAGCTACACTGTGAGCTCCTTGCAGACAAGGTGCCTGTTCTTAGTTCTTCATCTCTTCAGCAGATAGTGCATGGAAAGTATTCAATTTATATTTGCTACAATTATGATCACCATACTGTGCTCAACTATCCCTAGGCAAATATTGTATCTTATATCCTCCAACTATAAAATTGGCATATCTTACTTATTATGTAGATATGGAAGGGAGAAATTAATTCTGAAAAATAACTTCAATTTTTAGAACAGATTTCTACCAAAGAGCACACAGGAAGAGCCTACCTTCAAAACCATTTAATCAATATCTACTCTTTGAGCAATTCTAGGTGTTGGCAGATTTACAACATCAAACCTTGCTTTCCTCTAGCAAAGAGCAAACAGGACAAATGTTCATTTAGTGCTGTTAGGAAGATACACACAGGCACAGTCAGTCTAAGTTTCTTTTATAAAGCACAAATAAATTTTCTTGACGCCAACTTAGTTAACTCAATATGTGTTACATTTAAAAGGACCTCATTTTTCATTCTACTCTCATAAAGTACAAAAAAATACCACATATAAATTTTCATCAATGATTCATGCAAATTTATGAAAAAGACTAGGACATATTTGCATTGAAGGGCCTTACTGACAATTACAAAGTATAAATAACATCTATGCTACAGATGGCTACCAATAGTTTTTATACAACTTAATGAAGAATCAACAGTCCTAAACATTTTTAACCTACAATTTTGGATTCCTGTGTTAACTAAAACATGCTATAACCTAGACCATCAGGTAATATAAAACTGTACACTTCTCATAAGCTTCCATCTTTACCAAAAATGTCAACTCAGTCTTGGGTATGTGTTGTATTCAAGGCCAAAGTTTAGTTTCTTCGGTTTAACCACCTTCTCTGTTTCCCCCAGTGAGTGTGTGTGTAGCCTGGCCTCAGAGCTAACACTGGGACAGCTTTCCTAAGTGACACAATAACCTAATTTGATTCCTCTTTAGTTTTTAATGAATGTTCACTCTAGTAATCTACCACCTGGTCTCTATCTCTTAATTACTACAACTTCTAATTGTTTGGCTTTGTATTCATCAATGTTTGTTCAAATTTTCTTTTATTCTTCTCCCACACATACAAGTAAACAGCTATGCTTCCTGGCAGTGGTAAGATTCAATACTTGCATTATAAAAGGTAAATGACATTTTTACAGCTCTATTATGAGAATAAAATCCTTTTCACAAGAATGAATTAGTTCACATACGATGCTGGAAGTAATAATTTTATTGCCAAAAACAAGAAGAAAACCTGTTATACTACCAGCTTACAATTAGACACCATATTTCAGCTTCAAGAAAAGAATGAAAAAATATCCTATGAAAGGAAGCTTAAAAGGACAAACCGTAAGCATAATGAACTCTGAGGTCAATACCTAGCCCTAGTTCTATTATTGCTACTTGTTCAAAACAATGTTCAAATTTAAGATATTCCTAGTTAAAACTTGGAATGGAACCACCATTTGACCCAGCTATCCCACTCCTTGGTCTATACCCAAAGGACTTAAAAATAGCATACTATAGGGACACAGCCACATCAATGTTCATAGTAGCACAATCCACAATAGCTAGATTGTGGAAACAACCCCAATGCCCATCAATAAATGAATGGATAGGGAAACTTTGGTATATATACACAATGGAACACTACTCAGCACTAAAAGAGAATAAAATCATGGCATTTGCAGGTAAATGGATGGAGTTGGAGAAAATTAATGCTAAGTGAAGTCAGTCAATCCCAGAAAACCAAAGGTCGATTGATTCCTTTGCTATGATGATACTGAATTATAGTGGCAAGGGAGGGAGGGATGAGAGGAATGAAGGAATGTTAAATAGAAAAAAGGGGGAGGGGAGGGAAAGGGGCAAGGGGATAGAAACAACGGCAGAAAGAGTTGGACATCAATATACTAAGTGCATGTATAAAAACTCAAATGGTATGAAAATACTTTGTGTAAAACCAATGACTTGGAAAACTCTGCTCTTTTTTATGTAATATGAAAGGAATTGCACTCTAAAAGCATGTATAATGAATTAAATTCAAAAAAAAAATTTTTTTTAAATTACAATGCCATACAAAATGATCTGTAATTTTAATGCAACCCATGTCAAAATCCCAATGGTGTTTGTGCAGCAATAGAAAAAAATTCTAAAATTCATATGTAATCTCAACTGACCTCAAAAAATAGACATTATTGAATAAACAGAGAAAAGTTGGATGAAAATATATATATATTTCTAGTCTACCTTTGACACCATTCTCAAATACGATCTTATTTATACACATTAAGCTGTCACTTTGGCAAACTTATAATTAGATTAATAGAGTCTCCTGGCTTTATATTTTAAATAAGGAAAAGACAGAAACCAAATTAAGACTAATTGATTTTACTTATTGGGGGTGGGTAGGTACTGTGGATTAAACCCAGCAGTGCTTAACCACTGAACCACATCCCCAGCCCTTTTTATTCTTTTTTTTTTTTTAAATATTTTTATTAGTTGCTGATGGACCCTTATTTTATTTATTCATTTATTTACATGCAGTGCTGAGAATTAAACCCAGTGCCTCACACATACTCTACCACTGAGCCACAAGCCCAGCCCATCCTTTTTATTCTTTGAGATAGGGTCTAAGCTGCTTAGGGCCTTGCTAAATTGCTCAGGCTGGCCTTGAACTTGCAATCCTCCTGCCTCAGCCTCCATAGTCGCTGGGACTAGAGTCATGCCAAACCTTGCCTGGCTTCCAATACTTAGTGTTGACAACTGAGGAATAAAAGCCGTCTCATAAAAAGATAACAGGATTAAAAGTTCCAAGAAAATTCACAAACTAACGCCCCGAATTAAATTTAGATATCTGTTAAATCATACTTGGTTGGTTTGTAATCATTACTAAAATGTTATTTTCATTCAGAAACTCCCTCTCCATTCCCTAAAAAAACCTCTAAAATGAGCAAATCCTTCCTCACTTATGCTCCTACTTGATCAAAACTTAACTGAAACTTTAATCACACTTCTCATCCTGCCTAACACGTTTCCTTTTTATAGACTAATTCCCCATTCAGGAGATATCAGAAAACTGAAGCTCCACTGTTCTAGTGAAACAGGAAGTGGGAAAGTCTTGCTCACCATCCTTTAATTGGCTGCTTCTAGGCACCTCTGTAAGCATCTTTCTAAACCAACTTGACTTTTAGTGATGGCAGGTCTTCCCCGTCACCTCTTTCCTATCACTACTCACGTGCCCTTGGGGTTCTCCCATGTTCAGTCAGTCCCCTTGGCTCAAAAGCCGCCTGACTCCTCCCCACTTTGGACCCCTTTCTCTCAGAATTTTATATTGAACCAAAACCATTGCCTTGGTCTTTGCCAAAAGTAGCATTATTAGGTCTTCGGGAACAGCTGCAGCAAAAAGTAACAAGCACAGTTTCCATTATCTTCACATTTTACATTCATTTCTATTTCCTGAATTTTCCCCTCAGGAGACCACAAAAGAATGGCAAACCAATGAGATAACAAGGTAACATTCTCTTGATGTTGAGTTAGTGTTTATTCAATTACTAGAACAAAGTTCTCAGCATCACTTCCTATAGAAAATTTCTTTTGTTCTGTTTGAAAATTTTTAAAAAGGGCAGGAGTGGGGCTGAATGAAGTCTGCCCCGAAAGAAAACACACAGCTCCCAGTTCACACTAGCAAACAGCTGAGAGTTTGCCATCTGCAGGATCCATTTACACCTTCCAAATGCCACTGGGAAGTTGAATAGACAGCAATCCAGGAAATAGGGAGAACAAACAAGGCTGGAAAAACATATGTCTTAACAAACACCTAGGTTAGTTTTAAAGCTCTCATTCAACTTTTAAATAACTCATTTCCTTGGCACTATAGATTTGAATCATTCCTGGTTCCTTCTTTCAAAAATATCAACCTATCAACTGTTTCCTGTAGAAGGAGTTTACAAATGATGTCAAAACTAACATTATCATTCTTGGCTATTTCCAATCCACCTATTCACCTACTTTTTCAAGGCCAAGTTCAAGCCTACTTCCATATTTCCTCATTTCTCTTAGCCCAACTTAATGTGACTCACACTTGACTCTTTAAGTATGTAACCTCTTGCATTATTTTCCTGCCAATAAAATGTATAAACCTAAATATAATTTCTTAAATCTCCCAAAGTACATGCACTTGGCTCATGCTAGTCGATTTGTTAAGTCACAGCTAATCAGAACTAATAGAATCTAGCCCGTCCCCTTCTTTCATACCTTATGTGAATTGTTTTTAATACTCAGACCCCACCATTAACTGTACTTCTTTTAGAATGGTGATTCGTACCCTTGGGCTGGGAATCACATCAAAAATTTTTTATGTAATTTCAAGCATAGTATCCCCTGAATCCTATTATTGAGATCTACATTTGATAAGAGTATACTATTATTGTAGCTGGGCACGCCTGTAATCCCAGCGGCTCAGGAGTCTGAGGCAGGAGGATCCTTAGTTCAAAGCCAGCCTCAGCAAAAGTGAGGTACTAAGAAACTCAGCAAGACCCTGTCTCTAAATAAAATACAAAATAGGGCTGGGGATGTGGCTCAGTGGTCAAGTGCCCCCAAGTTAAATCCCCAGTACCCAAAGAAAGAAAAAGAAAAATTCCCAAATTCTGGATATAGCCAAGAAGAAATATTGGTGGAAAATATGGTAGAAAACACTGGAAGTACTAAATAAAGAAGAATAACAGAAGTGAGGAGATAAAAGTCACATGAGGTTTGGTAGACCAGAGACTAGAGAAATCAGGACAAGGGACTACGGTTTGTGACTCAGGATCTAAGTAAATGGTTTCCAATTCCAAGGACTGATAAACATACACATTGACAATAAAATACTCTAAAAGGAGGAAGCAATCTCCTTTCAAACATTGGTACCCTCTTCAGTTCCAGCCACTCTCAACAACACACAGACCCTACACTCAAGAAGCATTCGTGTAGGAGGATCTGCTGCAATATACCAAAATGACACAGCTCGCCTTTGCTTGCTGTGCACTAGACACTGTTCTAAGATTATTGCCTACTACATATATTAATTTGTTCCCCTGAGGTTGGTCTATTAATAGCCCAACTGTTGAGATATGGTACAGAGAGGTTGAAGTAATGTATCTTGGGACACAAGATTAGTAAGTAGACAAACTGGATTAGAAACCCAGAGTAGTCAGATTATAAAGAGCTTTATGCCCTTGCTAACGGATCTGAACTTCACCTTACTAGACAGTGGTTCCCAACTAAAATGGCAGAAAGTACTTCTCCACTGTTGAGGATGACTGCCACTGTAAGCCCCTTTTACTGCTGGGAGGGCTGAGCTGCATGCCTGCGGTCCCAGATACTCAGAAGGCTAAGGATTATGTAAACCCCAGTTTGAGGTCAGCCTGGGCAATAGAGACCTCTGCTTCAAAAATAAATAGGTAAAAAAACAACAACAACAAAATTTAAGTTAAACTATTGGGAGGGTTCCTACCCTTTAGGTGTTAGGGTTTTTAAAAAAAAAAATAGGGAATGTTGTTATATAGGTAATGGAGAGTTACTCGGCTCACAGGCAGACAACTCCAAAAATAATACTCATGAAGAAGGAAAGGTAGACGAGTCCACTCACACCCTTTAAGGACCTAGACTATTTCTCTTACATGTAAAGCCGAGTCCTGGACAGGTAGAGTCAATTCTCCATTATACCACTCACCATCAGATTTCTAATTATCTCACATACTATATGCTTTAGGCAAAAATACAGAATCGATAGTTTTGTGCCTTAGGCATATAACAAATTTTGTGTGCCTTTCCTGTTTAAAAAAAGATAGTGTTCTGTTACTAACTGGATACCTCTTAGCAGAAGAAACACTGTTTAAGTCACTATTCTGGACAATCACAGCCTCTGACTGCCTTGTTGCTTTCAAAAACAACTATATTAATTAGGGTATTTTCCCTCATTTGCATTTCCCACACATAGATCTTAAGAAATTGAGAATAACTTTACCACATTACTTGTCTTTTGGTTTAGTTTTCCTTCCTTTCAAACAACTAACCAGGTCTACATCAGTGCAAAGTTGGCCAATGGTGAATCATAGGCCAGCAAAAAACATTTCACTTCTCATTTCACAAATAAAAATAAGTTTGGTATCTGGTGCGGTGGCTCACACCTGTAATCCCACCAGCTAGCGGGGCTGAGACAGGACCATCTCAAGTTCAAAGCCAGCCTCAACAATGGCCAGGCGCTAAGCAACTCAGTGAGACCCTGCCTCTAAATAAAATAGAAAATAGGGCTGGGGATGTGGCTTAGTGGTTGAGTGCCTCTGAGTTCAATCTCCGGTACCAAAAATAAATAAATAAATTTGATGAGGGAAAACAAATTGCCCAGTGTAATCCAGCCAATAAGCACTCAATTACGCTTTGAATCCTGGTTCTCTGCCTGCAAACCCAGTGAGAAAGACTTATGATAAATAAGTAGGATGACTTCAGGTGGTTCATAGCATAAATATGGAAAACTGAGAAGGGATATGCAAGTAACCTAAGTTTGGGAAACAGTTTGCCACACCCATCTCCTTCTAACTGAAGGATTAAATCAGCAGTGAGCAGAGTATTAAGCATTGTTCTCTTCCCAATTTTTTTTTTTTTCATTTTCCCCAGTGCCCTAGAACACTAGGCAAGTGCTCTACCACCGAGTTACACCTCCATCCCCTTTCTAACTCCTATACTTAAGTTTTCGTGGCTTATTGTATTGGCTAGGATCTCTAGTACAATACTGAATACAAGCTACAACTGATAGTATCCTTATACAATTCTAAATTTAATAATGCTTCTAAAGTTTCACCATTAAGTATCATGTGTTTCACCTTTATAAGTAGGTACATTTTTTTAGTTTATAGAAATTAGTTTCTATTTTTAGCTCAGTTTTTTAAAAAAATTACTAACCTCTGACCTTCCCCTCTCTTCCCTTCCCTTACTCCAGGCTTCTTCCTACATTCTCTGCACCTCAAAGTACTGTCTGCCACTCAAAGTAACTGAGACTCTGATATTCTGGGAGTTCTGTGCCCAGATGCTCTCTCAGTTCCCTGGCCCAACACATTCCTAAAACCGATAATTGAAAGAAAATCCTAAAACAAACATTACTACGCTCAATAACAGATGGTTTATTCTCCCTATCTCTTAAACACACTCTTCATTGTCTTTTCTTTAGGGGAAAAAAAAAAAAAAAAAAGCTCAGGAAAAAAAAGGGGAGAGAATAGTTCTAGACTCCTGCTAACTTTCTAGCATGTTGCCTAGCTCTAAATGAGACTGGCTTCTTAAGTAGCTGAGAGAATCTCCAAGATTTTAAAGGACTTTTAGAAAAAGCAGCTGGATACAGATATGTATAACTTCCACTCTTGGCTAAACTGAAAAGCACCAACAAAGGAAGAAAAGGGGCATGGATAATATTTGTAAGCAAAAATGGTAGTTCCAGGACATAAAAGCGGAAGAAACAAGGCGGGGGCGAGGTGGTCGAGCCTTTGAAGCACCCAGAGAAGTTATGGACCCTTTCATCAATCTTTCTTTCAAAACAAAAGGGCACACACACTTTCCCGAGGCAGCAACGCCAAAGGGAGCAGCCAAAATGTTGCATCATACGGAACACTCCGCGCTTAAGAAGCAAGAAAACCAGATGGTGGTAAATACCTAAGGCAGGAAAACCAAAGTTGGGAATCTCAGTCTTTTCCGGAAGCTAAGAGCGTCTGTCCTATTTTTTTTTATTTTTATTTTTTAAAGACCGCATCGAGCACTGAAGTTTCAGTTTCCTACCAGCTGCGCGCAAAGGTCCCCTGCAGACGCGCTCAGGGCAGTCCTACTCCGACGGGCTGGAGCTGGGGCTCCGAGCGGGGTGGGCTCGCGGGGCGCGGGGTGGGGCGGGGCGGTGACAGACCGCACGCCCGCCCGGGAGGCCCGGCCACCACGTCCCGCACCGCCGGGATGCGCGGCGCTGGCTGCGTCCGCTCGCCCCCGGCCCGCTCGACGGCCCCCGGAGGCGGGAAGGCGCGGCGGCGAGACAATGGGCGAGGGCGCGGGACCCACAGCGCTCGCTCGGCCGGGGCGGGGGTTCGGGCGCCCCGGCTGCGGGCGGGACGCGGGCGAGCGCTCACCTTAACGAAGAGCTCGATGAGGGGCTCTTTGTCCTCCTCCTTCAGCCCGTTCAGCGGCATCGACAA
The DNA here is from genome assembly GCA_025594165.1 of Tamias sibiricus. Taxonomy (NCBI): domain Eukaryota; kingdom Metazoa; phylum Chordata; class Mammalia; order Rodentia; family Sciuridae; genus Tamias; species Tamias sibiricus. Next base: position 19,977,219 of record CM046658.1, on the reverse strand, counting down.
CGCCATGGCCGGCTCGGCTGGGCTCCGCAAACGACGGCGCGGCTGCTGCTCCCGCTCCGGGCTACTCTAGCTGCCGGCTCCCGCAGCGCTGCACTCGCTGGACAGTCCCGGCGTCGAGCTGGCCGCGGCCTCGGCTGCTCAGCACCGCCCCACGCCCCGCGCGCGACTCTGAGGCGGCTGCTGCCCCAGCAGCTTCAAACCGCGGGGCGGGGCGTCGGGGGCGGGGCCAAGGCCGGGCGCCGCGGGACTCTCTAAGGGAAATGGGGGCGGCCGGAGCTCGCGGGGTGTGGCCTCACCCGAGCTGAGGCAAAGGGACCACTCGGGCGCCTGGAGGCTGCTAAGGGGCGTGGCCTAGACTCGGGGTGTGGCCTCGGGGAGGCGGTACTAAGCGCAGGATGAGACCGGCGGTGGGCGGGCCTTCAAGCCACGCCTCCTGAGGGGGAGGGAGGGAAACTCCCCCGGGGGCCGGAGCCTGACACCGCCTCCCTCCGCAGAGCCGGCGAGTCCTGGGCAGCTGCTGCTGGGACGGTTCCAAGTGACCTCATGCCTCGGCCAGCCTAGGGAAGCGAGGAGGCGCCTGCCGGCCTCTCCCCCCTACTCATCGCCCTTTCCCGGAGCGGCCACCTCCCCAACTCGCAGAGTTAGGTGGAGCTGCCTTTTCTACGAAAACTTTTCGGAATTTTCATCTCCTTAGAGATACTTTTGTTTTTCTTCCTCTGGCTTCTCTTTTCCTTTCCGACTTTCGGATCGCCGCTGTATTGGAAATCAGCATGTTCACAGGTATCTTGAGGCCCCAGTGTGTTCCAGGCTCTGAGGGGGCGACAGACAATGGGACAGGATCCCTCTCCTGCCGGAGCTCACAGTCACCTGCACCCTCAGTGCGGGACGCTGCTCAGGACTCCCATTTACCCCCCACCAGACCCTTGTCTTTCCCACATTCACCTGGCGAACTTGAATGCACATCAGAATCACCTGGGTGTGACACTCGGTCCTGCTTTATCCGATTCTCCGGAGAGGAGAGAGATTCACATTTTTATAAGCACCAGAACAATTCTGAAATAAGTGGTCTTCAGTATGGAAAAACTGCACTGGGTCTTACGGCCTTGAGGGCAAGGCCCAGAATTCTTTGAAACAGGCACGTGATAGGCACTTGGCCTTGGTTTGCTGCTATTGAACCCCTGGGGCAAATGTCACCTCCTCTGGAAACTTGTGCTCTCCTCTGACTTTCTATAAGGCTTGACTCACAGCTCTTCTACCCGACATCCCAGGTTAGGTTGATCAGGGAGTTCTAGAAGCTCCAAACATGGGGTGCAGGTGGGGGCTTTCCACATTCTTAGCGTACAACACAGAATCTTTGCACGAATTGAATACATGCACGAAAATACACTGATACCTACCAACTTTCCCCTCTGCCAGCCCAAAGCAAGTTGCTCAGTTGTTCTTGGAGGACTCTGTTAAAAGGGATGATAAGGGACTGGGGCTATGGCTCAGGGGTAGAGCGCTGGTCTCACGTCTGTGAAGCCCTGGGTTCCACCCTCAACACCACATAAATAAAATAAAGCTTTTTTTTTTTTTAAAGGGATGATATATCCAGGTAATTGGAAAAACACCTCTAAAATCAGACTATTTACATTCACATCTTGACACAGAAATATCATTAAAACTTAGGGATTACAATCCCTAAGTTTGTTTTCATTATCCAGTAGACTGTAGATGAGTTACTTCACCTTCCCATGTGTCCCATGCTGTCTGGGATGGCTGTTAGCTGCACTGGTCCTTGTGGTGTCCCTATCCACTCCTGTGGACTAGGGTTGTTGTACCCAATTTGCAGGGAAAAAGTCTCACAAGCCACTCACGTGACAGCCAAAGAAGCCTTTATTCCTCCAGGGCCACCAACTCTGACAAACACAAGGCAGGGTGGTAGAAGATGGCGCCTGATGGTAGCAAAGGCAGGGTTTATAAAGCACAGGGTTATTACACCCTCAGGTGGAGATAGTTTAAGGGTGAGTTAATATGCCCTCAGGTGGAGACATTTTAAGTCACCTCTGCTTATCACAGGGTGGCATCACATCAATTCTCTCTATGATCAGCTTGTTTGTCAAAAAGTAATAAATGCAGCCGGGTGGGGTGGCACACACCTGTAATCCCAGCACTTGGGAGGCTGAGGCAGGAGGATCCTGTGTTCCAAGCCAGCCTCAGTGAGACCCTGTCTCTAATAAAATACAAAAAAGGGCTGGGGCCGCCTGTAATCCCAGCACTTTGGGAGGCTGAGGCAGGAGGATTGCGAGTTCAAAGCCAGCCTCAGCAGAGGCACTTAGCAACTCAGTGAGACCCTGTCTCTAAATAAAATCCAAAAAAGGTCTGGGGATATGACCCAGTGGTCGAGTGCCCCGAGTACCACAAAAAAGGGGGGGGGGGGGCTGGTGATGTAGCCCAAGGGTCAAGTTCCCCTGAGTTCAATCCTGGATACCAAAAAAAAGTAATAAATGCCAGGAGGCCACCCCTTAGATCTGGACTTGAAAAACAAACTGAAGTGACTGCTGGACTCTGAACTGAACTTGGTGTTAATTTTTCATAGACTCGTGAACTGCGTTAAAGTTCCCTCCTCCCTCCCCTTCAGCTCTGCCAGAAAAGGAACCCAGGTGGGGAAACAGTTCAAAGTCGATCCAATCCTAAAAGGAAGGGTCCCACTGGAACCTCAATGGAGGCCCCACCTGGCCCCGAGGCAAAGGAAAACTTCAGGTGTGCCAGAGGGTTTGTCAAATGCAGCTTGGATGGGTGACTCTCCACCTGTCTGTGTCTGGAGCCCGAGGCTGGCCGGCCTCATGGCCTCAGGACTGGAGATGACGTAGCAGAAGGAACAAGGACTCAGACTCAGAGCCTGTTAGAAAACTGACCACAACTGGGCTCGGAGAGGCACACCTGTTAAAATACAAAAAAGGGCTGGGGATGTGGCCCAGTGGTCAAGTGCCCCTGAGTTCAATCCCCGGTACCAAAAAAATAAAAATAAAAAACTGATCACAGTCACACTTGGCTTCCAATTTCCTCCCCCATGTGTCTCAGATAGATGGAGAAAGCTGGTCTGGGGAGGAGCTGAAAGGGTGTTTATGCAGGGAGGCTCCCAGAACATGACATTCACATCTCCCTGTAGCTTTGAAATGCAAGCCTAGTTTGCATCTTATGTTCCTGTTTATTTTTTTTATTTTTTTATTTATTTATTTTTTTTTGTGGGTACTGGGGATTGAACTCAGGGGCACTCGTCCACTGGGTCACATCCCCAGCCCTTTTTTTTGTATTTTATTTAGAGACAGGGTCTCACTGAGTTGCTAAGTGCCTCGCCACTGCTGAGGCTGGCTTTGAACTCACGATCCTCCTGCCTCAGCCTCCCAAAGTGCTGGGATTACAGGCGTGAGCCACCGCGCCCGGCTCCTGTTTATTTTTATAACACAGAAATTTCGAAGATGGGTGGAGATGCTTCTCTTTCCCCCACGCCCTGCTGACCTCATCTCTACTCTCTCCCCTTTGCTCTCCAGCCAACCACACCTGCCTCTTTGCTATTCCTCGGACATACCAAGCATGCTGCTGCCTCGGGGCCTTTGCACTTGTTCTCCCTAGCCTCCTTCAGGTCTTTGCTCAAATATTGCCCTTTTTGTAGTGATCTTCTCGAATGCCACCCTATGCGACATTGCTAACTGCTCTATGTTATCCTCCCTTTCCTTTCTTTCTCTCCTTAACATGTACACCCTCATATTGTTCTCTTTTTTTTTTTTTTTTGTCTACTTCTTATCTATCCCTACCCACCACCACCCCCACGCACACACACTAGAATATAAACTCCTTTAGGGCAGAGACTTTTGTTGGGTTATGTTCTATGTTCCTGGCTGGTAGAACAGCTCATCAATACAAATTTAGAAATGAATGATTGTGCCCTTTTGAGGCTTTGGTTTCAGGTACCCCTGGCTTACCGGAGGACAGTCCTGTTCCCCAGCCTGAGAAGCCAAGGCGGCTTGTGTGTTGTTTATATCTGTGATACTGAAGATTGAGCCCAGGACCTCACGCATGCCAGGGAAGTGGCCTACTGCTGAGCCACATCCCCAGCCCTTTTTATTTATTTTTGATTCAGATTCTCACTCAGTTGCCCAGACTGGCCTCAAACTTGGAATCCTCCTGCCTCAGCCTCCCAAGAAGCTCCTTTACAGGTTGTATTTCTTCATGATTAGCACTTCACAAGGGACCAGGTTTTTCAAAAGACAGAGGACCCTTCCCACAAGCCTCCCATTCTGACATACCTCCCAACTCCCTCCTCTACCTGCACACAGGTGGTACCAACCCCACGTTCTGCGATTGCAGCAGGAGGGTGAGGCACTATGCACATGGACCCTGGGTCAGACTGCCTGGGCTCCAGTCCTGCTTCTGTTATTTGCCTGTTGTTTTATCCTCTGAGCTTCAGTTTCTCATCTGTAAAATGGGTTGAAAATTAGTACCTAGTTAATAGCATCACTGATAAATCCATGTCAAGCGTGTGATGATCCTGGCCGGAGGGAGAGCTCTGTCGGCACTCGCTGTGGGAATTAGACCCACCTGTCCACCAGTCTCTGCGCTCCCCTACTGCCTGGCGGACACCTCCCTGGGTGCTTTCATGTCCAATTGTATTTATTCGTCAGGGTGTTTCACAAGCATAGTGGTCATTGTTCCCATTTTACCAATAAGGTCAGAGGACAACTTACCACAGTCATTCAGCTGGGAAGAGGCGGAGCTGGATTCAAACCCACAACCTTCTGGGAGCCCTAGCTGCTCTTCACTTTACTGTACGCTAAGTGGGTTTAGAGAAAGGGAAGCTCCTAAATGTCCTTCAAGGCCCAACCCAGATACTCCCCTGCTCTAAGAAGCTTCCTTCTCCATCTAATCAGCCTGATTGAAAAAATAAATGAATAGATTTCAAGCACCCCTTTTAGCGTCCCACCTCCTAAGTTTCAGAGGTCGTTTCTCTCGCTACGCCTATCAACATAATAGGTGCTCAACTGTCTTTAGTTATGGCTGTCAACTTGGCTACGGAAAATTCGACTTGGCTTTGAATTCCAACCGTGTCCTCATGACGTGAATTTGGTCCTATAAAATACTGTGAATTGTGACTTACCTGTAAGTTTGGCTAAAGCTTAACCTGAATGTGCTATTTACAGAAGCCTCAACCTGTCCAGCTTCCCTATAGGTCTGGGCTCCCCTGGAAGACACCAGTCACTGAACAAACACAAGAACTGAAGTCACATTTCAGTTCTGCTTTCCTAAGCTCTAGACATAGAGTACCGGTGATTCTGAGGACAGGGATGCTCTTCCTGGCCACCAGCCACTGTGGATGAAATTTCATTGAGGGAAAGACCATCAGGGTACCATTTATAACAAGGGTAGAGTAGGGAAAAAACTGAGGTTCAGAGAAGTTAAGTGGTTTGCCAAGGGTCACACAGCTGGTAAGTGGCAGAACCTATAATTAAACCCAAATCTCTTTGTCCTCATTGCGTTTCTCTTGGCCAGCCATTTGCTGGTAATTTGGGCTTCACAGAGTTCTTAAAAGCATTAAAAAAGATGGTACAGGCAGGCATGGTGGTGCACACCTGTAATCTCAGCGGCTCAGAGGCTGAATTAGGAGGATCTCAAGTCCAAGGCCAGCCTCAGCAATTTAGCAAGGCCCTAAGCTACTCAGTGAGACCCTGACTCTAAATAAAATATAAAAAGGACTGGGGATGTGGGTCAGTGGCTAAGCACCCCTTGGTTCAATCCCTGGGACCAAAAAAAAAAAAAAACGTAAGCCAAGCACAATGTCATACACCTGTAATCCCAGCTGCTCTGGAGACTGAGGTATGGATCCCAAGTTCCAGATCAGCCTGAGCAATTTAGAGGGACCCTGTTCTCAAAATAATTTTTTTTTTTTTTTTTTTTTTTTTTGGTACTGGGGATTGAACTCAAGGGCACTAGACCACTGGGCCACATCCCCAGCCCTTTTTTGCATTTTATTAGAGACAGGGTTTCACTGAGTTGCTAAGTGCCTCACCATTGCTGAGGCTGGCTTTGAACTCACAATCCTCCAGCCTCAACCTCCCAAGTGCTGGGATTACAGGCGTGCACCACCATGTCCAGCTTTGAAATTTACATGTTTTTTCTTTTTCCCAACTTCTTCTCCCTGACCTTCTCCTCCCTGATCTCCTTTTCCCTGATCTTCCCCTTCCTGATCTCTCCTCCCTGATGTCATTTTCTCTGAATCACCTCTTTAACCCCCACCCTATGAACACCTTCCCCCACCCCCATTCCTGCTGATGGGCAGAATCACAGCCTTTGGGACAGGAGTTCCCTGTGTTTCTCCTTTGCTAGCAAAGCAAATAAACCTTCTTTTTTCCTTTTTCTCAAAGCCACGTCCTCATTGTTGGATTGGCATTGGGGACAAGATCTGAGCTTTCAGCAACAGCGGCACACACCTATGATCCCAGCAACTTGGGAGGCCAAGGCAGGAGGAACTCAAGTTGGAGGCCAGCCTCAATAACTTAGCATGATCCTACCTCAAAATAAAATATGAAAGCCGGGCGTGGTGGTGCACGCCTGTAATCCCAGCACTTTGGGAGGCTGAGGCAGGAGGATTGCGAGTTCAAAGCCAGCCTCAGCAATGGCCAGGCACTTATCAACTTAGTGAGACCCTGTCTCTAATAAAAATACAAAAAAAATGGCTGGGGATGTGGCCCAGTGGTCAAGTGCCCCTGAGTTCAATCCCCAGTACCACAAAAAATATATATATATATATGAAAAGTTCTGGGGGCATAGCTCAGTGGTAAACTGCCCATGGGGTCAATCCCCAGTACCGCAAAACCCCACCAGTGCTCGCTTGGCAACACATACTAAAATTGGAACAATACAGAGGAGATTAGCATGACCCCTGTGCCAGGATACCATGCAGATTCATGAAACGTCCCATATTTTTTCTTTGCTAGAGTTGTACATAAAGAATATATAGTGACCCCCAAATTCTTTTAAATGTCTGGATTTTTCCACTAATCTGTACTTTGGGGAACATTTCATTCTTGCATACTTTCACCATTAAGTTTTTAAAAAGTCTTTAGCTTCTCCTAGTTAATGTGAACCTTTTGTTTTGTTTAATTCTACTTGAGGGGATATTTTAATATAATTTCTACCTAAATCAAACATCCTCTCTGAATGTTAACTTTTTTAAAAAAATTTAGTTTTAGCTATAGATGGACAAAATATCTTTATTTTTATTTATTTATTTTTATGTGGTGCTGAAGATCGAACCCAGTGCATGCGAGGAAAGTGCTCCACCACTGAGCTACAACCCCAGCCCCTGAATGTTAACTTTTAAATGAATGGTCTTTTTTTGTGTGTGTGGTGCTGGAGATTGAACTCAGGGCCTTGTGCATGCAAGGCAAGCACTCTACCAACTGAGCTATATCCCCAGCCCAAATGTTAACTTTTAAATGTCAAAATTTGATGAACTGCCGGGCGCGGTGGCACACACTTGTAATCCCAGCACTTGGGAGGCTGAGGCAGGAGGATCCGAGTTCAAAGCCAGCCTCAGCGATGGCAAGGCACTTAGCAACTCAGTGAGACCCTGTCTCTAATAAAATACAGAAAAGGGCTGGGATGTGGCCCAGTGGTCGAGTGCCCCTGAGTGCAATCCCCGGCACCAAAAAAAAAAAAAAATTTTTTTTTGATGAACCATATATTTAGGAAGTGAGATTGCAATATGCTTAAATTTGAGGCAGATAAGGAGAAAATCCTGGGAATTATTATTGAAAGTCCATTAAGAGAAATTGATAGAATAAATCATTTTGATGAGCTGAGTAGATACCAATGTCTACATATGGAAATTTTTTCTTAAAACTTCTTCATGTTGGGCGCGGTGGCGCACGCCTGTAATCCCAGCACTTGGGAGGCTGAGGCAGGAGGATTGCGAGTTCAAAGCCAGCCTCAGCAATGGCAAGGCACTTAGCAACTCAGTGAGACCCTGTCTCTAATAAAATACAAAAAAGGGCTGGGGATATGGCCCAGTGGTCGAGTGCCCCTGAGTTCAAACCCTGGTACCAAAAAAAAAAAAAAAAAAAAAAAAGAGGTCAAGGGTAGAGGTCAGTGATGGAGCAAGAGCAAGAGAGTGGTGCCGAGCATACACAACACTGGGGATTTTTTTTTCCTAGCAGAGCAAAAAGGAGGGACAGACAGACAGATAGACAGACATGGGGAGAAGAGGAAAGAGAGGAGAAACAGTTGAAAGGGCTTCCATTGCAGTTAATCCAACCTTGTGTGTCCTTGGGCTGCAAGGACCTGTGTGACCTCAGGCGTGGCTCATCCTCCCACCCCATTTAGTTTCTTTCCAGAAATTAGAGCAGAACCCACGTCTCCTGGCTCTGCGGGGACTCCTTTCCCACCCAGCATCTTCCTGCCCTGCTCTTGTCCCGGGCAGCTCCAAGATGTAGCCTCTTCACCCAGTGTGCCTACCCTTCTCCCCTGCTCTGTCCCCACCCCCACCCCCCAGCATTAAAAGCATTTGGGAGCCAGGCTGATCTGATCCCCTGGAAGCAGAAACCCTACCCTGGGCCCCCGTTGGCCTTGCTCCCCGTGAGACGGAGAGGAGACCATCTCATCTTGGGGAAGTTACAGGTTTCATTTGGTCACTGGGAAGCTGCTCCAGCTAGGAAGGGAACCCGAGTTGACTGGAAGCCAGGCTCTTAATTGGATTGGCTTCCCGGGGAGGCCATTAGCCTCTTGCTGCAGCTTGGCAGAGAGGAAATACTTCCTCCCCTACCGGGGCCCCCGCCCACAGGCAGCCCAGCCAAAGTCCTGGATGGCCTACCACCCAAATAAGGTACTGTCTACAGTTTCCAAATGTTATTACTCTCCCTTAATTAGACGAGCTTGTTGTAGTCTCTAGACACCAAGCAAATATGGTAAGTATGTGAATGGTCTTATCCAATCTCTATTCACTGATGTTGCAAATTTTTATTGAGAGCCTACTATGTGCCAGGCACTGTCCCAGGCCCCAAACAGACATCATCTTGGCTCTCACAGACTGAGTTCTGTTTGGGAAGAAGTAGCATAAGCACACATGTCTGAGCCAGGAGGCAACCACAGCTATGGAGGAGAACACAGTAGGAGCTGGAGAGGGACGTTGGGGCGAGAAGTAGGAAAGGCACCTCCCATCCAAGGACAGTGATGTTCTAGTCGAGCCCTGAAGGAGCTGAGGGTGATATCCAGATAAATAGTGCCCTGGACCAAGGAACAGCCAGGGCACCGGCGCCGAGGCAGGTGTTCCCCAGGTGTGTCTGCGGAACGGCACAGATGCTCAGGAGGGACCCAGGTCTGCAGAGTTTGGGTGACTTGTTTGTTCGGGCCTCTGGCCACCAATTCAGAGGCTCTCTCCACCACCCTGACCGGTGAACACAGGGGAATAGCAGAAGGGTTAGGAGAACTTGTTTAGCTGAAGTATCTGACTCACCCCAAGAGGAATAAATCACTCTATCCCCCCAAAGAAGAAAAAAGATGACATATAGGGAGATAGTCAGGGTTATGATATCCATAAAGCCAAAAGAATATGAAAAATGATGTAAAACTGCTGCTGTGATTTGAAGGTCCCCACCCAAACTTCAGATAAAATTTAATCCCCATTGTCAGGAATTAAGAGGTCGGATGAGGCGGAACCTTTAAGAGGCGATTAGTCATAAGAACTCTGCCCTCAGGAATGATTTAATCCATTCATGGATTAATGGATTAATGAGTTATCTTGAGAGTGGATCTTCATCAAAGCCAGTTTGGTTCTGTCTCTTGCAAACCCCTCTCACCATGTGAGGCCCTTTGCGTCGGACTTCCCAGTCTCCAAAACCATGAGCTACATAAACCTTCATTCTTTATAAAATTCCCGGTCTCAGGCATTCAGTTAGAGCAACAGAAAATAGACTAAGGAAACTAGCAGAGCTTAAAAGAGAAAACTAATGTTTGTTGGCTATAGACTTTACTTACATCACTCTACAGCAACCTTTCGTATTTGAAGAAAGTATGGCCCAAGAGAGATAGCTGATTTGTTTTAAATCACACAACAAGGCCGGGCAAGGTGGCACATGCCTGTAATCCCAGCACTTGGGAGGCTGAGGCAGGAGGATCGCAAGTTCAAAGCCAGCCTCAGCAATGGCAAGGCACTTAGCAACTCAGTGAGACCCTGTCTCTAATTAAATACAAAAAAGGGCTGGGGATGTGGCCCAGTGGTCAAGTGTCCCTGAGTTCAATCCCTGGTACCAAAAATAAAAAAATCAATCATACAACCAGGGACTTCAACTCAGGTCTAGTTCTTGACTACCTCCCCTCCAGGCTCTATTAGACCAGGCCCACTTTTATCTTCTTCACCTGTGTGTGGCCAGCACAGCACTCCCCACTCCCCACCTGGCCCAACTGGTGCTCAGAAAATGTTGCCTAAGCTGGGGGTGCAGCTCAGTTGTGGTGTAGCATGCACCAGACCCTGTACCAAAAAAAAGTAATAATAATAACTAAATGATTGAATATGTCTATCTTGAAAGCCTGTTCTAATTCTAATACACCACTTTGTGTCCCCATCAAAGTATGTGCCACCCGTCATTGGAATATTCTCTAGCTATAAAAAATGATTACCCTTGCTGCGCACAGTGGTGCACACCTGTAATACCAGCAACTCGGGAGGCTGAGGCAGGAGGACTGCAAGTTCGGGGCCAGCCTCAGAAGCAACTTAGTGAGGCCCTATACAACTTGGAGAGACTGTAACTCAAAATAAAAAATAACAAGGTCTGGGAATGTGGCTCAGTGGTAAAGAGTCCCTGGGTTGGTTCAATCCCTGGTACCAAAAAAAAAAAAAAAAAAAAAGATGATGTTGAACAGGGCATGATGGTGCATGCCTGTCATCCCAGCTACTTGGGAGAATGAGGGGGGAGGATCACAAATTTGAGATTAGTCTGGGATATTTAGTGAGACCCTGTCTCAAATTAGAAAGGTCTGGGAATGCAGCTCAATGGTAGAGTGCTTGCCTCGCATGAGTCCAATCCCTAGTGCCACTAAAAAATAATAGTAATAATCTTGAAATCTGCTGAGGAAGGAGCTACTGACAGGCATAGGCACTGATAGAGTCGGCTTCGGGACAAATATTCTGCGTCCAGTGACCTCACCCACTGTTCCACGGGCCCGCATCCCATGCCAATCCCACCTCAGCTCCAACTTCCTAGTTAAGCCCAATAGTAGCCTGGAGGCTCAGTAGTCATCATAGTTGTTATTATTATCAGAACATACACTATTACTAGAGGCGAACTGCACACTTACTATATGCCTGTTGCTCCAGGCAAGGTGCCTGTAATCCCAGCAACTTGGGAGGCTGAAGCAGGAGGATCTCAAATTGGAGGCCAGCCTGAGCAACTTAGCAAGATCCTGTCTCAAAAAAATAAAAATAAAAATAAAAAGGACTGAGGATGTGGCTTCATGGTAGATCACCCCTGGGTTCAATCCCTAGTACCAAAAAATAAATAAGTGCCTGCTGTATGCATTGGATGTTCCATCTCATTCAAAATCTGTCCTCAAATTGAGAATCATAATCACCCCCCACGCCGCAGAGGTGGAAATTGAGGCTAAATTGCTTGCCCAGGTAAAACTGCTGATGAGCAAGCGGCAGGGGTAGGATTTGAACCCAGGTCTGCTCTGAGTCCAGATGATGCGCTCTACGGCCCCGCCCCCCGCCCATCACCCTTAACCACCGTGTGGGCAGTGTCTTGTGTCCAGCATTCCTTCCAGATTTCTGCCCGGCTGCTTGTCCTTTGAGCTCAGACTATGAATATGACCTTAACATAGAGAAACAGTTCTCACCACGGAGTTGGTGGCCCTGGCTCAGATGAGGTGCCCACTTCCTACAGCCCGAGTGCATAGGAGCAGGCAGCCCCAGGAGAATGCCAGGGAGGGTCCATGCCACGGCCACCTCCCGACAAAGTCAAAGCAAAATATGACCGTCCTCTCCAGCCATAAAATTTGATTTGAGCCCGGTGTGGTGGCGCACACCTGTAATCCCAGCACTTGGGAGGCTGAGGCAGGAGGATCGCGAGTTCAAAGCCAGCCTCAGCAATGGCGAGGCACTTAGCAATTCAGTGAGACCCTGTCTCTAATAAAATACAAAAATGGGCTGGGGATGTGGCCCAGTGGTCAAGTGCCCCTGAGTTCAATCCCCAGTACCCCCCCCCCAAAAGAATTTGGTTTGAATTCATTTATTTGGTACTTTGAGTCCTGAATAATTAGACCTTTAGATCACAGCTAGGGAGCAGAGGGGGTGTGAGGCTATTTGGAATTCAACAGGCAATGTATTTTTCAAAGCTGACAAGTGCCCTTCACGCTTCAAAAGAATCAACAGCTCTCCCAGCTCTGAGGGGCACAGAGCCTGGGCCACCAGCAGGGACGGGGCAAGCTCAAGGCCAGGGAGTCGCAGCCCATCTGATGTTATTCCAGCTGCATCCCACGCCCAGCGGTCCGCCCCACTCCCCTGCTGGTGGCTTGTGTGACACTTGGAAGGCTCTGGCTTGGTGCGTTTATTTGCTTCCCACAAGAAGCCGGCGCTGATCTCCTCCCAGAGTCACGCTTCCTCGTGCACGTATCTGGACCAGCAACGCAGAACACTGTGTGCCGCGCCACGGAGCCCTGCTGTGTCTGACAGCCCACCAGGAACAGTCGGTGACAGAAGGACAACAGCCTTGTCTGAGCTGATCGCAGACACGTCCAGGGCCTTGAGGGTCCGACCCAGCGTTTATCGGCTTCCCCGTCTGGTTAGCCTCTTGGTTTTTCGTGTGTTGTTTGGTTTGTGGGTTTGTTTGTTTGTTTTATTTTTCTCAGGGCTGGGGTGGAAACCAGGGCCTGGTGCATGCTAGGCGGAGGGCTCTGCCACTGAGCTGCACCCCCTGGTCGGCCCTCTCAGTTTTTAGGTGAGGTTCTAGAAGAAGCTCTTTGTTCCCCTAAAGCTGCCACTCTGCTGGTGCAGGGACCAGACACCCTGGATGCACCCAGTGAGGCTCCTGAGGGGCGGAGAAGGTCCACACCCCACCACCCCCATCCTGTGCTGACATCAGTGGCCTCCCATCGCATGAGCCTGATAGATCATGCTAAGAGAGGCCCATCCCTGTCCCCACAGGAGGTGAGGATGACAAGGACAAAGAAGGTGCACAGGGACAGAACATCGATTCCCGCTGATCGGAAATAAACACTGCAAGAATCTGCAGAAACAGGATGTTCACAGGACCCGAGGAGGAGTCCCTGCAGACTGCTCCTCACTTGCCAGGGGGAAAATGGTAACAGTGGAAAACACAGACCACTCTAACCAGGTGATCAAAACTGCCATCCCCCTGCCCAGGCACACAGACATCAGGCGCTCCTGGAAGCAAAGCCTGAGAGGCACACAATGTCACTTTTCTAGGATGCCAGCTGAGGGTGCGTGGCTGCCTCTGATCTCGAGGCGATGCCAGACACACCCTAATCACGTCAGAGTGTATGAAAGAACTGGTCTGTATTCTCAAGTTCAATGTCATAAAAGACAGAGTTCCTGCTCCTGATTAGAGTAAAAAGGCTTATGCCTTTTTAATTAGATGCAGCACACTAGCAGACTGGATCCTGCACTAGTGGGAAAAGAATCTCATAAAAACACATTGCTCAACCAGGTACAGTGACCACGCCTGAAATCCCGCCTACTTGTGGGAGGCCTGAGGCAGAAAGATCACAAGTTCGAGGCCAGCCCAGGTAACTTAGCAAGAGCCTGTATCAAAATAAAATAAAAAGAGCTGGAGCTCAGTGGTAGAGTGCCCCTGGGTGTTCAGTCCCTGGTACCACAAAAAAAAAAAAAAAAAAAAAAAAAAAAAAAAAAAAAAACCAACAACAGCAGGAAAAAGAAAAAAGGCTAATTGGCAGAATTAGAATATAAACAGTAAAGTATCAGATCAATGTTAAGTTTTCTGAATTTAATATCTGTACTTTGATTATGTAAGAGGGTATCCTTGTCATTAAAAAATATGTGCTGAAGTCTTAAGGGGTAGAAGCATATCTGATGGGCTTGGGGTGCAGCTCAGTGGTAGAAAACTTGCTCAGCAGGTGTGAAGCCTGGGGTTCAATCCCCAGCACAGAAAAAAACAAAAAACAAAAAAACAAAACAACAACAACAACAACAACAAAAAACAGAGCATGATGCTTGCAATCTATTCTCAATGACTCAGAAAAAAATACTTTCACGTGTATGTCTATTTATCTATCTATATTCCTCTGCATCACTTTACCTATCTCTTCTATATGGAAAGAAATGTAGCAAAATGCACATAAATAAAATGATGAACTAGGGAAAGTTTGTTTAAGAGTTCTTTGTATTATTCTTACAACTTTTCTGTTAGTTTGAAATGATTTCAAGTTAAAATAAACATCGGAGAGGTTCAAAAGAAGGGAAAAGCTGATTCCCCACTAACACCCAGGGAATTTCCCTGCCTGATTGAGTGAGGGGTGGAGCTCAAGGTCCGGCTTTGAACTCATGATCCTCCTGCCTCAGCCTCCCAAAGTGCTGGGATTACAGGCGTGCGCCACTGCGCCTGGCTGGCTTCTTTCTTTTTCCAGACTTGTGTGAGGGCTGGCTCCTTTCCCTCCTGCTGATAGCCAGGAGGACGCTCCAGCCCTCTACCATCAATCCCAGCACTTGGGAGGCTGAGGCAGGAGGATCGCGAGTTCAAAACCAGCCTCAGCAATGGCGAGGCACTTAGCAACTCAGTGAGACCCTGTCTCTAAATAAAAATACAAAAAAAGGGCTGGAGGTGAGGCCCAGTGGTCGAGTGCCCCTGAGTTCAATCCCTGGTACCACAAAAAAAAAAAAAAAAAAAAAAAAGAGCCATCCTCCTCCTCTGGGACGCTGGCTATAACTGGCCATCAGGGCTGGGTCTCCTAGGCAGCCAGCTCAGAAACAGGAGAGGCACAGCTGGGCACAGTGGCACATGCCTGTAATCCCAGCGGCTCAGGAGGCTGAGGCAGGAGGATCTGGAGTTCAAAGCCAGCCTCAGCAAGGCCCTAAGCAACTCAGTGAGACCCTGTCTCTAAATAAAAAGTATAAAATAGGGCCGGAGATGTATCTCAGGGATTAAGTGCCCCTGGGTTCAATCCGTGGTACCAAAAAGAAAAAGAAACAGGAGGCACAGGCTCACACCTGCACCTGCCCAAGGGACCCTGAGCCCCCCCACCCCGGGGCCTGCAGTGGAAAGGGGAGGAGAAAAGGTGCAGTGACGACATCTTTTCTAAAACCCCCGCAGAATATCGTCCTCCTCAGAGCCCTGGGTCCAGCCCCAGCCTTCCTGGACAGGTGCTCCTGGCAAGGTCAAGTGCCAGAGACCTGGAGCAGCCCTTTCACCTTCAGGGGCCTCCATTTCCTCCTCTGGGGATGACACACTGCCCCACAGGGTGGTCAAAGCTATGAAATGAGACGCTCCAAGTCAGGAGCTGGCATGTGCCAGTCACAGCAGTGCACGCCCGTAATCCCAGCACTTGGGAGGCTGAGGCAGGAGGATCGCGAGTTCAAAGCCAGCCTCAGCAATGGCGAGGCACTTAGCAACTCAGTGAGACCCTGTCTCTAAGAAAATACAAAAAAGGGCTGGGGATGTGGCCCAGTGGTCGAGTGCCCCTGAGTTCAATTTCCGGTACCATAAAAAATAAAAAGAAAAAAAGAAAGAAAGAAAAGAAAGAGGTTATGCAAGCATATAGTAAGATAAATAAATAAGTACTTCAAGTGATCCACAGAGCCCATAGCACAGGGGCAGGGCAGTCCCGTCCACCCCCCTGTCATTCATTCCCCTCCCCCGAGGCCACCACGCTTAAATCATTTTCCTGGTTGCCTTCCAAAGATGTTCTATGCATATATGCATGGATTTATGCAGATGTGTTCCACGGAGGGATTTTAATAATGAGCCGTATTGTTCCTTCTTTGAGGGCAGAGTCGCTAAAAAGTAAGATATACTGTGGAGACTGTGTAGCGGGGAAGCAGGAGAAGAATCAGACCATAAAGGCATCGCGACTTACACGCCCAACCTGTGATCATTTCTGCTTTAATAAGGGACACAAGTAACCTTTGAATGACGCGGTAGAAAGCAGCTTTGTTTCTGTACTGCCATCCTTCTGTCCCCTCCCAATGGCGTGGTGTTTGAAGTGATGAGAATTGTTATGACTTCAAAATGAGACCTGGCCACCTCGGGCCGCGGAGCCAGCTCTCCCGGTCTCAGTCACTCTCCCTCCTCTCAGCTCCCCGGTCCCAGGAAGGGGCCAGGCTTCCACAGTGGCCCCCTCCCTGCTCACCAGGGACAAACCCAGCTTCCCGCCTTTGTCTGCCAGATGTGGGTCCCCCCACTGAGGCCACCACCTGCTGCAGTGACTCAGGGCATGACTCAGGGTCTCTCTCTCCTCCTGCTGTCCTCCCCCTGCTGGGGTGGGGGCTTGGTGAGGGCAGTAGAGGGCAGGTTGAGAGCCTTGGCTCTGCAGTCAGACAGCCTGGACGCGTGGGCCGGATCTGCCCTTGTCAGCTGTGTGACCTGGGGCAAATCACTTTACTTCTCTGTGTCTCACTTTCCCCATCTGTAAAGTGGGGGAGTAACAGTACTTTCCCTGTAGACAGAGCCGTCGTGGGGCTTCCACACCTGTGACGTGCACATACCTAGCAAGGGCGAGGTAACATGGGGAGGCGGGGGACCAGTGCGCGCCCGCTGCCCTGCCCCGCGAAGCCCACAGATCTCTGCTCAGGCTGAACCTCTGACCCTCTTCCCAGGCTTCTTTGGCTGAAGAAATCGTTCTCATATTTCAGGATTCAGAGACAAAATCTCCAGGGATCTCCCACAACGCACCTCCACCCTCAGTCCAAACAAACCGCTTCCTCCTCTGCATCCGGCACCGCTGGACGCCGGGTGGCACGTTGTGTGGGACTTATTTGTGTAACCCAGGGGTTCCTGCCCACGCAGGTCCCGGCACACAGGGGTCACTGCGTCTTTACAGTCGCATCCACAGTCCCCACAGGCCTTCCCAACGGAAACTTCCTCTCGCCAGCCCCTGCTTCTGGGAGGTCACCCCGTCTCAGTTTCAGGAGGGGTCCTGAGGAGTCCAAGCCAATCCTGTTGGTCCAGGGGTGGCCATGACACAATTCACTGGAAAAGAGGTCCTGGCTGTCTGGCTTAGGGGGCTGGCCTCTCTTCCTTGTCGAGGAACTGCCAGGTCACCTGGTTCCCCAGGTGGTGGCAGCCATTTTGTCACCAAGAGGGTAGCTACCCTTGGGTAGCAGCCAATGTGGAGGGAGGCAGATCAGGAAGATTCTGAGTCTCTGTGCCTCACTGAACCCCTGAATCCATCAACTCCCAAACCAGGGAGGTCTGGGACTTGCTGGTAGTAAAATAATAAATTTCCTTAATGTCTAAGCCAGTCAAGTTGGGTATTCTTTTTATTTTTTTTTATAATAGTAGTATGTATTACAATTCATAATGCACATAGAGAGCATCTTTTTACATACAACTGTCTACAAAGTATATTTGTACCATTCAGGTACCAATCATGCATTTAGGATAATAATATCCATCTTAAGTTGGGTATTCTCCTAGGACTCAGTCCATCCTCCCGATCCCCTCAATTGACCACTGTCACAGTGAGGTATGGCAGAGGAAGGTTGTGGTGACACTGGAGGGAGCCACCGCTAAACAAGTAAAATCAGAATAGCAAATGTCCTTGGTAAGCCGGGCGCGGTGGCGCATGCCTGTGATCCCAGCACTTGGGAGGCTGAGGCAGGAGGATTGCGAGTTCAAAGCCAGCCTCAGCAATGGCGAGGCACTTAGCAACTCAGTGAGACCCTGTCTCTAAGAAAATACAAAAAAG
The DNA here is from genome assembly GCA_025594165.1 of Tamias sibiricus. Classification (NCBI taxonomy): domain Eukaryota; kingdom Metazoa; phylum Chordata; class Mammalia; order Rodentia; family Sciuridae; genus Tamias; species Tamias sibiricus. Next base: position 19,959,309 of record CM046658.1, on the reverse strand, counting down.
GGCTGGGGATGTGCCCCAGTGGTCGAGTGCCCCTCAGTTCAATGCCCACTACCACACACACACACAAAAAAATGTCCCTGGTAAACATCCGGCAAACACCTCGGGTCCAGAAACTTCTCTCGGCCAGCTTCCTGGGGCTCCAGACAGGCTGCTGCTTTCCTCGGCTCCTGTCTCTGCTCTCTCTCTCTTGCTCTGACTTGGGCCTCGAGCCTCTCCCTCTGCAGCTTCCTGACCCTGAGCCCTTCCTCTGCCACGGGCCCTGCAGCCATGGAGGCCATCACTGTGTCTGGCTGCACGAAGGCCCTGTCCTCCCTGGAGGCAAGCTCTGGCCACGGTCTTGGAGCACCCTGGGGCTCCGGCTGGAGGGCCCAGGCAGGACCCAGCGGGTGTCCGAAGAAGGCAGGCGCATTCCAGCACCGCTCGCCCTTCCTGCGGCCCTCGCCCTCCTCCGTGAGTCAGCGTCGCCGCCTCCCGACTCTTCCTGTTCTCTTCTCTGGCTCCGGCTCCGGAAGCACAGCAGGATGTGAGCTGCGCCCAGGCCACTTTTGGACTTGGAGTGGCAGGTGTTGGCACACTGTCCCCAGGGCTCCGGGCCGTCGCTCAGCTCCCCCAGCCCCGCCCCCAGCCCTGCCTCTGCCCAGAGGATGGGGAGCCCATCTGGGAGACGACGGAGGGAGTCAGAGGACGGGCAGGCACACGTGCGCCCCAAGTCCTGGACAGAGGGGACAGGGCCCAGGAGGTCGGAGGGTGAGCCCTGGAGCCTGGCTTCGGGTCCCCGGGCACACACCTTCAATGCTCTGCCTCAGATGCCCGTCTGTGAGGAAAATGGGCAGAGAAGAGTCACCCCTGGCAAGAGTGCCCAGGAGCACGGGCAGCGCGTCCAGAAAGCACCCGAGGAGCGCCTGGCGCAGAGCAAGCACCTCACTGGTGCCCGCCTCGGAGACACAGAGACCCACAAGTGTCTCCCAGGGCCCATCGCGTGCCAGGCCTGGGCCAGGGGCTGCGGACAGGCGGTGAGCAGAGGGGCTGCAGCTGTCCTGGAGGAAGGCCGTGCTGGCCTCTCCCCACAGAGGAACCTGCTGGGCAGGGCGAGGCAGGGCCGGGGTCTGTTGGCCAGGAGCGCTCACAGTGACTGGACCTCTCACTTACCAGAAGGAAAACCAGGAGGCGCGGAGCCTCCCGGGGCCCGTCCTGGAGAGGAGTGGCACACGCTGACCCTGGGGCGCGCTGTCCCTGTGCCAGGCGCGTGCTCTCTTGTTACTCTTCTGTCCTGGTCTCCAATCTGTGAGGGAGGAACTGAGCACAGAGAGGTCAAGTAACGGGCTTGAAGTCACACCACAGGGGCACGTGGGGGAGGCGGCTGGAACCCCAGGCAGCGTGGCTGAGCCGACAACAGGGTAGACTGATGATGAACTGTCGTTTACCGAGGACCCACAACACCCTACAAATGGTGTCATCCTCATCCTCACGCCCAGGTGAGGTGCGTGTCATGAGGGTCCCTATTTCACAGGTGAGGGACCCGAGGCCCAGAGACTGTGTGTGACTTGCCTGGGGTCAGGCAGTGGTGGAGCTGGGGTACCTTGACACGAGGCCATCCTGCCACCCCGACCTCTAATCCCCAGCTGGTCTGACTGCCCCCCACCCCCCTCCCGCTGTCCCTGCTCCGTCCCCTCTGGGCTGTGCATGTGCAGAATGCAGACGTCGTGGAGCCACCGACTGGACCAGTGGGCATCATGAGCGGCGTCCCTCTGCCAAGCAGCCAGAGCCAAGGGGACGCCGCCCTGGGGGAGCCGCACCCCCCCTCCAGCTTGACCCTGAAACCCAGGACTCCGGGGGAAGCCCGGGCTGCACCCAGCCAAGAGGGCGTCAGGGACAACGGGGTGAAGGGGGTCTCCAAGGGACCCTTGGAAGAAGGTTCTAGCAGTATCACCCTCCACGAGGCAGGACGGGAGAGTGGGGACCGCACGGACCTCAGCGCCAGGCTGCGGCCTGGCCAGGACCTGGAGCAGCACTTCAGTGCCCGCCTCAGTTTCCCTGTCACTAGCGAGAGGGTGACAGCAGTCCCTGCACCTCCTAGGGCGGACGAAAGACCTGGAGGTGCTGCACATAAAGAGCACCAAGTGTTTGCAAAGTAAGGACACCCAAGGAGGTTCAGGTTCAAGGGAGTCATGTGACTTGCCCCACGCACTCGTACCACGTGAAGAGCCAGGACTTGAACTCAGGTCTGCCAGCTGCGAGCAGCCTCCCCGCGCGGGCTCAGGCCCCCGCCCTCCTGGGTGGATGAGCCGATTGTTCTCTTGGAGGGAGACTGTCATTTCAGCTTGAGGAGACAGCCCGTGGCAGATGGGAATGGGGGGCACAGTGACTGCCGGGGCTCCAGAGTTCGCGCCTCACTCCCACAGCGCCAGCGCTAGCCAGGGCCCCCCAGCTGGAAGGTGATATACCGGCGGTTCCACAAGCAGTTTCCTGAGCACCTGCTACGCTACAGGCTGGGCACCGAGACAAGAAAGAGAAATCACAGCAGAAATTCAACAAGACGCTGGACAATTCAGCAGGGGAGACGAATGTGCCAACAACTCATTGTCAAGCCAAATGATGACTCTGCAGTGGTGTGGACGGAGCAAAAAGCCGATTCTCCCTGGGTAGGAGTCGGCTCCATGGAAGAACTGGCATTTGAACTGGACCTTTAAGAGATGAACAGACTGGGGATGTGGCTCAGTAGTAGAGCGCTTGCCAGGCATGCAGGAGGCCCTGGGCTCCATCCCCTACACCATGTAGAAGGAGGAGGAGGGGGTGGGAGGGGGGAGGAGAAGAAGAAGGGGGATGGAGGGGGAGGAGAAGGGGGGAGGAGGAGGGGGATGGGGAGGGAGAGGAGGAGAACTGAGCAAGTACAAAAGGAAAAAAGTGTGTGCCCCCAGACAGAGGGCCCAGCCGGAGCAAGGGCAAGGGGTAGGAGAGCACATGGGATCTTCAGGACAGCTGTGAGTTCCACATGTAGTTCAAGGCCAGCACAGGGAGGGCCTCTGTATTAGCCAGAGTCCCTGTGTTCCAAGAGACAGAAAACCCAATTCTAGGAAGCTAAGATGGAAAGGAAATTTATCAACTCAAGAAACAGAAAATTAGCTGGGTGCGGTGGCTCACGCCTGTAATCCCAGCACTTTGGGAGGCTGAGGCAGGAGGATCGTGAGTTCAAAGCCAGCCTCAGCAATGGCGAGGCACTTAGCAGCTCAGTGAGACCCTGTCTCTAAATAAAATACAAAAAAGGGCTAGGGATGTGGCCCAGTGGTCGAGTGCCGCTGAGTTCAACCACAGTACCAAATAAATAAATAAATAAATAAATAAATAAAATAAAATAAAATAAAATAAGAAACAGAAAATTTTCAGTGCATCTGCTTCAGGTACAGGTGGATCCAGGGGTGCAGACGAAGCCATCAAGGCTTGATCTTGCCATCTCCCACTCCTCCTGGAGTCGGCCCCACCCTGGAGTGGGCCCTTTCCAAATGCAGGCGGCTCCAGCCTGACGCACACCCAGCCCCAAGCTCGGTGCAGAGGGGGATTCCTTTCTCCAGCTTTCAGGCTGGGGCGGTGGCGCATACCTGTAATCCCGGCACTTGGGAGGCTGAAGCAGGAGGATCGTAAGTTCAAAGCCAGCCTCAGCAATGGTGAGGCACTTAGCCTCTAATAAAAAACACAAAAAAGGGCTGGGGATGTGGCCCAGTGGTCGAGTGCCCCTGAGTTCAATTCCCAGTACCAAAAAGAAAGAAAGAAAGAAAAAAAAAAAGATCCAACTTGCATACCCGGGTTCTAGAACTAAACCTCACTTGGACTGGTTCAGGCCATCCCCTCACTGTGAGGAGTGGGTGGGAGTGCGATGGAACACTCTGATTGGCCAGGTTGGGTCACATGCCTCTCCCTCTGCTGGCGCCCCAGCCAGATCACACACGCTGAAAGGAACAGATGCCGGGTGGACCCTGCGGTCCTGGTCCTGTGGGCAGGGGCCAGTGAGGGCTTTAGTTTGGAGACTGAGCAGCTGGGACTAGATTCGGGCTTTGGGGTGGTGGTGGGGGGGAGGCCCGGGGCAGGAGGAGCAGAGAGGAGGGAGACCCAGAGGAGCCCTGGGTGTTACTGGGAAAGCTGAGTCAAGGGCCAAGCCCACGTCACCCCCTGGCACGGGCCTGCCGGTGCCAGTGAGAGCGTGGGGGTGGGCCCAGCCCCCCTTCTCCCCAGAACCCGATGACTAACTTTTCCCCTCCGTCTGCTCCCACACTTGACCCCAGTGGGCCCCAGGAAGTGTCTTTTGTCCCCCACTGTGGGGTGGTCACCTCCGCATCAGGTGGCAGCCGCGTGGGGGCTGGAGCCTTGCCTCACTCGGCTGCAGCAGCCCCGCCTGAGTTTCCGAGCCCCCACCCCATCTCCCTGGGGCCTGCACACCACCCCCGTGGGCAGGCAACTCCTCTCCCCGGTGAATGGAGCCATTGTGCCTCAGCCCAGAGCTGGGAGGTGGGCCAGTCCACGGGGCTCCCAGTCACTCCTGGTTGTGGCTGCTTGGGCCTGCCCGGAGGGGAGGGGCAGGGCCGAGGGGCTCAGGGCCTGCGAGGCTGGGCCCCGCAACGCTGCACCCTGACTCCACCGCATCAGGCCTGGCGGAGGAGGCGGGGAGCAGGGCTGGAGCACGAGGGGCCTGGGGACCGGGCCCTGGCACATCTGGGGCTTTCACCAGGCTGGAAGCCCTGGTGTGACAGAAGAAGATGGAGCTCTCTTCCCTGGAAGGAGAGGCCGGTGCCCAGGCCACTCAGGAAAGGTCATGAGGTTTGGACGTGGGTGGCAAGAAGGGGAAGCACTTGGGACATGCTCCTTCCCCACAGCCTGCCAGAACCTTCCAGACTGAGCCTGTGGTGATGGTGTCAGCCAACTTAGATAGTGTTAATTGAGGATTTATTAAGTGTTTGGTTACTGTGCCAAGAACTTAGTATACCTTATTTAGTCCTCATAATATCCATAGAAGGCAGAGATCATCATTAGCCTTGGGGCTACTGCGTACAGTTGCCCAGGTTGTTTGCTGCACAAAGGAATTCAGCCAGGGGCATGTGAAGGCTAAAACTCACCCAGGGCTCTACTTATCAATGGTGTTCCTCTGGCTCTGTGTCTACACAGAGGTCCTACCTGCCTTATGTTATAGTTGAGGCAAGGTGGGCTCTAAGGAGATGGAACCTTAAGTAACAGATCTGGGATTCAAACTAAGGTCTGCTGATTCCAAAACTTCTAATCCCCTTCACACCCTCCAAATCTGGGCTTGTCCCCTCCCACTCCTCTCAGCTTTTCTCTCTCTCTCTCTCTCTCTCTCTCTCTCTCTCTCTCTCTCTCTCTCTCTCTCTTTTTTTGGTACAGGGATTGAACCAAGGGGCGCTCAACCACTGAGACACATCCACGGCCCTTTTTATTTTTTATTTTCAGACAGGGTCTTGCAAAGTTGCTGAGGCTGGCTTTTGAACTTGCGATCCTCCTGCCTCAGCCTCCCCAGTCGCTTGAGTCACAGGCATGCGCCACCGTGCCTGGCTTTGCTTTTCTGTGTTCTCGGGATCCCACGACTCCCAGTGGCCTGGGCTGGGAGGTCAGAGCCCCGGCTTCCAGAACCGGTCCTGCTCCTTCATGTCCCGTCTCCTGGTCTGTGAAGTGAGTGTTTCAATCACAGCAAGCAAGCAAGAAGAACTGACTCTGGCTTAGGCCAAAAGGGAATGTACTGGAAGGAACGCGCGGAACAGCCCGTAGAATGCACAGAGGAGCTGAAGCAGGCCTCGGAAAGCCCAGACGCCCCGCCCCAGGGATCAGCAGCAGGGGAGTGAGTGGCACCTCTGGACTCGTTCCCCAACAGCAGACCAGGCCCTGTTACCAGAAGAGGAGTGGCTGTGGCAGCCCCAGGCAGTGGCGCATGCCCGTCGTCTCAGTGGCTCCAGAGGCTGAGACAGGAGTACCACAAGTGGGAGGCCAGCCTCGGCAACTGAGCCAGACCCCCAGCCACTTAGATCCTGTCTCAAAAAACAGAAGGGCTTTGGATCCGGCTCAGTGGTGCCCCAGGGTTCAATCCCAGGTACCACTGAGAGAGAGAGAGAGAGAGAGAGAGAGAGAGGGAGACCTCCACGTGGGGAGGCTCCCTGAAGGTCACGGGGGCCACGACACAGGAGCAGGCGTGCACTCTGCTCGTCCCGGAGCAGTGCCAGTTTCAGGGCGCAGCTTCTTTGCTGCTGCCATATCTCCTGGACCCGTGTCCCCCACGCCCACCCCCATGGAAGGAAGGACCATCTTTAGGGCCAATTCTCAGCTCGTGAAGGCATGTGAGGTGTCGGCGACCCACTCCAGGGGACTCTAAAGGATATTCCCGGGAGCAATTGCTCAACCCGAAAGAATGAATCACGAACAGCGGAATCTCAGGCATCCAAGAAGACGATGTGGGGTGGGTGTTGTGGGGCCAGGCCAAGCGGAAAGACACCCACCTCTTCCTTGCAGGAGACGAGCAGGGAGACAGCCAGCCCAGGCCGCGTCCCAACCTCACACCTCCAGAGCCGCCACTGCAAAGAGGGCCATGGAGATTCTGCTGGGGGGCACATACCTGTAATCCCAGGGACTGGGGAGGCCGAGACAGGAGGATGGCAAGTTTGAGGCCAGCCTCAGCAATTTACTGAGGCTCTAAGCAACTTAGTAAGACACCCTGTCTCTCAAGGAGCTGGGCGTGGTGGCACACGCCTGTGATCCCAGCACTTGGGAGGCTGAGGCAGGAGGATCACGAGTTCAAAGCCAGCCTCAGCAATGGCGAGGCACTTAGCAACTCAGTGAGACCCTGTCTCTAATAAAATACAAAAAAGGGCTGGGGATGTGACCCAGTGGTTGAGTGCCCCTGGGTTCAATCCCCAGTACAAAAAGAAAGAAAGAAAGATTTCATTCTCTGGAGGGTCCCAGGCCTACAGGAGACACAGAGGCTCTGGACCACTTACATCCCTTTGCTGAAGGGACATACAGATTTGTGACAGTCTCTGAGGTACTGTGCGAAGTGGACATCAATTCTCCTCTTCAGGCCTCAGTTTCCATCTCTGCCAAATGGGGATAAGGTCACTGTCATGCCAACTCCACGGGGATCAAGTGGGACAAGACCCACAAAGAAAACCTGGGGAAACTGAGGGCCCAGGTTCTGAACAAGGACTAGTAGCTTCCTAGGACAGGGCTTGTGACTGTCCTCTTCCTGCTCTAGCCTCAGTGCAGCACGGGGCCCAGCACATAGTCATAGTGCTCAGAAATTACTTGCTGAGTATGAATAGCATGAAATAGGTCTTGTGAGCCAGACGTGGTGGCGCACACCTGTGATCCCAGCAGCTCAGGAGGCTGGGGCAGGAGGATCACAAGTTTGAGGCCAGCCTCAACAACTTAGTGAGACCCCGTCTCAAAACCAAATACGAAAAGGGCTGGGGATGTGGCTCAGCGGTTAAGCACCCCTGAGTTCAATCACCAGTACAGAAAAAAAAAAAAAAAAAGGAAAAGAAATGGGTCTTGTGTCTCCCGTGTATGTCCTCTTTTAATCTTTACAGTAATACAGGTGCTGTTGTTGTCCCCATTTTAGAGAACAGAAAACTAAGGAACAAGGAGACTGGATCACCTGCCTGAGGCCACGCAGCTAGTAAGAGGTAGAGCGGGACCTTAACCAGGCGGTCTGTGCTGTTAAGTAACTGCACCGGCTTTCAGGACTTACTAAAGGAGAGGAGACCAGGGAGCGTATGGCCGAATGCAGAGGCTCAGCCTACTCCTTTGCTGCGAGAACATAGGAGGATGCTTCCAGCAAGAACTCCTGTCTTCTATTGCCTACTAGCAGGTTCTGGAATTTGCAGAAGACATGTGGCCAGAGCAACAGTGTGTCCAAGTCAGCCTCCTTATCCACCTCAAGACTTGTTCCTCCTCCTCTCCTCCCAAGAGTAGCTCATGCTTTCACTGAGGACAGTTGCTAGAAATTTCCAAGTCATCACTGACATTATTCTCTTTGACCAGAACAGCACCTGGACCAGCTCCTCAAGGTCACAGCAGAAACTCTGACACCGAGGTCACCCGGTGCTGGCTTCAGTTACTTTCCCAGGTGCTCCTACTTGCAGAGGCGCCCTGGTGCTCTGAGATCTCGGTAACAATTGGCTCTACTATCTCATCGCACCGTGATGGGCTTCTTGGTTTCTCTCCTGTTCCAGGCTAACGTATTGCTGCAAAATGAATCAACCAAACCCGAGCGACCTAGAGCAAGATCATTTACTGATCCTCATGGTTCTGTAGGCTGACCGGGCTGGGTGAGGTGGTGCCCTCCCAGGGTCTCCGGTGGTTGCAGTTGAATGGTGGAGGCTGGTTCTAGAGGTTTCCTCACTCCCATGCCTGGCAGGTGACACCAGCTGTCAAGTGGGAACTCAGCTGGGACGGTGGCCGGAACACCTATACATGGCTTCGTGGTGTGCCCTGGGCTCGGCACGGCAGCAGGATTTCCTGAACAAGTATCCCAAGAAACAGGAAGTGGAACCGACCAGTTCTTAAGGTTGGGTTATTTCCATGGTGTTCTATTGGCCCAGGGGTCACAGAGCCCACATTCCAGGGGAGGGCACACAAACCCCCGCACCTCCATCCGAGGAGCGCGTCGGAGAATTGTGGGGCCTCTTTAGAACTGCCACATGTCTCATTCTCCCTGGGCACTTTTGGGGAAGGGTCCGTTTGTCCTCGCCAACCTCTGCCTCGCTTCCTCGTGGATGCCTGGGCTCCTCCGGCTCTCGGCTCCCTCCAAGGCCCTTTCCCCCCACAGCAACCACGGGTGGGGTGCAGGCCTGTGTTCTCCACCTCCCCACGTCCTGGTCAGGAGTGGCAGACAGCCACTGATGGGTGGGGGAGGGGGAGGGGAGTCGCGCTGCAGTGCAGCTGGGTACAGATGATTTTAAACGGAGCCATGGAGCTTCTGTTCTGAGGATTCTTCACCCATCTACCCGCCAGGTTGCCCACCCCCTTAGACCTTCAACCCTCTCTGCCTCTCCTCTGTCTCCCTCCTTCCCAATCGCACGTTGTTACCCTGAATGACTAAGTTACCTGCCCGCTGTCTTCCCGGGCACGCCAGCCACACCCAGGGGCTCTTTCCCCACAATTATAATGTCCCTCGGCCAACTCCCTCCCCTGCTGAACAGAGGAATGTGCTGCTGGAAGGTTCCCTCTCCACTCTCAGGATCGACGTGTCCTGAGATCCTGGAGCCCAACACTCTCCAGACCACGTTCCTGGGAACAGTATCACTGCCAATGCTGTCATAGACATTCTGTGGTTGTAGCGTGTGGTCACCTGTGGAAGAGAAATGCTGGATTAAAGTGACACAGGCCTCCTCTGGCTGTAGCATCACCAAGTAGCACTTCAGGAGATAAAGGGAAACTCTGATCAGTCCTGGGCAACACTGTAGCCACTTGCAGCGGGCTAGGCTGAGAACCGGAAATGTGGTTAGTGAGACAAGGAGGTGGATTTTAACTTTTATTTAAACAAGTCGCGTGTAGCTCGTGGCTACATAGTGGACAGCACAGTCTGAGTCAATATATCCAATAGGTGTTTAGTGACCTTTCCCAAAATGTTTGACCAAAAATATTCTCTCTCTCTCTCTCTCTCTTTTTTTTTTTTTTTTGGTACCGGGGATTGAACTCAGGGGCACTCGACCACTGGGCCTCACCCCCAGCCCTTTTTTTGTATTTTATTTAGAGGCAGGGTCTCACTGAGTTGCTTAGTGCCTTGCTTTTGCTGAGGCTGGTTTTGAACTTGCAATCCTCCTGCCTCAGCCTCCCGAGCCAGTGGGATAACAGGTGTGCGCCACCATGGCCATCCTCTTCCCCCCCCACCCCTTTCTCTCTGTCTCTCTCTTGCCCTCTTTATGGTGTGCTATTGACCTCCATTTTTCAGCTTCAGAAACGCTCCTCTAGTCCAATCTTCATTTGAAAGATGGGGAAACTGAGTCCCAGAGAGGAAAAGAGACTTACTCAAGGCCATACAACAAGTTAGGTACCCAACTGAGGCTCAGACTTAAGCTTCTTCTCTCTCCAGGTCCAGCTCTGCTTCTGGGATCTTTTTACAGTTTTCTTCTTCTTCTTCTTTTGGGTTGAACCAGGAGGGCTTCATTGAGCCACATCCCCAGCCCTTTTATATATTTTTTTTCTTTTAAACAGTTCTAAGTTGCTGAGGCTGACCTTGAATTTGCATCCTCCTGCCTCAGCCTCCGGGTCACTAGGATTGCAGGCATATGCCACCATGCCGGCCTTTGACAGTTTTAAGTAAGGGCTGAAGTTACAAAAGGACAGGCCCCAATGTTTGTTTAGTGTTTGCTGCGGAAGGATCTCACACATAACTGACTCCTCTATGACCCAGTGAGGCGGGAATTAGTCCCAACATACACAAGGGGACACTGAGGCTTCAAGAGGGGAAGAGACTCGCCCGAACGATCTAGGTGGCCATTGCTTTAAATTAGCAGAGTTGCGTCCAAAATGAGCAATCAGCAGGAAAAAGGTGGGGAAACGGGAGGAAGGAGAAGAATTAAGCCTCAGTAAACAATGAACAAAGAATTGGGCTGGGGGTAGGAGCACAGGGAACTGGCCCGGGCCCATAGAAAAATCAGGGTGAGCAAACAAACACTTCGCAAAAGCCGAAGCCAAAAATGGTCCCAACAGTTGCTGACCAGGGATGGGCAGGCATCTGACCCTCGAGCAGCCTTTCTATAGGTTGGCTGTCAACCAATGGGAGGTAAGGTGTGAATGGTATGGCCAATAGGAGGAGTCCTGACAAGTCAGTGAGTGGGGTGACCAATCAGGTCCTCTCTTTTATGGGGTTCGGATTGACAATAAATAAAAATGGCTTGTTGCAGCCCAGGAAGCAAAAGAATGGAGCTGTGGGTTGCCGTGGCTGGAACTTGCGTAACCACGGCAGCCGCAGACATGAGCTGAGCGAATGAGCTGGGTCAGAAGGAGAAGGGATGACTTAAGAACCCTCAAGAGATAATGAGTAATGAGGGACAATGGATGAGGCTGTGCTCATGTGCGGGCTCCATCAGTGGAGAGCTCCAAGGCTTCCTGCCCGGGAAGATGGGGCTGGGAAGGGAATCGACCAGCCCTGGGTCCTGGGCAGGGCCCGTTTCTTCCCACCCTCCGCATCCACCCAGGCTGCCCCATATTCTTCCAGGGCAGAAGGCCCTGGACGGTGGCATGTCCCCACACCAGCTGGCCACTCAGGTCTGCTCTTGCTGAGCGTCTGACCAGGGAGGACCCAGCAAGCAGGGCCGGAGGCAGCCAGGGGCCCTGGGAAAGCTCTGAGCAGGGAAGAGGCGAAACCACGTGGGTGTGCAGACAGAGGGACTGGGGTGCTGAAGGCAATGCCATTTTTTATTTTCTGAGTTTCCTCCCCTTAGGTTGAACAAGGACCCTGCTAGTAACCCAACTCCCCACTTTATACCTGCGCTTGGCTTTTTTTTTTTTTTTTTAATATTTATTTATTTGTTTTAGTTGTACACAATGCATTTATTTGTACGTGGTGCTGAGGATCGAACCCCGGGTCGCGCACGTGCTAGGCGAGCGCTCTACCACTGAGCCACAATCCCAGCCCAGCGCTTGGCTTTTTTTTTTTTTTTTTTTTTTTTTTTTTTTTTTAATTTACTTGCTTTAGTTGTACACAATGTATTTTATTCAATGCGTTTTATTTGTACATGGTGCTGAGGATCGAACCTGGGTCGCCCACGTGCTAGGCAAGCGCTCTACCGCTGAGCCACAATCCCAGCCCGCGCTTGGCTTTTTAATCAAAGTCCTTTTAATTAAAGTGCGGCCTGTGTGTGGGTGTGCTGTTGGTGCACCGGGCACCCCCCACCACACCTCAGTTTGGGGGAAGATGGATTAAATGTTGTGTGCCTGTAAGAGACTGTTCTCCTTGGGAGGGTGTATCCTTGACTGGACAAGCGACTTTCTCTGGCTGCTGGTCTTCCGGATTGGCATAGGGCTTGGAGAAGAGACTGTTCTGACAACCAGCTTTCTGTCCTGTGAGCCTTTGCCTGCTAAATGCTTCACAAGAACCATGCTCATTCAGTGAGTCAGTCATCCTACAAATGTTTTTTGAGCAGTATGTGCCAGACATTGTTCTAAGTCATGGAGGAGGCAGGGAGTAAAATAGACAAAACAAACAAAATCCTTAACGCATAAGTGGCCTCAGTTTCCCTGTCTGGGACCCTTGAGGTTCCTTTGGCTGGAAGCAGCTGCGGTTTAGTGTCCTGTGAGCATCTGTCCATCAAAACTGATTCTGTACTTCAGGCTCCTGGAGGGGGCTGGGCAGGAGACCTGGAACTTGAGAGGCAAGAGGCAAGGCGGGTGGGTGGCGATGGCTGCTGGGCTCATGTTGCAGGCTCTGCTGGGCCTGCCAGCTGGTTTGGCCCCAGCTCTATTCCAGACCACAGGAACTCCCAAACACCTAGCGTGGCCTGTTCCTGCTTGCTTTCCCTATTTGGTCTGGAGGCTGTCTTACCTACCTTCTGACTCACTGGCCTGGGCCTCCTGCTTGACCTCTAGGTGTGACAGAATCCTGGAATACCAAGCAGGGTTCAAATACCAGTGTCACTGCTGTCCAACTTAGTGACCTTAGGCGAGTTTCTTATCTTCTCTGTGCCTCCCTTTCTCCCTCTGTACAGTGGGGATGATAATAGCATTTTATGTGACTGGTGATGGGATAATAGAGGGCTGGCCTTTTGAGCATCTGACCTAGGAATGGCAGATACTATTATTACACACAGACTCCTGGGACTGGCCACGGAGGCTCCTGGGTGCCATAACAGGAGCCTTAATTTTCCTCTCCATGGAATGAGGATAATAAAGATGTTGGATTGGCACAAGACTCTAATCCCATCTCTTTGGGAGGCTGAGTCAGAAGGATTATTCTAGGCCAGCGTGGTAACTTAATGAGACCCAGTCTCAACATTTAAAAATTAGGGGCTGGGAACAGGGCTTAGTGGTAGAGCCCTGGCCTAGCGTGCACAAGGCTGTGGTTCAATCCCCAGCACCAATTTTTTTTTTTTTTTAAATGATGTTGGGAGGCTAACAGTCCAGGCTCAGTGCGTGCTAGCGCCTAGCTCTACCTCCGAGTGTCCTTGAGCAAGTCTCATGTCCTCTAAGGTCAAACTCTTCTTCCTTATGAGCAATACTGGGATGTTGTTTGCCCGACTCTCAGCACCCCTGGCCTTCAGCTCAGGAGGGGGTCCCTGTCAGCCAGGCTGGTGTTCTCCTGTCCCTCCCAAGATCGGTTTAGCCAATCCTGGCCAATAGGAAGTGAGGGGAAGCCTTATGGCGGCTGCTAGGAGATTCTCTTCCTTTCCTTTTTTCTTTTTCACTGCTGGGATGGGATCCAGGGCCTCGGGCATGCTAGGCAAGTGTGCTGCCACTGAGCCTCATCCTCAGCCCATCAGTTCTCTCCTCCCCTGCCCCAACCAGCCTGCACTGTCTGCGGATTGAGCCCAGAGATGCTCAACCGCTGAGCCACATCCCCAGCCTTTTTAACATTTTATTTAGAGAGAGGGTCTCACTGAGTTGCTCAGGGACTCGCTCAGTTGCCGAGGCTGGCTTTGTATTCCGGATCCTCTTGCCTCAGCCTTCGAAACTGCTGGGATTACAGGCCGGTGCCACTGCACTGGGCCCACTGTTTCCCTCTTTAAGGGGGTTAGAGGGGAAGCCAGGATTCCCTGTCTGCCTCTGGGGGCCCTCATTGGCCTGTGGCCATGAAATCACCACAGCCATCTTAGGACTGCGAGGAAGAGGGGAGCAGAGGACAGAGCTCAGGAAGAGGGCAAGAGGCAGAATCCCGAAGGCCTGTGGAGCCCCCGGATTGACAATCTGGAACCTCCTACACATAGAACTTTGCTTTTCTTGTCTTTGTCATTCAACCCGCTGTCAGTGGGCTTTTCCATTCCTTGAAGCTGACCGAAGTCTGATGGAACCTCTTGAGCCCCAGAGGCTCTTCCCTGAGGTGGAGATGGTAATTCCTCGTCTCAGGGTCACTGTCAACAGTCAGGAGAGAGCCTGTGTGGTGATCCCAGTGGCCTCTGCATAAGAAGGGACAGCCTCCTGGCTTTCTCTGCCCAGCCGGGATTCAGACGCCCCTCAGTGCAGGACCCGCTCACCTCCTGCTGCGCCTCTGTCCCTGCCCGTCACCCTCCCAGGCTTGGTGGGTGTCTCCTGTGGTGGGGCACAAAGAGCCAGTGCAGATAGAAACTCGGCACACGGTGAGTCAAAGGCATCCAGAGCAGGGCTTGCTCTCCTCACAGGACAGTCATGAGCCCGGAGTGCAGGCTGCCAGACCCGGCTGAGTCAGGGCTGTCACAGCCCAGGTGTGTGTCATGGAACAGCTGTGTTCACTTTTCCACGCGTGTCTGCTTCGCCTGTAAGCTGGGGGTAACACTGACTGGCCCCTGCGTCACAGACGTGCTGCGGTTACCCGAGCTAACGCCGTCACGTGCTTGGCACCCGCAGGAGCTCAAAGCTGTTCCCCCAGTCCTCGATTCTCCACCTTGGTCCACACAGCTGCTAGGCCCTTACGAACCTGCGATTTGGGGGACTGTGTTGTCCAGTTTGTTTTTTTCCCCCTAGTATTTCAAGTTCTTCATATAAAAAGGTGTGAACAAATGTTCATAACAGCTTTATCTGTAATCTCTAAAAACTAGAAGCAACCCAAATGCCCATCAACAAGTCCATGGATAAACCAATTGAGGAAAATCCGCACAATAGAATACCGCCCAGTGTTAAAAAGGCATGAACTATTACCAGGCGCGGTGGCACATGCCTGTAATCCCAGCACTTGGGAGGCTGAGGCAGGAAGATTGCAAATTCAAAGCCAGCCTCAGCCATGGCGAGGCACTTAGCAACTAGGTGAGACCCTGTCTCTAGTAAAAATAAATAAATTAAAAAAAAAAAAAAAAGTCTGGGAATGTGGCCCAGTGGTCGAATGCTCCTGAGTTCATCCCCCGGTACCAAGAAAAAAAAAAAAAAAAAAAAAGGGCATGAACTATTGATATATGTGCTGATGTAGATGGATCTCAAAATAATCGTGCTGAGCCGAGTGTGAAATCCCAATGACTCAGGAGGCTGAGCCAGGAGGATCACAAAGTTGAGGCCAGCCTCAGCAACTTAGTGTGACCCTGTCTCAAATTTTTAAATAAATAAATAAATAGGGCTGGGGATGTAGCTCAGTGGTAAAGGGCCCTTGGGTTCAATCCCTAGTATTAAAAAAAAAAAAAAAAAAAAAAGTGTCCCTACTGAAAGCAGTTCAGTGGCTCCCAGACCACGGAGGGGGAGGGGAAGCCCCAGAGGATGAAGATGAAGCCTGTGGAAGGATTTGTGCGTGATCTTGTGTGGCCAGACTCACTGGAGTATGTAAGAGCCTTGAATGAGGAAGTAGCTAAGATGGCGGCTGGCTGAGAGCCAAAGAGGAGGCGTTTACTTGTTTACACCTGACCTTAATGTAATTAACTAAGAATCTTTCTGTGCCGCACCTGTAAGTTGAGCTTGTGACCCGTGTATGCTTGATGGGTGTAGAGTATTTAACCAGGCTGGGGGCGTCAGAGAAGGGGAAGACAGAAGAGAGAGAGAGAAAGCAGAGAAGAAGAAGCAAGAATAAAGGAACCACTCATTCCCAGTCTGCCTCCGATTTCTTTCCCGCGGTATCGTTGCCTTAGGCGGCAACAGGAGTATCGATGTGTCAAAACTCAAATGGTACATGTTAAATGTGCCAATTGTCGCATGTCATTTTTACCACTGTAAAGCTGTGGACACAAATAAGAATGTCGTGTGGACTCCCCATGTGTAAGAGTTGGAAGTTGGGGAGGAGCGGTCTGGGCAGTGGGGAGGGTGGGGCAGCAGCTGCCCTGGGCCTGCCTCACCCTCGCTCCCCTGGCCACGGGGAACGTCCGGAGCTCGCCTCGCCGGGCCTCGGCAGAGCAAGGAGAACTGCAGTGGCTCCGGCGTCCTCTGACCAGGTGTAACAGCCCGGGGCAGAGGCTGGGCTTCCTGTCTGGTGGCCAGAGCCTTTTCCTTGGGACCCTAGTGATGTCATGAGTTCATCGGGGCCCCAGGGATGGCCTGGCAGCAGTAATGACAGTCACCCTGTGCCAAGCCCCTGGCGAAGCTCTAAAGTGGTCAGATGGGGAAGCAGGCCCTGCTCCTCGGGGAGCTCTGGGCGTGTTGGTAACAAGAAAGAGCCACAAGGGATTCGGGAAGCAGCCACAACACAGAATTACACCGAGGACTCGGCTGTTTCCCCAGCCCCCAGGAAGAAGGACCTTGTGACAGGCACCTCAGGGACTGTGACTTAAGCCCAGATGGAGTCTCATGCACCAGAACCCTTGTGCCAGCGCCTTCCCGTTGCTCATGCTCCGTAATCCAGGCAGGCGAAGCCGAGACGCCCAGAGGAGGAATGGACCCACCCCAGAGCCCCGGCCTCCTGACTCCAGCTTCCAGCTGCTCTCCAAAGCGGCCCCTCAGTTCGTCACTGCGGGAGCCTGGGATTCTTGGTTGGACCAGCTCTGGGGGCTGGGCTGGGGCTGGGTCCTAGACAAGAGGCCAGGCCAGGGCCAGGCCAGAGGCTGAGGGTGGAGTAGAGGCAGCCCACCCAGGCCTCGCTCTGGCAGAGGCTGGGTCAGGCGATGACAGGCCTCCTCCCCGATGAGCCCTCTGGAATGCTTGGAACTCAGTGGTAACAGTCCAGAAGTTTCTGTTTCCCTGGAGGGCTCTAGTGTGGAGGGAATATTCTAGATAAGGACCCAGAGCTTTGGTCTTTCCTCCTGCCCTGCCGCTCCTTTCCCAGGGACTTCACGTAGGCCAAGGGGGGAACAATTGCTCTGGGACACTTGGCTGCCTGGTCAGCCTGCCCACTTCCTGCCCTCGCTCCTGCTCTGGGATTAAGAAAAACAACCACCTCTTACATTTAGATAACTCTTGGCAGCCCACAGGGAGGCTCACCGAGGTTCCCTCACTAAAATCGCCTTTCCCGTACCTCATGATTCAGATGGGAATCCTTATGTCCAGTTTACAGATGAGGAAACTGAGGCTCAGGGAGCAGTGCATTTTGGCTTGGCCACAGACAGAGCAAGTGTAAGGCCGGTGTAAAGCCGGTTCACAGATTCAAGCCTTTGGCCCTGAGCTCTTTCCTACCTGACTCCTGTCCTTGACCTCCTGACAATGCCGAGAGGGAGTGTCCCGTGATGGGAAACAGACCTGGGGACTGCAGGCGGGGCTGGAGGCTCAGCTCCACTGGTGAGTTTTGCTGGTCTCTTCACTTCCCCTCTGGGCTTCAGTTTCCTTATCTGGGAAGGGGGATAATTATAGTAACCACCCATGGGGTGGACGTGAGGGTGGAAGGAGATGATCACACGTAAAGTACTTGGCACAGCGTGAGCAGAAATCACTCAGCCAATGACAACTGCAGCTTAGTCATGGGTCCTGAGGGTGAGCTCACGTCTGTCCTGCAACTCTGCCCATCCAGCTACTGCTGCTGAGCCTCTGTGTCCTCCAGTGCCTGGCCCTGGGTCCTCACTGACTTCTGGGAAGATCAGTTGAGAGGGTGAACAGGGAACAGTGTGAAGAATGTGGATTTATCTCTGTAAAGATATGAATGACCAAGCCAGGCCCAGCTTGTCCAAAGTGAGGCTGCTCCTAAGATTTCACGTCTCTTCCAGACAGAAGTGAACTAAGAAAATCCTAAAGCGTCCTCAAGTACGCTAATACAACCTCCTGCATCCATAAGGGAGGACAAGGCCCAAAGAGGAGCAGGGACTCGCTCAAGGTCACAGAGAAAGGCATGGTGGAAGCCAACCCCGACCTCTTGCAACTTGGCCACATGATTCCTCTGTTCCACATACCTCAAAGGGGACTGACCAGAGAGACTTGGAAATTATTGCCAAATGTTTGTGGACAAATCCTTGATGAAAAGTCATGTCTTCGGAGTAACCAGACGAAGGACGGCTATGATGGGCCCTGATTCAGCAGAACAATGTGGTCTCCCATAATGGACTTCACCAGTGGCCAAGGAAGGGTGATAAGATAAAGGACCAAAGCCGGGCACGGCGGTGCACGCCTGTAATCCCAGCACTTGGGAGGCTGAGGCAGGAGGATCGCGAGTTCAAAGCCAGCCTTGGCAATGGCGAGGCACTTAGCAACTCAGTGAGACCCTATCTCTAATAAAATACACAAAAGGGCTGGGGATGTGGCCCAGTGGTTGAGTGCCCCTGAGTTCAATCCCTGGTTCCAAAAAAAAAAAAAAAAAATAAAGGACCAAAGGCTGAACAATTTACAGCCTAGGTGTCCACCGATGGATGAATGGATAAGAAAATGTGGTGTGTATATACACAGTGGAGTTTTTATTCAGCCATAAAGAAAACCAAAGTCATGTCACTTGCAGGAAAATGGGTGAACTTGAGAGCATGATATTTATTAAAGCAAAATAAATCAAACTCAGAAAGTCAAGGATTGTGCTTTCTCTCATACATGGAAACGAGAGAGGAAAAAAAAAAAAAAGAAAGATGGTGTGGGGAAACTCATGAAAAATGAAGAGAGGGCAGTAAAAAGACCAAAGGGAATGAGGAAAGGAGGGGAGGGGAAATCCAGGGGATGACATTGGCCAAATTACATTGTCGTATCAGAGGTGTGCAAACAGAACAAGGACTCCTGGTGTTATGTGTAATGACAATGCACCAATAAAAAACTATGGGGGAAAAAAAGAGGACCCAGGGCTGAGAATGGCCCATTCTTCCCCTCTGGACCTTGGACCCAGCTCTCACCAACACACTGAAGAGAGGGACAAGGTGACCCTTGGCAGGTCTGGAGGATGAGCTGAGGAAGATGGAAGCACTTCCTGTGAGCTTCTTGAAGGCAGGGAGCAGAAAACTCCACCCAAACTGGCTTAAACAACAAGGGGAACTAAGTCATCTTGTGTGTCCAAAAGTTCAGAGGTGGGTCCTTGAGTGGGGCTTGATTCAACTGTTCAAATGATGTCACCACAGTGGTGGCTTAAGACTACAAGTTCTTTGACACTACCGTTGCTTTGATGTGGGCCAGACTTAGTGACTTCTTCTGATGAATAGAACAAAGTGGAAATGACAGTGTGCAATGGCAGAGGTTGGGTCATAAAAGGCACTGTGGCTTCCTTCTGGCTCTGCCAGTCATCATCGTCATCCTCATTCTGGCAGAAGCCATCTGCTATGGAGAGCCCACCTGTGAGGAAACGAGGCCTCCTGCCAATTGTCACATGAGTGCGTCATCTTGGAAGTGGATCCTCCAGCCCCATTCCAGCTGTATTACCATAAACTCATTAGACACCCCAAGCCAGAACTACCCACCTGGGTCTCTTTGATTTCCCAACCCTCGACTGTGTGAAATGATTTCTGTTTTTCTTTGTGGCAACTGGGAAGCAAACCCAGGGCCTTGCACATGCTAGGCAAGTGCTCTACCACTGAGCCACATTCTCAGCCCTTTCTATTTTATTTCGAAACAGGGTCTTGCTAAGTACCCAAGGCTGGCCTGGAATTTGCCATCCTCCTGCCTCAGCCTCCTGAATAGCTAGGATTACAGCTACCATGCCCAGCTGATAAGTATTTTAAGCTGCCTAATTGGGGGTGACTTGTTACACATTAGTGGGTAACTAACAACACCACAGACTAGTTTTTTTTTATTTCTTCTCTTTTGCCTTCATCCGTTTGTTGACTTCATCCTCAAAAGGAACCCCTCTGGCAAAGAGAGCCCCCGCCCTCCCAGCTCCCATAGGCCCTTGACGCACTGTCCAGGGAAGGAGAGAATCTCTTCCAAACGCTCCTGCAGAAGCAAGAAGCAACTTCTCTCCCCCCAAAACCCTTGTGACCTCTCTCAGTCAATCACCGGCTGTGTTGGAGACAAGTTCCCTTCTGTGACTGGAGAGGGGAGCTGCACCACTTGGCCGGAGCCAGCTGGGAAGCCACATAATTGCCACCCCACGGAGGTGGTGGCTCAATGCCCAGGTCGGGAGTTTCCCGCCATCCCCTGCACTCCCTGGAGAGGGAGGGGAGCGTGGCTCGGGCTGGGGTGTGGGTTCTGGAGTCAGACACAGGCGCTCCCTTCAGACCAGATCCTCACGGAGCAGGGAAGCAGCAAGCTTCCTTCCTGGCCCTGAGGTGGTGAGTGTCCGCTGAGCCAGCTGGGGCAGGGGTGGGGGAGGGGGAATCCCAGCCTGGGACAGCGTGGGGTCTGTGGACTGCAAGAGCCCTGTGGCCCTTCTCCAGCTCCAAAACCCCACAGCGAACCCCTGCGTCCTGTCGGGTCTCCCACTTCCAGGGAAAAGGAGGAATGGGGGGAAAGGGAAAGAGGAAAAAGAGAATGAAGGAATGCAAAGGGAAGGCAGGAGCGACTGCCGGGTGTCAGTTCCTGCTGCGGCCACCCGGGGACCAGGCGCCACCCCGTGGAAGAATCTGAGAAAACTGCGAGGGCAGTAGAAGCAGAGGGACAGAAAGAAAGAGAATTAGAGGTGGCTCCTGCTTGTGATCCTAGCGGCTTGGGAGGCTGAGGCAGGAGGATCGCAAGTCCAAAGCCAGCCTCAGCAATGTAGTGGGCCCTAAGCAACTCAGTGAGGCCCTGACACACACACACACACACACACACACACACACACACACACACACAGGGCTGGAGATGTGGCTCATAGGTGAAGCGTCCCTGGGTTCAATTCCCAGTACCTCTCCCTGCAAAAAAATAAGACTGACAGGTGAGTGAGTCCCTGGGCTGACTTCAGGAGCCCTCCTCAGTGACCCAGGCCTTACCGTACAGAATGAAATCTAAGACACATTTTTTCCTTCACGTTTTGGTCTCTCTGAAATCAGGATGTATCTTACGATAAATGGGTGTCATGATTTAATAAGTGACAGTGAATCCTACTATTCAAAATTTGAAGAAATACTATCAAAATTCTCATGGACAGAGCCCTCCTGCTGTGTGTGTGTGTGTGTGTGTGTGTGTGTGTGTGTGTGTGAGAGAGAGAGAGAGAGAGAGAGAGAGAGAGAGAGATTTTTTTCTTTTGGTGCTGGAGCTGGAACCCCAGGGTGCTTAACTACTCAGCCACATCCCCAGCACTTTTTATTTTGAGACAGAGTCTCACTAAATTGCTTAGGGCCTCGCTATACTCCTGAGGTTGGCCTTGAGCTTGTGATTCTCCTACCTCAGCTGCCCAAACCACTGGGATTACAGGCGTGTGCCACCTGGCTCACATGACCTTCATAACCACATTTAGCCTACTCTCTGCAAATTTACTGTCTGTTTGTCTGTCTCCCCCTCTCTCTCTCTGTCTCTGTCTTAGCCCTTCTTTCCCTCTTACACACCTGAAATTAAGGGTGGGCATCTTGGCAAACCCTCCTTATGATATGAAAGGCTCCCAGTTTGCTACAGATTTTGTATGTGGGAGGTTTTGGCCAAGAGCTTTGGAAAAACCTATATTTCAGATCCTATCGGTTCATTTCCCCCTCTGAGAATCTCATGGAGGATCTATGAGAAACAGCAACAGGCAGGTTTTTTTGTTTTGTTTTGTTTTGTTGGTACTGGGGATTGAACCCAGTGGTGCTTTATCATTGAGCTACACTGCCAGTTCTTTTTTTTTTTTAATTATTTTTTTATATTTTGAGACAAGAGTTTCTCTGAATTGCTGAGGCTGGCCTCAAACTTGCAATCCTCCTACCTCAGCCTCCCAAACTCTGGGATCCCCGGTGTGCACCACTGCAGTTGGCTAACAGGCAGGTTCTTATGAGTCAAAAAGCAATGTTTGTTTGGTATGAATTCAGATGAAAAAAAAAACACTAAAAATAAGCTTTGAAAAGTCAAGGAGTCTTATAGTCTTGGAGCTGGTCTTTCAGGAGTGAACAGATATGGTGCCTCAAAATATTAATATTGTGCAATTTCCAACCTCTAAACTTGAGTTTCTCTGGAAAATAAGCTACACCCTCACTCCCATTGCTCTTCTGATAACCATTTGGGCAGTGTTTCAACACTCATCATCTTGTATGATTATCATAATACTAGAAATTAGATAGGCACATTGAGGAAAATATTGGGTTCTTTATTAGATGGACCATCTTAACTGGACCAGTCACCCTAAGTCACATTCTCCCAGAGTCTCCTGATCCTCTTCATAAAATGGGGGCCAATTCTTGCTTGAGCATAGTCCCCCCAACCCCCGAATCCCAATCTTCCCAAGTAGGTATGAGGATCAAACCCCGATAGCAGTGATCTCTCATGACAAATTGAACCAACCATAGGTGAAAAGTAACTGGGGAAAAAAATTTCACTGAACATTATAGACTTTTTCCTCATCATTAGTCCTTAAACACTGCAGTCTAACAACTATTTACATAGCATTGACATTGCATTAGGTATTACAAGTAATCTAGAACTTATTTAAGGTATATGGGAGGTTATGTAAGTTATTTGCAAATACTATGCTGTTTCATAGAAGAGGCTTGAGCGTCCTCAGATTCTGGTACCTGTAGCTGCCTGACGTACAGCCACAATACCGCGGGAGGAGATTCGGTGGCAGGAATCTTTTATTCTTAGTCTCTTTCTTTCTCTTTATCTCTTTGGCTTCTAAGCTAAACTCTTTTTACTAAAACTCTTTCTTCTTTTTCTCTTTGGTTTCTCATTTCTTTCTCTAGCTTCTTCTGACCGAACTCTTAACCGCTCTGACTCTTATTTCTTCTTCTGACTACGTTCTGGCCGCTCTGACTCTTTTCTTCTTCTCCGACCTGAACTCTTTTTCCGACTGACCGACTGACTGAATGAATCGCTTCTGACTGCTTTCACCCAGTTATATACCTTTAGCTTTGCGGGTGCGTCACGTACATTTACAGGTGCGTCACGTGCATACTTAATGTATGGTTTTTATCAGGTGGAACTATGGCTTCCAGCTAACCGCAATAGCCGTCTCCCTGATTGGGGCTCCTTCAGGTACCCACAGGGATCCTAGGAACACCTCCCCCGGAAGAAAACAAGGGAGAACTGCACCACAAAGCACCTTACAGACCCCCATCCATTCTACTCTGTGGAGAGGGAGACCCAACCCTGGACCCAAAACTAGAGCTACAACTTTAGGGACATTCTCATGCAGACACAAATGAGCTTAAAATGGCACTGAGGCCTGTCAGCTCATGCCAGAAGACTCAACATAGTCTTTTTATGTCAACCATAGTGAGAGAGTGATTCACCTCCACCAGGATGATCAGAATCAAAATGAGATAATAACAAGTGTTGGCGATGACACTGGGAAACTGGAACCTCCGTATACCATTGCTGGAAATGGAAAATGGTGCAGTCATTTTGGAAAATAGTTTGTCAATTCTGAAAAACCAGTTAAACATAAGTTACCATTGGACCCAACAACTCTACTCCTGGGTATATATACAGAGAGAATCTAAAACATATGTCCACACAAAAGCCTGGACACAAATGTTCTCAGCAGCTTTATTGACAACAGCTAGAAAGTAGAAGCAGCTTCAATATCCATCAGCTGATGAGTGGATAAATACATCGTGGTCTGATCAAAGGGGAATACTATTTAGCAACAGAAAGAAATGAAGTAAGCATTGTATCAGGTGCAGTATGGATGACCCTTGCGCACGTTATGCTAGTGAAAGAAGCCAAACATGAAAGGTCACAGGTGGTATAATTCCAATGAAATGTCCTCAGTAGACAAATAGTGGATGCCAAGGGCTGGGGCTGGGGGCACTGTCGGAATTGGAAGTGACTGTTAGTGGGCATGGTTTCTCTGGGGGTGATGAACATGTTCTGGTAGAGTGGTGATGGTGGCATAGCCCCTAAGGACCACAGAACTGCACACTTCAAAATGGTGACTTTTAGCCGGGCGTGGTGGCACACGCCTATAATCTCAGCTCTTGGGAGGCTGAGGCAGGAGGATTGCGGGTTCAAAGCCAGCCTCAGCCATGACAAGGCGCTTAGCAACTCAGTGAGACCCTGTCTCTAATAAAACACATAAAAAGGGCTGGGGATGTGGCCCAGTGGTCCAGTGCCTCTGAGTTCAATCCCTGGTACCACAAAAAAAAAAAAAAAAAAAAAAAAAAAGGTGACTTTTATGGCGTGTGTTATGGTTTGAATCAGGAACATTCCCCAAAGGCTCATGGGATCAAGGTTTGGTCCCCATGCAGCAATGTTGAGAGGCGAGGCTTTCGGGAGATGATTGGCTCAGGAGGGCTCTGCCTCCTTGGTGGGTAGATCCAGGGAGGATTAATCATTTGAACGGACTGCGGGGAGGTGGTAGAAACCGTAGGAGGTGGGACCTACTTGAAGGGAGTGGGTCGTTGGTGGTGTGCCTTTGGGAACAGCATCTCGTCCCCAGCCCCTTCCTCTCTCTTTCTGTTTCCTGGCTGCTGTGAGCTGATGATGCTCTTCCTCGCTTCAGGCCTAAAGAAACAGAAGCAGCCAACCCTGGACTGGAACCACGGAAACTGTGACCCAAAGTGGACATTTCCTCCTTTGTTTTTCTCAGGTATTTTGTCACAGTGACAGAAAGATGCTAATACAGCATGAGTTAGATGTAAAAAACGAGGCAGAAATGGCATCAAATAGGAGGGCTATGATCTAAAATCCTTGATCATCTAAACAAAAATTTTCTATAATTACTGGATTGGATACATGTCATATCAGTTAAAAGAGGTTAAAAGAGGCACTGCTTCATGGTATCCTTGCTTTTTTTTTTTTTTTTTTTGTATTTTATTAGAGACAGGGTCTCACTGAGTTGCTAAGTGCCTTGCCATTGCTGAGGCTGGCTTTGAACTTGTGATCCTCCTGCCTCAGCCTCTCAAGTGCTGGGATTACAGGCGTGTGCCACCGCACCCGCCCAGCTGTGGTGTCCTTGCTTTTTATGCATTAAACAGCACATTTAAATCTTAAAAAAAAAAAAAAAAAAAAAAAGCCAGGCAGGGTTGCACACACCTGTGATTGCAATGACTGGAAAGACTGAGGCAGGAGAGTTGCAAGTTCAAGTCCAGCCTTGGCAATTTAGAGAGACCCTGTCTCAAAAAAAAAAAAAAAAAAAAAAAAAAAAAAAAAGAAAAGAAAAAAGTTTGGGAATGTAACTCAGTGGTAAAGCGCCCTGGGTTCTATCCCCAGTACCAAACAAATAAATAGGTAATTAAAAATAAATCTTCATGAACTACTAAGGTGATTCCATTTTCATTTTATGCAAAAGGAAACAGCATACCAGGTACAGTGGTGCACACCTGTGATCCCAGGGACCTGGGAGGCTGAGGCAGGAGGATCCCAAGTTCAAGGGAAACAACAGTACTTCAAGGTAAAATAACTTGCCCAAGGTCACACAGTAGAAAGCTATGGCAGAAATCCTGGTCTACTAGACCCTATATTGTCCAGTCTGTAAAGTGTTTGCATGCCTCTGTCCTCAGAAGGTGACTGTTCCTTGAGGAAAGCAATTATTTGCCTTTTCATGTGCTTTATCTCAAATCCTAGTGGTGTCTGGCAAGTCCAGAGGCAATGACAATCAATTAAATTCATTTACTCATCTGTTCACAAATATTTGTGCCTTCACTATGAACAATACCAAGTTTCTGGGGATGAAAACCATATCATTTTAGGTCATGATAATTGCCATACATAGAAATGAAGGAGAGGGAATGAGAGGTGTCTGAAAAGAAACAAAAGAGGAAACAGCACCTTCCAGGGTGAAGGAACAGTGGGACCAGCTTGAAGGCCCTGAAGGAGAAATTAGTTTTGTTGGGATTAAAGGAACAGCAAGGCAGCTAGTGTGACTTGAGCAGATTAAGTGGCCATGAAATTCCAAAGCAGATTCAGCTCAATCCTAATAGATGATTTTGTTGTTGTTATTGTTGCTTAGTTTTGTTTTCAAGATGGAGTCGTGTTGTCTAAACTGGTCTTGAACTTCTGGGTTCAAGCGATCCTCCCTCCTCCACCTTCTGAGTAGATGGGACGACAGGCACACCACCATGCTTGGGCTTTGGGTTTTACTGGGATGGCTATTTGAGGGTTTTGAATGGATATGTAATCTGCCTCAGGCTGTGGGGGATTGAACACATGTGCATGATGGGTATTGGGGGGTGGTCACTATTACTGCTGACAGTAATTACTCTTCAATTTTGAATAAATGATGGTGGTGGGTAGTGAAATGGGAGATGGAGGATGGTCTAAATAAGCCCTGCTTTGGACATGTTAATTTTGGTATGCCCTCTAGATATCAGATGGCATTATTGAGTTGGTAGCTGGATAGGAGTCTAGCTCAGTTTGTTCTGGAAATTTGATGCATTAGTACAAACATAATGAGGAGCTGTAGGACTGCAAAGGCTTTATTGTCCCCTTGGCCACCATGGTGACCACTGATGTTAAGAAGCTCCAGGCTGTGGGTAGGGCTAGTATAGGCATGGATAACACAGATCTTGAAGCTGCAACAAGGACGGACATCCTGTGTTGCCGCCTACAGTAACAATACCGTGGGAAAGAAATTGGAGGCAGACCGGGAATGACATGTTCCTTTATTCTTTTTTTTTTTTTTTTTTTGGTACCAGGGATTGAACTCAGGGGCAGTTGACCACTGGGCCACATCCCCAGCCCTTTTTTTTTTTTGTATTTTATTTAGAGACAGGGTCTCACTGAGTTGCTAAGTGCCTCGCCATTGCTGAGGCTGGCTTTGAACTCGCGATCCTCCTGCCTCAGCCTCCCAAAGTGCTGGGATTACAGGCGTGTGCCACCACGCCCGGCTGGTTCCTTTATTCTTGCTTCTTCTTCTCTGCTCTCTCTTCTGTATTCTCCATTCCCCCGTGTTTCCCCCACAGTCTCTTTAAATACTTTTTACCTTAACAAGTATACACGTGTCACAAGCTCAACTTACAGGTGCGTCACACAGTGTTCACGGGCACAGGAAGATTCTTAGTTAATTATATCAAGATCGGGTGTAAACAATTAAACACCTCCTCTTTGGCTCTCAGCCAGCCGCCATCTTAGCTACTTCCTCATACAAGGTTCTTACAATCCTTGTCATGAACACCAATGGGAACATCCTCGGGGCTGCGGAGCCCATCTGTGGGATGACCATGTGTCTGGCCAGGCAGAATCTGCAGGAGACAGCTACAGTGAAAGATGGCAAGTGGAAGTAGAAGTTCATGGGAAGAGTGAATGGGAAGATCCTGGGAATTCTTCGCCTGGCTGGGATTGGGAAAGAGGAGGCTACCTGGATGCAGTCCTTCATGATTATAGGGTCCAACTCCATTGTTTTTGCATAGGTTGGTTCAGCCTCCTTCAACTTCAGCAGCTGCCTCTGGGGACAGGCTTGCTCCAGCAGCTGCCTCTGGGGACAGGCTTGCTGTGCTCACAAAGGCATGGTGGACAAAGGCACTCTTCTCTGGGCCCTGCAGTCTGGCTGGACCTTTGCTAGATGTGTTCATGAGGAGCTGCTGGAGGACTGAGCCTTGGTGGATCATGAGGACATCATCTGTTGCCCTCACCTGGCACCTGGCCCAGAGCCAGGCAGCCCAGCCAGTGGACAGTGAAGGGAACTCTCTAGCAGGGATTGTAAATGCCCAGGCTCTCTTCTCTCCACTCTCTAATTCTTGAATTAGTCTGACAGAAGCTCGGAGGACACTGATGTGAGCCTGGCCTGGCTGCTGTAGAGACTAGCTAGGTGACACAAGGAATTTGGGACTTAAAACCCAGTCATGGTTGGCCTTCTAAAGAATCTTCCAAGCAGGCAAATGTCAAGTTGGTGAAGATCAAGGTGCTGGTGAGAGGCTGGCTTCAATGCTATCACCTCCCATAACTCTGCCACACCAGGGGACCAGCCTGTGGGGAGTGTCTCCTAACTGGCCCTGGCAGTTACCTCATTCATGCTGTGGGCTGTGGCCAGGGTACCATGCTTGTGCTGCAGGTGTTCAGCACAGCAGTCTTCAGGCCCAAAATGCCGCACGGCTGGGGCTGCGGGTGTCCCTGGCATAGCCTCCAATCCTGCCATGCTGTGTAACACTATGGCTTCCTGACAGAGGCAGGTGGGAGTTTGCTGCCCCACCAGACCTCCCTAGAGTCGGATGGAGAGTCTGGCATGTCACAGCCACTTCCACACTGCTGCCCAGCCTGCAAGCACAGCAGCAGCTATGACCAGGCCTTTCCAGTCCATTTCCAACTTTGGGGCTCACTCACCGCTTCTGGGGCTTTTCTGAAGAAACTTACCCACTGTTATCAAAAGGGAGAAGAGATCTACTTTCTTGGGCTGAAAGCATGCCTAACCCTTCTATGTGGCCTTCTCCTGGTCTGGTAGTATAACAATGACCAACCAATAATCTCCCCACACCCCCAAAAATAAAGAACTAGAGATGAAGCTAAGGAAGGCTACCAAGGACAAAGAATAATGGAATCATATAGAAGGATCCAGTAGAGCTAGGCATGGTGGCACACACCTATAATCACAGCTACTTGGGAGGCTGAGGCAGAAGGATTCAAGTTTGAGATCAGCCTGGGAAACTTAGCGAGACCCTGTCTCAAATTAAAAAAAACAAAAGGGCAGGGTGGGGCTGAGGATGTAGCTCATTGGTAGAGCCCTTGCCTAGTCATGTGAAGCCCTGGCTTCATCCCTAGTACCCCCCCTCTCCACTCCAAAATCCATTAGAGACAAAACAGCAGCTACTGAGGTAGGACAACCAGTTCATCTAAAAAGGTGAACCAGGAAGCCAGAGCTGCCTTCCACTAGAGATTTAATAAGTCACTGAACCAAGTGGCTGGGGGCCTAATAAAACAACTGAGAATTGTCTGTTCAATTTGGCAAAATGGAAGTTGCTTCCAACTGTAACTAGAGCAGTCAAGGGGAAGAACAAGCCTGAGGGCATAATCTTCCAACTGTAACTAGAGCAGTCAAGGGGAAGAACAAGTGAATAAGCACAGTTAATGAATGGCTGGATAAGATGCAACGCCCATCTTAAATCTTTGGGTAGTGGTGGTGGGGGGAGTTACCAGGGATTGAACCCCAGGAACTTAACCAAACCACACCCCCAGCCCTTTCATATTTTATTAAACACATGATCTCACTGAGTTGCTTAGGGCCTCGCTAAGTTGCTGAGACTGGCTTTGAACTTGAGACCCTCCTGCCTCAGCCTCCCAAATGGCTGGGATTACAGACGTGCACCACTGTGCCTGGCTGCTCTGCTAAATCTTTTTTTGGGATAAAAGAAAATTATACATCATTTATTATCAAATGATATTAGATAATACTAAAGAATCACGATTTTGTTAGCAACAATAACAGTAGTATTGTTTCATACCTTACCATTATTAAGTCCTTACAATTTTTGAGGGAACCAAATAGAACACTTGTTACATGGAAACATCTATACCTTCTTATTGTTCTTTTGTGGAAAAGCAAGCTTTATTTCAAAGTAACCCAAGAAGAGAAGAGCAATCAGGGGGACACATTTAGAAACTGGATGGGAGCACACAGACACTGTATCCATTTGGCAAAGGCTCAGTTCAGACCTTTTAGCAATTCCTCCAGATCCTCCAACACCTACTCAGTTTCCTCTTCAGGCTGAAACTAAGAGTAGTCTTGAAGATGCCCATGATGTCTTTGTTATCCAAACACACTCCCATTTCAGGAAAGAGGACACCTGGGGTCTACTATTTGGGGGATCTGATTAATTATTAAAATAAATATTGCCGGGTGCGGTGGTGCACGCCTGTAATCCCAGCACTTTGGGAGGCTGAGGCAGGAGGATCGTGAGTTCAAAGCCAGCCTCAGCAATGGTGAGGCACTTAGCAACTCAGTGAGACCCTGTCTCTAAATAAAATACAAAAAAGGTCTGGGGATGTGACCCAGTGGTTGAGTGCCCCTGAGTTCAATCCCCGGTACCACAATAAATAAGTAAATAAATAAATATTTACATTGAGAATATAGTTAAGGTAGTAAGTAGGCTTTCTTCACATTTTAAAATGAAACCACAGAGGTTTCATGTTTTAAGCAGTTGAGTTGGTAAAGATCCTGTCTCCATTTTATAGGAGCTGGATTACATTCAATTGTTGCTTACAAATGATGGATCATTCCATTGCCTTTGAAGTACTAGATGGGCTGGCATCTGCGATGGTAGCTAAATAAATGAGATTTCTATGTAACACATGCTGGTACCGGACACACTTGTTCGCTCGACCCTTGTTCTGATACTCCACGATACAGAGGATCAGCTGGTCATTCTCCTCCAGGAGCTGCTGGATAGTCTCGATTGACTTCTGCCTTGCCCCTCATCCAGTCTGGTACAAAGGCCACCAACATCACTAGGGACCCAGGTTGGCACCCCGCCTCAGCAAAAGACGCCCACCGTGCATCTAGCTCTGCTAAATCTTAAATGCAAAAATGACTTGTCTGTGGATGGCCAGATATTAACAAGACATGGACAGAACATGCTCCAGTTATTCCTACACCCCATTCACTTCTGCGAACAAGCCAGGCTCCCTGCCTCAGGGGACACACCCATGTGTCTGCCTGAAATCCTTCTCTTTGCCCGGTGAACTTGCCCCGCCAGCATTTTATGTTCCAACTGTACTTATAGTAATCATTAAAATAACGAAGGTAAAATCGTTGTTTCATTGCCTTTATTCTTCCTGCCCAACTACTTCCCTATTAGAAGGGTAAAAATATAGGCACTCAAAGATTTCTAAGAAAGGTAGTTTTCTTGCAGTCCTAAGACAAAAAAGAGAGTGGCAAACATTTTTAAATTTAGAAATTTATTCTGTTTAATCCACGAGCTTTATATAGCTTTAGTTTAAAAAAAAAAAAAAAAAAAAAGAGAGAGAGAGAGAAACAAAAACAGTGAAACCAAGACATTATTTTCAAAGTCTGGGCCCTTCCAGCCTTCCAAATACAAGAGCTCTGAAAGTTGTACATACCAATTGGAAGAACAAGACAAAAATATGAATGGAGCTGTGACATTTTATAAAACAAAATTTTAGGTAACTGAAGGATCCTTCCTGGGACTATTTAACTGCCTTTACAAAAGAGGGGGTAAAAGAATAAAAAAAGAAAAATCCAAAAGAACAGAGTAGAATGAAATTCCAGTGTTCCGAATCAACTTGTAACACATTAATATAAACCCAGTGTCCTGGCAAACAACATGCTTTCATTTTTCTGTCTCATCCTAGAGCTCGAATCCTGATTCGTTTCAGCAGAGACTCCACAGGCAACAGGAAAGATTGTGGCATTAAAATGTTCATTTATACTTTGTGGTAGTTCAGCAGTGGTCTTATTTCTGGGAAAGCTTACAAACCATATAAGGTTGGAAGCATAACTTAAATGGGTGCTAAGACTCAAATGAGACAAAGTAAAGAAAAAAGAGAAAAAAAAAAAAAAAAAAAAAAAAAAAACAGAAACAGAACAAAAAACAGACCTGTGGGAATAGCCAGGAGAGTTTAAAGGAACCATAAGAATGCCAACAATACTTAAACCCCCTTTTTTAAAAAGGGGATTTTTTTTTTTTTTTGGCTTAAAATATTTCACTCTAAATGAATTTATGTCAGCTGTCAATGAAATAATGTCACTAATACACTGTGGACACCTTTTGCAATGTAAATCCATGCCCTTTTTTTTTTTTTTTAAACATGGTGAACTTCAACCTAGCAATTATTACAACAAATGTTATAGTCTAAAGCTCAAACACATTTTAGCAATTTTGAAATTGAATTGAGTACAAACCAAATAAAATTTACATCATAACAAACATTTCCACCTAAGACTGAGGGGATACTTGAGCCTTCCGCATGGATCTCAGGGCTTTTTCTCGCAGGTGCTTTTCTAAGTCATCAAGGTTATCTTCTGCTTCACTTTCAGTCTCCTGAAAATCCAGAAGGTCACACTGTTAAGTCTTGAGACATGAGGGGAAAATACTAAATAAAGAATTATATTGTGATGATGGCTGCACAACTCTCGATATATTAAATACCATGAGTTAGTTGTAAACTTTAAATGAATGGGTGAGCTGTATGGTATGTGAATTTTGTTTCAAGTTATTCACAAAAAAAGGACTGCGGGGTGTGTGTGTAGCTTAGTGGTAGACTACATGCAGGCCCTAGGTTCTCTCCCCCGTATACAAAATAAAAGTATTTTGAAAAATATGAAGTTTTTTTAAAATATTTATTTATTTGCTTTAGTTATACGCAATGTGTTTATTTGTACGTGGTGCTGAGGATCGAACCCAGGCCGTGGCCACACACGTGTTAGGCGAGAGCTGTACCGCTGAGCCACAATCCCAGCCCAAAATATGAAGTTTTTTTTGGCAGCCATTTATGTTTATATTCTTGGTAACAGCAAATTCTTATTCTTGGCAGGTCACAAAAATATGAGTAACAGCTAAGGAGCCAACTATTAGA
Organism: Tamias sibiricus; assembly: GCA_025594165.1. Classification (NCBI taxonomy): domain Eukaryota; kingdom Metazoa; phylum Chordata; class Mammalia; order Rodentia; family Sciuridae; genus Tamias; species Tamias sibiricus. The sequence continues at coordinate 19,926,867 of CM046658.1, read as the reverse complement.
AAAAAAATGAGTTAGCTACTTCTTAGGAAAAAAAATAAAAAAAAATCAATCAGTCAAATGATTTCATTCATCTGCCCAAAAGGTAGAATGTAGTCAGTAAATACCTTCTTCGGCTCTGGTGCTGCCTCAGGTTCTTCCTGTGCTGATGTAGTTATGGCAGCAGCAATGGCTGCAGGGGTTACAGGCGCTGCAGCAGCTGCAGCCATAGCCTTTTCCTTCTTGTGTTTTTTGTGCTTCTTGTGTTTCTTATCCTTTTTGTGTTTCTTGTCCTTCTTTTTCTTCTTTTTCTTTCCACCTCCTTCTTGATCCGAATTCTAGAAATCCAGAAAAATGGCGGCAAAATATCTAGTTAAAAACCGTGTCCACTGAACATTTTACGTTTTTTTCCCTCCTAAATATCTTTATTTTATCTTTATGTGGTGCTGAGGATCAAACCCACAGGGTCTCACGCATGCTAGGCAAGCAGCTCTACCTCTGATCCACAATCCCAGCCCACATTTTTTTTTTTTAAATTTATTTATTTGCTTTAGTTGTACACAATGCAATGCATTTATGCTTACGTGGTGTTGAGGATGAACCCTGGGCCGCGCACGTGCTAGGCAAACACTCTACCACTGAGCCACAACCCCAGCCTCACATTTTATTTTCTTTCTTTCTTTTTTATTTTTGGTACCAGGGATTGAACTCAGGGGCACTTGACCACTGGGCCACATCCCCAGCCCTTTGTTGTATTTTATTAGAGACAGGGTCTCACTGAGTTGCTAAGTGCCTCGCCATTGCTGAGGCTGGCTTTCAACTCGCGATCCTCCTGCCTCAGCCTCTCAAGTGTTGGGATTACAGGCGTGTGCCACCATACCCGGCTACATTTTATTTTCTTAAGGCAACACCTAAATGGACAAATCTCCAGATTTCAGAGGCCTCAGGATAACAGAAAAGGCCCCAAGGCCAACAGACACACTGAAAGTAAAGGTATACCTGAAAAATTCTAAGAACAGTAAAGGTCCTTGAAGATAACTGGTTCTTACAAATTTTCCCCACACTAGCTTTAAGCCAGGATTCCGAACTTTAGAATTTAAGGTCTCCAAGGCTAGAACAAGTCAGGGGCTAACTATAGCTGAGTTGGTTTCCAGCTCCCAAACCTGAAGATTAAATAGGAATGTCAGGGGCTTAGAAATGTGGCTCAGTGGTAGAGCACTTGCCTAGCATGCATGAAGCTGTGAGTTTGATCGCTAGCACAACAGAAAAAACAAAAACAAACAAAACCCACCCAGAAATAAGGAATCTGTAACTTACCTACAACCCTTGCCTAACATGTAACAGGCTTTTAATGGGACAGCTATAGACCAATAACATATCCATGTGAAATGTCATGTCTCTAGTCACTATTTGACCTTGTCTATCATTAGAATAGGAATGATCTGTTCCTCTGAACTGCACATATATACTTCTCAATTTACAATGGGTTATGTCCTAATACACTTTGTAATCCCATTGTAAATTGAAAGCATCAAAGTTGAAAAGGCACTTAATACATTTAACCTACTGAACATTATGGCTTAAGCTTAGTCTATACCTCAAACTCAGAACACTTACAAAGGCCTACAGGCTGGGCAAAATCATCTAAATACAAAATCTATTTTATAATCAACTGTTTAGTGCCTCATATAACTTACTGAATAATATACTGAAAGTGAAAAACAGAATGACTGTTTTGATCACTAACCTAGGAAAAGATCAACATTCAAAATTCAAAGTATGAAAAAAAAAATTCAAAGTATGGTCTCTACTGAATGCACATTGTTTCACACCATTGTGAACTCAAAAATCATAAGTTGAATCATCATAAGTCAGAAACTATCTGTGTATCAAATTAATTTATGAAGGGAAAAAAAAGCTTTTGCTATAATTGAATTTAATTTTTTTTTCTTTTGGTGCTGGGATTGAATCCTGGGCATTAAGCTATAGCCCCACCTCTATAAATTGTAACTTCATGTTTTTAAGCAATTACATAAAATACTTCACAATCCAGTTGTCTTAAACAATTCAATCAATTCTAACCACTGACTTTTTTTTTTTTTTTTTGGTACCGGGGATTGAACTCAGGGGCACTCGACCACTGGGCCACATCCCAGCCCTTTTTTGTATTTTATTAGAGACAGGGTCTCACTGAGTTACTATGGGCCTCACCATTGCTGAGGCTGGCTTTGAACTCGCGATCCTCCTGCCTCAGCCTCCAACTGACTTTATTTATTTATTTATTTTTTTTGTGGTACCGGGGATTGAACTCAGGGGCACTCGACCACTGGGTCACATCCCCAGCCCTTTTTTGTATTTTATTTAGAGACAGGGTCTCACTGAGTTGTTAAGTGCCTCGCCATGGCTGAGGCTGGCTTTGAACTCGCGATCCTCCTGCCTCAGCCTCCCAAAGTGCTGGGATTACAGGTGTGCGCCACCGTGCCCGGCTGACTTTATTTAATATAGAAACCTGTCCAAGATTAGATTTGACTCATAAAGGAGGAAGAGTTTGAAATCCAGTATTTTAATACTGATATTTTCTCTACTTCATAGTGACCAGGCCTAAAATTTGCAAAAGATGAATCAAAACAGGCAGACACAAACCCTGGCCGGTGACAGGCTTGGTGTTGGGCTTTTAGCCTTTTTGACTGGTACCGCTGGTGACCAGTTTGTTGAGGGCGACTGAGACTGGACAGGGGATGGAGGTGCTGGGGGCTTTTTAGCTGCTGGTTCAGGAGATCCAGAGACAGATCGGGAGGATGAGACCCTTCTTACAGACTGTGGGCTTGGTGAGGCGGCCCTAGATGCAGAGGACAAAATAAAATGCTTAGCACAGACAATAAACATCTACTCCTAAGAGAAAATAATCAACTACAATACATAATCAGGTCAGATTACAAACATTTCACAGCACTAGTTAAGTCTACTAGCACATCAAATTTCATCATCTAGGTCTCAAGCCCCACAATCCTCCCTCATTAATGATCCTTCCTATAGGAAATGAGTAGTGCAAATTCCTTAGGATCAAGACTGCCTTTACCAACAATACATGCACATGGGAGAAACGCTCTACGCATCACTTCAGAGCGTGCTCTTGGAAGCACACTGCTCAAAACCCCAATCTATTAAGAACCAAACAAAATCTTGTGGCATTTAATTTATGGTGTAAGAAACTATCCTGAAATTTCAGATTTGTGAATAGCACCAAAATTTGCCTTAATAGTTTGTATTCACAGCTTATTCCTTTCTATAACTTCTGGATTTGGGGGCTAGGGAGAGGATTTCCACATATACACAGCTATGCAACTAAATATTCCTAACCAAAAAGCATAGAATATTTTTACTTTTTTGTCTTTTTAGGTTCTGGAGTCCTGGAGACTCTCCTAATGGGCCTAGTACTTGGAGATGGGGACTGCCTTCTTTGGGGAGATGCTGATGCTCCTCGTCGAACAGGTGGAGGACTTGAGGATGTCTGAGGAGCTCGAGGCCGCGGTGAGGGAGAATGCCGTTTGTTTGGCTGTGGTGACCGGGCCTCCCGGGTAGAGCGGCTTGGGGAAGACCCTTTCCTATGCTTTGATGATAGAGAAGGCGAACGTCTCTTGGCGACTGGGGAGCTCCTCTGTTTGGGAGGAGGAGAATGGGAGACCCGGCGCTTTGGTGGTGGAGATGGAGATGCCCGTCGTTTAGGAGGGGGTGGAGGAGAGGCTGTTCTTCTCTTTGGAGGTGGAGAAGGAGAGTATCTCCTCTGTATTGGAGGAGAGTATCTTCTTGGGGAAGGTGAGCGCCGACGAGGGGGAGGAGAAGGAGTCCTAGGAGAAACACACATCATCAGTACATCTAACAGATCAGGAAATGAAAAGTGTGGGCAGCGGAGTAACTAGTAGTTACTATCACCTTATAGTTAGCACTGGGCAGAAAATATATTTGTAAGTGGACATGCTATACCTTTAGTGTCATTTAAAGTAAAAATAAACAAAATTTCTGTTATCCCATTCATTACAGAAGAGGATATATCCTGCTTAGTGGAGAAATTTGGAATTTTCAGGAAGAATTTAAATGTCAAGTCACTTCACACAATCTATATGAAATCAATTTAATGTTTCTTAAGAGAATCTTGCACTGCTTAGAGGTCATTGTAAACACTAGTTCTCACCACCTAACTAGGTAACTCCATTAGCAGGATTCCACTGATGGTCACCTTACTCAGAATCTGCTTTAAAGAGCTTTCCTACATTGTGTTCTCTTCTGAACTGGATCCTGGATCCTGTACTAACAATCAAAGTTTACTTCACAAGCTTTCAAGATACTTCTACCTCCCTAAAGAGACACTGTTCCCATTTTCTGTATCAAAAGACCACTTTTCTCTGGGTGCCGTGATATATGCCTATAATCCCAGTGGCTCAGAAGGCTGAGAAAGGAGGATTGCGAGTTCAAAGCCAGCCTCACCAATAATGAGGCGCTAAGCAACGCAGTGAGACCCTGTCTCTAAATAAAATACAAAATATAGGGCTAAAGATGTGGCTCAGTGGTTGAAAGCCCCTGAGTTAATCCCCAGTACCCAAAAAAGAGCACCTTTCAGTAGTGGTCTATTGCTAGGCAGAAGGTATCTCTGTAAACAAACACCAGTCCTGGTCTTCCTCTTGATGCTTCACTTCTATACAATCCTAATGTGCCTCTTAGGAATTAAACTTGTAAGACTAAACATTCAGGAAATCTCATCCAAAATCAGGTTTACAATAAGCCAGTTTTGGGGCAATGTGACGGAGCAGCACTTGGTATAGTAACTCTGACCTATTCCATTTTCTCATCTAAAAAAAGGAGAATACCACTTACCAAGCAAGGTTACCTTGAGGACTACAGGTAAACTACATAAAGCACCCAATGCTTTGGCACATAACAGGTACTAAGGAGTGGTAGCCAGCCATTATCTTGTCTGTTAGTGTTTGATGCCATTAAAACATGTCCCTCAGCCGGGCGCGGTGGCGCACGCCTGTAATCCCAGCACTTTGGGAGGCTGAGACAGGAGGATCGCGAGTTCAAAGCCAGCCTCAGCAATGGCGAGGCACTTAGCAACTCAGTGAGACCCTGTCTCTAAATAAAATACAAAAAAGGGCTGGTGATATGGCCCAGTGGTCGAGTGCCCCTGAGTTCAATCCCCGGTACCACACACACACACACACACACACACACACACAAAAAAAAAGTCCCTCCCCCTAATTTTTTAAAATAATCTTTTAAAAAAGTATTTTTTTTTTTTTTAGTTGTAGTTGGACACAATACCTTTTTATTTATTTTTATGTGGTGCTGAGGATTGAACCCAGGGCTGCGCACGTGCTAGGTGAGCACTCTACCGCTGAGCCACAACCCCAGCTCCCCCACCCCTGCCGACTAATTTTTATTTTAAGTCATTTTAAAGAGTCACAAAATAAGTGAAAATCTGCTTATCCAAACCATAGAACTACATCAACATTAACTTTATAGTAACTAAAATATCAATAATCCCCTTGTTTTCCACTAATACACATCCTTTTTTTCTGTTCCAGAATCCTAGATCTCCTTAGTTCCCACCAGTCTACAACTGCTCCTCAGTAATTTGTGACTAACATTTTTGAAGAGTATTAACTCTGGGGTGTGTGTGTGTGTGTTACAAGAAATTGAACCCAGGGGCACTCTACCACTGAGCTACATCCTCAGTCCTTTTGTTTGTAAGTTGCCAAGGCTGCCCTTGAACTTATAATCCTCCTGTCTCAGCCTTCCAACTTGCTGGGATCACATGTGTGTGACAAAACCCATGGCTAGTTACTTACTTTGTAGAATGATTTTTTCAATTTGGGTTTGCATCACATTTCCTAATAATTAGACTATGGTCCTACATAACTGGTAAGTAATATTATATGTATATTTGGAAAGCACATTCTGCCAATATGTATTAGTGAGGATGCTAACCTTGATTAAAGAGGCATCTGCTCAGATTCTATATTGTAAAATTAATATTTTCTTTTTATAATAATTTCATACCACTTTTAAACTAATATCTTTATTGATATATGATTCATATGCTGTAAAATTTCACCCATTTAAAGTATACAATTCGGTGGTTTCAGTTTACTCATAGTTGTACACCACTGACATTTCCCATTCTACCCCATCCCTTATACCCTGTTTTACTTTCTGTAATTTGTGTGTTCTGGGCTTTTCATATAAATGGAGTCATATGATATGTTGTCTTTTATGACTGGCTAAGCAATGCACTCTAATGAGCTATTTCCATTATAAACTTTATGAGGCACTCCACTAGCATCTCTGACAAAGTACCTTCGCCGTGGTGGTGGTGTGGGAGATCTACGCCGCCGAGGAGGAGGAGCGGGAGAAGGAGAGCGTCGCCTTCGGGTGGGTGGTGGGGAGGGACTTCTCCTCCGTCTACCACTAAAGCAAAGAAAAATTGCAGTTGATTGGAGTCAGTGGCATTTATAACAAAGTGCCCAGAAGACCTAACTATCAGTTTTCATTAGCCCAAGGGATAGCACTGGTTACTACATGTTCTGGAGCAGTGTTCTTCAAAAATCAATGTTTCATTTGTGGTAAAGATAAATACTGTTTTGTGAAATATGCTGCAGACATAAAAACAGGTGCTCTAGGTTACAACATAGAATATTCTTGAGCTGGCATTGTGACTCAGCGGTAGAGTGCTCACCTAGCACGTGGGCGACCCAGGTTCAATCCTCAGCACCACGTATAAATAAAACACATTGTGTATAACTAAAGCAAATAAATAAAAATATTAAAAAAAAAAAAGAATATTCTTAACATGACACAGGCTGAAATAAAGTTTGCAAAAGACTTTCGGAGTGCTCCTTTATAATTGGAATACAAAAAATAATCATTTGGGAAATACAACTGTGAGGTATTTATGCTTACCAGGTAAGGGCTAAATATAGCCAGGTGTTTGCTGACAAAGATATTCAGGTGATTTTGATTTCTTGTAAGGAACTACTGCTTTACAACTCTCCAATACAAACATGGCTTAAGACCCAGATTCTGGAATTGACTGCTCCTAGCTCTTACTTTTCAAAAATATATATTATCTAACAACACTATCCCAAAGACAAAAACTGTCCAAGTACTAAAGCTATACTGGGTTAAAATCCAAATTTTTGGATTTATATGGTTAAAATACACTTGAGAATCACATAAACCTTAATTTTGAGCTCTGTTACACACTTAACCAACAGAAATGGCAATATGAAAAATTAGAATAAAGCAAGTTAACAGCTGCCTTACAAGAGACATTAAAAATATATTCCATGGGCTGGGGATGTGGCTCAGCGGTAGAGCGCTCGCCTAGCACATGCGCGGACCGGGTTCGATCCTTAGCACCATGTAAAACTAAACAATTGTGTACAACTAAAGCAAATAAATATATTAAAAATAAATAAATATATGTACATACATATGTACATATATATATTCCAAGCTAGTTTGTCATCTTTTGGTCAGTTTATATATATACAAAATAGTCCAAGTTGCCGGGCGCAGTGGCACACGCCTGTAATCCTAGCACTTGGGAGGCTGAGGCAGAAGGATCGTGAGTTCAAAGCCAGCCTCAGCAATGGTGAGGCACTTAGCAACTCAGTGAGACCCTGTCTCTAATAAAATACAAAAAAGGGCTGGGGATGTGACCCAGTGGTCGAGTGCCCCTGAGTTCAATCCCCAGTACCAAAAAAAAAAAAAAAAAAAAGTAATTATTTCTTCTAAAGTTTACTAGGTCTTGGTTCTCCTTGGATAGGAAAAAAATCCTTAAATTAATTATTAAATTTAGTTTCCCACTTAAAAATCTGCTTATGGTTTGTGGGGACTACCTTCATTCTGAACACTTACCACACAAAATAGTAAAAAACCAGGCTATATGTCCTCTCCTGAAATATGATACTGAAGGACAATTCTAAATAATTATTCTTCTATCTCTAAATCCTAGCTATCTCATGGTAGATGGATTGACTACAGCACTGGGGACTGAACACAGGAATGCTCTATCACTAAATTGTTATCTCCAATCATTTTTATTTTATTGTGAGAGTCTTTTTAAGTTTCTCAGGCTGGCCCCAATATACTCTGGTAAGTAATATTACTAGCCAGCGGTGGTGACACATACCTGTAATCCCAGCAATGTGGGAGGCTGAGACAGGAGGACCCCAAGGTTAAGGCCAGCCTTGGCAACTAAAGACACTGCCTAGAAATAAAAAATGCAAAGGCCTCCAATGGCCAGAGTAGCTGGGATTCCAGGTGTGCGTAACCACGTCCAGCTAAAATACCCTTCCCCGCCCCAGAACAACACAAGAGCATACTAGAGGAGGCTGGGTCTATAGCTCAGTGGCAGAGTGCTTGCATAGCACGTGTGAGGCGCTGGGTTCGATCCTCAGCAGCACCACATAAAAATAAATAAAATAAAAGCATTCTACCTACCACGATTAAAAAAACAAAAAAATGTATTAGAACAAGGCAATAAACATTAGTTTTGAGTTTGCTGTTATGAGGAATCTTTCCAGAACACAAAGTAGTTCTATAACAGGACAATCCTAGTACCAACTTAATTCTGTAAAACACTTTTTATTAATTAAGCTGGCAATTTCACAGAAGCTGGAGGTCACTGTAGATGGGAAAATACTTTAACATCTAATGACCTTTTTTAGGCTTTAATATCAATAAATGGTTTCCTCTACACTGTAAATAACCCTACTTTGTTCCATACAACACAACACTATTTATTAATGAGATTACCTAAAATAACGCATCTTCAAAGTCTGAGATATAAATAGCATATTCAGGTAAGTTTTACCAAGCATAAATACAGGATGAACATCCCGTATCTGAAAATCCAAACGGCTTCAAAATTGTAAACTCTTATTACCTTGGTACTCAGAAAGTCTTGGATTTCACATTTTTGGATTAGAAATGCTCAATCTGTAAAGTCTACACAAATACTGCAAAATCAGAAACACCTCTGGTCCCAAGCATTTTGCATAAGGATACCCAAAAGCAGAAAATTAGTTCAGATAGACTAATATAAAATCGTTTTATGACCCTAAGCAACTCACTTTACCACATTCAGCCTTTATGTTCTTATGATTTTTCTACACAATTTGATTCTTAAATATTATAATTCTGTGGTCATATAAACACTGATGATCGGTTTCCACAGATATATGACCTACCTTTCCAATTCTGGAAAGAATAAACAGGGCCAAAGCCTTACAGTTAACTTTTAGTATTTTTAGCTTCTAAGTTTTTCTTGCTTTAAGTCACCACTAAGTCCCTCCACTAGTAAATCTAAGGAGGTATATTCCATCTCTTAGAAAACACCCATATGGGGTCTGGGGTTGTGGCTCAGCGGTAGAGTGTTCACCTAGCATGGGTGCGGCCCGGGTTCGATCCTCAGCACCACGTAAACATAAATGCATTGCATTGTGTACAACTAAAGCAAATAAATAAATATTAAAAAATAAATAAGAAAACACCCATATGTTGCCCAAACTGTGTGTGCCTTGATATAAGTTGATCCAAATTACCACCAAAAAGTGGTAACCAGATATTCAAAACTTAAGTTCAAATGAAGCTCTAAAATGAACACCTTGGATACAATTCTACCATTCATCTCTCATATTATAAAAGAAAACCACCAAACCAAAATAGCTTAGGAACTTTTCTACAGTCCACTACATATCTAAGAACAGAATATGGTCCTAAATAAGAATTTAAGGCACTAAACTTTGGTATGTGCCCTTAATTTACAAAGCAGTGTCTAACCAACCTTTTAGTCACTGGCGATTGCCATCGCTTTCCCATCTGCATCCTGAGAGCAGTGGAGAAAAAAAAATGTCAAGAATTCCATTCACTAAATTATTTACTTTGATGGAGTTAACCCCTACCAAGGGAGATATTTTTTAAAATGTTCAGGAATTAATGGTATGATTTAACTGGTTAAATTCTTCTAGTCATGCATATGTATATAGTAACTACCAAGGAAGGTGTGGGGACCCAAAAAACCTAAAACCCAAACAAGATCCAACCACCTACTCAAAGTTCTTGAAATGAAGGAGTGAACCAAATTCTAAAATAATCCCATAGCCCACCCTTTAAATTATGAACTTTCATCACAGCTACAGAACATCAGGGAAGAAAAGTTGTTACCGAGGGGAAGTCTCTTTTTGGCGCTTCCGTGGTGAAGGAGAGGCACTCCGAGAAGGGGAATGTCTCCGCCGCCTGCCTACCTCGCCATTCTTTACATGTGATCTCTTGGGTTGCTCATCTTCTGAGGAGGAGGAGGAGCCAGAGTCTATAATTACACAGTTAAAAAAAAAAAAAAAATGACTTCAAAAGCCAAGCCCAGTTAAGTATTCATTATTATATAAATCAGAAAAACAAATAATTTCCATAACACAATCCAATCAAAACAATACAAATGTATCTCTTAAGAAATCATGATTTGTCTAGGCATGGTGGTGCACATCTGTAATCCCAGCAGCGTGAGAGGATGAGGCCGGAGGATCATAAGTTCAAAGCCAGTCTCTGCAATTTAGTGAGGTGCTAAGCAACTTTGTGAGACCCTGTCTCTGGATAAAAAAAATACAAAATAGGCCCTGTCTCTAAATGAAATACAAAAAAGGGCTGGGGATGTGACCCAGTGGTCTAGTGCCCCTGAGTTCAATCCCCGGTATCACAAAAAAAAAAAAAAAAAAAACAACAACAAAAAACAAAATAGGGCTGGGGCTGGGGATGTGGCTCAGTGGTAGAGCACTTGCCTAGCATATGTGAGGCACTGGGCTGGATTCCTTAGCACCACATATAAAAATAAAATAAAGCTACACATTTAAAAAAAAAAAAAAAAAGGTTAAAAAAAAGTTGTGAAATCTCACAAACAATAAATTGATTCTTGTTACTGGAAGCACTTAATGCCAACTGTGGGATGGTGTGGTTTCCATTCTATGAATGGAAAGCAAAGATAGTGCATAGATTCAGTCACAAATACTAAATAAACTAAAAATAATAGAGCATCTGAGATTTAAAAAATCTATTTCCATACTCTTTGTGTGTGTGTGTGCGCGCGCACGCGCGCCAGGGATTGAACTCAGGGGCACTCAACCACTGAGCCACATGCCCAGTCCTTTTTTTTTTTTGTATTTTATTTAAAGACAGGGTCTCACTGAGTTGCTTAGTGCCTCGCAGTTGCCAAGTGTGGCTTTGAACTGTTGATCTTCCTGCCTCAGCCTCCCGAGCCATTTGGATTACAGGCGTGTGCCACCGTGCCCAGTTCCATGCATATTTTTCAATCCAACAATTCTAATTACAGATATGTTTGCTTTAGTATAACACCCACAAAAGAGAAAGCCACAAGAAAAAACCTTAATGTTCAACAAATAAGCAAACTGCTCAATAACTTATGGTACATACTTATAGGCAATTTAAGGATACCTTGTCTCAAAAAGGACTGGGGATGTGGCTTAGTAGTAGAGCACTTTCTCAACAACTACAACACTCTGGGTTTAATCATCAGTATCACACACACATAAACAAAAAACAAAAACAAAGAAAACACTATAGCTAGCAAAAGAATGAAGCTGACTCATAAAGACTAACAAGGAAAAAATGACCCACCACGTGCATACCAGGCCACCTTTTAAGCCAAAGATGACTATACATATACAAAAACATTCTGAATACAGGTTTTGGTGGGGAGATTTAGGGAATTAGGAAATTCTACAATTTTATACCTGTTTTCTATTTTACTGTTTTTTACCTTTTGAGAGAGGGTTCCGCTATGTTGCCCAAGCCAGGCTTGAACTCTCAATCTTTCAGCCTCAGCCTCCTGTGTAGCTGGGATTATAGGTGTACGCTGTAGTGTTTGGTGTCTAATATGCTACTGTACTCTGAAAGGATCTATTACCTTTACTGTTTGATTTGGTACTGGGGATTGAACCTAGGTCCTTGCACATAAAAAGCACATGCTCTACTTAGCTATACTCTCAGCCAGATCTATTACTTTTTTTGTTTTGGTACTGGAGATGGAACCTAGGGGGACTTTACCATTAAGCTACATCCCCAGCCCTTTTTATTTTGAGACAGGGTAAGTTGCGGAGGATGGCCTTGAATTTGTGATTATTACACCTCAGCCTCCTAAATCACTAGGATTACAGGCATGCACCACCACACTGGGCCAGATCAATCACTCACGTAACAACTTAAAAAAAAATTGAGACAGATAACTCTGCTCCCAAACATTTTGATGTGGGCTCAAATTCTTACGTATAATCACTACACACTAATGATCATTTTTTTGGGGGGCGGGGGGAAGGGTCCGACCAGGGATTGAACTCCGGCACTCAACTACTGAGCCACATCCCCAGCCCTATTTTGTATTTTATTTAGAGACAGGGTCTCACTGAGTTGCTTAGCACCTCGCTTTTGCTGAGGCTGGGTTTTGAATTTGAGATCCTCCTGCTTGAGCCTCCTGAAACACTGGGATTATAGGTGTGTGCTGCCACCACACACACACACACACACACACACACACACACACACACACGGTTATTTATTTTAAGTATTTTTTACTTGAAGGAAAAAAAAAAAAAAGGGGGGGGGGTGGGTAGAGTAGGTCAAACAATTTTAAGTCAACGGCCATACCAGAAGAAGACTGCTGGTTCTGTCGTCTGTACTGGCGTCTTTGCTGTACAGAATCTGCTGCAGCCATTTTGCCACCTTTATCTTCTTCTGAAAGATGGATGCATTTAGAAAGTGCTTCTTTAGTCATGCATACAGATAGTCTGACATATCTGAATAGGAAAACAGTTTCTCCAACTTTTAACTGACCAGGTCAAGCCATACAACTACTATATGAAATAACGATAGACTTAGTTAAGTATTTATTACAGGTCAGGCTGGATGCCAACCATTTTGTTATTTTAGTTAACTGTAAGAAAAAAAAAAAAAAAAAAAAAAAACCTATATTATTGCCATCTCAGAGATGAGAAAAATGAGGCTCAGATAAATTAAGTAAAACAAACAAAAAGTAGCTAATTGTCTGATTTGAGTCTTAGTTCTTCCCAAGCCATATGCTATATCATTAATCATTCCCTTCAACCAGAGGGAAGGACCAGATTTGCAAAAAAAGGGGGGAAAATCATCTTTTAAAAAACCACTAACAAAACTTACCTGATTCAGATAACTCTACTTTTCTAGGCTTTGGTGCTGGTGAGGGTGACTCTCTTTTCTCAGTACCTTTATGTTTTGTCACTAAAAAATAAGTGGGAAAAAAGCTTTCAATAAAAAAGATGACATAAGATGTCTTCTTAACATTACAAAAATATAGGTATGAATTAGCAAAAAAAATTTACTAAGAACTTAAAAATTTCTATAAGACCTTGTTGTCATTATCTTAGATGGTCGTAGGAATTTTTAAAAGTTTAATGAAAAGCCTCAAATTCCTACAATAATTTCCAAACTGTGAGATTCTCTCAAGAGAAACCCACAATTAAAAAAACACAACACAACTGGGAGCTGTTATAAAGTAGAACAAGTTTTATGCTATGTATAATCTTCAACCCAGGAAAGTAAACTTCTGTGTGTTACTTGAGCCCCACAACTAACACACACATTCAACTTCAGAGACCTCATTAATATAAAAGCTTTCAAAAACCCAGTATAGTTGGGTTCAAAAAAGCAATAAAGATGATAAATGATTAAGAAATGAGACCGATTAAATTTCTGATGGAAAACACTTGGATCTAGAAATGAGAAATGAATGACCACCCGAAGAGGCTGAAGGTTCTTTATGTAGCATGAAATTGTCACAATAATAAAAATTACCAAACACTAAGACTGAAAGATTCTTTCCAAAGAATTAAGAAATAAAAAAAGGAAAGCATAAAACCAGCTCTACATCTAAAGTAGCAGGAATCCATGAATTAGCCAATGAACTTTATCAACATTGTGAAAAATTATGACAACCAACCTTTTGTAAGCTTGCTGCATTATACATACTGTTAAGCACTGTTGCTAGGATAATATCCTCTCTACTCCTCTGGTTCCATATTATAAGGGAAACCTGAGGCTCAAGGTAACTTCACCAGTCACAGAGACAATGTACGTGAGCTAGAATATGAACCCAAGATTCTCTCTTCAGGACATCAGTTTTGATTCCCAACTTATATCTCTGCTTAAAAATATCCATCCTTAGCCGGGCGCACGCCTGTAATCCCAGCACTTGGGAGGCTGAGGTAGGAGGATAGAGTTCAAAGCTAGCCTCAGCAATGGCGAGGCACTTAGCAACTAAGTGAGACCCTGTCTCTAACAAAATACAAAAAAGGGCTGGGGATGTGGCCCAGTGGTCAAGTGCCCTTGAGTTCAATCCCCGTACCAAACAACAACAACAACAAAACCCCATCCACGCTACAACCAAAATCAGAAGTATATATAGACATAATCATCAAATTACTAGATTAACTTGATTTGATAAAATCCCTCCCAAGAAATAAACCCTTAGACAATATAATCCCCTCAGGATTCTTAACCTGTTTTGCGTAATGAATGCAATCACCATGGGATGTTTGACCCAGAATTTTGTGACATCTAAGACACAAATTCAGAATTCTGTAATGGCTTACTCCAAGGGGAAGTAACTTAGAGAACTAGTGATATAACAGTAATCTGATCTTTTTTAGAGTAGTTAGATTAGAAATTACCCCTCTCAATGACAGGAATTCTATTAACGATTATACCTAAAATAAGACATATGGAATATGGACTGACTACTTAATCGGGAAAAGAATGATTAGCACCTAATTAGTTATTATATATTATGGGAGGAAATAAGGATGGAAAAAGTATATAAAAACTTGTATTTTAAGAAATTCAAAGAAATATTTTAGCTATTTTGAAGCTGTGATCCAGCCCACAGACTCCACTTTTAAGTATCAGTTAATCCTCAATTCCTGAACCAATTATGAAAGGAATTTAGTTATCCATAAAGCCACATGTCCAAGTAACCTCCATGGAAATCTTGGTTTCAAAACTTGTTTTGGAAACTGGTTGGATGTAAGAATGCATTTTCCTTCAAGAAACATTAAAAATGTGGTTATGTTTGCAAGATAGTTGGGAAATGCCTGCTTTCTAAATAATAAAACTAACCCTCTCCCCACCCCCAATGGAAATAACACATTTGGAGTCCAATTCATCCTCTCATTAATGACTTGGCTAACTAAAATCATCTTACATTAATATCTTTACCATCAGACAAGAATCCATTATGTACTCCTACCCTGGTAGGACTGAATCACAACATCATTAATATTATAAATGATAATGTTCCAGGTTTAGATAATGTTCCAGGTTTACTTTTCTAGACTTTTATACCATCTATTTTGCTATCTTTTCTTGGTACCGGGGATTGAACTCAGGGGCACTTGACCCCTGTGTCACATCCCCAGCCCTTTTTTGTATTTTATTTAGAGACAGGGTCTCACTGAGTTGCTAAGTGCCTCACCATTGCTGAGGCTGGCTTTGAACTTGCGATCCTCCTGCCTCAGCCTCCCAAAGTGCTGGGATTACAGGCGTGCGCCACCGCGCCCGGCTCTATTTTGCTATCTTAATGGGCAAAATCATTCTAGCATGAAGAAGAAATCTAAGAGGCAACTCTAAAAACCAGAATTTTAAATTTACTTTTACCAGTTCTATTAATTATTAATAAGATCGCTTGTAAAGTTGCTCTGTAGCCAGAAATAGTAAAATAACCATTGTCTACAGAGCATAACTTATGGCTAAGTTAATTTAAATAAACTCAAATTACCATCTCCACAGCTATAAAGATCTTGTCCAGACTACCTCATTGAATGAAGCATTGTATTTATGTATTAAGATAATGCCAATTTACCTATGACATGCCACTGACTATAAAATGTTTCTCTAAGACCCCTTCAGATGAGACTGTATATTTTATTCCAAATAATTTACCCCTAAGTTTCCCAAAACACTTTTCCTCCCTCCCTCCCACTTCACTGGCCCCCACTATCAACAGCAGAGACCTAGGGCCCTGATTAATGGTTGCTACATGAAATACAAACGTGAACTCCATTACATTTCAATGGTGTCCCTGCTGTAATTATCCACAGAGACTGAAATGAAGGAATGATACAGAAGCTGAATAAATTCATCTTGTCCTTCATCTCCCCCCTTCAGCAATCAAAGAGGCATTTGGGGGTAGGAAAGCTGGGCAAAGTATTTATTACTTAACTGGGAATGAGAACTTAAATATATTCCTGGTTGGTTGACCTTGACCATATCATTTAATCTGAGAACCTGTTTAGATGACCATCACTAAGGTCTTTCCTAACTCTCAAATTTCATTAGAGGATGGGAATCATTTTAATATAGAATAAACTGTTATTTCCAAGCAGCTCGAAACAATATTCATCTTCAGTGGACATAAATAAGGAAGCCTCTGACAACACTGTCCCCAGTGTCTGGTTGCCTGCATTCTGTTTGGACTGGGAAGCACTATTCCCAAACCCAAAGGAATATAATATTACCAGTTCCTTATCCTCCACTAAGACTTACTTCTTTTCTTTTCCATGCATGTATTCATTGTGTGTTGTCTGCAAAAAGCATATCCCAAAACATAGGAGGACAGCACCTGTGCACTCCTTTAAAAAGGTATCTAATAATTCTTAGTCATTCTGTTTTAACCAGGACTTACTGTTCAGTCCTTTCAGTAACTCTTTGGCTATATGATGTAAATGGAAAAACTGTTAACTTATTGTGCTTTTACAAAGCAACAGTAGGAACCATTTATATTCTTTCCCTAGAGAGCATTCTGGCTCCAGACAAAGGAAAGAAAACACAGGAAAAGACATAATAGGCCAGGGCAACAGCATCAGATTTGGACATGGTAACATGAGTTCATGGATGAAGTAACATTTTCCCAATTTTGAACAAAAAGTAATATGGTGTGTGTTTATGCCCCCTCCCATACTTAGCAACTACATTGTATTTAACGATGTGTCACCAACATAATTTGATGTATAAATTTGAAAATAATCTACACATTACTTTTTTGTGGATTGTCTTTGTTTGCTGGTGTTCTTTCCACTCTGATAGCTTAGTCTATGACTGTGTTGTCACAGATGTCAAAAAAAGTAAAGCATGGGCGCGGTGGCGCACGCCTGTAATCCCAGCACTTTGGGAGGCTGAGGCAGGAGGATTGCGAGTTCAAAGCCAGCCTCAGCAATGGCGAGGCACTAAGCAACTTAGTGAGACCCTGTCTCTAATTAAAAAACACAAAAAAGGGCTGGGGATGTGGCCCAGTGGTCGAGTGCCCCTGAGGTTCAATCCCTGGTACCACAAAAAAAAGTAAAGCAAAATTGGCCTTTCTAGATATCACCATACTGCACTGTGTAGGGAGGTGATATGATATCAAGATATACCAGCATGGTAGCCTACTATAGAAACCCTGGGCTCATGAAGTTCACTAACATATACAGTGAAATTTTTGTCCTTCCCAATTGTTTCTAACCTGAAAATTTTCAATGTGATCAGAACCTTAGTATATGGTAACCTAGAAAATTGTTCCTTAATATCCTACTGCTGTTCAATTCACAATAGCTAAGCTATGGAACCAACCTATGTGCCCTTCGATAGATGAATGGATAAAGAAAATGTGATATATATACACAATGGAATATTACTCAGCCATAAAGAAGAATGAAATTATGGCATTCGTCAGTAAATGGATGGAATCGGAGGATATCACACTGAATGAAATAAGCCAATCCTCAAAATCCAAAAGATGAATATTCTCTGATATGCAGATGCTGACTCACAATGTGAGGGAGGCAGGTTCTCCAGATTTGGGGTCAGGGGGACAGAAAAGACAGTAGAATGAAACGGATATAACTATCCTATGTTCATATATAAATACATAACCAGTACACTCTATCCACATCAAGTACAACAAGAATGACAAGTTATATTCCATGTCAAAATACATTCTACTGTCAACTAAAAAGAATCAAAATAAAAAATAAAAATATGCAATCACTGTAGTAGCTTTTACAATCTTCTGCTCTCCCCTACTACTCACCTTTCAGGCTGACTGCATCATTCCAGCCCTAAGCACAATTCAGATGGATCCTACAGTTTAGTATTTAGTGTAAAAAGAACAAACCCCAATAGACCACAACTTTCACTCAGACTAACACAGCATTCTACTTGCCTGGCAGGATCACAGATCATAAATTCCTCATAGAAATCAATCTGCAGAATAAAGCAAGGACAATTCTCAGAAGAACCCTGCCTAGAACCTAAATTTAAAAAACAAATCAGCTTTTAAAAGGACACCATGTTCTTCCTGTGGGAGCACAATGTGGCCAAAAAAGAAGGGAGAATACAAAGTCCTCAAATAAGATATCAAACGAAAAATCTTTAGGGAAAAAGTTAACTGTTCTCAGAGTAATAAAAAGAACCCTGATCAGTGACAACACTTCAATTAGTTCTGCCATTTCCAACAGCCCACAGCTAGTGATATATTTCTCCACCTGTTCAATGCCAGAGGGCATTCCAGAAAACAAACCACTTTTACATGAAATCTCTATTTCAACAAACCCCAAGAACTTAAAGCATGAAAAGGTACAACAAAAAACTTAGGCTATTAGGAAATTTACAAAGAACATCACAAATTACTACCCAGCTAATTCATACTTTGAGAGTAAGCAGGGGGCAAACCACGTGTCATATGCTGAGTAGCCAAAGAGAGAATATAATGTTTTCATGTGTTTGATTTTTACCTTTACCTGAAGTTCTCCCTGGAGACACAGAAACACGACTTTTTCTTGTACGATTTGACTGCTGGGGTGTTGGGGAATGACGAGTTTTTGGTGGTGGAGTTGCTGGAGGCGATGGCCTATGCCTTCTCCGAGGAGGACTTGCTGAAGGAGATAACCTACGAGTTTTTCGAGGGGGGCTAGATGTCCTCTTGGGAGGCTTCTTTGGCGGTGACCGGGAACGAGATGAAGAGGATGATGAGCTACTCCCAGACAAGGATGCTGATGAACGTCTTCTTCTGTGGAATAAAGTACTTATATTCACAAACTACACACTTATAAAAAATGACCTTTTACAGGCATGTACGGCTTACATAAAAATACAGCTACTTTTATCCAACTTTTGAGTTTATGTAGCTAAGTACATAAATCAGTCAAAAATAATGAGAAACAAAATCATAACCTAGGACAGGAAACAGCTAGTTCTGAGATTAAATAGAAATAATATTCTGATAAATACTTCTATTGGAGTTGTCCCTCCAGTTATAAAACTTCTTAAGTTCAATGCTATAACACAATAACCAATCAACCTCTTTCTTTCTTCGGAAAGATACTGGTGTTTTGGAGTTTGCATACAAAATTGGATGGCAAAGTGTCTTTCATTTAATAACACAAAGTCTGGCAACCTTTAAGTTGCATTAAAAAAAAAAAAAAAAAGGTACAAAATTAGGAATTCATTTAGCTACATAAACTTAGAAGCAGGGCCTCTCGAATTCTGCGGCAAAATCTGTGGTAAGTTCTGTGCAATTATGTGTACCTGCAGAATTCACCTTTGGCAGAAGAATTCCTGAGAACCTGAAAAAAAGAAACCCTACCTTAAGTGTGAGATAAATACTGGCTGAAAGGGAATCTTACACAATCTGCAAAATATTCTGACTGCTAAATGGCTTAGTAAGCACAATCAAAACATGCTATTTGCAAAACTCCAATTATAAGAAATAGCTGTTTCCACTAACGTTGTACTAGAAAGCACCAGTATTCCTTATCTGCTAAAGAGAAATGATCGATTTTTAGAAAAGTGCAGTGCCTGAAAGGACTGACCATTTATCTCCATCACAGGTCTCACCTCTAAGTAGTAACATCAATTCTGTAATTTTTAAGAGTGGTAATAATTGTTCAACACACCTTGAGAACATATCCCCCCAATATGTGTGTATACATATACACGTGAATATGAATAAAGATATACATATAGATGTATATACATATATATACGTATGTTTCTGTGTGTATTTGCAAAAAACCTGACTGCAGAAATAAACTTTCATGGAGTTTTATTTGATGTTATCCGTCTTTAGTTCCAAGTTTATTTGGTTCCCTGAAAGAAACCTACTCAGACATAAAAAAAATACTATTCAAGGCTGGGGGAATTCAGCTCAGTGATATACCATGTATTAGCATGTTCAAGGCCTTGGGTTCAATCCCTAGCACCAAGAAAACAAAACTAAGCACCCCAACCTGTCCAAAGAAAAACCTGAAGCTTGGTCATCATGGTTCCTTTCAAAAACAGGCAACATGTTTTATTAAGAAGGCAGCCAAACTTTGCTAACAGTGTTCTAGGCCTCTACTTTGGATATATCTACTCACAATCTTATTTTAGCAATACATTCACAATCTAAAATTTTACCTTATGCTTATTTTAGAATTTATTCAGGGCAAAGAACACTGGTATTGGCAGGGTTAGATTTTATGCCTAATTTCTTAACTAGCCAAATAGCAAATTCCCAATATCAATAAAATGGGATTATGGGAACTGTCAATTTTTGTTTGAACTGTTTACAATTCATCCCATCACATGTATGATGAGAAACAAAATCACTTAAAAAAATTAAAGCATAATAGTGAATGGACTATTTTAAAACTGGTAAAAAGTAGCTTGGTGGCCATGTACTCAACTACTTCTCACAAGTTAAAAGTCAAATGGAAGGTGATCAATTCTCTTTCTTAGTACAATTTCTTAGTAAATCTTAAAGGGTAAAAATTTAAGTATCTACAAGAGGGTGAATTTCTTTTTTTTTTTTTTTTTAATTTTCCAATATTGAAATAGACATTTTTCACAGCTCAAACAACAGCATTACATTTCAAATGCACTAGGCTCTTTACAAGACATCTAATATCATTTATGAGATCTTTCTTTTTTAGTAATAAGGATTATCCTGAAATTATTCTTAAATATTATACTAAAGTGTCAAAATACTTCACACCTTCAAATTAAAACAACACTGACCGTCTTACAGGAGATCTACTCCTTCGATGCCTTGGTGGAGGAGGCATTCGTCTTGGTGGAGTTCTTCTTCGAGGAGATGGCCGCCTTCTTGGGCTTGGCCGCCTTCTAGGTGAATAAGATCTGTTGTAACAGACAGAATTAGACCCTGAATAAATCTAGAGCAAAGAATTCCTTGACAGGTTTTTCTAATAGCCACATTTAAAATATGAATTCCAAGTGCTACAATCTTTCATTCATATAGATTTTTTTTTTTGGTACCAGAGATTGAACTCAGGGGCACTCAACCACTGGGTCACATCCCCAGCCCAATTTTGTATTTTATTTAGAGACAGGGTCTCACTGAGTTGCTAAATGCTTTGCCATTGCTGAGGCTGGCTTTGAACTTGCGATCCTCCTGTCTTAACCTCCCAAGTGCTGGGATTACAAGTATGCGCCACCACCATGCCTGGCTACATGGTTCTATAGGAAAATAGCACATACAACTTAAAAATCTATCCTGAGGACTGGGGTTGTGGCTTAGTAGTAGAGCGCTTGTCTAGCACATATAAGGCACTGGGTTTGATTCTCAGCACCACATATAAATAAAATAAAAGTACTGTGGTCCATGTACAATTAAAAAAAAAAAATATATATATATATATAAAAAATCCATCCTGATCTTAAGGCCGCAACTCACCTCGATCGGGATCTATGGCGCCGTCTTGGTCGAGTGTGAGAAGGGGACCGAGAACGTGTCCGTGATCTTGATTTGGAACGTGATCGAGATCTTGGTCGAGTCTTTTCCTTTTCTTTTTCTTTTTTGGAATTTTTTTCAGGAGAAGGTTCTTTAGGCTCTGGTATAGGTTCAGGCTTGGGAACTTTCAAGATGTCACTGTGGAAATAAAAGCTTATTTTTTTTTCCTCTTCTATTCAGACTGGTTATGTCATTAAGACACATTCAATGTATTTTTTTTAAGCAAGGTTTTTGAAATAAAGACTTTTCTCCGGCTCCAAAAAGATATTTACAGCAGAACTCACTAAATGACAATTTTTTCTTCTTCTTCTTCTTCTTTTTTTTTTTTCGGTACTGGGGACTGAACCCATGGGTGCTCTGCCACTGAGTTCCACCCCCAGCTATTTTTATTTATTTTGAGACAGGATCTTGCTAAAATTATTGAGAATGGACTTGAACTTGTCATCTTGATCCTTCTGCCTCAACCTCCCAAGTTGCTGGGATCACAGGCAGTGACTAACAATTCTAACCACAATTAAAAAAACAAAAACAAAATGAACAACAAAAAAGAAAGAAAAAAAACCCCACAAGTATTCACAATATAGTAAGAAAATAAGTCAATGGCTAGAGTTGTAGCTCAGTGGTACAGTGCTTGACTCATATGTGGAAGGCATTGGGTTTGACCCTCAGCACCACATAAAAATATAATATAGGTATTGTGTCTATCTTCAACTAAAACAAAGAAAAGGTCAATTTAGAGCATATAAAACAATGTACAATGAAAAAATACAACCAACACACAGTAGTCACCTCTGGGGCATTTTCCTTATAATGTATGCAGTTCTGTCTGAACAAGTCAATTTTATCATTTTAAACATCTAAAAGGCAACTATTTCTTCAGTACTAGGGATTGAACCTATGCTTAAAGCACACCAGGAAAATGCTATACTACTGCAGTATATCCCCAGCCTTTATTTTCATTTTGAGCATGGTCTTGCTTGCTGAACTGTCCAGACTGGCCTCAAATTTGTGATCTTCCTGCGTTTGCCTCCTGAGTAGCTGGGATTACAGGCATGTGCTACCACACTGATCTAGTAATTTGTTTTAAACCCAGAGATATCATATTGGCAGGCACTATCAACAGTCTAAAATTGTCATTATTTATAAATGAACTTTTATATACTTGCCTTGTAGATGTGGCCTCTTGTACTGAAGGTTCTTTTACTTTCACTGAAGGTTCTGGGAGCTCTGGAGTTTTCTCCTTCTTTTCTGGAGCAGGGGAAGGACTCCGGCTCTTGGTTCTGTGACGGGGAGATCGAGAATGACTGCGCTTTCTCTCTCTCCTGACAGGGGAAGATCTTCTTCTAGGGGAAGGTGATCTGGATTTGCGTCTAGGATGAAAGCAATTTTTTCAGGTTTTTGAATAACACACATTGGTAGAGGGTCAAAGGAGAAGAGAAGTTTAATCTTTTAAGTTACACCACTGTTGTTTATCTCTGAGAAGTTCCACAAGAAACATGGTATTCTATCTGATCTACTTGACAGAGAAAGGGCCAAGATAAAACCAAAAAGGCAAGCATATGAAAGATACTAACATTCTAAGGTATACCAGTTACACGGGAGGAAAGCCCTGACTATACTTAGGGATTCTATACTGAGGTTCTTACTCATCCCCAGAGAGCATTCAAAAATCAGCTTTTCAGAGGAAAAGAAGATGTTTTTAAAAGTAAATAGTGATATTCCCTAACAATAAACCAATCTTAACAAAATATAGTATTTAGATGCAGACAGGTCATACAGGCAGAGTTCCAGAATGCCAAAAAAAATTACTAGTGCAATTAAAGCACTGTGTTTGTCAGAAGAGAAAAACCTAACTTGAATAAGATAGCTTTTTGGCAAGAGGAAAAGGCCCTCTTCCTTTTAAATAGTAATCTGCCTAACTTGAAGGTGTTTTCTTCTTATTCAGAGAGAAGGAAAACAGCAGACTTAGTTCCATAGTCAAGCCTTCCCACTATGATGATTTGTGCTTAACACTAGACACTGTTTCCATAAGCAGTTTGAGTATCAAACATAAATGAAAGGAACAAAGAAATTGCCACATCCCTTTACTAATTCCAGCAGAGACTTATGAAAGAAGTAAGAAAAATCCTACAAATGAAAAGCCTAATGGAGTTCTCACCTTTTACCACAAATATAGTAGAAGCTGAGTCGTGGATTTAAAAATGTGAACCTAACAATAGTCTCATTGGAAGGAAGAAGAAAACAAATAAATGATCTGAAGTTTGGGTTCAGTACAACCATCTAAGAAAAGCAGAACAAGGAATTAGGTAAGTACTATATGAATAGCTAACGAGCACAGATTTCTAATGAAAAGGAATTGAAAAGAAAAAAAGAATGAGTCAGAATACAATGTAAAAACAAACTAATTAAATGCTATATGTAAACTAAAGCAACATGGATGAAACCTAAATTTTTATTCAGGAATTAAGAGCACAATAACTTACCAAGATTTTAGAGACGATCATTTTAGTCAAATGATCTGTCTCAAACAAAACACAAGATTTCTTTAGTCTAGAGGCAAGCTACAGCTCAACCATGAAAACTCTATTATGACTGGAGAATTTCCCTGAATAATGCTAATTGATAACTCTTTAACTGAAAGTTTCTGCCCCAGAATTTCTTAAGACATAAAAGAATCTATAAAACATTAGGTAAGGACTCATTGTGTAATACCTTCTTGGGCTTCGAGATCTCTCTCTTTTTTCTCTGCTGCTTTCTTTTTCTTCCTTATCCCTCTTATCTTTGTCTTCATCTTGTTTTTTCATAGATGCCAATTTTTCTTGTTCAATCTACAAGGTCAGATTTATAAAGTACACACAGTTGAACATTTGAGAACAACACAAACTGACCACACATTTGATAAATACCAATGTCATTATATAAGCCTTGGCTTTTGAACAGCTATTCTTTCTTCATCCACACTGAAGGCACGCACACATTAAAACCAGCATTATGACCACTGTTTACAAATAGATATTGGCTGAAAATTAATCCCTAAGAGCTGAACTAAAGATATACTGCCATTTTCAAGCTTCCTTATTAAAAAAAAAAAAAAAAACCACTTTCACATTTATTTTATTCTTTGGTGTTCTGACATACTTTGCCATATGAAGAGCTTATGCTTCTTTGTACATTGTTATTTAAGTTCAATTTCTTTTAAGCTAAATGCAGTCATACTTGAAGAAAGAATCTACCAAACTACCGGACTCTGGGAACCAACATTACAAAAAAGATTATTACCTGTCTCTGTTTTATTTCTTCTTTCTTAAGTTCTAGGAAAGCAGAAGGGATTCCAGCGATGTTTTCTTGTGCGCTTAACAGTAGGGGCCAAAGCTCTCCCATAAATTCTCTAGCGTTTTTCCCATTCAAAAACCCAGTCAGGTTGATTTGCATCATTTTGGAGTCTGGATTCTGCAAAAAGACATGACAGGAAGAAATACAGGTTACTTCAAAACAAACCAACCATCAAACCTAAAACTTTTTAAATTAGTATTTTTTAAGTCTACCATAAGGGGCTTAAAATACATATATTCTTTACTACTTTAAAAATAGCTTTCCCTAGTAGCTTCTCAGCAATATAGTCTCTAGCAGATTACCAAATTCTCTCTTACTCTTACTAAAAGTATCAGAGCAGCCTGTTAATCCTTTGTGGATTTTGTAAGTATTTTTAGACTGTGTGGCTGTTAGTGGGCCTTACATTTATCAACTTTAAGAACCATCATGGAACATACACAAATCCTTGCATTTATTTAGAAAAGTGTTTGGTTGGCTGGAAAACATCCCCCAATGAGAAATGAAAAAAGTACATAAACTATTAACTTCTCTAACGCTGCAGATAACTGGCTATAACATCTACTGTTCAGTTATGAAAACTAATAAGTTATGCATGCACTCTGTTACTTTTGAAGACTAAGCTAAAAGCCTGACTGCTACATAAGGAAAATCTATTATAACAGTGCCTCAAATTCTCAACTGTCCACAAAGGGCTAAGAGGTCAAAATTTCTCAAATAATTGGGTTTTTAAATGCTAAATCTGTTGATCAAGCAACAAGGTCCGTATAACAAGCACAGCTCAATAGCACAAAGCAAGTACAGATTCCAGGTGTCTTCAGTTTCTTCTTGGAACCTTGGGGGT